>OY288260.1:5000-1205000 GCA_958450325.1 Agrostemma githago
AGCTTGTTGTATGTAGTTGTTTACATTTATTTTAATCGTTGCGCATTAGTTTGGGTGACTTTGGAGCATATTCCGCTATGAGCTATATACATTCCATTAGGATTGAGTTATCGTTTTGTGCTTGCTTGAGGACAAGAAAGGGTTTGGTTTGGGGAGATTTGATGCGCGTATTTTATATACACTTTTTATACCTTTTATACGCGCATTCTCGTGTTTATTGAATAGTGAAAACTATTATTTTGCCCCGAATTGGCTACTTTGTGGTTGTATTGTCATTTTGTAGAAATGGAAGACACAGGAGCTAAAACGAACCAAAACCGGGCCAAACCGAAGCTGGAAGGAGCTGTTCGCTGAAACGAGTGATAGTCGACCGACTATTAAGATAGTCGGCCGACCACGACGATAGTCGACCGACTATTACGATAATCGGCCGACTATTCTGGAGCTGCAGAGATCAAGTTGATAAATGATTAGTCGACCGACTATTACAATAGTCGGCCGACTATTCCCTGGACCGCGGGCAGGTTTCGTGATCAGCAAGAAATTTCCTAAACACAAAGGAGTTTCCTAAACAGTTTCCTAAACAGTTTTTAACTCATTTAATTTGTATAAATAGGGCTTTTCAGCCAAATTAGAATTCACTTCTTCACAACTTCTGATATAACTCGCTATTTACTTATATTTTCACCCCGTTTTTATGTGTCATTAATATAATTTATGAATATTCTTTGAGCTATATAGTATACTTTTTATTAATTCAGATATTCACTCAAGTAAATATTATTTTAGTATACTATTGGCTAAATTGTACTAATTATGATATAGATACGAATTGAGCGGATGAATAAGAAGCGGAACAAATCCATATAAAGAATGGTTGCCGTTATTTGAGGAGCGGAAGCAAGGAAAATAAGTGAAGTCTCAAATTTTAGACTTGCCAAATTGACAAGCCAACACAACATCAAAAGACAAAGAAAAAAATATAAAAATATTGGGCGAGCAAGGAAAATACGGGAAGAATAAGGAAAGAAGGGGAAAAGGAATAAAAAAAGATACAGACACAACTACGAAGTCCAACCTGACGAAGATACGGGCATCAGCGATGGAAAGGCAATATTTTCCTTGTCTTCAAATCCCGTCAGTTTTCCATCTTTTTACCAATAAATTATATCTTAAATCTTTCCTAATTTTGACCCAAGGCAACTATAAATACCCGATCTCCCATCATGAATCAACCAAGCAAGCAAACACAGAAATACCAACCCTTATTAGTAATTGAATTTGACGGTTTTTTGGAGCTCGGAGCAGTCCGTCGGGTGAAGCGGCTTCAACTCGAGGGAAGACGGAAGTACTACTACTTGTGGAGGTGTCGAAACCAAATCAAGGAGGAGTCTTTTTGGGCCTAGATATTAAGTTCTCTACTCCTTAATACTTGTTAATTTCAGTTATTAATTTTGTCCTGGATCTTATATGATGTTAATCGTTCAGTTATGAAATCAATTAGTTTTACCAATATTATTTTGTTAGTATTCAATTTTATACTCGTTCTTATTGTTCAATAGCTAGTTGTATTATTTGGCGCGGCGTTAAATTATACAACCGAGTAGCAACTATATTAATTTAGGACTGCGAATTGTCACTAGATTAATCTAGGAGTATAATTTGATCTAGTTAATTTTAATTGGCTAGGATTAATGATGTCTTTCTCGTCCTAATGCGACTAGTTAACTTACGGAGCGTCGAAACTTACGTAATAATTAATTAGTTAGAATTGGTGATCGAGCGGCTCGACATCGATTATAAGTAAGGAAAGATAGGGAGATTTAGCGGCTAAATTCTCTACAATTAATCTAGTAATAAAATAATGTGGGTACGACGAGTCGATTTAGTAACTGAATGGGTAACCAAGTATAAGAAATATATGAGCCGAATTATTATGTTTGTTTCACTTGTATATATTAGGATATTAGTTATAGTTTATTATGGAGTAGTTCATTAGTTTAGATTATTCGAGACAATTAATTGAACCCCCCATTCGGTATATATTCTTGTTAATATTGTTAATATGTTAGTCATAATCACGTAAATATGTAGTGGACTAGTTAATGAATAAATCGTCTCTCCGTGGGATCGACCCTTACTTGTACTATACTACGTAATTTTTAAGATCGTTAGTGTGATAAGAGTAAGGTTATAAATTATTAATTTGAGTGCGGTAACGACACGTATCAACTTCTCAACCTTATTCTTCTCTACTTTATCTCTTTTCTCATTCTCTTAAAGACTACTTCTAGTTTAGTTTCTTCCTCTAAGAACTCGGTTATTGTAAGAATTTCGGATTCGAATCGCCTTCGTTCCTTTTGGTAATTTTATTTAATCCTTCTTCTTCATTCTTGATTGTTATTATTCTTCATATTTAATTATTCTTGACTATTGTTTTATGCTTGTCGCAAATTTATTATTATTCATCACGTCTAATCTAATAAAATCTTTTATTAATCTTGTTGTTCTTAAATTAATCATGAGTAGCTAATTTCCCTCGCTAGGATTTAGGGGATCTGCGAATTGAATGTGGTCGCTAAATAATTTATAGATCTGTCAATGATATTGTGTTTGAGTTGTCAATTGTAGCATATAATTGAGATTAATTGATTAAGTCGACGTAATTGATTAATTGAATTCGGTAAACTTGAACCTAAGATCGGAAGCTTGGTAAAAGTTAGACCTGCTACAACACATTAGTTTGCCCTAATAAGATCGGAAGCCTTTAGACGCATGCTAGGGTGAATAGCGGACCGGAAGGACCTTTTCAATACCCCTTAGACCAATATCTGCGACAAACATGTGATTTACACCGTGACCATATGAGATTCGTAGTGAACCGATAATCCTAGTTTTCTCTCCATGTATTTATTCATCTTAAATTCATCTTATTTTATTTTAGTTATTTCTTCCCTTTTAATTTTCTTTCCTTCACTACTTTAGTTTAGATAAACACAATTAAAAACCTCCGATTTGTTACATAGATAGACTTTAATTACGAGTAGAATTTATCTGTCTCCCTGTGAATTCGATCCCGACTTCCCTAGCTATATTTTTAGTTAGACCATAGTTGGTTATTTTTGATAGGTATACGACTAGCTTATCAGGTGATATGCATGGATCTATATATCCGCGTTACATCGTACCCCAGATAGACTAACCTCATCCGCAATATGTGCAGGTTTTGGCATATAGAGAAGTCACCTTCCATGTCAAACGGCACATTCTCGAGTATACACTTCGGTGGATACATCAACTCCATGTACATTATCGTTGTCTTAGTTCTTATCTAACACAAGTTGTTCTGATTTTGTGGATTAAGTATACGTGATTAATGGAGGGATTTAAGAAGTGAGATCCATGGCAATTGTAGAGGTATAACTACCTGGAGATGTTGATGACGTGGTATATGAATCAACACTTTTTTGCATGCAAATAGTGTATGAAGTTGAAATAATTTCCTCCACTTAATGCCATAATTCACTCAAATAAAGTTTATAGTAGACCATACACAAGTAAACACATGTATCTCTTTGTAGTAACAAATTTCAGTTTAATTACCACCTTCCTATTTAAACGTTGTGTTATTGAGTAAATATTACAGAGAGGTCATCGGTTCAGCACATGGACGACCTATGTCGACTTTTACGTCTAACGCAGCGTACATACTATTAGCCACCATTATGTGCTGCATTGTTTTTACTGGGCTACCTAAATTACTTAGGGTACCAGTTTGTGGACAGTCCACACTTAGTCCATTGGTGCCCAATATCCCGTAGTAGTGGCCATGAATGTGGGTCACCTAGGTAAGAGAGAAGTTGATAGCAAAACAAGAAAGTGGAAGAAATCAAAGAAATGGTTGAAAAATGAAATGTGGAAGATATTAATGAAACAGAGGGAGTACTCCATTACTTCATTTATTAATCATTTGCCATAAGACTTATGCGTTCGTATCTTAATTGTGATTTGTTGTTTTGCGTATTATCTTTATTAACGATATTAGTTGATACGAGTTTCTGTGACTTACAGAATTTGTATATCAAATCACTGCATTGGAACTTCATCAAATTGGAAAACTTTCGACTAAATCTTCACTATCTTTGAAAACTCAGTTACTTTACTCTTTTTTCCATTCGCGTATCACCTCATTTCATACGAACGTATTTTCACATGTAATGTCTTGTCTTTATTTTCGTTCAACCTTCATGTTTCTAACGATGTTTCAGTCCCTTACTATATACTCTCCAAACCATACTTGCTTCATAATATCATATATTAAAATAAAACTGTACAACCCGTGAAATTTTTCACGGGTAACACACTAGTTACTTTACAATTTGGTACAAATTCATTTGGTTATACTTCTGGAAATATTTTACTGTATTTCGCAAAATTCACCTTCATTATACAACTTGGTTTCAGTAAACAGCCAAAAGCAACTCACTTTATACTAGTTCTCTGCAGTCTGCACCAAAAAAGAAATTATGCTAAGCCTATTACAAGTACTTGCCAGTGAAACCTGAAATCCCATTTCAAGAGAGCTGAATAATATATAGTCTAATGTTTCTGCAGATCTAGATGTACCTAAGCCCCGATACATACTGTTGTCTCGATATTAAATATTGAGCCAAGGAGTAAATAATTCCCAACAGCCCTAGTATTTTGATCTTGATCACATCTGTAATTATGATGGCCGGAAGATTAAGAGGCAGAGTCAATAGTGGAGCCATGTTTTTCTGTTTTGTGTGGCTCCACACAAATTGATTAAAAAGAATATGACTTGGGAATGTCAAAATCAGGAGTGCCACATTTTTCACAGCAAAAAACCCATCTGGCCCGCCGATTTCCAGGCCCCAACCAGCATTTCCATGCCATACCTCTTCCCAAATGCTATGCAGTGCAGTTAAGACTAAATAAGACGTAACAACAACAGTCACAGGAAAATATCGTTGTTTGTCACCAAACCCAGCAACAAAATCAGTATCTTGATTTAGTAACAGCAATATTGGCGCCAGCAAGAATATTGCACGGTTTGAACCGCCTGTGAGAGTGAAATTCAAGATCAGGCATATAGCAAAACACATGACAGTAGCAACATTGCCAACTGCAGGCATCCAGGCCCCATCAGCAGCCATCCTTCTAATTGTAAATGTTGGCACCATTGAAGCTCTACGTTGCTGCAAAAATCTCATCTTGGCAGGAAAATTTGCAGAATTATTTTGACCGGGCAGACTTGACTTGACACCACCTCTTTCAAAAGCTTTTTCTCGCATCAAGGAAGACAGTTCATACTTTATTTCCAAAGCAATAAGCATAAAAATAGCAGCATACAAACCCAAAAGTGATGTCCTAGCACCCTCAACAGCTAATAATGTAGTCAACTTCCGTTCTTCTTCTGTGATACCTATACCATCTACAAGGCTTTTAACCCTAACCTGGCCCTCGAACAAATACGTGACAGGGAAAAGTGCAACAATGAGAGCAAAAACCCAAGGCAAAGCCTTTGTGCTAAATGCAGATGGGAGATGAGTGAAGACAACAAATACGGAGCTGCAGATCATCGTTGAAATAATTAGGACTTGCAAGATTAAAGCCTGGGGAAAGTATTCAAAAGATATGTAGACACCCAATGCAACACCAACAGCAATAGAATAGAACGTTCTCAACTCAACAATGTACTTGATAGGGATTAATGATGTCACCGCTGCAAGTGTGAGTAAGATAGCCAAGATAAGGAGCCAAGAAGGCCATGTAGGCTTTGATGCCATAAAACCATAGATAGAAATATCATCCCCAGTTTGATGAGCAGATTTAATTAGATCAGAATGGTAAGTCCACGATAGCAGAATGGGTGGCTGAAGAAATATAAACAGCAATCCAGTTACCACCACCAAAACTAAGCATCTTTTGGCGACCTGCACAAAGTAAAACAAGACTCACCTGTTATAAAAACCTAACTGGTCTCTTTTCTCACCCTTCACTGAAGGATAGCCTTTGGAAATAAGATTTGAAAATTCTAACAAAACAATAGGTAAAAGTTTTTGATAGCATAAAAAAAAAAGTAAAACAAAAAGGCACCACATGTTCACTGTTACGACAGCTACAACATTAAATACACAAATGCAATGTTCCATACCAGTACATGGGAGAAGTGGAAAGCGACAATAGGAATGCAAGCTAATCCTATCAAAATGATGCAGAAGCCCAAAAGCAAGCCATCGGATGGAGCTCTACCGTACCACCATTGAAGAGATTCAAAAATGGCTTCACGGCAAAACCAGACAGCCAAAGCTACCACAAAGGCATGCATATATCCTTGCCATGCTTTCATCTTTGATGCCGTTTTTGATTTATCCCTGAGGTTCAAAAGAGAGGTGGTTAATTCTTCTTTCGTGATCAAAAATGAAGAAAAAAATCAAACGATAAGGATTAAATCCAGATAATTACCTGTACAGAAGAAGGGGAGGGGAGACAGCCAATAATAGAACAGCAGAGACCCAAACTATAGATTTAGACATTACAAAAAGCATAGCCAGCTTAGAGCAATAGAGACAAGTCAAAATCCAAACTGCCCTGGATCCAACTCTGCTGTCGGCAAAAAGCTTTCTCACCAGTGCTAATCCAAGACATGTTGTGACTACAACCATGTAGCTGGGATACATCAAATCATCTTCGAGCCCATAGTAATATATACTGCTATAATTGAAAAAACGGTTCTCAATGTGGCAGAGAATTAGAGCATGACTGACTAGAGCAACCTCTGTCAAGAATTTAAGCTTTGGTGGGAAAAGAGCCAATCCAGGAATAGCCATGGCAAGGACGACACCTGCGACAATGAGCTTGCAAAACGACTTGAGAGACATGCCTGCCAACCAGATGTTGAGATCCCAAAAATTATGCATCACAAACCACATAACCATCAGGCTCCCAAGCACGACAAATGCAAAATATGAAGGCAGGGATTTCTTTACAAAGAAACGAGACAGATAAAAGCCTGACACCGATGGCAGTGGAAGCAGCTGCAAATAACCGAGAACAAAGTCTTTAGTATGTTAATAGTGAAATCACACACTTCACAGCAAAAACATCCAGAACAAGTCTTGTTAGGAGTACATCGCAAGAAGTGGAGTACATTACAATATAAATGTACCAAACAAAAAGTTTACTATTGAGGATGCTAATTGCTACGACGTGCAGGATTAATGTTCAGGGAACCTTTTGTGTTGCAAATTTGCTGTCATACCATAGGGTAGCATGTGAAGTCTGATTATGTAACCGTCCTATAGACCTGAGTCCAAAGTGGGGAATGAAGCATACGTGTATAAAGGAATTAAACATATCAAGCATGCAACTAACTACAGAGTAACTGAGAAAACACGTCAAACAACATAAAAACTATATGGGTCGTAAAGCACAAGTGTCCAGAGATATGAATCAATCGGACTGAGAAAGTTAAATGGATGAGTCACAAAATAGGCCTCCGGGAGAAAGAAATAAAAGGAGGAAGCAGGGATAGGGATACATACCCAGATGGGAAATCCGACAACAATAGCACCAGCAGCACTGGCCAGACATGTCAAAGTGACGAAAGCAAAAGAAGTGGCTGCATCAGTAATCATGCCCAAGGCAGCGGCGGCAGCAGCAGCAGCTCCTCCAAGCATTGTAACAGTAAGTAGAAGATAACTAAAAGGAGGGGGGATCTGGATGTAACGGCCAAAGGAATGGAAGACCACGCGGACTTGCAAACAGATGACAATAACAAGGAGAGAGAGGGCCCCGTTGACAAGGCGAAGACGGTGGAGCTGAGAGGGATTTTTAGTGATCCACCAGAGAGAATTGCGGGTGGAAGCATAAAGCAGGAAAAGGAAGGGGATGAAGAAAAGGAGGAAGAGATCAGAAAGGGAGGAGGCGGAAGAAAAAAGGAGGGAGTAGTGAGAAGATATGTGGAAGAGGAGGGGAGAGAAGAGGAGGAAGAGAGTATGGAAACAGGTGTCAAGAGGGGCGAGGATGAGCATGTCGTCGGGGATTTGGCCGCCATGGTAGGCGTCGTGGTTGGAGAGCTTAAAGGAGGAGGGGCGGGGGAGGGAGTAAAGCCAGAAGAAGACGCAGTTAAAAGAGAGAAGGTAATAGGAAGCGTTGAGCATACCGAGGGCGGAGACGGTGGCCCAGGTGAAGAGGGAGGCAGCGACAATGGGGAGGGAGGCGAAGAGAAGGCGCTCGAGGGCGACGACGATGGAAGGGTTCTCAAGCTGAATCCACTTGAACTGGAGGGAGGACCAGACGCCGATGAGGAAGTTAAGCTGGGCGCAGAGGAGGGCGGCGAGGAGGGCGAGGGGGGTGGAGTTGAAGGTGGAGGAGAGGGAGGAGGTGGAGCAGAAGAAGAAGGCGATCTGGGCAGCGATGAGAGAGAACCACACGCCGAAGAATGCGCCGGGCTTGAAGTTGAGAGAGTCGAGGATGTAGGAGCACATCAGGCCCAGGGTGAGGGTGGCGATCACGGGGGAGCCGCCCAGATCGAGGAGAAAGGCGGCGCAAGGAACCAGAGCCACGGCGATGCGAGCGTTGTGGGAGAAGGATGACGGAGAGAACCGGGAGGAGCTGCTGCTGCTGCTGCTGCTCCGCCTGCTACGGATGGGATTAGGGTTTCCGTCACCACCATAATGTTCCGAGGTCGTCGACGATGGTGTTATATAGGGACGGTACGACATCGGCGGAACCTCCGGGGGGAACATCTCGGAGTAGAAATCAGACTAAGCAGACACAGATGGGTTGATTCGCAGTTGAAACTTGTAAGTTGAAACCTAAATCAAATCAAATCAAATCAATTCAATTGATTTCAGCTTCCTCCGGACTTTCTGTCCTCTCCCCGCACCTCACTAGTCACTACCTCACCCTTCCTAATAGAATACTCCGTATTCGTTTTAAAAAAATCTACCCATTTACACTCCCTCAATATAATTACTCATTTAATTCTATTATTATGTGTGTATATTAGAGGTGATCAAACCGCCCAGGCCCATAAGTCCAACGCGATCCAGTCCTATATTTAAGAGGATTTGGGCTATGATTTTAGGCCCATAAAAGCCCAAAGTCCGGCCCCAAAGTCTCATGCTAAAAATTGGGCTGGATATGGGCCGTGTTTAAGGCCTTAAGGCGCGGCCCTAAGGCCCATCCGAGATTTATATTATATTATTATAATGTATTGAAATATGGTAAGGAGAAGTCAAATTGCTACTTTACTTGTTAGTTTTTCAAATAACTTGTTAATACTTGTTACTCTATTAATTTGTATGGTACCGAGAGTGATAGACGAGAAGTCAAATTGCTACTTTATTAGTGGACACATGTTAATAAGCTAATTGAAGCAACATTAACATAGATATCGTCTAAGTATGGTAAATAAAACTTAATATTTCAATTTATCATGATAATATCCATGTAAATGTTGCTTTAATTAGCTTATTAACGTGTGTCCAGTGGGCACTCGTTAGAAAAACCGTATTATAAATTGGTATGTTTGGTAAAAAAACTAACAATATGTCAATGCAAATAATATGGCCCAAAAAGCCCATTTGGCCCAGAGGCCCATCAAAAGCCCTCTAGGGCCGGGTATGGGCTCCTTAAGAAGGCCCAATCAAATGGGCTGGCCCAGCCCAGCCCATGCGCTTGGGCTGTTTTTTTTACTTCAAGCCCGGCCCAGCCCAGCCCATGATCACCTCTAGTGTATATATGTTTGTGCGGTTAAATGTGGACTTTATTATTGCAATTAGATGAATTTCTTCGTTTCTGTTTGTGAGCTTTCTATTATTATGTTTATTCTATAATTCGTTGATGATATGGATTTATCAAATAATTGAGACAGATTAATGTATGATGAACAATTATGTTTATGGGTTAATTTGTAAGATTTTTTTAATTATTTGGATTTTTGTTTGTAAGACGAATGTTTGAACTTGTGTTTACGATACCTATTTTGTTATTTTACTGTTTTGTGGTCTTATAATTGACCAAAATTTGAATATTCGTTACAAAGATCTTAAAATTCTATTTATTTCGATATTCATATTGTCTTTTTTTGTCGTGTCCCCATATCTTGAAAAAATCTTAGCATCGTGTTCCGTGTCCGATACGTGTTCGTGTCCGTGTCCGTATTCGTATCGGTGCAACTTGTAACCATCTAGCATGTCGCGATATATAGAACCGGATAATGAATCAAGTCTTGAATTTTACTCAAAATTTCTACTCCCTCCCCTCCACTAAGATTTTCCCACTTTCCTTAAAAGAAACTCCACTAAGATTTTCCCATTTCAAAACTTTCCTTATTAATCCATTATACTCTCTTCCTATTGGCTACTTTTTCTGATTTGACATCTTGAACCCCACCAAACAATTTACCACCTTTCATTACTCATTCCTTATTCCGTGTGCCATTTACAAATGGGAACATCATTATGAAGGGGAGAGAGTACCTTTAATCATAGCACTAACCACATAGGGCCGTTTCAGCACCCTCTCCAAACGACTGCCTCCACACATGATAAAAGCAAGCATTATCGCCCCAGCTCGCCCAACATGACACTATAACTTCGAACCACGAACCCTGACCTCCCCACCTAGTCCCAGTCGTCGCAGCTTCAAAGACAACCACCCCTGAACCCCCCGAACTACGTACCTGCACACTGTACGCAGATCCAAAGAACAAATGTTCCTTAGACTCTTGGTGCAGCTCACACAGACAACACACACAAATCATTCTCCACAATTCCCAACTGATGGACAACACAAATTTATATCCAATCCCATGACCGACCTGACAAGAAAAAGATCCTAAATCGACCAAGGGGGCATAGAATGAAATTCATTACAATTTCTAGAGTAGGTGTTGTAATATTTTGTGAAGTTTTTGTAAAGTTGGAAAGGGAAAACGGATGAATTGCATTACTAAATTGAAGCAAGATTACAGTACATATAGGACTCGAAAAAATGAATAACTGACTCCACTCTGCCATGCTTAACATCATGCTTAAGAAGTGGATTGACTCCTAATTTTAAGCAACTACTAACTCCTTAACTGACTGCATATCATCCACTAACTCCTATTTATTTGCTACTTGTAACTGCTACTGACTATGAGGCTCGAATCATCACTCAACACCTCCCTTTGATTCGGACTCTTGAACACCAATCTTCTCCCTGAAGAACTGATGTTCACTACAAAAATCAAGCCGGAATTGCGTCGGACAAATCCGACGCAAATGGTCGAAATCCGACGCAAATTGTAGATTGCGTCGGATTAGCCGACGCAACAGTCCGCCATTATAATTCGACGCAATTTTTTTTTTTGCATCGGCTAATCCGACGCAAGCGCTTCGCGTCGGATTAGCCGACGCAACACTTGGTCCACCAACGCGCCCAGTCAACGCTCATTGCGTCGGATTAGCCGACGCAAAGCTTAATTTTCCGTCGACCTTGCGTCGGCTAATCCGACGCAATGAGCGTTGACTGGGACATATGCGTCGGATTAGCCGACGCAAAGTCGGCAGAAAATTAAGCGTTGCGTCGGCTAATCCGACGCAAGTTCGTGTATAAAATAATAGGATTTGTTGTTTTTAGTTCCTCATATGCGCCAAAATAAACCCACCTACAATTACATGCGACTCCTACAACAAACCCCAACAGAAGCATATCCGCCACAAAAATCATCCAAAACTCCAATCAAAGCTTCCATACATATCTTCTTCACAGAACTCCACAAAACTCAACAAATCTAAACCAAGATACTGATATAGAAAATGAAAATATAATACAAAGAACGTGTGTTAGGTTCACAATTCTATCTACGAGTTAGTGACAATTCCGACGACAATTCCAACAAATCTATCTAGGCGTTAGAAATATATACATAAATATATACTCTTTTGGTTGTAGCCCCCAGTGACATCGTGGAAGATCTTCAAGGTGTTCGGTGACTGATCAGAAGCTCGTGCCTCCTCCACCGCTTTCTCAAAGTTCTCCTAAAACAGCAACAGGAAACAGTGTTAGAACTTTCAGAACAATATATACTTTCACATCAATATTTTTGGGATTAGTATTTTCTTGAAAAACATTACTACTACTCACAACGATCTCCGATCCTCGGGGGTCAATCCACTTCCCATCCTTCCCCTTCTTCGTCTTCTCCAAAAGCTGCACCGAGGTTGCGATTGGGCCCTTCATAAAACAGTGTTAGAACTACGAGAAACATGTTTGCACAAAGTTAAAATATAGAGTACATTAGTTTATGGTAATCTAGGAATTTATTAGTATTAGTAGTAGATTAGTAGCATTAGTAGTGGTAGTAGACTAGTAGTATTAGTAGTAGTAGAAGTAAGAAATTAGTAATAGTAGTGGTAGTAGTAGTACTAGTAGTACTAGTAGTAGTGAAGTAATACTACTAATACTAATACTAGTAATCCACTACTAATACTAATACTAGTAATTCACTACTAATACTACTAATCTACTACTAATACTAATAGTACTACTAATACTACTAACACTACTAACACCTAATCTACTACTACTACTACTACTAATTTTCTACTTCTACTATAATACTCCAAATATTATCCACTAATACTCCAAATATTACACCAAATACTCCACTACACGCTTAATATCCATTAATACTCCTAATATTCCACCAAATAATCCACCACTTCTCCAAATACTTCACTAATAAACCAAACTCCCATTAATACTCCACAACTAACTTAATTAAGCATAATTAACCACAATGTACTACTACTACTCTAATACTTCTACTACTAATACTACTATTAATCTACTACTACAAATCTACTTACACTACTACTACTCTGATACTACTAATCTACTACTAATACTACTACTAATACTACTACAAATCTACTACCACTACTACTACGACTACTACTAGTACTACTACTAATCTACTACTACTACTAATCCACTACTACTACTACTACTAATCTACTAATAATACTCATACTAATCTACTAGTACTACTACCACTAATGCTACTACTACTAATACTACTATTACCAATACTAACATCATTCCACATCATTCCACCATTCCACAACATAATAACTCTAATACTACTAATCTACTAATTTACAACTAATAAATTTACTAATTTACTAATCTAATTCTAACATCATTCCACCACTATCTTAATAAATAACCAACAAAATCCAACAATTAACAATTCCAATAACCCAACACAAATTTAATCAACAATTAACAATAACTCAAATACAACCCAATTATCCTAAAATCTACCACAATTAATAAAACCCAATACATATAAACAATACAATGGTTAAGGAAAGAACATAAATCGGAAAGAAGGACAAAAATTATACTTGATTTTTGGGTTCGTCGGAGTTGGTGGTGGTTCACCGGAGATGGGTTGGTCGCCGGAAGTGGGTGCAACGCCGGGAGTGGTGGGACATCAGAGGGGGTTGGGTTTTGGGGAGGGTCGCCGGAAAAAGGTTGGGGCGGTCGATTTAGGGTTTAGGTGATTTGGGGGGCGATTGATGGGGCGGCGCCGGTGGTGGTGGGTCGACGGGGAAGGCTGGGTCGCCGGTGGTGGTGGGTGGGACGCCGGAGGGGGTTGGATTTTGGGTGGGTGGTCGCGTCGCCTTTGAATCGCCGAAGGATAAGGGTTTGGGGGAGTCGGGTTCTGGGGTTGTATGTTGTGTCGTCTTATTTTTTTTTTAATTTATAAAGCTCTGCGTCGGATTAGCCGACGCAACGCCCGTTGCAAATTTCAATTTTGCGTCGGCTAATCCGACGCAGTGTGTTGACTAAATGCGTCAATTGGCGCATTGACTTGACTAGTTTGCGTCGGATTAACCGACGCAAAAAACCGGGTTTGGGTCGGATTTGCGTCGGCTAATCCGACGCAACTCATTGACATAGTGGCGCCAACAAAGAAAATGTTGGCGCCTGTTACATTGAGGCGGATTGCGTCGGTTAATCCGACGCAATTATTTAGCGTCGGATTAGCCGACGCAATGCGACGCAACTTTAATACTTGCGTCGGATTATCAATCCGACGCAATCTGTCCGCCGCAATTCTCACTGTTTTTAGTAGTGGTTTTGCACATGATAAACTCTTAGTGAGTATGTCTGCACTTTGGCTATTTGTTCCACAGAACTTTACCTCCACTGTGTCGTTGCTTACCAGACTTCTAATGAAGTGATGCTGAACTTCGATGTGTTTTGTCCTAGCATGAAAAGTCAGATTCTTTGTCATTGCGATTGCCGATTTGTTATCACACCACAATGTAGTTGGACTTTCCTGCTTATTTCCTAGATCAACCAGCAATTTTCTTAACCATGCTGCCTGTCTTCCTGCTGCTCCTGCAGCCACATACTCAGCTTCAGTTGAGGATAAAGCCACGGTTTCTTGTTTCTTTGAGTTCCATGTAATGGCTCCTGATCCAAGACTGAAAATTGACCCGGACGTGCTCTTTCTATCTTTAATATCTCCAGCCCAGTCACTGTCAGTATAGCCTACCAAACTGAAATTATCTGTGCCTTCATACCACACTCCATACTTTATAGTTCCTGCCACATACTTGAGAATTCTCTTAGCAGCTCCTAGATGTTGCTTCGTTGGACTGTTCAGGTACCTTGAGACTATACCCACACTATAGGTTAGATCAGGTCTTGTGTGTGTTAAATAGTTCAAGGCACCAACCATACTTCTGTAAAGCTTTTCATTTGCTGCACCTGTACCATCTTCTCTTTGTAATTTCTCCGCTAGATTCATGGGTGTGTTGGCAACATCACACTTTTCCATCCTGAATTTCTTGAGAATATCTCTTGCATACTTGCTTTGACAGATGAATATGCCATCTTCACTCTGCTCAGCCTCTAGCCCGAGAAAGTATTTTAACAACCCCAAATCTGTCATCTCGAACTCTTGCATCATAGCCCTCTTGAAGTCCTGCAATAGCCTGTTTGATGGACTGAAATAGATTATATCATCAACATAGAGACACACTACTATGTATTCCTGATTACCTTCCCTTTTGATGTAAAGAGTAGGTTCATTCTCACTCCTTTCAAACCCATCTTTTAGGAAGAAATCATCTATTCTACTATACCAGGCCCTTGGAGCCTGTTTCAGTCCATACAAGGCTTTTTTCAACTGATATACTTTTCCTTCTTCTCCTTTCTTCACAAAGCCTTGAGGTTGTTCAACGAACACCTCTTCTTGAAGTTCACCATTCAAAAAGGCTGATTTGACATCAAACTGATGAACTGGTAACTTGTATTGAGCAGCAAGAGCAAGTATGACCCTGACGGTCTCAAATCTGGCAACCGGAGAATAGGTTTCCTCAAAATCAATTCCTTCAACCTGTGCATACCCCTTTGCAACCAATCTTGCTTTGTACTTTTAGATGCTTCCATCAGTATTGCACTTTGTTCTGAATACCCATTTTACTCCGATGATATTCTTCCCAATTGGAGGATCTACTAATTCCCAAGTTTTATTCTTGCAAATTGACAGTATCTCATCTTCCATTGCTTCTTGCCATTCTGGTTTGCTTACAGCTTCTTCAAACTTTGTGGGATCAGCAGCAATGAGAGCAAAACCGCATGTCTCATATATCTCTTGTATTGATTTCATCTTTCTTGGTGCAGATTCATCTGAACTGTCATCAGATGTTTCATCACCAGCTGAACCAGATTCTCCTGAGCTTGTCTCATTGTTTTCTTGCTGATCTTCTTGCTGTTGTGGCTGGACTTCGGTTTCAGAGGTGAGAGTTCTGTTCATCCTCTCACTTGACCATTCCCATGTAGCATCTTCATTGAAAACTACATTCCTGCAGATTATTACTTTGCCATTCACAGGGTTATATAACCTATATGCCTTAGACTGAACTGCATACCCAATAAATATGCATTTAAGGGATTTCTCATCTAATTTTGCTCTTAAATCGACTAATGCATATGCTATACACCCAAATACCCTGAGATGACCAACTTGAGGTGTTCTACCTCTCCAAACCTCATAGGGAGTTCTGTCCAGAACAGCTCTTGTGGGTGATATATTCAGGAGGTAAACTGTTGTTGCTACTGCTTCAGACCAAAGTTCATTTGGTAAATTCTTTGCCCTTAGCATACTTTTTGCCATCTCTACAACAGTTCTATTTTTCCTCTCAGCCACTCCATTCTGTTCTGGAGTGTAGGGGGTAGTTAGTTCCCTTTTGATTCCATGACTCTCACAAAATTCATTGAATTCATTTGATGTGAACTCTCCCCCTCCATCAGTTCTTAGAGCTTTGATTCGCTTGCCACTCTGATTTTCCACCATAGACTTGAACTTCCTAAAGTTTTCAAATGACTCTGACTTACTTTGTTGGAAGTACACCCAACTCATTCTGCTATGGTCGTCTGTTATGAGGAGAAAATAGAGACTCTTGCCTAGTGACTCAGTTTTCATTGGACCACACAGGTCTGCGTGGAGTAGCTGTAAACACTCACTTGCTCTCCAAGCAGTACCCGACGGAAATGAGCCCCTAGTTTGTTTCCCATACACGCATCCCTCACACAGACCAATATTCCCAACTTTAGGTAATCCCCTTACCATCCCCTTAGCACTTAGCAATTTTAGACCTTGAACATTGAGATGTCCATAACGCAAGTGCCACAGATTAGCATTATCATCACCTTTCACAGTTAATGCTTTATCAACATTGTTAAGGAGATCTAGTGGAAACATTTTATTCTTTCCCATGGTTGTAGAGGCAACTACTTCATTAGTTTTCTTATCTCTAACCACACATGACCCATTATCAAATAACAATGCAAATCCACACTTTAATAATTGCCCAACACTAAGCAAATTATAAGCCAATAATGGAACATATTGCACATTATGCAAAAGTTTCTGATTACCTTTCTCAGTTTTGAGAATAACAGTTCCAGTTCCTTCTACAACCAACTGCTTATCATCACCCAATCGAACCTTACCTTTCTTTGATTCATCAAGATCCTTGAACATTTCTTTTGTGCTTGACATATGATTGGAGCAGCCGCTGTCAATATACCACACGCCTCCCTCAGATTCCTGAGTTCCTTCCTTTGTCAGGAAGAGTCTTTCTTCCTGTTCAGCCACATTCACCTTTTGCTCCTGATTCTGCTCATTCTGCTGGTCCTTTTCTTTCTTCCAACATTGAGCAGCCTTGTGACCTGGCTTAGAACAGTAATAGCAGGTTATTGTGCTTTTACCCGTGCCTTTACTGGTTTGTGACTGAGTATGCTCTTCAGTCCACTGACTTCTGCCACGGCCACCTCTTCCTCCTCTATGACCTCCCCTTCCTCTTCCTCTGTGACCAGCCTGCTGACCAGTTCTCTCCTTGGATGGTTCAGGCCTCACTTGGAAAGCTTTCTCCTCCTTCTTTTCTAAGGACCTATTAAGCCTTTCCTCGTGAGCTTGAAGCGATCCCATCAATTCGTCAAAGGTATATGTGGTCATGTCCTTTGATTCTTCTATAGCTGCAACTACATGATCGTATCTACTAGTGAGACTCCTTAGAACCTTTCCCACTACATGCTCATTAGACATCTTTTCACCATAGGATTTCATCTGCTGAACCACATTAGAGACCCTAGATAGGTAATCTTGAATGGACTCCTTATCCTTTATAAGAGTTGTCTCAAACTCCCTTCTTAGAGATTGTAGTCGTACAGTGACCACTTTCTTGTCTCCTAAATACTCTTGCTTGAGTATGTCCTATGCCTTTTTGGACGTGGTTGCAGATGCGATTCTGGGAAAGATCTCATCATCTAAGGATTGTTGAATGATAAACAATGCCTTAGAATCCTTCTTCCTGGTTTCTTTTAACTGAGTGTCAGGTTCCGTTGGGTTACTATCTGTGAACCCTTCATCAACCAGTGACCACAGCTCTTGAGACTTGAAAAGTGTTTGCATTTTCAAGCTCCAAAACTGATATTTGACACCATTAAAAACTGGAAGTTGCGTGATCGAGTTGCTGCCATTTCCATTGTTCTGCATTTTGAACAATGATCACCAAGGTCCTTTGAATCTTGAACCCGGTTTGCTCTGATACCAATTGTTGTAATATTTTGTGAAGTTTTTGTAAAGTTGGAAAGGGAAAACGGATGAATTGCATTACTGAATTGAAGCAAGATTACAGTACATATAGGACTCAAAAAAATGAATAACTGACTCCACTCTACCATGCTTAACATCATGCTTAAGAAGTGGATTGACTCCTAATTTTAAGCAACTACTAACTCCTTAACTGACTGCATATCATCAACTAACTCCTATTTATTTGCTACTTGTAACTGCTACTGACTATGAGGCTCGAATCATCACTCAACAGTAGGTACGTACTTAGTGTAGCATTTTCCAGAAACCGTATAGGAAAGTGAACTGTGTTTACAGTTGGGCATTGAAAATAGCCTCAAGTAAGCTTCATCTCATTTAATAGTACGTACTGGCGATGCATCGAGAAGAAAAATAGGTCATTTTCTTTCCCTGTCAAAGAGTCTTTCATTATATTATGCCATGCCAATCAGAACACTTTGGTTTTGCATTGGTTGCATCAATTAGGGTACCAAAATTGCAACCATCTGTTGTAATTCCAAGCTACGGGGTACTACATATCCACATACAAGTTACTCCAACTTACGAGTGATGAACACAAATAGACAATAATATATAGATGACCGACGAGTCGGGGTTAACGGTTAACCTAAGCATGCAGGAGAGATTAGTAAAAAAACGTAATCTCCCCCATACGTACGTGTTCGTTGTGTTGAAGGAAATAAGGTAAGGGAAGTGTCTGCTGCCTGTTGTATGTGGTCTGTCTGTCTAGGCAGGAGTAATAATCCTACCATAGTGAAGAAGCATGAGATGATGAGAGGCTACTGAGTCTGGAAACAAAGTCACAGCTTGGCTTGTACTCCAAATATGGTCTCTCACATGCTGCAACGTTAAGAATGGCACCAATACTTGCCCTCTGCATCTTATCTCTACTACCTGCAATCCATCCATTCTTTTCCGTTAATAGGAATCATTGGGTTAATTAATGTGGGGACAATATAGTACGGAGTAACATCTTTTACTAAATAGAGAAGGTAAAATTTGGATTTGATGATTTGTTTATGGTAAATGTAAAGATTGGATTGAACAAGATGAGTGTTATTTATTCAAATATCCGGTTTATGGTTGCCTTTTAAGAAACATAATAACTCTAATTCATATGAATTGAAAAATTGGTAGGTTGCTTCGTTGCTGAATTGACCTGAATTGAGACTCCACGGAACTCTATTTCCCCTGAAGTAACTTCCTCACCTAGCCCCTTGGTAAGTGGGAGTTACATGGAATTAGAGTTCCTACCTACAATCAAACAACTTTAAGAACTCACTCGGGATAAAGGTAATGAATTGGGGGTAATGGAGCTCAAAATGAAAAGAAAATGGAGGAGAGTGGTGGCACATTTTATTAAAATACTATTCACATATAATAGAGAAATGATACAATCATTTAGGGACGGAGGGAGTAGTATTTTATGGTGTAAAAAGAGGGTGAAGGAGAAACGATTACCCCATATGAGGGTAATACATTACTGGTAAAGGGGTAACTGTTTGTCTTTTTTTATTCATTTAATTTCCGCTTACCATGATCACTACTTCCTCCATTTTCTAGTTCATTTTAGTTCTATTACCCCCAATTTATTACCTTCATCCCAAGCGAACCCTAAATGAGAATAACATGGAAGTATATGCATGTGTTTCCTACATGCAATCAAACAACCCCTCTAGTTTACTAGTGGATCATCATTTGATATAATTGAGTAATGTTAGGAAATAAGTGTCTTGCAATTGTCCTTTTGGATCTCGAATTGGTTTTCAATCTGAATCTGTTTAATTAGAAAAGTTTCATAATTAATATCTGATTGATTAGGGTTTCCTAATCAATATCTGAGTATCCGACCTAGGATTTTCTATTGTATAGGGTTTCCTAATCTGTTTAGGGTTTCTGTTTAGGTTGAGATTAGTATATAAACTCTCGTACCTCTCCCCTAGAAATTATGATATCAGTCTGAAATCTGTAACCTCTCCTCAAATTAATACAATTGTCCCCTTCTTGTCCCCTCCTTCTGCCCGTGGATGTAGCTAACAGGTTGTTAGTGAACCACGTAAATCTGTCTGTCTCTCGATTTTACGTTCTTATTTTTTTACGTTCTTATTTGTTTGTCTTTCTCTTCCGTTATAACAAGTAAGTTAAGTTATTAGTGGCATAGATTTTTTAGGATCGAAACAGGCTTCGGGTCCGATGGGTACACTGTTTACTATCAAAGAGGCGGAATTGGGAGTCATATGAGGCTACTCCGGGACTTGGGCGGGGTTGGAACATGATTTGCAAAGTGAAGTCCTTGATGCAAGCGCATTTCGTGGGCGGGAAATGGAAGGGTGTGCAGGTTTCCTACTCGATCAAGGATGTGTATGACACACGTAGCAGAAAAGAAGCGAAGGTGGGATGGTCTAGACAGGTTTGGTGTTGATGGGCAGTGCCCAAGCATGAGATAGTGGTGTGGCTGGCCTACAGAGGTGTTTTACTTACGCGGGTTCGACTAGTTAGATTTGGGATTGCGATCACTGATATGCAATGTGCAGAATTTGTGATCAACATTAGGAGACTATTTCACATTTGTTTTATGACAGGTTAACGGTTCGACGCTTCTAGGAATGCTAGCAGCATGGTTGGGGGTGATCGAGGCTGCCTTCTCATGTCAACTTGCCGCAGGTTACGAGGATTCGTCGAACTAAGTTGCAGCGAAGCATCGTTCATGCTACCTTGATTGCAGCGATTTATCATGTTTGGTTTCAGAGGAATAGGAGTAGGATTGAGGGTGTCATTGTTAATCCCTCTATATATAGTGTGTCACGCTATTCAGAGGGAGATCAGGAGTTGCCTTGATAAGCTTCTTGTAGGATCTTTATCCAGTTAGGACGACCAAAATTAGATTGATAGCTTGCATCTACGTATATAGGAGTTAACATTTGTAACATATTTTTTTGGATTTATATACTTACGTTTACACCAAAAAAAATATAATTGAGCAGGTTTTCTATATGATCGTTCTATAGTATAGACATAGAAAAGTTTTCAAAAAAAAAGAGTTATTAACATGAGAATTTGTGTTACGCTTTTAGGACAATCCTACCCCTCCTATATACTCCCTTACATTTATCGGATTCATTTCTACCATTTGATTAAAATATTACTCACATATATTCAATTTATAGTAGTAATTCAAGGAACGGGAGAGAGAGTAACAATTTGTAGATATCATTTGATTGCTATCAACTTAATCGATACTCCCTTCAACCCGGTCAATAGTTTACGAAGTAAGTTTATAGTCTTTTCTTTATCCTCTAATAATATCATAAATAAATTTCCCTCACTCTACCTTAATCTTTATGTATATATTATATGCTACTTCCAATTATTTGGAATTGCAACATATTTTTTTAGAATGAAAAACAAAAAAATAGAAGGTTAGAACTTGAACGGAGGGAATATTATCTAAAACATTACGCGTAACATAATACGAAGTAGAAGTGATGATCAAGTGAGTAATAAGTTACTCGTAGGGTATACGGTTGGATAAGCTGACGTCTTGCATACTAATTAATGACGCAAATAAAATATGTTTAATTTGTGAAAGTGAAAAGGTGGGGATGGAAGCCAGGACAAGTTAATCCCTATTTTACTGGTTCTCCATCACTACTGAAGACATGACAAATGAAAAAAAAGGTCAGCGGTCAGCTATCGGAAGTGACGGCATTGCCTTTAATTACTTCCCCCTCCTGCCCTAATTTTAATCATTACTGGACCCACCTAACTTTGCCCTTAAGCCAAAATCATTATCTTCTCCACTTTTAACCTCAAAAAATGTTTACTCTTTACTCCCTTTTCATCTTTTTTGCAAATACTCCCTCCCCACCACATTGATGTTCTCACCTTAACTTGGCACGGTGATTAAGAAGAAAAATATAGAGATGTATAAAGAAAGGTGATAAATTATTAGGTGGAGTTTAAAATATCAAATCACAAAAGTAACCAATAGAAAGATAGTATATTGGATGAATAAGGAAAGTTTTGAAGTGGGAAAATCATAATGGAGTTTCCTTTTAAGGAAAGTGGAAAAATCTTAGTGATAGGGAGGGAGTACTACTTATTCCATATAATTATATTACAAGCATCAAATTTTATTCGGTAGTATTTACTCATATGATTTTTACGAATTGCAACATTTACTTTTAACATAAATGATATGGAGTAAGGTTGTAAGTGTGGAAAGTGTGCACGCACCAATAACATTTATTTTTTGTAAAATTATTCACTTACATTTATTTAAATATAATTTTTCTTCATCTTCAATCCTTTCATGTAATAATAATAAAAAATAATAATAATAATAATAATAATAATAATAATAATAATGTTGATGATCATGCATGGAAAACGCAGAATGAAAGATGATGAGGGGAATGAATCGAAAGCATGACGACGATCGAGGACGTAGAGAGATGGAAAGGGCATGATATGAGGTGAGGCATGCAGGTGGAGGGAATAGTAGGAGTATGATATGATGGAGGATTGCAATGCAAAAGTGTGGCTGTATCTGTATGTATGTTTAAATTGTGTGTCAAGTAAAGGCCGGCCAACCCCCATAATCATAAATCATAATCATCATAATGCCATGAAATTGATTGCACTATCAACTTTCCATTTCATTTCCATACAAGTCAATGCTCCCCCATTATTGATATGCATAATAATAATAATAATAATAATAATAATAATAATAATAATAATAATAATGCCAATTATGTTATTATACATTGATCGAGTATCATGGATTACTCCATATTTTTATAGTCTCAAATTAATTCAAACCTGATCAAGTTAATCGAGGATAAACTAACCAATTAAGATGATCCAATGCAAAAGAACACTCATTTGCTCATAAATTATATATTGTCTCATTATTTTAATATATATATATATATATATATATATATATATATATGAAATGAGAGATTTAATTAATTACTCATATGAGTTACGACGCAAGAAAGTATAAATCAATAAAATAAGTTTAAATTTGATGTATTAATTATTTTTTAATCTTTTATTTCCTTATATAATACGTACCATGACTTATAATTGGCAGGGTTAAAACATTTTACTACTACCCAATTAACTTGAACATGTGATGGTCTTACTCATCATTCAATTCCTTTTCCTTTTATGAAAAATACGAGTACCTTTGGGGTTCTCAGTTAATACTCCGTAATATCAATATCATCATGTACCTACAGTAAATGATTGATGACCTAACATATATATCTGCAGAGTATTTAATAATACTAGTACATGTTTGCGTGCTGAATATGAACAAAAACCATTATAGCAGCCGTAATATACCGAGTACTCCTACTCCTACTCCTACTCCTACTAGGTACCATTATGTTACTTCCTCACAAGATTTATATTTGCCCTATCGCCCTAGACGTGGCAAACTAATCTTGGCGTGTCATGTTTGAGTTTGCATCACTATGTAGACGATGACAAACTCTCCAACCCGATTAAGTCTTGTGTCATGTTCGTGTTTTGAAATCTCGAACCATTTACATAAATGAGTCATTAAACCTTAATCTAAACTCGTTAATTTCAAGTTTGTGTCGTGTTTTCATATCATGGGATGACCATTTGAAAAGACAAATATATTTTTGATGGAGGATGAATATAAATTTGTTCAATTTATTAAATAGGTTATTCAGGTCGATATTGTTTTGAAACCCAACCTAGGCCAATTAGATATTGTTGTATCGTTTCGTATTAATCCACCTACATATACGGGGCATTAAGCATGAACCCAAACACGGTTAATTATATGTGGAAATTATATCATGTTTTCGAGTCATGTCATAAGCATCTGTTTGGTACCTCAACTCAACCTTGTAAAAAATTATTAAACAGATGCATAAAAAAAGATCAAAATTTATTAGTCAGAAAAATTGAAGAGGAAATTACGATGACAAACGTAACATTGGCGGACGTGTCATGTGTTAACAATCTCTTCTAATTTAAGAAAGGTTGATTAGCTTTATAGTAAAAGCGTTGGAAGTTAGATTCTTACTCTCGATCGATATAATGCACCCATTTGGACAAGGAAAAAAAATCTATTACGGAGTATAATTTTCCACATTTCTCTCGAACTTGATTCTTGTGGTCTAAAGGTAGACTGATTCTTGTTTTCTTCTATTTTAATTTTCTACGGTATCTATTAATCTAATTTGTTTATACTTTGTAATGGAATATAGTTGAATCTCAAATATCATTTTGAGGTCACGTTACATGAACCAACTTAACCAAAATCTTAAGGTGATGGTTAAGACTCAACTATTACATTTATATTGTGAGTATTACTTTATATGTAGTATTGGATTAGGGCATGACCCACATCATTTTAATATAGGACAATTTTATCTGAAACTAATTGTAATTATCTCGTCTCTAAACCCTAATCATAAGGCTAACTGTAATTTAATGAGTATTTTGACATCTAATTGAGCTCCTTTGATTCTTGCTTATACTGAAATGGATGTATAATTTGAATCAACGAATAACATACACTTAGCTTACATATTGGTGTTTCTAGGTTTGTGGTCTATCAGAAATCACAAAAGTTGGCATTGAATAGAATATGGAATATCACAAATTCTTATTTGTAACGGGTTTGCCTGTCACAAATTTGTAACATGTC
The DNA here is from genome assembly GCA_958450325.1 of Agrostemma githago. NCBI lineage: Eukaryota > Viridiplantae > Streptophyta > Magnoliopsida > Caryophyllales > Caryophyllaceae > Agrostemma > Agrostemma githago. The sequence continues at coordinate 29,894 of OY288260.1, forward strand.
AAGTAGTATAGATAAGACAAAAAATGTAGTACCAAATGTGTAACACATGGCTTATCATTATTCATCTAAGTGAATGATATTGACCCGTTATAGACTTACTCATGGAATGGAATATATCCACGGATAGCTAGCCCGTGAAGTGCGGTAGAATAGTAATGATTGGTATTTGGTAGATACTGCGTAGTTTACGTGCGTACCAATTAATAAATGAGAGAAATACTAGCTAGTACGGAGTACCACCATATGGCTCTTGTCTCTTGGTTAAATTAAAACAAAATGCAGAAAGTGAGTTGCCTGAAATTAGGGCAGTAAGTAGAATAAGTTAAGTGATCGATAAGATGGCCTGCCTGAGTTTGGAGTAATAATGAATCAAGTTAATTTGAGCTTCTGATCTGATCGTTGGGTATTAGGTAGTTAAGTGGGTTTAATTAGCTTCATTTTTAGAGAGATCAAATTAAGTCCATTTGATCAGAATTAAGCTAATTAAGGTTGATCCATTGGCTTTGGTTGGGAACTTGATGAGAATATGAAGGTGGGATAGGATCAGATCGGAGTGACGTTGGATGAGAAATGAGAATAACTTATTACTCCGTATGTATGTATGTAGGTAGTATGGGACATGAATGCCTGGCAGGTTTATAAATAATGAGGAATAGGCTATATATGATATATGTAGGCTAAGAATTAGAGATTTATGGATGTACATGGATCATGGAATGAAGAAAGCTAAGGTTATCTTAGGTACTCCGTCCTGCTACTTAATTACTAGGGATAATGGATACGGAGTACTCCATTGCTTAATACTCATATGTATGTAGTGTAGTGGTTTTCTAAAGGCCAGGCCAGGGTTTGCATTGGTCACATACATACATACATACATACATACTACCACAAAAACATGTAAAGCAAGTGACATATTATATTATATTATATATAAGACGAGCAGGTTATGTATGTGGAGTATGTTATGTACCTGGGAATGGGCATCCAACCCAAGCTTGGTGGATACATACTTGATCAAAATCCCAACCGTCATCCTTCCATCTCTGTTCATCAGATCAGTACATACACGCACTAATTATTATTAATGCCCTTGCTATATATGTAAGCATATAAACAACAAATGAGAGTAGCAGGTATGTATGTATGTATGTACTTAATCCTGAGAAAGCGTTTGGAGAGTTGAGGCAAAAAGGGTTGACCCGATCTGCAACAAACAGTACAACCAACCAAATTACCAATCAGTTAGCTAGCTAGCTAGCTAGTACTCCTAGATAGTCAGTCCCTAATTAATTAAGATAATAATATAATAGAATCGAATCGAAAGGAAAGGAAAGGAAAGTATAATACGTAGCGAGGAATGAAAGAGATGACATACGGGTGAAGAGAAGGGAGAAGGCAAAACCAAATGGGAGACGAGGGAGACGGAGATGGAGGAGTACTGATAGGGTAGTGAATATGTTTAAAGGGGCTCATCATTGCACTAGAAGATAACAAGGGGGGATGATGAGGATTACTACTATTATTAGAAGAGAATAAAGGGATATTATTATAATTATAATTATTATAATTATTAGGATTATTAGGATAATTAGAAGAAAAGAGAGGGATAATGGTATTACTACTACCATTATTATTATAAGGATGACTTGAATTAGGATTATTATGATTATGATTATAGGAGTAAGAATCTCGGAGATTAAGATCCAACATGAAGGGTGTTGGTGGCGGTGGATCGGGGAGGGCTAACCGGAGCCAGCATGAGGGGGTGCGCGTGGATGATGATGATGCAGGCTGCTCACTTCTGCTGCTATTATTGGAGCTTGTTGACACTACAACTTCATGAGGAGATGGAGGAGGAGGAGGATGATGATGATTGTCGTCTTCATAATGTTGTTGTTGTTGTTGTTGTTGATTCTCCATATATATACTACCACCACCAGCTACTGATGCTACTAACATCCACTTACTATTGCTGTAATAATAATGGCGCTCTGCTTTTATTATTATTATTATTATTGTCTTATCAGAATAAGCCACCATTGACATTAACATACATGCATTCGCTCCATCCGCCCTAATTTAATTACCATACCATTCGTACCACATACGACATACCCTAAGCTACCTTCCTTGCCATCCTCACCCTTAGCTTCTTCTTACAGTATTAATTAAGGATTGCTTCTCTCTTAATTTTAGGATGAATCAACATATATATATATAGAGAGAGAGAGAGACAGACAGACAGTGACAGGCCTTTTGTATTTGCTTCTCCAAATATTCTCTTTTTTATTTTCTTCCTTTGTAGTATGTACTCTATGTAGTATGCTTTGTGGAGCCTCCCACTCTTTGTTTACACTTCATACTTCTACTTTGTCTCTTCCACCACTCACCTTCACCCATACCCTACAGCTACATACATCCATACATACATTCTACTCCTACTATACACTACCCCCTCCCTCCCTTTTAAGGGGACTCATGACGTTAGTTCGATATTGTTTCTGTCACTCGATCATCAATTCGATCAACTCATATCAGTTCTCCTTCGTTTGTGACACCTTTAATTTGGCTGAGATGTAATCATATACATAATATAGGGTGGTTTTTAATTAACTTATACCGGCCCTCTCCTCCCATTTCTCATCTGATGCGACGTCTGTCTTTGATCGACCTGAGCAGGTAGCTAGGGATGTTACGTATGAGTAAATGGACGTAGTATATAGTGTAGTAGGGAATTAGGGAGTATCGAAAATGTATGGAGGCAGAGAGAATGGAATGCATGAGCATGAGCATGTGGATGTAATGAGTAGGAATGTCAGCCCATGCATGTGAGATAGATGTAGCTAGTTCAATTGGTTTTAATTTGTAGGTGGCTTAGATGTACGAGTAGTTAATTAATCATTAATGTGTCATTTGTAATTTGTTGGAGTGAGCGTGTCAAACGGACCCATATGCTAATTTAGAGGATGCAAGGCGTGTGCCTGGAGTTTGTCAGGTTTTGTTTGCCGATTTATAAAATAATTACTCGGTATATACACTCGCTTTTTCAATAATAATAATAATAATAATAATGTACATAGCCACTAAATGATCCAAGTATGAGTGTTTTGTAGCTAGGTTAGAGTGAGAATGAGTATACGCTCAATAATTACGGAGTATTTATTAACCCCATTAGATAGTAGCGTAGTCATTAATTTCAAGTAAGATTTGTTGTGTGTATGAGTATGGTAGGTAGGTAATGTATGTTAGCTAGCTATAGCATGCATATATATATACACACACTAATAATCATGCATGGTAATGGTAGATTGGTTTTTGCTTGATGGGAGGAAACTGATCGAGTAAGAAGGTAAGGAGAGTTAGGTAGCTAGGTAGGATGATTAGAAGGGTGATTAGGTTGGTTGATCATGTACATACGTACTACGTATTAGAGGTTGTATGATGATGGTGGTAGCGTAGCAAGTGTGGGGTGGGGGCCCAAAGTGGGCACGCGTAGTCAGGCCGGGCTCACCAATATAAGTACTGTAATCATCAACCAAGAAAGAATAATAATAATAATAATAATAATAATAATAATAATAATAATAATAATAATAGTCCTACTAGTTAGTGCCTAGTCGTTACTCCCAATTCTCCAAACCCACGTTGCTCACGTCCATGCATAATAATAATATTAATATTAATATTAATATTAAAGCAGGGCGTCGAATTTTATGCTCATTCATTCATTCTCCTTCTTTGCCTTTTCTACTACGAGTATTTCTTTAATTATAACTACAAATAAAATAACATTAATTTACGTACACTCCTACATACTAAGCTAGTAATTCCACTATACATTTATACTTATATGATACTCCGTAGTATTTATTATTATCACTCCCCTGCTGCTGCTGCTGCTGCTGCTGCTGCATGTTATTGTACTTGTAGTAAAGTAGTGTACTGCTGTAGTTACGGGGGAGCTTGTATTCTATGTTGTGCAAGCACGAGTATAATATTACGCTCCGTCAGTCCATCACTCCATTCTAGTCCAGTCCTGTCCTATATTCTGAGTTCCACTTAGCGCATGGCTATTTCACGTTCTTTTGTCCTCTTATTGTTTCTCTCTTTACTTTCCTTTTTATATTCCAACAACTACCTTCTACTCCCTCCCTCACATTCATTCAATTACCTGTACGTTGATACGGACGGACTACATATTGCCCTATTCTGTCTTCACACATTATAGATTAAAAGTTTAAAACATTAAACGTATGTATTTTAGAATATACTCATCCTACTCTATCTAGTGGAGTAGTGGGTGTGGGTCCTTACCAAGACATTTAATAACAACTCGTTAGCCTTCATTAATATCATAATCAAGATATCCACAATAAAGACATACATATACTGCGTTACTTAGAACAGTTAGTTAGAATTGGTTATGTTATTGGTGTGTATATATATATATATAGGATACCTACCTTGTACTCCGTAATATATGATAAATCATGTAGTCTGATATCTCAAGAACTACCGTGAATGCAAGTCTTTTCTATTCTGCTAACACTACCTTCCAAGTTCCAACTTACTACCTATTCTAATTCAGATTGGGCTCAATGGTGAAGGAATCCTTGAATCGTTTCTAACTTCCTAATCTAATGAACGAATGATGTACTTTGAGTACAATCCAGTCTTTCCGAATTCCCACTAGCTTTAATTTCTGAAATTTCAAGCAAACACAAGGTTTCCTGGATTTTTTTTCCCGGCGTTTTTCTTGCTCTTAGTTCCACATGATTTTCATTTGATCGGTTTTGACCAAATTAGATCTCACCTGAAAGACATTTGTAATTGGTCACCGGTTAACTGTAAGAAACGGTTAAAAGTTATCCTATCACGACGCCAACATTACAAATTGTTTCTCCTTGTTTCAACCAAGGGCACTTTTATATCTATGTAAAATTGAACGTGGAAACTTCAGAAATAATAGTATCAGATATTACAAAATTTACTCCTACAACTGCACTAAATGGCATCGCTCTGGTGTTAAAAGAATCAATAAATCTGCAAAAAATTGATAAAGGTCGTACAAAAAGAAGGTACGTAATATATACAGGGCACCTGTGACTACAGTATCAAATTACCCTTCCTAGATCTTCTGGTTGGACAACTTTGCTACACACGACTATGTTCGTGCCCTTCGTCAACACCTGGATAGCAAACACCCTATTAGCAATGAACTTTACAGTCTTATTAGCGGACAATGGTATAAGAAACTATGAAAATGGTAAGGATTGTACATCCGCATAAAGTATCTTAAACTAAGGCATGGTCAGATCATAACACACATAAGAAACTCATTTTGGTGCAGGTTTAGTATAATGCACTATGCACCTTCCTACTTCCATTTCTGGATTCCCCTTCTAAATCTCTTCTCAAGAGTTTTCCTGGCAAAGTGAGGACTTTTCACGCGGAGGGGCTGAATAAAACATACTCGTAGTAGGTATTGGTGGGACTTGGGAGTGAGACTCCTAACGTCCATACGGATTATTTGCAGAACTATATGTAACGAACAGGTACATAATAACTAACCCTTTGGGAAAAAAATACTATATATTAGGATGCAATGCAATACCATATATTTGAAGCGCGGTGTGGAGTACTATTACTCGTTAAGACATGAAAGCAGTAGTGTTTACCTCAAGTTCAAGGGCCTATAATAGTAGTTCATAGGATTCGTTAAGTAAGATCATGTTGGATGGAAATTCGCCAACATAATTGGAGATAGAGGAGGTGAGACGGTATCTTCTAGCTTTACGGAATTATGGGATGCTCTCAAAGGCAGGGAAGGAGGTGATCTTCTCCCACCCCCAGGACTACTCAGAGGCATTGATGAATAAGAGACCACAGGAGGAGCTGGTAACGCAGATGCTTTTTTAGGTGCACTGAACTTATCTGTGGATGAATTTTCTGGACTTCCAGAGACCAGAGGCGCTGAATACCCCACAAAACTTGAAGACCTGGCAGAATGGTAACTTGAACTCACTGGAGGTCTGGGAAGCTCGTGAAGCTCATTTATCCTCGGAGAGGCAAATGTTGGTGAGGCACTGGGAGATTTTTGGGGGGAGGATGAATAATATGCTGCAGTTCTCAAAATGGGTCCTGATGAAAATCGTGGAGCTTTAGTAGCCGTTACATGATTCCCAGCAGATAATGAAGGTTTAGCGTACAAAGGCAGGCTTGTCACTGGACCAGAGAAGGATAGCAATTTAGGTTTTTTGCTACCCGATGATATTTGCTGATTTAATCTCTGTGATGACATTTTCGCAGTCAAAGGTGGGGGAATCTGATTATTATTTCTTTCTTTCAATACTGATTTAGAGTTTAGGATGATAGGACCGGACAAATTTCCGGTCCCCAGGAGCGTTTTGTAATTTTTTGGTTCTAGAGGATACGAGTGAAACAGATTAGGGTTATTCGGAGGACTTGACTTGGTATGTGAAACAGAATTTTCAGATGGTCTAGGCAACGCGTATGCATGAAACTTCTTCGACGACGATGGCCGTAATTGTTTTATCCTTTCGGCTGGATCAAATTGTCGCTGAGAAATCAGTGGAGCCGACTGGCTAAGCATTTTCTGATCTCCAGTGAAAGGATTTTGATGGCCTTTCACATTTTCCTGCATGTGGAAACATTAAATGAATGTTACATATACATGCAGCGTATTGCTCCGACTCTCCGACATGGCTTCGGGTCGGACACTTCTTGGAGTGTTGGATACGGATATTTCGGGTAAAGTTTCCAATTTTTCTGTTCTAAAACGAAGTGCCTTTAAGTGTGGTGTTGGGTTGGACATGATACATGTTGGACATATGACACGGCACCTAGGTAAAGTGTCGGAGTAACTTAACTCAAACATGACTACCCTAATGCCTTAAACTGGCGGACAATATTTACATGGGCTCGTGTAAAAAAAACTTCAGGCAGATTGGGGGGGGGGGGGGGGGGGGAGATGAACAAAACCCAACAAATTAAAGTCGGCCAAGGGAATATGTCTAACCTGCAAGGTATTCTTTAGAGAAGAAAGGTTACTGAAATGCGGAGCATTGTGATGGTAATCATAAGACATTTCCCCTTGATCATCTTCGGCAGTAGATGCATTACTGTCATCATCAGCATAAGCATTGTCATTATCATCTTCATCATCCTCTGACTCTTCATCCTCTAGGCCGCTGAATACGTAATCTATATGTTGCTGTCGGGTTACCAACTGTACATGTGGTTCAATTGCCTCAAGAGACTTGACAGCTTTCCTAAAAAAAGAGAGCTGATGCAAGGGAGGGAAGAATATTAGGTGGGTATTATATATAGGTAGAGAAGAGAGTTGGGAAAATGAAAGGAATTGAGACCTGAGCAGCATGATGGCGTGCTGCCTGTGTAAGAAGACTTCTAGACTGACCCTGCTTTAAGGACTTTAAACGAAAGACAAACAAAGTAGCTTCTTCATCGAATTCATCTTTGGCTGCCTGTAGCTGCTGCAATGAGAAAGTGTGTCCTTTCCCACTTCTAGACCGACCTTTATCCCTATAATTTGCCTTCATGTATTCATATAGCTCCCTAAGAAGTAGAGTAGAAATTAAGCAGAAGAAGATGCAGTCCGTATATGAAATGAGATAGTAAGAAAGAAAGAAAACAAGAGATGAGGGAGTGAGTCTCACTTTTTCTCATCACATTGATGCTTCATGTCCTCAACAGTCTGGAGCTCATTAATTAGAGACTCGGAGGGAACAGTGATGGTTTGAAAAATATGGGAACGCTGAAATAGACAAGACATAAGAGTATATAAATATAGTCCGTCCGTAAAGAGTAGAGCAGAAGTATATAGAAATGAAGGGGAGGGCACTGACATAAGCATCAACTTGTTTTTGAAGTTCAAACTGCACTTTTCCTAGCATCAGCATTGCTTTACCTAGGCGGGGGCGGATGGAAAGGGAAGAATTAGAAAGAAGAACAGTCGAGGGTGGGTATTGGTATTGGTATTGGTATTGGTATTGGTATTGATTGAGAAAGAAAGCGAGTAGTGTACCAGATAGCTCATCATCATTCAATGCAATTTTCTGGAGAAGACAAACACCCATTTCCCGCAGTGATTCCGAAAACTCTGAGGGAGAGGAAAATGAGAGTAAATAGAGAGAATAATAGAATACGGAGTACTCCGAAATCAAACTAGTAGCGTACCATAAGCAGTGTTAGTAGCCGCAGCCGCAGCAGAAAGCAAACTATCGTAACAGTCTCGCATGTCTTGCATAGCCTGAATCAATCAATCAATCAATCAATCCATCAATTCAAACAAAAGGCCCTTGTAATCAGAATCAGAATCAGAAGAAGAAGAAGAAGACGAATGGGCGTACCTCAGAAGCTTTAGCGAGCTCATCCAATTGAGCAAGAGGCTGAATTTTTGTGTCCTTCCGATTATGCTTATGATGCTGATGATTATGATGATACAGTAGTTTCTTAATCGACGTCCTCATGATTATTCCTTGATTCTTGATCCGCAAAACAAACCAATTGATTAATTCAATTCAAGAATATGAACGACACAGAGAGAAAGACAGATTTAAAAAAAAATATTAAATCAATAGGATTTTGGAATCGGGATTCAGGAAATTCCTCTTTCTTTCTTTATTTTCAATATAATGTTATTTCAATGGCTGATTTCATCATCATCGTCTATTCTCTAGTCTCTACTCGGTGTCGGAGGGTTGATTTTTTGAATGAATCAAAGTCAAACCAACAAATCTGCTTGCTTGCTTTTGACTTTTCATCATTCATTCCATATTTCCATACTCCCAAGACTCCATGCATATATTACCGGATATCCGATCTCATTTTTTAAACCGGAGTATATGATTATGAGAAGTAAAATCCGAGGGTTGATACCATATATTTCGGATAAATTTATACTTAAATTCAATATATTGTATTTTTTGACAAACATAACACTTTAATTATATATTTTCCCATTATCAATAAAAATTGTAAAATAAACACCATAGAAATGAAGTATTTCAAAAAGTTTTTTGTCCCAACTAATATTTTACTTAAGTCGTATTCTATTCTAGTATTTTTGGCATCAATTTTTTTTCCCGGGTTTTTTTTTATTTATACATGTTGTTTGAACATGAAATCAGGTAGGGTATATTCTGAAGCGATCCTAGACACGTGATATAAAATTCAAGTCAAATTAAAACGTGGTCCGGTAAGACCTCCATGACAGCCCAAATTGAAAGATATAATACACGTTTTTCGATGATTCGGGATTCGAACAAAAATGACCTAACATTGCACGCGTTCTTATACGGGTTAGTTGAAACATCCTCACCAAATATGAGAAACAACGAAGATCGTGTGCAGAATACGCGTTATAGCACCGTTGGTCGTAAAACGAATAATCGTGTAAATGAGACATACTTATTGTTTGTGCATGAAATCGGTCGGAGTACATCCTCAATCAACTCCAGACACGTGGTATGAAATCATGTCAAATTGAAATGTGATCCACTAAGACCTCTTATACTAACAAAATTGAAGTATATAATACACGTTTTTTTGGTGATTCGAAGTCTACAAAAATGAGCGAAAATCGCAGGTCAGTTGAAATAACTTAACAAAAAAATATAAGGAGCGATGAGATCATTTGAGTGTGCAGATATGAACTGTCCGTCGCAAAACAAATAATTGTGTAAATGAGACTTATACTTGTCGTTTGGGAATGAAATCAAGCCGAAAACATCCTAAAGCGACCTAGACACGTGGTTCCAAATTCAAGTCAAATTGAAAAGTGGTCCGACAAGACCTCCCGGGCAACTTAAATTGAAGTGTATACAACACGTTTTTCAGTGATTCGGGGTTTGAAACAAAAATTGTCAGAAATCGCATGAGTTGTTAATCGGTCACTTGAAACAACCTCACAAAATATGATAAATGTATAACATTTGAGCGTGCAAATATGCGTTACGCTATTGTTAGTCGCAAAACAAATAATCGTGTAAATGAAGCTTATATTGTCGTTTCAGCATGAAATCGGGCAGGGAACAACGTGAAGCGACCCATACACGTACAAAATTTAGGTCAAATTAAAATGTGGTCCATTAAGACCTCCTGGAGAGTCCAAATTGACATGTATAATACACGTTTTTCGGTAATTCGGAGTCCGAAACAAAAATGATCTAAAATCACACGAGTTATTATACGGGTTAGTTGAAACAACCTCACCCAATATGAGGGCAGGGTTCGCAAAGCGACACGTGGTACAAAATTTAGCTAAAATTGAAACGTGGTACGGTAAGACCTATCAAACGACCCAAATTAAAGTGTATAATAAACATTTTTCTATATTTCGGGGCCCAAAAAAATGCCCAGAAATCGCACGAGTTGTTGAACAGGTCAGTGGAAATAACCTCACAAAATATAAGCAACGGAGATTATTAGTTGGTCACAAAAAGAATAATCGTGTAAATGAGACTTATTATACTTGACACTTGGACATTAATCGGGCATGGGACATCCTGAATCGACTTCAAACACGTGGTACGAAATTCAGGTCAAATTGAAACGTAGTCTAGTAAGACCTCCCGGAAAGCCTAAATTGAAGTTTATAATACACATTTTTTTTAGAAAAAAAAAAGACCGGACTTTCATCCACCCAACTTCTATCTCGCCAACCACTATACTACCAAGTAGCAACACCTAGACTCAACTCACGTACGGCCACTGCCCGCCCGACCGACCATGTACGCTCAACTCACAAACCACCATCGCCAGGCCACCCGGCCCACTCATTCAATCTTACGCCAACCTCAACAAATAAATAAAGGTAGTAACACCTCGTCAATATTACTCCGTATTTCATTTGGATCAACACTCTCTCTATATCCTGCCTCATCAACATATCCCAATCCCAATCCCAATCCCAAATTATAGATTTCTCATCATATACTCTCCTTATATATTTCAGCAATTCTCAATACAGTAGCAATTTCATTGTGGGTCATCCAGAAATAGTTTGTGCAGGCTTAGGCTTAGGCTTAGTTGAAAAATGGCAGCAGCATCAACAACAATGTCAACAGAATTCCTATAACAGTGAGATTGTCAAGCAGGGGCGGGGGCAGCGCATATGGCATATGAATTACATGTAGGAGTACAGTACAACCGTATTACCATCAAATATTCCAGGGTTAGGAATTAGGATGGGGAGGGGGGTGGGTGCATTTAATGAGAAAGGTTAATGCATGAACATGAACATGAATGAGAAAAGCTGAAGGCCGTGGTAAGCGGTAAGGGGAGGGTCCGACAGGAAGGACGACAAAGGCAGAGAGAGGTTGAAATGATGAAACATAACCTAAACGGGCAGTCCACAGTCCACAGTCCACAGAGATGAAGGCTGCTGTTTCTTGTGCTGTGCTACCATGTCTTGACAACAAGGCGCAGATGCAGTCAACACCCTCCAACTTTTCTTTACTCCTTTTTGTATGCCTACTACTAGTAGTTATGTCTATTTCACCCCCCCCCCCCCCCCCCCCCCCCCCCCCTCCCCCCCCCCCCCCCCGCCCTCCCTCCCTCCCCCCCCCCCCCCCTCCCCCCCCCCCCGCCCTCCCTCCCTCCCCCCCCCCCCCTCCCCCCCCCCCCCCCCCCCCTCCCTCCCTCCCTCCCTCCCTCCCTCCCTCCCTCCCTCTCTTTCCTTCCTAATTTTATTTACTCCACTATTTATGCTCCACTATTTATGCTCTCTCTCTCTCTCTCTCTCTCTCTTTCCTTCCTAATTTTATTTACTCCACTATTTATGCTCCACTATTTATGCTCCTTTTTACTGGTAAGATTTACTCAAAATTATTGTCCCATCTTCAATTAAAAAATTAAAATATATATATATATATAAATTGAAAGTTAAGACCCAAAGCTTAAAAGCTAATTGAAATTTAGAGTATTGATTCCATCCAAAGATTTTGACAAACTAGTAGAGTAGATAAAAAGATACAGTTGCTGATTTTTTATAAAATGTTAAACATTCATTCATGGTTTTATTATTGCACAATAATTAAAGGTATTAAAAAACACCTTATTATAAGTAGATTTGTTTATTTCAGCTAACTTATATATAGACTACTCCGTATTAATTCATTTACCTACTTGAGCATTTACATCCATGGAGAGGAAATGGATGTAATCCATGGATCCTTATCCTCCATGGAAGCCAAGGATAGAACCGAGAAGGAGGGAGGTGAGAGGAGTGGTGGGGCACAAATGTGAGAAGATGCATTTTATGCATTTTTTTGTGAGTGTAGAGGGGTTTGGTAAAGAAACAGAGGAGAGATGTCGTGAATAGAGGTATTCATTAGTCCAAACTCCAAACCCAAACCAAATCGAATCGAATCGGACCGTTTAGACCCCTAAAATACAAACCTGAGGACCTGATGGTTAGAAGAGGACCCGGACCGGATCTCCTAAGGACGGGAACAGACCGGAGAAATAGACTAAATTTCAAATTCTTTTAAACTGTGGGCCGGATCGGAGATCGTCACCAAAAATTTTGAGACCCGGAGACCAAATCAATATGTGTTCGATCCAACGGTCGACATCGGTCCAGTTACCGGTCTTGACCCATTTTTGAACACCCCTAGTTGTCGAGCCTAAGAGAATAGAAACATCAATCCATGGACAAAAAGTTTTTTATAGGATAAAAAAAGTGAGTCAAAAGAAATGGAATATTCAAAGAAATGAGAGAAATAAAATGGATCCATGGATAGAGATAGTCTAAACACTTATACAAAACCGATCTAACTTAAATCTTGGTTGAATAAGCTACGTTACTTAAATACTCCTAAAATATACTCCGTAGTAGAAACATTATATTGAGTTTCAAAATATATTTTTTTACGTATATTGAAATACTTGGTACTTCCTCCATTTTCTTTTTATCTTCTCAATTTCCTTTTTTTTGCCACTTTTTTTTTATCTTCCCATTTCATTTCTTTCCATTTTAGTCCATAATTTTTACCATACTACCCTTACTATTTACAACACTTTATACCTTTATTCTTTCCTATTTACACACATTTTACCCTTCTACTCTCAATATTTACTAAATTTATCATTTTATATTCATTACAAAAAAAATTGTGCCAAAAGTGAATGAGAAGATAAAAAAAAAATGGAGGAAGTATATAATTTGCTCTTTCCATAATAAAGAGAGTAGTAGTAGGGAGTATTCTCGCTATCTCAATCAACAGTTTACATTTTCTTGTTAGGTTTATATTGTCTAATTTATCATATATTAATAATATTTAAAACAATCTCACAGTCTTCCCACCTTAAACTTGGTGTATAAAATATGGTGTGGCTTTGTAATGTAGAGTAATAAAACCCAGTCCTACTAACCAACCAGACTGAGTAGCTGAAAATATTTGTAATTGTAAAATTGAAATGAAAAGGGGAAAAGACAAGAGGAAGATCCAAAAGAGAAGGGGTTGATGGTTAGATGTGGGGAGACAAGAGCTATGAGGTTAGCCGCCTTCCTAATATGGGTACGTCTGTGTCTGTCTGGCGCCCTTCCCAAACTAAAACTAGGCTCCTTGCTCCTTGCTCCTTCTCCTCTTGAATCTTGATGCTGCTTTTGCTTTGGCACGCCTTGCGACAGCTACCTGACAACCCCTTCCTTCTCTTTTTCTAACTTCTACGTACTACTACAACAAAACATTCATTCATCACTTTAATTACTCTACTCTCTACTCTACTCGCTTCTCCCTTCACCTTCATTAGTGTGGTGGAGTAACTAGTACGAGTAACTCCTGGTTTACGTAGTGTAGTACGTATCATATCCTCTCCTCCCTATAAAAACCCCCCCATGCATCACCTACACTCACACTTGATTAGCAGCTCATCGTTTCATACTCCTCTACACTTCTCACCTCTCTCAATCATTTCTCATCTAATCATTTCCTCCTCCACTTTCTCTCTATTTAATCTATACCTCAGTTAATCACTACTACTAGAACTAACTCCGAAAAGATTAGCCAAAATGCAATACCAGGTGCATCAAGAGCCAGCAAGTGCACCCACATGTACATGGGGATACTTCATGGGAGTCCCCATGAACATGAGGGTGCAGGTGGACCCACTAGAGAGGGTCGCAAGGCTGGCGTCCGAGAGTGCCGTCGTCATATTCAGCGTCAGCAGCTGCTGCATGTGCCACGCCGTCAAAAGGCTCTTTTGTGGGATGGGGGTCAACCCTACGGTGCACGAGCTGGATCATGATCCACGAGGCAAGGAGATGGAGAGGGCTTTGATGAGGCTGCTCGGCCTTCCCGCTTCACCCCCTGTTCCTGTTGTCTTCATTGGTGGCAAGCTTGTTGGTGCCATGGATCGAGTCATGGCTTCCCACATTAATGGCTCCCTTGTTCCTCTTCTTAAGGAGGCTGGTGCCCTTTGGCTCTAAATAACTACGACTATAATTAACTACATTTAAGCTTTACTTTTTTAACTTGTGTTTGTGTGTGCCTACCTTAGCTATTTTTCATCTTCAAATGAACTACTCCTAATTGTTTCCCTGGCTTTATAAAAATCGAAATACCTCGCTGTCAAGAATAAAATCTTCAGAATACCTCACTAAATTAGCACCTGCTCCTTATGTGCTAGTAGTATACTAAGACTACAGTAATGTCAGTTTCACAGCCAACAACATTCAGCATTGATGATCAAGTCCAAAAATAGTTTTCACAAACAACCAGCACCAAACATTAGCAAGTAGTGTATGTAAGACTACAAAAGAGTTTTCACAGTAAACAATCAGCACGAACGCTAATCAGATCATCAAATAGCAAGTATTCAAACAAACAGCAATACAGCCGGCATTGATCATTTAGCAAGTACGGAGTACTCCATTAAAACATAAACATAAACAGGTTGGTGCAATCGTCAAGACATTAACCGACCCAAAGTGTTTGCAAGGATGTAAGGTTTCAAATTCAAAGTAAGCATCATATCCAGTAAGGGCCCATCCTCATCTCTTCCTCTAGTGGGATTGGGAATCAAAAAATAATAATGAGAAGCTGTAGGACAGAATGTGACGCTAGCTAAAGTAAGTGTAAAAGCAGCTGATCACACACATGTAGGTACATTGTACACTCATCATCTCCCCTGGCCCAGACCTAGAATCGATATGAAGTTGATGATCATGGAAGAATACTAGTGAGGAAGTCGGGGAGGCCATGAATTCAAATGTACTACATCACTCCACAGTAGCATAGAATTACATAAGACATAGGGATTATACAAGAAAAGGCAGACGACATAGATTGAAAGAGGTGCAATGTAGCACACAGAATAATACTGTAATAGTAATATATGAGTAGTTAGCAATCAGAAAACAGAAATCAGAAATCAGAAATCAAGAAGCAGCAGCAAGCTGAATATCAGACAAATCAAGTTGAGCAGCAATCTCGTCAAGCTGAGTCTTGACACTGAAATCAACCAACTTAGAGGCTCCGTTACCATACCTGACAGTGAAGCCGGCGACAAGGTTGGCATCAATTTGGGTCTTGATGCGGACATTGTTGGCACCGGTGAGCTTCTGGACACCCTTGGCGATCTGAGCGAGATGGTCGTTGTCGAGGTTGACGACGGAAGTGACGAGGGCCATTTCGGTGCCGGTGATCAAATTGTAAACCCTCTCAAACTCCTTGACAATGTCCTTGACCAGCTCAATGCGGTCGACGTCGACCAGGATGTTTAAGAAGTTGGCGGTGTGGGGTTGGAGTTGGGCTGATGCGACTATATCGTCCATCACCGACCTCTTCTCCGTCTTCCCTATCACCGGGCTTGTAAAGAAGCTGTACACCTGCATATCATTATCATTATATATTATATTTATATCACAGAATTCATAGACTAAATTGTTGATAACATCCTCATTTATTAAAGTGGTGGAACCTCGGGATCGGTGAAAATCTTCTCGACCTTGGTGACATCGTCACTGGTGGCAGGGAGAGTGCCGGTAGAGTTAGCGACGTCGGCGAGGGCGGTGGCGTAGCGTCCGGCGACGGTATCGTACATGCGAGCGCCGCCACCTCGGGAGGAGCGGGAGAGAGATGCGAGACGGAGAGGATTGAAGGTGGCGGAGGAGGAGAAAGAAACGGAGCTAGGCGAGGAGGAGGAGGAGGAGAATGCTGTACGAGTGGTTGGTTTCAGAGTAACTATACTCCGCAACGCCGCCGCTGCTGCCGCCGCCATTGCTATTGTTGTGGGATTGGAATCGGATTGGGGATGAATTCTGAATGATAGATTTATTCTCTCCTTTTTCTTACTCTATTTGGTTTTGTTTTGTTTTGAGCCTCTCATCATATAACAACAGGCAGGCAGGGGGTGGATAAATCCCACTCACTCACTCACTCACTCTCTCTGTGGTCTGTGGTGCTAATTGCATTACACCCTTATCACTTATCTCTGCCTCCTACAATCCTACTCCGTAAGTATTTTATTTCTATATAACTGGAGTAGTAGTAGTTACCACAATGTTAAATTTCCTAATTATACCAACAGACAGCAGTGATAGTTATTGATAAATGAATTGGAACTTTGTCTGGATTAATCATAAATAAAAAATGCAGCAATTACATGAGGAGATTCCATCTGTACAAACTAACTGAACTGAATTCCTGCTCCTTCCTCTGTCCTCCACCATTTTCACTCCCTCCATTAACCTATCTATCTATCTATCTATCTATCTCTCTATCTCAAAAATCAACATCTTCATAATACTAATATCTTTCCTTTTTCCGACATTCGCTCTCATCTTCTCTTCTCCTCGATCACTTCGTTTTCTCCTCGACCAATTCCTCAATTCTTTTACAAGCATCCTACAACAAAACAAAACACACAAAATTTAAACTTAGAGGGGAAACTTAATTACACTCCTGCTGGAGTATTACATAATAAACAATTATTAAGTGACTCACCGTTAGACGCTTTCTTAGATCTTCTTCTTCAACATCTCGACGATCCCTTTCCTCTGCGAATATCTCAATTAGAGTTTCCTGCTCTTTCTCCATTTCTACAATCTTCATGTTTGCCTCCTCAAGCTATACATACATACATGCAATCGCATTAGTCATTACTCCATCACCATTCACCAATCCATACATACTCTCTTCACACTTTTTATTGCATACGTACTTACTTTGGTTTCAAGTGATTTGCACTTCTCTATTCCGACTTCTACTTGTTGCTTCAAATCATCTTCCTTGCTTGCTTTTTTAGCATCCTCTAGCCTGTAAACAAAAACATGGCACAATCTAGTAAACCCAAGAGGAAGGGGGATTGGTTCAATAACACCAAGGAAAAATGAGTACCTCTTCTTCAGTTCAAGGTTCTCTTTTGTCAACTTGGCTACTATTATACTTGTTTGCATGTCCTTCCTCTCGGGCTGACATGTAGTCACGACTTTACCATTGCCCTGTACTGACTCACATATATTCGTTGGACCATTTCTCTTTTCTAACTCACAGGTAGCCGCATCATCTTTGCCGTCAGATCTTGAAATCTAAACAGAGATAGATAACACCAAATTGTGAATAAAAATGGGAACAGATCATTTAAGCAAAGATTAGATTCACATCCAGATTCCATACAATTCGCTAAAATTTTCTTCCTAACTAATCATCAAATAAGCTTGTATGGCCTCACACAGAACTTCAGTAAGTATAAAGAGCATACCTTAGAGGTCAAGTGGCTCACCCGTCTTGAAGTTGGTGCCTCAAAATGAGAGGTTGAGTGGCTCATCAGTCTTGAAGTTGGTGCCTCAACATGAGAGGTCGAGTGGCTCATCAGTCTTGAAGTTGGTGCCTCAAAATGGGGACTTCTGGTATCATCTACACTCGAATTGTTGGTATGTGCCTTTCCATTGGGAGTGTTACTGTTTCTTGAAACAGGGAGGGATGTTTCCAAACCCGTTTTGTTCAATGCTGTCCGAGGTGCATAACCAATCAAATGGCAGTTATTACGCCTAAGAGAAACACCGTAAATCAGGAACATTCATTCAGAAAACCATTCAACGTTATCAGAACCGTGCTCCCTAGACTCAACTTAAACTCTCAAATACATGTGTCTTACAAAAAGGACTCATGTTGTGAGCCTAAAATAAAGTGTCGGGTGTCAAATGTGAGCATCGGAACCAAAAAAACGTGAAAAGGAATAAAGATCGCGAACCAGTAAGCCTTCTGCAAGACAATCAGACGCGCTTCAAGTCTAGAAAGAGCAGTGGTTCTCTCAAATCCCTGCTTGTCATGGGCCGGTTCCACAAAGTCTGCTTCCAACAGACCTATGACTCCTCGACCGTCACTTCCCGCAGCATTCCATACTCTCCAAAACGGCTGATTAAACATGGAAAAACAGTTGATATAAGCTCAAGGCTCTCAAGTCTAGTATCCATATAAATGAGGTGAGTGTCTCTCTTTCAAAATAAATGAGGAAGTAACCCTTAAATTGAAAGAAATATTCGAAAAGGAAGTTGCAAATGGGAGGTTGTGAAAATAAACCTTAATCAGTCTGTTTTTATGGTAAACATTGAAACCTTGAATGTCCATATGATCTTCTGCAGCTTTAACAAATCCTAAAGTCACCAAAACTTGAATCTGAAAACATAACAAACAGTCAGTTATTAGCTCCTCTAGTCCAGCGGATAATTGAAGTAGCACAAAGAATAAAGTAGTACGAGTAGTAGTTTGGTACATTTTGTAAAGAAACGGGATCCTTAGAAGTGTCGTCGTTGATGGGTACAGGCCGGTACTGAACTTCTTTAGCATGCACCAAATCATTTGCCAAGTTATGGTGTTTCACTTCTTCCCCCCGCAGTAAGATCCGAAATCCAGGTGGTAGTCTGAGATACAGAATCGAAGCATAACTCTGCCAAAAAACAAGGATTAATGTCAACTTAGTTGGTCCATCCATCATAATTCGTCAGTAAAGTTATACTGGAGGATAATTCTATATGTAAGTAAGCT
The DNA here is from genome assembly GCA_958450325.1 of Agrostemma githago. NCBI lineage: Eukaryota > Viridiplantae > Streptophyta > Magnoliopsida > Caryophyllales > Caryophyllaceae > Agrostemma > Agrostemma githago. Next base: position 48,931 of record OY288260.1, read on the forward strand.
TACCCTTAGTGAATGATGAAATGTTAAGAAATGCCTAGAATTAGGATATTTTCTTGCCATGGCTATCTTCTTCTCATCTCTATTGACTCCTCGAATTTGAATATCCTGTTATCATTAAAACAGGTGAGACTATCATCATCGTCAAACATTACTTCATACTTGATACAGTATAAATTATACACACAGAGAAGCAGTTAATAAGCATACATGAGGATCCGTATCAAAATCGAGCTCCAATTGTTGCATGTCGTCCTCCCATAGATTGTATATGATGATACGAGTGCCTTGATCATCTAGGTAATCAAACTGCGTATGTACACAAGAACCAAACAAATTTATTCACAGATGGAAGCATTGGATTTGTGCACTCCAATTCATGTAATGGCCTGGTGTCCGAATATAATTATACCTGGTGAAGCAGCTCTTGTTCGCTAGAGTATGGAGACCATTCTGTAATGGTGTCCAAATTAAGATGCCAATCATGTGAAGAAGACCTAACCATCTGTGTCCAAACATGGCCTTTCTTCTCGTAATCGATCTTTGTTTAAGGTCGCAAATAAACAGTACATATGTTAGCATGCATGCATACCTATAGTGCATTACAGGAGGATATAAGTGAGGTAAAGTATATACAGATGCTGGTGTCTGGCTAATGATTACGTACCATGGGAACAACGGTGTCTTCCTTTCTAGTGCTTTTCAAAAAAGTGTAGGATAGCATCCCTATACTTCTCGTGGGGCTGCAATGCAATCGATTAAAATGGTCCTTAATATAGAATATAGAATAAATGGTGATTTGAAGTGAGAAGAGAGGAAGGTAAACCATATCCCGTGGTTGGATTTGCAGGATGAAAAAACAATGACATCGGCGCCTAGTCTCATTGTACTAGTCTTAAATCCATTTCCATCTGAGTAGGTAGGTAGCTAGGTTAGAAATGATTGATTAGTGATTTGAATGCAAAGGCAGAGGCAAGAGATGAGATGAGATGATGCATAGAAAGAAAGAAAGTGACTGACATTGGCCAATAGTGTTAGCAAGTTTGGACTTGGATGAATAACCAAGAGACATGCAATTCCGCATTTTATCTGGGCTCATTCCACCCCCGTTATCTGCAATTACATACATTACTCCGTATAAGTTAGTTAACCAAATAATGTAGCCGTTTGTAGAGAGTATGTATGTATGTAGGTAGGTAGGTACCTTGAAGGAGCAACATCTTAGAGTCATCACCATTCTTGTTATTCATCAACAAATCAACATTTACATAAGTAGCTCCATTAGATACTTCGTCCACAGCGTTGTCAAGAAGCTCTGCAAATGCTGCAATAATAATAACCAATAATGCAAGAACTTGAGTCACTCAATATTGAAATTACTTACTACTACATCCAAGTAAGTATATTATGGAGTATGTATGTATGTAAATAGTAGTGTAGTGTACCTCCCAATGCCCATTTGTGGCTGGTTGCATTAGAATGCAAGAACTTAGGGTGCACACGGGCATGGTCCATACCACTACCACTTGATGATGTACCTGATACTCATAGATGGGATGGGTAGTCAAAAATCAAATCAAAGACAGTACATACTACATACTACATACTACAGCCACATGCACAGGAAGTATATACAGTATCAGTATGTATGTAACAAGTCTGTATGTATGTAACGCCGCCAGAACCAAATTAAAGAAAACCTTAACCAAGCAATTAAGGAGGCGTCAAATCAAATACAGTAATAATCACATATATAGGGAACCAATAATACTCCATATATATATATATATATATATATATATATATATATATATATATATATATATATATATATATATATATATATATTATGTTGATTAGATAATTAAGGAGTGATGAGATCATGAGTAAGTAGGAGGCCAGGTAGGTATGTACATGTACCGGAAGAAGAAAGAGGATGATTGTGATTGCCAGGCAGAGGCAGGGAGACGCCCTCATAATCACCAGCCTTCCAAAACTGCCTGCTGTTCGGAACCACTACCAATGCCGACGACGATGACGCTTTAATCCGGTGGTGGTTATCATTATTATGGAATTTCCGAAGACGACTAATACGACGACTACGCTGACGCTGACGACGATTACGCTGCTGCTGCTGACGACGACGAGGACCAGCAGCAGCAGCAGCAGTAGTAGTAGTAGGGTTGTAAAACCCTAGGGGCAAAGCCAATTCCGCAGCAGCAGCAGCATTGTTGTTGTTAACTACGGCTTCTTCCAACTCCTCAAGCTTTACCCTTTTGTTATTATCATCGTGAGAAATACAGGGTGGTAGTGGTCTTCTTCCGATTGAACCTTCTTGCCTTCCACCAATCATCATCATCATATCTCTATCTTTAATCACTCTCTCCTAAATTAACGAACCCACAGTACAGTACACCACCTTATTATAATATTACCTTCTTCCCTCCTCTCTCAAACTAAGGAAACCAATTCTATACTCTCATCTCTCAAACTCCTGCCTCCATCTGTCAATACAATAATAATTATTAATAATACTAATATATTCCTATGATAATTCGATATAGTAGTAGTCGTGACGTGGTGTGTGTGTCACACGGAAATCAGGGCGCCAACTAAACGCCCCATTACCCGCCTTACCCAATTCTTCTTTCATATTTGCCGTTTTTTATTTTTATTTTTATTTTCCTTTTAACCTCTTTCCTTTTTATTACCTACACTATTTCCTTATTCCAAACCAAACCCTCACTATCCTATTTCTGTTTTTACTTTAAACTAAATTATACGGAGTACTACGGAGTATTTGTTATATTAAATGTTTATTCAAATAATGTGCGAATGAAACAAAAATTACGTACTCGCTCCCCACTACTGAGATTTTCCCACTTTTCTTAAAAGGAAATTTCACTAAGATTTTCCCACTTCAAAACTTTCCTTATTCATCCATTATACTCTCTTTCTATTGGTTACTTTTTGTAATTTGACATCTTGAACCCCACCCAACAATTTACCACCTTTCATTACCCATTTCTTAATCAATATGTCATTTATAAATGGGAACATCATTGTGGTGGGAAGGGAGTATATAATTCAATATTTTGAACTAAATTTAATTGAGAGAGACTTTTTTTTTGAGAGAAAACGTGGCCATTATATTAAATCAACTCCCGCCAGATCATAAATTGTCTGCGGAAAATTAGAGTCCAGTACAATCTCGTTGCCTACGGAAGTACAAAATCGGGCCATCCAATGGGCAACAGTATTCCCGCCACGTTTCGTATGTAAACATTGTGTAAATGAAAAAAGCTCTAATAAAGTATGAATATCCTTAATGCAAATACCAACAGGGCTCCTCCAGTTACTGTTCCGTCCCATCTTCTGAATTATTCCAAGTGAGTCGGTTTCGAGTATTACCTTCGAGAAACCACCAATGTGAGATCTGAGAAGTCCAAAACATGCCGCCTTTGCTTCAGCCACCTCAGGGGTCCATCGAGCCATCACCCTTCGACTTCCTGCCATGAGAATCTTGCCATTCTCATCCCGTAAAACAAAACCGAGCCCTACTTCGTTGTTCCCAAATATAGCTGCATCAACATTAAGCTTGACGCATCCACGACGCGGCGGTGACCAGAAGCCTTGGCCAACCCTTGCATCTTGGACACGAGGGGCACCATTAACATTGTCCATATATCGTGAGTAATCAGCCACGAGACATGACAGACCCTGGCAAATAACAGTTGGCGGGGCTGGTTCTTCCTCAAAAACCATAGCATTCCTAACAGACCAGGCCACCCAAGCAAGGGTAAGGAAAGGGGTCATACTATCCTTATCAAGCCTGTCAAGCACCCAAATAAATAGGTCAAGACATGACGACCTCGGCGCAGCTGTAAGAATATCCTCAAATCCCTTCCCCTGCCAAACTGTTGTAGTCGAAGAGCAATCAAACAAAGCATGAACCGTAGTTTCGTCAGCATTATCACACAAACCACAGGTCGGCGATTCCCCACAATGTCGGGCATGAAGACGGGACTTAGTAGCCAGAATCTCCGAACATGCTCGCCAAACGAAGTGGGCTAGCTTAGGTGGAATCCGCAAATTCCAGAGGGTCTGCCATAACTTGTTTCTTTGCTGTGTATCCCCATTCTCAGTAGCAGATGATGAATAGCCATTCATTCCAAGGCGATAGGCAGACTTAACAGTGAAAATCCCATCCAAAGTCGGCCACCAAAACAGCATGTCCGCAGCAGCAGTCACGCTAACTGGCAATTCTAGTGCCCCTAAGACATCGTCTTCAACTAAGACCTCCCTCAGTTTAACCAAATCCCACTCGCCCTTCTCTTGATTAATAAGATCAGCGACCCTCATATTCTCTCGCGCCTCTATATTAATAACCGGAATGCGACTAGATGTTTGACCTGGAAGCCAAGCATCCGACCAAACATTAATATCCATCCCATTCCCCACCCGCCATTTGAGGCCCTCAAGAACTAAAGATTTTGCCCCCCAAATACTCCTCCAGCAGTAGCTCGGGTCCGAACCTCTCCGAGCATCCAAAACTGAACTATCCTTAAAATACCTTGCCTTCAATACACGAGCAGCTAAGGAAGAAGGGTTGACATGGAGTCTCCAGATTTGTTTTGCAAGCAGTGCTTGATTGAACACACGAAGATCACGGAAACCCAACCCGCCCATCTTCTTAGGTTGACATAAACGGGACCACCCCATCCAGTGAATTTTGCGTTGGGACTCCGAGGAACCCCACCAGAATCGAGCTAAAGTCCTATGTAATTCATCAATCACACCCTCAGGAATATGGAAGATACTCATCATATAAGTCGGAATGGCTTGTACCACCGCCTTAATTAAAACCTCCTTACCGGGTTTTGATAAGGTTTTTTCTTTCCAACCCTTAATTTTTTTCCACACTCGATCCTTGAGTCCCGCAAAGACAGCCTTTTTAGATCGGCCAATGATAGTTGGGAGGCCTAGGTACTTCTCGTGTCTCACAACTTCACGCACCCCCATAATATTCTCAATCTCCCTTCTAGCCCGAATAGGTACTTTTTTACTAAAAACAACCTCTGTTTTGGTATAGTTGATTTTCTGTCCCGAAGCTCCTTCATATTGGCTAATAATATTAGCTATCATCGAGCATTCAGCCAAGGTTGCCCTCGTAAAAAGGACACTATCATCGGCGAAAAAGAGATGGGAGATGGCAGGTGCCCCCCTACAAACACGTATACCATGTATCTTACCTTCGCGAGCAGCACGTTTTATAAGATAAGAAAACGCATCCGCACACATCAGGAAAAGATACGGAGAAATGGGATCACCCTGTCTTAATCCTCTACTCGGCACTACTTTACCCGTAAGCGATCCGTTGATCACGAACGAATGCGAGACCGTAGTAACACATTCCATCACTTTACGAACCCAACCCTCTGCAAAACCCATTGCCCTCATCATCGCCTCTAAAAATACCCATTCCACTCTGTCATATGCTCTACTCATATCAAGCTTGAGCGCAATATTCCCATCCTTTCCCTCTCCACCCCGTTTCATAGCATGAAATACCTCAAATGCAATAAGAGCATTATCCGTAATAAGTCGACCACAGGTGAAAGCACTCTGCTCATCCGATATCAAGGAATTCATAGCCGGTTTTAACCTATTCGCCAAAATTTTAGAAATAATCTTGTACAGAACATTACATAGACTAATAGGTCTAAAATCCGTCATATTCCGCGGTTCAGAGACTTTTGGGATAAGAACTACTGACGTCACATTTATAGCTCCAAGGTCCATCCCCTCAATCCACCAAGATTGGACAAAGGAACAAATATCCGGACCCACAATATCCCAATGCTTTTGGAAGAAGAGAGCGTGCATACCGTCAGGCCCGGGTGCTTTATTAGGATACATGTCAAATAAAGCTATCCGAATTTCCTCGTCCGTAATAGATTGTAGGAGCGAATCATTAATGGCATCTGTGACCTTGCTTTCAACCCCTTCCAAGACCTCTTCAACCCCCTGTACTCCCTGTGTTTGGAAAAGAGAGCCAAAGTAAGATGTAGCAATACTGGCAATGTTTCCTTCTTCAGTACGCCAAACTCCATCAGCATCTTCAAGGCCTCTAATAGTATTCCGTTTGCGTCTCTGATTTGCTTTGTGATGGAAATATTTGGTATTTTTATCTCCATCACGAAGTTCGGTTTTTCTAGCTCGGGAATACCAATAGGTTTCTTGTTGACGCCGTAAAGCATCCAGTTCCGCAACTAACCTGTTACAATGAGTAAGCATGTCAGACGATGGATCTTTTTTCTGCCAGCCCACCAGTTCCGCCTCTTTCACCCTGATCTTCTTCTTAATATCACCAAATGTCACTTTGGCCCATTTTGCTAAGTCCTGAGCGCACCTCCCAACTTTTTCTTCAACCTGACATACGGCATTATCACCCCACGCAGCCTTCACAACTTCCCGACAATCCGGGTCCGACAACCAGAGTGCTTCAAAACGAAAACGCTTCTTCCGACCATCCCACCTACCGTGACCCACAGTGGATAGCACAATTGGGGCATGATCCGAGGCGTAAATAGGCAAATGGTACACTTGGGTTTCAGGAAAGATATCACTCCACTCGGGATTTGCGACAGCTCGATCAAGTCTCTCTCGAACTATACGTCCAACCACTCTACCACGTTGCCAAGTAAATATGTTCCCACAAAATCCAAGATCAAATAGACTACACTCCAGAAGGGCATCACGGAAGGCATTCATTTCTCAATCCCCCCTAGCTGCTCCCCCATCTTTCTCATTGGAGCTTAATATTTCATTGAAATCGCCTAAAAGCACACTCGGAATTGTAGGGCCAACACAAAGGTTGCGCAGAAGATTCCAAGTTTTATACTTTTCATTCGACCCGGGCCAACCATAAACCCCTATCGCCCTCCAATCGTTTCCACCATCCCGCCCCTTAACCTTAACACATATATGATGATTGTCGTAGGTTATTAGCTCCGCCTCTATATTTCGCCACCACAGGCCAAGGCCACCCGATCTCCCTACACTACCGACACAAAGACCCTTAAAAAAACCACACTTATTCATAACTTTCTCTAACTCACCCGCCTTCACCATCGTTTCCATAACGAAAACGATGTCCGGGCCCTCCCTCCAGCACCGATCCTGGAGGGTGTTCACCGTCAGGGGATTGCCCAACCCCCGACAGTTCCAACTTAGGATTTTCATTGTTGTTCGCGGGGCCGTTCAACAACAGCCTCCGCTACTTTCTGGTTGACGTCCAGCACCGTAACAATAACCCCTTCACCCAGTTTACGACGACTCGTCATCACCTCCTCGATCTCGTGGTCTCCCTCCACGTCTCTGCTCCGCTTCCCCACTCTCGTGCTATTCCCTTCAATAAGTTTCTCCTGGTCAGCTGCTCCACCCTTCTTCTTGTGAAGTCTCGCAGCCTTGAATGGCTTCTCACGCCTCATCACAGTCCCCCTTCCCAACTCCGTCAGGTCATCACTCATGATCGTGTCTATATCCTCAAAACGGCCTCCCATCGAACTATTTTCCGAAACCTCCCTCCCCGCCTCCTCTACTCCCTTACTCACCACCAACCCAACGTCCTCACTTACCCCCTCCACCACTCCAGCAATATCTGTAATCCCCTGAGAAGAAGCTCCCCCACCCTTCTTCCCCTTAATGTTGACAACAATCGAGTTTAATTTAGAAATGAGATCATTCACCACGGTCTCTTCGCGTCGCCTTGCCTCCTCATCGAACTCTTGTTGTAAGGTGCGCCCCTTCGATCCGGCAGGGATAGCCACCAATTTACTATTTTTCCAGGGAGATGCACGGAGGGACTCGTTAAATAGTAGCTCACCTTCCTCATACGGTCCTTCATCGCAATCCTTCTCCCCATGCCCTAATATTCCACACCCATAGCAAAAGGTTGGTAACCGCTCATATTTTATAGAAAATTTCTCCACCTTACCTGACTTCATTTTCACCTCCACCCCATCTCGCAGCGGCTCCCTAACATCGTGTAGAATTCTCAGGCGCACTGCTCTCTCAACCCCACTCACTGACTCCTTATCCATACTCATAAACGATCCCACCTGGTTACCAATGTAACACAGATTTTCCTCCTTTCCCCGACCACGAAGGGGTAGATCATAGACACGAATCCACAATGGCACATGAAAAAGCAGAGTTGCAGATAATTTCTCATCCCCCTTGGGGTCATTAAAACACCATATGTTCTTATCAAAATGCCACGGTTGGTTTTCAAGTACTTTGAGTTTATCTTTTTCTAATTCAAATCGGAATAGGAAGATACGCTCTACCGGATCAAGGACATTACCTACAATAGATCCCTTTGGTTGCCACACTTTGGCCATAGTATCGATCGCTGCCCGGGCATTAACCGTCTTTGTGGTCCAAATCCTTCCCATAAGTATGAACTCTTCCTTGTCCGTATCCTGATCGTCATTCGCGTCCCACACATACCCGCTTGTTTCTCCCACAATTTCCTTTCCCTTTCGCTGCCATACTGCGTTATTATCTGCCATCTTATGATTGAATGATTTGTTATAAGCACTGAGAACGATGATGATTTGGTAGAGAGATTTTACTTTATGTCAGTCCCCACGTAGGGTAAAAAACCTTCAAAAGGAGGAGAGATAGGGGAGGAACCCTAGAGAACTCTCATAGAAACCCTAGAGAGAAATTTAATGGGGGTTAAGTTAAGTTGAAATAAACTAAAGATTAAGCTCCCAAGATTTTGTGTAAAGAGTAGGTCTTCTGAGAAACGGTCTCCCGTTAACTTTATTGAGAGACTATGTACAAATGGAAGCAACAGTGGTACCAACCTAATAGAAGTAGGTACGATTAACATAAAAGAGTATACAAATATAAAGAGGATACGTTTGTTATAAAAACAGATACAAAACAAAATTGTCATTTAAGGATACGAATATGACATAGAGTGGTACTGAAGAGTGATTTGTCAATAAGTTGTTGAGAGACCGTCTCAATAAAGGCAAACATGATTGATCATAATTGAAAATAAATTGGAAAGAACGTGATTCTATTGCATTTCAAATTATGTAAGCAATTACCTGAAAACACATACCTCAAGATGAGAGTGAATACTACAGAGTACAAATTAATTAACCCTGAAAGAAGAGAGTCTCGGTGGAAAATATAAGAAGCTCTAAAACTTATTTTCTCTCTTAATTTTTGGAGTGAAAACTAAGAGAAATTTCAATTTCTCAATATTTATAGAGAAAAATAATATAAACTCTCTTACTTATTTTATTTCCTTATTTGATGAGTAGCCTAAAAAATATTTCCAATATTATATGCATATTTTATGTTAGCCTCTAAATACCTCAACTATTATTTGATAAAACACAAAAACATGCAAAAGAACTCTGCAATTAAACGTGTTTGGTTGGGAATACTCTAAGGATGGGTGACCTGGAAGGTTTCCAGGATGCGCATGAGTAAGGTCAAAATGCGTTGGAAATGACTCGTGCGTGGTCTGTGGGACCATTACAGAGCCTGATGAGCTACCGCGACTAACATTTCGATCCTAAATTGGGTTGGAGTGTTACAGCCCCAGATCAGGCACCTAAGAATCGAATTAAGGCAATTATAATTTGTTTACATAACAATTGGGTCATCAACGACGTGATTTCAACCATTTATGATCTCACTTGACTTAAAGATCATACAATCATATTACTAACTAGTAATCGAGGTTGGTGTCCAACAACACTCTTCAATGATTAGATCACTAACGCGAACATACACCCAATGAAAACGAATCCGATTATGGATAACGTATCCTTTCTCTTCCCTCTTTACAGCTCCATGCCGCTAATGACACGGTCCACCAGACCTGTAACAATCCCCATCCAACACACCCCCATAAAAGAGTCGGGTTTGAGTCTAATGGATAAAGTCAGGATCAGTCTAAACCCATCTCGTGACTCCCTAAGTGAATAAGATAATCATATTTTGATTTGAATTAAGCGATAACGCTAGTTAAAAAATATACAGAGTAAAAGAAGAGCAAAGAGATTAGAGAAGGAGGTAGAAGTTGGTACTCCCTCCGTTTAATTCGAAGTTTTTCTTTTACTTTTAGTACAAGTTTTAAGAAACAAATTGTTTATTACCATTGTTGAGAAATGAAAGATGAAAAAATAGGTGAGGTCAACGTTAACCACCAAAATTAGACAAAAAGAATAAAGCAAAAATTGACTATTTAAAAAAACGATTCAAAATGAAAAGAGTGATTCTTCTACATACACAAATGGAGTATTAAAGGTACAAATGTGTAAAAGTTAATTACTCGCCGCTCCGATTTTTATTTATCTTTCCTGTTTCCGCTGAAACACTATTTCTTCTTTATTTCTATTTTGGGCCATCAACATGGGATTTAACAATTACCCTTATTTTTCATCAAAAAGTCAAATGAGAAGATAATTAAAAATCCCTTATTTTTCATAAAAAAGTCAAATGAGAAGATAATTAAAAATTGAAGGGAGTAGTATTTGTTTATTTAATATTAAATATAGGATAGATAATTAATATATAAGGTTTAAAGTATGAGTTTAATATTAAAACATGTTCAAAATGAAAATAGAAAACTTGAAATTGAACGTGGTAAAAAGAAATAATAAAATGTTCGATTTGAACGGAGGGAGTAAAGAGAGCATTGGGATTTGGGCGTAGAGAAGTAGGAGTGGTACTACTCCGTAGCAAGCATAATACTCGGTAGAAGAAGAAATAATAATACCCTTTCTCCCCCAAAAATCCCCCCCTCGCTGTTGCCTGTTGATGTTTCATCCCAAACCAAATCCTCCTTCGTCTCTCTAATCTGCAACTCTTGTTTGACACCACTCTTCATACTCCAAACCCTAATCTCCTCTCCTCCCTCCCTCCCTCAATCCCAATCTTCTCTCTCTCTCCGCATCTCTGGATTTCGATCTCAATCTCAATCTCAATCTCAATCTGAATCCCTTCGCCATGTCCGACCGCAAGATTCATCTCCCTGACGATCTCATCTCCTCCTCTTCCACCCCCAAAGGTACTTCCTCTCCCTTCTCCCTCTCTCTCTTTCTCCATTTTCATTTTCATTATTACAAATCAATCAATCAATTCATCCTCTGATTTGATTTCATTCTCTGATTGTTTCGTTGATTTCTGCAATTCTGTAAGTGCTGTAGATTTGATTTTACCAATCACTTCTCACTCTCCTCTCCTGCTCTTCCATTAGGGTTCACAGATCTATTCTTTCCTCTGCTCTTCCCCATTACTTGTTTCTCTAGGTTTCCACTGAAATCATGTCTTCTATGCCTGCCCAATCTTTTACTCCACCCCTAGAAATTTTCAAAATGCTCTGTGGTTTTGCGTATCAGTTATTTTACGGCTAATTTAATGCGTTTTTCTGTAGGAAATGATGGGGGAAAACTCTCTCTTGACTTCCTCGATGTGGTTAAAGGTATCCTACACCTTTTATTTCAGCTTCTGGATCTGACTTTCTTCCTTTTTACTTATTGCCTTTCCTAATTATGGCAGATCAAGCTGTTTCCGAGAGCAGCATTCCTTTGTCTCCTCAGTGGCTCTATGCTAAACACAGTGATTCTAAGCAGGTACGCCCGCCTGCTCATCTGTTGTGTTGGGTTTGCTCAGCTGTAATTGTTCTCGAATGATTGTCGCATTATGCAGATTGAGGGAAACATTTAGTTGTCGCGATTAACTTCTATGCCTGTTACTGTGATGTCTCATGATTACATATCTATTAGGATATTGAATAATTCTGTAAACCTCGTTCTTCTTCACACATTTACATTTCACTTCATTTTACTGCTCGTTTCATTTACCTTAATATCCACATATTCCTTCTCTCCGATTTTAGGGTGTTCCATAACTGACTATGTAGATAGTGCTCTGATTTATGCCGTACGATTTGTTCCCTTGGGTAAGAATTGCCACTTGATTGGGTCTGTAAATTTTCATCATCTCTAAATTTATTGATTTGGCTGGATGATCTCTCTTCAGTTTCTCTGACTTGAAATCAATATCGTAATGTGAACTTCACCGTTAGTTGACGTGCGTGCTTTATAATTAAAGTGGTTCACACCCATTAAACGGACCTTCTTTCTTTTAATAATAGGATATTCGTGGACCCAACTCTCTGTCTCTTGGTAACTCTACGGATCTAACTCAGAAAGAAAGTGACAAGAAGGACTGGAGAAAACTTGCATCTGAGAATGAGAGTACTAGGCGTTGGCGCGAGGAAGAAAGGGAAACTGGTTTACTTGGCAGAAGAGACCGTAAGAAACCTGAACGCCGTGCTGAGACTGCATCTGTGAGAGATATCTCTGAGACCAGAAGCTTACCTGCATCTGAACGCTGGAATGATGCAAACAATCGTAATGCTCCCAGTGAGACCAGGCGTGATAGCAAATGGTCTTCTAGGTGGGGACCTGAAGAAAAAGAAAAAGAAAAGGAACAACGCTTGGAGAAGAAAACTGATGTTGAAAAGGAAGAGTCTCATAATGATATCCAGCCCGTTGGAGGTGTTAATCGCGATGCTGATACGCGTGATAAGTGGAGGCCTCGCCATAGGGTGGATTCTAATGCTGCTGCGCCAAGCCCTTACCGTGCTGCACCTGGCTTTGGACCTGCTAAAGGTAAAGTTGATAGTCCAACTACAGGATTTACCGTTGGGAGAGGGAGATCAAGCATAGCACCTCACACAAAACCTCCTCTAGGTAGTACAATCGGTGCTGATCTGGTTGATAAGAATGAGAATTTCCCCGGTAAACCTAGTCTTTCAGCTGATTTGTATCGCTACCCAAGGGCCAAGCTTCTGGATATTTACCGGCTACTAAAGTTTGATCCTACTCTTGTTACTAAGCCTGTTTCCATGGATGAGGTGCCTGGTGTAACCCAAGCGGTGAATGTTGAGCCATTGGCTTTTGTCTCCCCTGATGCTGCAGAGGAGGTGAGATCTGTGGTCACATTATGATTCTTGTTTACCTGTCTTTGTCGAATGTCGCCTAATTTCATCTGGTAGTTGCCTGTGCTGTTAACTTTCAAGGGAACGTCTAAGATATCTGGAGCATTAGTTATATTTGCTATTATTGATAATATTTTCGCATGCTATGGGCAGGAAATACTCAACGATATGTGGAAAGGAAAAATAACTGGAAGTGGTGCTGCATACAATTCATCTAAACAGCGAAAAGCGTCAGATTCTGCTGCAGGTAATATGATTTAAATGTATTATATTTAGTTGAAGCATCTACTACGTATTAGAGTAGTTTCACCATTAGATGGCTGACATTTGTCATAATCTCAGGCGAGGTCGACTGTTTGGAGGGTGTCCTGTCTCCCAATGTTACGGAGGAGGTTATTGCTAGTTACAGTGATCTGGCGACTGACGAAAATTTTCAAGTGGAAGGTGACATCGTCTTTTCTTTTGATGCTTATATGTTTAATGCTCCCACTAAATTGAAGATTTTCCTATAGATGGATTTGTTCAACTATTTGACCTTGATATATGTTTCAGAACGGAGCCGTGCTAAATTTGCAGAGGACTTTACAGCTTCAGCCAAGGAATTTAATAGGCTACAAATCGGTGATGCTGAAAAGTCTGATGGTGTTAATCACAATGAATCACTCTTCAAAGCTGCTGAAAGTTGGCAGTCTATTGATCCTGCTAGCATTAACCATCATATTATCGATGACGTTGAACGTGCTGCTGTGGCTATTGGTTCTAAACGTCCTGATGAAATGAACACTTTGTTAGGTTCACAGTCTGTCGAGGGTACCCGGGATTTGTTGTATTCTTCGAATGATAGAAACAGTAATCGGTTTGAAGGTGTATCTCCTGAGGAGTTAACATTGTACTATCGTGACCCTCAGGGTGAGATACAAGGTCCATTTCTTGGTGTTGACATCCTTTCGTGGTTTGAACAAGGTTTCTTTGGCATAGATTTACCAGTTAGACTAGTCGATGCTTCTGAAGATGCACCTTTTCAAGAATTGGGTGATGTAATGACTCACCTTAGAGGTCAAGAAGGGCACATTAGCAGCTCTGACTCAAGTGCTAGGGTGGATAACCATGGGGGATCAGCAGCTATGGAGATCAACGATATGACTGCACTGAATAACCAGAGCTGGCGTTTTTCCGATTTTGATAACCATCAGGATCAGCCTGCTCATTCGGTAATGCCTGACCATGATTTTCCATCACAACTTTCGTTTATGGAAGGCAAAAGCTTTCATGATCCTTCTGCTATAGATGAAGGTACTCGACATCCTACCTTATGTTTTTGAACAATCATTCGTTGAAACTATGATATTAATTGTTACGACTTTTTTTTGAACATGTACCATAGAAATTGTTTTCCCTGGAAGACCCGGGAGTGGTGGAAATCCTGCTGGGAGACATCTTAGAAGCGCTGATGGCCCCTTGACAAATTCTGCTGGGTACCCTTTCAATTCGAACGACACAAAGGAATATGGGTTGCCAACTCAAAATAATGATAAGTTGCACCCATTTGGCTTGTTGTGGTCTGAACTTGAATCTAATCCTTCCAGGCAAAACCAACCTATAACTATGCCTTCTGCCGGTGATATGCCTGGTCACATTATGGATCAGTCAACCTCTGCATTCATGGGTGTTCATGATACAAATACTGAAGAAACTTGGCCCACCTTTAATGACAGAGGCCCAATTTCTAACTCTAACATCTTTGGTGAGTTGTTAGAGAACCCACAATTTTCTCATAATGAACAAGAACCAAACCATCGTGAACTAGCTGAACGTATGATGTCAAGGCAATTCCAAGAGCGTATGCAACATAGAAATCTGTTATCTCAATTTGGTAATTCGAATGAGTCGCATCTTGAACACGTTCCGGCTCGAAATTCTGTCCAACACCAGCTGTCTAATCAGTCATTTTCAGAATTGGATCATTTCTTGGCTCTCCAGCAGCAGAGGCAGCTGGAGCTGCAACAACAGCAACAGTTGCAGGAGCAGCAGCAACAACAGCAGCTTCAGCAAATATATATGCAAGAGCGGGAATCTCAAGCCAACCAATTTCTTCTAGAACAGATAATCCATGGTTCTGCTCGTGATCCTGGCTTTCCTCAATCCCACATGGATCCTGGGATGGGCAATAATGTCTTGGATCAGATGTTACTGAAGCAACATCTTCTACGTGATTCACAAATGCATCTACACCAACCTTCAAGGCACAGTGATCCTTATGTGGAACAACTCATTCATGCAAACATGGGTCAAGGAGCTCATCAGGATCGCCAGGCTGATATTTTAGAACTAATGCAGCATGCGAGGCAAGAGAGGCTTAGGTCCCAACAATTACTCCAGCAGGAGGAACTGCAAGCAAGGCAGATGCAGATGGGTTTAAGACAGAGGCAAGAAATTGATTCAGTTTGGGCTGTCGATGTACCTGAGCCATTTCTTCGTAATCATGGTGGTTCTCACCGAGCTCACTCAGCTGCATTCAGTCCACCTGCATTTAGCCCACTAGACATGTTTCAGCAGCAACAGAGAGCTTCACGCGACGAGCAGATACGAGAAATCGAACGCCTTCAGTTGCAGGACCTAGTCAAAAGAGGGCTGTATGATCCAGGGAGTATGCCATTTGAAAGGGCAATGCCTTTACAAGGCGGTGGGTCTGGGATTAACTTGGACATGGCAAATGCTATGTCACGTTTACAGGGTATGGATATCCAAGATCCGACCAGTCATCTCCGGTCTGCAGGTCACCTGGGCTCTTTAAATTCGGGCGTCCTTTCTCATCATCCTCCTCACCCGTTTGTTTCAAATGAATTTAACGTTTCTCATTTGGACTCAGAGATCCGTAGGCCTGACATTGATGGCCGTCGGCCAAATGAATGGTTAGAACCTCACTTGCAACTGCAGCATCTTAATGCAGAGCATCAGAAGAGAGAGCAACACTTTGATGAAGATAACTCAAAGAGGGTGTTGATGGAATTGCTTCATCAGAACTCTAGCCATCATTCAAGTCAGACAAAAAACTTATATGAAGGAGAAATGTTGGAAAATAGACCGCCTTCTGGTTTTTTCTCCGGCTCAAGTTCGACAGACCATTTGTTCAACTTTGCCCAGGATAGAGATTCTATTTTGAATAACTCGGCTTTTGCGCCGTTTGCCAATGTTGCTGGTCAAGAAAATCAGCTTCGATTAGCTGATGAGCAAGCAGGGGGTCTTAACGGGACTGGAAGGTTGGCTGGTAGGTCAAGTTCTGATCATTATGTGGATGGAGAATCTGTATTCCCTGGAATGGCTCAGAGTTCCTCTCTAATGTTCACTAATTCAAATGTGAGTGGCATGGCTTTCGCTGATAGAGATTTCACTGAGCTCGAGGCAAACAAGCGGATTCTGAAAGTTGAGGATATAATGAAGGGGTCGTCGGTGGAGGTTTCAGAAAGTTTATCCAAGCAACCAGCAATGGCGCCTTTTGATAACCGGGAAATGCCAGTTAGTTCCATTGGCAGGCAAAGCTCCATCTCGATTGCTGGTAATTTTTATTGTTTTTATTCTGTTTTCTGCTGTAGCCACATATACATCTGATAGTATGTTACTGAGTAATGATTTTTGTGATAGGCACGCAAACAGGATTTTACAATGAAAAAATGGGGCATTCTGATGCCTTTGCCGAGGATGTTGCCCTTTCCCATGAAAGGTAAAATTTGCTTCATGGTAATTTATTGTAATGCTACTAATAGCTTGGTGTGAATTATTGGCCTCCTTAAGATTGCACCCTTGTGTTGTTGACAAACTGCCTTTAACCGGAGCCCATTTCTTTATCCATATCATGTAAATATGTCATGCCTGATGATTCTACTCATCAAGGGATTTGCCTTCCCTTTCTATCTAGGGTTGTTAGAATTTGTAATTGATGTATTGTGTGCTTCCTTGAACCTCATTCTTTTGTATGCTTTACTTTCATACAGGATGCCTGCTGTTGTTCCCAGAGTGTCAGAAAATGTGTTGCTTAAACGCCCTCCTGTTACTCGCCCTTTGTCATCTCAGGAAGGTTCATCTGCTAGAGCTATTGACGTTCCTACTAAAGTGGTGAACCCATCAACGGGCACTCCTGATGGTATATTCCCTTCTTTTCTTTACTTTTACTTTCTTGAATTTTAAGGAAAATGGAGAGCCCTATTTTCAATTCTTTTTTTTGGGAAATTGGGGAGCTAAATTAAATTCTGAGCTCTTCCGAAGTAAAACACCGCATCTCCACACGGCTCCATTCTCCCACCAAGCACCTCTTTTGATTTTAATTTCTACTTTTAACTTTTAAGGGACACGGTTTTTTTTTTCAGTGTTGCATGCACAAATTAAAGCAATCTTCTGTCAAGCTGAGAAATGATGCCAATGAATTTGCTTAGTATAAAATGATATGGAGTATGCGATTTCTATTCATTAGAAACAGTTTTGTGATTTTATGTTTTGAATTAGTAGGTACAAGACGAGATGTAGGAGGTAATTCTGTCGTACTCCAAGCCGATACCAGTTCAGCAAAAAAGGATATGCGTTTCAGAAGGACTAATTCATGCAGCGATGCTGATGTGTCAGAGACATCATTTATAGACATGCTGAAGAGCAATGCAAGGAAGCCACTTCAAGCGGAGGCAAATGCAGAAGCGCAAGCTGGGAAGAGTGGGAAAAAGAAGGGAAAGAAGGGAAGACAGATAGATCCGGCTCTTCTTGGTTTCAAGGTAACTAGCAACCGTATCATGATGGGTGAGATCCAAAGGATAGACGACTAGTAAGTTAACCTTTGAAAAGTGTACAGTTAGTCAGAAGTCCATTACATTTTTTGGTGTCGCGTTTGTGAAGGCAAATTTATAGAGATTTTTAGTCAGTTACAGCGTTTGTAGAGGTTGTTGCTTCGTTTTGTGAAGTGACCGGTGATCGATAGGCTGATGTAGTTCAAGCTGTGTAAAGATTATAGCTGTACAAACTTTACATTGTTGATAAAAATGCAGTAGTGTTTGACAACGGACTTGTGATTTAGATTGTTGCTGATTGTGAGCATTGTATATACACATGAAATACTCGAAATGACTGAAGCCTCTTCACATTCGATGGGTTACTCGAAATTTCACAACTTTGGTGCTTGTAGCGTCATGTTCTTTGCAGGGCGCACCTGTGACAAAATCGATGATGGCATTTTGGACTGTTGGCATCCACAGTCGAGATCCAATCGGTCACTAATGAACGATTGTGATTCACAAATTAGGCACCAATGAACGATTGTGATTCACGTGATCATATCTCTTGTATCATCTAACCTATGTTTTGTGCATCACGATATCTATCGAAGGTAAATAAATGATTATGATCGAGACAAGGACATAAGTCTAACTCAAACATCAGGGGATTTTGCCACGCCCAAGTTTCTGAAAAGTGTAGATCTCAAGACTTAATAGACCTGCTCCCTACTTCTGTAGCTTAGGAGGAAGTGGAACCCCAATGCCCTGGGAAAACCTTCATGACTGTTCCTCCTAGAATCCATTCCAGCTCTACGGGTGATAAATCTGCTGCCTTGGCAATCACCGATACTGCATTTTTAGCCGCTTCATAACCACATTCCGGAACGACAAATGGAAAATCGCTGTGCCATTGACAGTGTGCATACAATACCGCCTTGCAGTTAGTTTTCTGAACCAAAATTTTCTTCTGCTCATTATATTTATGGATGTAGCAGGAACAAACAGCAAACAGAGCATTACCTGCCCCACATGATTCGATTTGCGCCATAGCTGGAAACCAGTTGCATCACTGCAGATGAGATATCGATGTATGGGAATGGCTGTCTAGAGACCCTAAATAACGCACTCAATTTCACATACACCTGCCCATTAGACGTTCATCAAGCATCATTTAAGACCATAACTATCAATCCAATGATAAACTGTGCAAAATAAGGCAATAATCTGGTATTTGTACCTGTGGGAATTTAGATAGTTCCAAGAGGTTTAAGAAGGCTGCATTTTCGTCAGCATAAGCATCGCTGTAATATTAAAACAAAAAAAGGTGAGCAAGCTGAGTAAAGTGGAAAGCAGTTTGCAAGAAAAAATCATCATCAGGAGCTGTAAATAACTACGGAGTACTACATACACTGGTGGCTTACAGAAACCCAGATGATCCAATATTACAGCAGTGGATGGATATTCTGTGCACAACTCCTTAATCTCTGAAAAATGCTGATTTAGACCCTGAAAATTCAACATGGAATACTACATCTTTATAGTATCCTACTGTCCTGTATACAAGTAAAAAGGAGATGGTGAAGGGAGAAGCAGGCAGGAGGTGAGGAAACCTTCATACACATGAATCCGACAGGTATTCCTAGCTCTCCTGCCTTTGAGAACATAGCCTTGCCGATCCCATTTGTCATCTGCGGAGAGGAAAGTAAAGTGAGTGATGTTGAGGGTGAATGTACTGTGTAAGCGTATACGTATACGTATACGTATGAAGATGAGATTAGAACCTTCTGAGATGGTGGCCATAGATAGGGATTAAAACGAACTGCACAATATCCATCCTGTGATAGTGATACACAAAAGAATTTACATAAGGAAATGAAAGAGTAGAGAATGAAGGGAGGGATGAGTGAGATTTGATTGAGTGACCTTGGTAACCAGTTCCTGGAGAAGTTTGATCCCGCTTCCATCCTCAGCTGGGTTGGCCAGACAGCAACCAGAAAATTTGGTAGGGTATCTCTTCAAAACACTGAACACATATATTACATGTACATATAGATAAGAGATGATGATTATGAAATGAATATAGTGTATGTATGTATGTATGTATGATGAGGATGATGATATATATGAGGGAGCGGGACCTAGTTAGATAAGAATGATCAAATTTATGATTGATGGGCTGAACGATGAGGGCACCCTCTACTCCTGCTTCCTCCATACACTGAGTAAGAAGATAGTGGTGAGGATAGGACTGTAATGTAACAACTAAAAAGGAGGAGGAGGAGGCGAGAATTGGGTACCTGAAGCAGAAACTCGACATGGCCGGGGATGGTGGGTTGCTGCCCAGGAAAGTAAGGGTATTTATCCGCAGCCTTTTTTACAACATCATACAAATGAACATGCATATATATATATATATATAATCAAAACAAGTGAATAGAGAAAGGACATAAATCAAAGAGATACTCTATGATGGAGTGGTGAACCTGAACCTGTTGAGGTGAAGCCCAAACATGGAGGTGGGAATCTATGATTTTGGTGGACATTGTTATTTGACTACTTTGTAGATGAGATGCCTGAGGCTGAGCCTGACCGATGGAACAAGCCAGTGTGCACCTCCGTTTTGAGGATTTATTACTAAGGTTACCTGGGATTGGGATTGGGATTGTCCTCACCACTCTTAATGCCATTTTCAGGATGCTCACTCATCCATCACTCTACTCCTCTACCCCTCACCATTTTAATACATGGTCTAGGGTTAGGGTGTTAACGAGCCGAGTCGAGCTCCCTCCCTCATTTCAATTCGTTAAACAAAACTTGAATTTGAGCCTATCTCAAAT
Source organism: Agrostemma githago (assembly GCA_958450325.1). NCBI lineage: Eukaryota > Viridiplantae > Streptophyta > Magnoliopsida > Caryophyllales > Caryophyllaceae > Agrostemma > Agrostemma githago. The sequence continues at coordinate 69,561 of OY288260.1, forward strand.
TGAGCTCACAAATAAGCTCATGAGCCTAACTCGAACTGCTACGACTATTAAATTTACGTTTATAAGTACTACGGAGCATTATAAGAGCATAATATCAACCAACTAATAATCACATTATTTTGAACTTCATGCAAGCTTGTAAGTCAATGTAATGTTTATTCAACTTGACTCGTTAAATAATCGAGTTACTTGCAGACGGTCTTATCACCCTCCTTATACTCTACATTAATGATGGAGAATGAAAAATGCATCATGATTCATGAGACACAAGTCTATACAATATGAGAATTTGTATTCATCGTAAATTGGGATTGGGCCCAACCCAATATGTAACACAAAATACATCACATCCATCCATAGGCCCAACCCCAACTCCTCCTCCTCCTCCTAAATCCCGCCTTCTTATCACCATTCACCACAACTTCAAACTCCAAGCTCCAATCTAACCCGCCAAAATCCAAAAAAATAAACTCTACTCTCTCTCCTCCTCCTTTCTCCTTGTCTACATTCTACAATATCAATATCAAATCGAAAATCCAAAGTCACTACTCGTAGTAATGTTACCGCTTAATTAAGTACAGTTACCTTGGCTTAGGATGAGTAAAGTGTAAGCAATTGAGCAACACAACCTATCTATCTGCTCTTAAATTGCAATCCCTTGACAATTGAATCTCCGATCAAGGAGTTTTTGTGTTCTATTATCAAGTCAAGCTGAGAAAGGTGTAGGAACTCGAGTTTTTGTTAGGATTGTAGCGACTTGCTGCAATTTGTCCTGAAACTAGATGTTTACTGCAGGGAGGGAGGGAACTGAAGAAGCTATCTATGGCTGCTTGCAGCGGATTATTATTTGCAGGTACTAAGTCCAACTTGAACCTCTAGTAGTTTATTGGTGGTATGATTTATGGAGTAGTTTAATTTACTGGTGGAATTATTTGCAGGTTCATCTCAGCTGAACCTGAACCTGGAGTTGTTAGCAGGCCTCAACACCTATGGAACTCCGTGCTTTCCCTGTCCAGGTACGGTACGACACACTCCCGACTCTTTATCTTTTCTTCTGGATTTCTGCATATATACATAGTACTCTACTCTAGTATGCTGAATCGCCTTGTTTGCTGCCTTCCTTGCTCAATACGAGTATTACAATCAATTAATGTACTCTTGGTTCGGTGTGGTGTTCTCACATCTTAAACTGCAACACCGCCTAGCTATAAATAGACCAGGATTCCAATCTTGTTATAGTTTTTCCATATTTTTGAATTTTAGTATCTGCTCTACTGTTATAATATATTATAATGGATCAACATATACACCTTGTTTACTCCGATGAAAACAGAAGGTAGAAAACGAAATTGAAAACAATCAAGTAAGTCAAAAGACAAAAATAGGGTTGTGCTAAGATCTATGGATCACTAGGAAAGTGTGTCTCAATGATGTGTTATCTACACTATCCAATTGTGGCTATAACTTATCTGCGATTCTTGCTAATGCATCGGCAAGCTTGTTAAGAACAGCTACCATGCTATTTGCATGATCCTTACGATCTTCCCTGTCGAGTTTAAGATTGATGTTATGGGCTTCGAGTTGAGCGTTTAAGATTTTACCATTCTTCTCCATGACTTGAAGCAGTGAGGCTGCTGCTCCTCCTCCACCTGTCTCATCTTCCACCAGTAACCGTTTTCGTTTGCGTTCCCCCTGTGATGTGGACCCAATTTCAGGATTTGATGCTGCTTGCTTATCGTCATCAACACCTGTCGTCAAATCATTTTAGATTTCGAGATGCTTGAGAAGGAGTAAATAGTACCTTAAGCTAGGGCTTTAGATTTCGAGATGCTTGAGAAGGAGCAAATAGTACCTTAAGCTAGGGCATTTAGCCAAGGACTATAGACTACAGAGTATGTTTAAATGGGTTGCACAGAGTAGCATCGAGGAGGGGGGATGCACTCAAACGTTTAGGCATTATTGTTGGTACTTGGTAGTTTTAGATAATGTAGAGTGTTTGTAGCACAATCATATACCAATAAAAGTGACTCCAAGGTCAACTTATGCGGGCTGTTTCTAGTTTCTACCAACAACGACGACCTCACCTACCTATGCCAATTTATCTCTAGACAACTCATCAGTACAAAACACAATCACATGCTTCATATTGTATCTATATGGTGAGTGGTGACTAACTTCCCCCAATTACTCTCCAATTTTGCTCTCTCCCATAGTACAACGCCTAAGAGCGACAAACACGTTAAGGATTGGACCCAATTGTAAGAAACGGAGTAGGCTTACCTGTTGGCGTAGGCGTGGGTGTAGGTATGGCGTCTGGGATATGAGGCTGATACTGCTTTGCTGAAGTATAGTAAAACAAATAGAGTGGTGAGAAGTCAGAAATGGTTAGGAGTACTAGTCTAGTGGAGCAGAGCACTAACCAGAGATGGGAGTTGGAGCTGCAAATGGAGTAGAGAGGGAGAGGGGGAGAGGGAATTGCTGCTTGTCATCCAAATCAGAGAACAAGGCATCGTCGGGAGGAGCATTGCGGCCACTATCAAACAAAAGAGGAGGAGGAGGAGGAGAGGGGTCCTTTTTGTTGTCAAGGATGTCATAGACTTCACGGTCGAAGAAGCCAGGAAGCTTGTGCTCCCTCCTGATATCGTTGCGCATGAGCCAAAAGGAGTCAGAGTCGGAGTCGTCCTGAATATGTGACTCCCACTCTTTGATCTTCTTGAAGTCCCCAGCCAAGTTACTCCATCTTTTCCTGCACTGCACTGCCCCGCGATTAACACCGTGTCTCTTGCAGTAAGACGACACAGTTGCCCACTTAGGCTCCACTGAACTCACTGCTGCCCTCCCTCTGCGCACTCTGTTCTCCGCCACCTTTTTACCTTGTATCAACACCAGTATCTCTTGCCGAGTCCAACGAGGCAGCCTCGCTGCCTTGCTCGTACTGTTGTCAGCATCAGCATCAGCATCAACATCAACGTCAACGTCAACCCCTGCAGTATCAGAACACACTGACAGGCTCACCTCCTGCTGCTGTTGCTGTTGCTGTTGCTCTTCCTCCTCTTCCAATTCCATTTTCCGCTGATGTTGATGTTGTTGGTGTTGGTGTTGAGTAGCCATCCCGAGCCGAAACGGGCCCTCCCTCACTTAACGTCAGGTCCCTCTTTGAGTCAGGATTAATATGAGGCAAAGAGCAAGCAAAGGGCAAAGGGCACCCTAAAATTTGGCTAAACCTAAAAGATTATGTTATTTTAAGGGATAGTTTTTTCAAAGTCTTGGGGCATCCTAATTAGATTAGATAGCCCGTCGTACCCTGCGAGAGGTTTTATTCAATCACTAATTAATTAATTATGGTATGATAATGATAATTAGTGTAATCTTTGCCTTTATTGCTCTCCAATCCTTCCCTTCCGTTTTGATTCCCTTATTTAATACTCCCTCCAATATCTTCCACTTGCTTACGGGATTTGTTTTTTAATTAACTCTAATTGGACGCTTACTTTCTTCTTTTAGCTTATTCTTATTACTCACCTCACCTCACCTCACCTATCCTCCTTCCTCTTTTCCTTTGCTTTGCTTAGTTACATCTTCCCTACAATACACCCTCCTATTCCTATTCCTATAACCCTATTACTTGACCATTTTGTTAGTCATCATTTGATTCACTCTCACAAAATGTTTTAATGAATTACAAAAGTTTTATACCATATACTGAAATTTCACATTTTTTTTTTTTGAAAGTGAAGATCAATATCATTAATAATAAGCCATCCGGCATCTACAAAAGATGTCAAATTGAACTGAATACAAATTTGTGAAAAATAAATAAAGAACATCATTGAGACAAAGATCTCTATTAGAATAATGCGCTTCTGCCTAGCCTTCTATATATCGCTGTTTATTGACACAGCCTTTCGCGAAGGAATCTATAGATCTGAGTTTATTGACACAGCCTTTCGCGAAGGAATCTATAGATCTGATGAAATAGCCTCCAACATGATGAACTTCCTCTATTTTGACAAATAGTAGACCGATATCTGACCTCAATTGTATCGCCGTACGTAGGGATTCCATTGCTCTCATGATCTTGCACATAGTTCTTGAAATCTAAGCCCTATACTAATGTAAGGGACTGAAACCTCGAAATAAAGGAAAAAAACCTTGAAAACAAGGACGAAACAACTCTCATAAAAGAGAGACTTTTATTGAATAAGATTCGATAACTAGTGATTGAGATTTGAACAATTTTTGGGGCTTACCATCGATTAATCATCGATGGAGGCCCCAGATCGAGGAGGAAAAGAAGGGTTTTTTTTTGGGAGAAAGAGGAGAAAAACTAGGGTTTGTTACTGAAATTTCACTTATAATATACTCCCTCCGTTTTATACAATTGTTTGTCCCCTCACAATGAACATCCAATGTAATGGTTGGGGTAAAGATGGTGAAAATTAAATAGATTCATCATGAAACACACTTTAATTACAAAAAGTTGTGAAATTTAAAACATAGGACAATACATTGACTTGCCTAAGAAAAGGGACATTCCAAAATGAATAGAGAAGGAGCAAGTCATATGATATGGTTGGAATGAATATCCCCCTTATTTTTCTCTCCATTTTTTTTTCTTCTTCCTCTTATACAAAATTGTTTTTTTCTCCATCTCATCAAAGCACTTGATCGTTAGATCACCTGAAATAAAATCCGAACTTTTGAAGTCGTGTCACCCTTTTCATCTTGCTTAAAAGCGATAATGCAAAATATTTAACGTCTTTTTATTTATGATTTTTATCTCCCATTAATCTTTTGATATTAGTTTTTTTACCCTTGTGCACAACCGCATGCTCACATAAGGAAAAAAGTAAGTTGCGTATATAAAATATATATACTCGTAAGGTGTTAATTATGGTTGAATAAGTCATGGAAATTGGCAGGTATAATTACTTACGTATATATACACATAATAATACATTAACACTAATATTGATATTGATTACTGATTAGGGAGTAGATGATAATGATGTTGACTGGCTGCATTGTGATCCTCTTGTTGTGTTTCGTAAGGCAACGTACCCTACCATTAAAAGAAAAACTTGTCCTCCTTACAACTCTCATTCCTCCAATCCACCTCACCCATCATTATATTATATAATGTGGCCTAATCACCCACCAAATACTGATTAGTGTCCCTTTATTAGTGGCTCCATCCTTGCTTGTTTTGAATTCAGAGTTTCTAGATAAGTGAGGGGCACCAATTGCCCTTCTTACACCATTTAATTTAACTATGCATATCAATATCCTTGTCATACCCATATGTATATGTATAAACAAATGGCCATCATCCCTTACCAAGGACACTTCAACTCTTCTTTATTCTCAACTTAACAAATAACAATGTATGTAGGTATTGTCATTAGCCAAGTTTAGGGAGCTAGATTGCATTGTAAGGGGCCATTTTCTCATTACTGACCCCTCCCCTCTGTCCACTACTACATAAGAGTTTTGATAACCTTACATTCCACAGCCAGGCCGAGGCGTCTAATACAAATTTCAAGACTCTACTCATCAAATATACTACTGTATGATTTACTATTTGTTATACTAAATGAAGTTAATTCATATACGGAGGAGTATCCATCTACATACTGCATGTACTGTACCTTGTTCCATTTGACTTTTGTATTTCAGCTTGACTAATAGTAGTACATAGGAGTAGTGTATTCTTTTCGTTAATTGAGCCTTATTCAGTTCTAAGTCCATTTAGGAAAGAATGTGGGCAATTCAAATCAAGGCCTTCAATAGCTGACTCCAATCTTATGGCCAACTTGAAACATGATCAGTGGTGAGTTGTTTCTGGTAGTATGGGTAAAAGGTTGGCCTATGCTGCCTGTGCATATCTGAGTCCAGAGTTTAGAGCATTGGTCCAATCTACATTGGCCCAAGATAGCGAGAAGTTAGGAGCATTGTTGAAGTGCAACAGTAAAAGCGGCGAATGAGAGAATGCAGTACATGATGAGACGGGATGTCTCATGTCATGGGTTACGGAAGCCTCTGCAGAAGTCACCATCTGTAGCACGTAGTAAATGTGGGGGAAAGCCTCCGACACAAGTGCCCATCAAGTTGGTGTTATGGACAACTTTTGGGCTGTCAACATTCTACCCTTTCACTTATGTATATTTTCTCGTGTTTTACCCATGGACTATGCATATATTTCGGCTACTTGGATGCCTACTAGTAGAAATGACCAACGTAATACTGGTCGTTTTAGCTTCTTAGAAAGGGGAAGAGCATAAGAGAGGGTTCACAACTAAACTATAGAATAGTTGACGTAGGTTTAGAATTCACAATCTTTTTAACTTTTTTTTTCATTTTGTCTCAACGACTTCAACTCATTTGTCTTCGGTTCACTTCACTTTGATCCAAAAGAACGCAACCTTACTCAACCACATTACACGACAGTTGCAACTCACAATTTATAATTTCTTACTATGAAATAGGACAGGGAAACCTTTTGGGTCAGTAGATAGGTAGTACTCAAAAGGAGTACGTCGGATGTTGACTGTAGAGGAGATCAGCAGGCCACTCTGTTTATGACTCAAACTCCAACACGTGTTTACACACACCCTCTCCTGACACTGTTGCAGCTCCCTGCCTGTCGCATTGTTTCTGTCGGCATACATTTTCTACTACTTCTAGCTTCTAAGTTTAAGTAAGGTGACGGTAATTGATAAGAAGACATTAGTAAAAGTAAGGTGATGCTAATTCATCAATGTGTATTTACACTGTTCTTCACTCCTTCCTACCTACACAACAATAATGAACCACCATTTACATCCGCACTGCAAACAGTTTTTACAATGTCCGGTGGCGACTGACGGAAACCACAACGACAAGCCCATGATCAACTCATTATTAGCTCAAGAATATGACTTAATGAGCCCTAAATGGTAGAGAAATTTCTCTGACCTTGACTTGAACAGAGTACCTAGTGAAAACCTTCCACTTTCTTGTTGCTGCGATTTTGAATCTTTGTCTTCTTTTACATGGAGAATCGTCTTCCCAATCTCATTTCTCACTGCTTCGATTGTTTCTCCTCTCACCGGATTCCCTGAGTAATCCACCACATAAAAAATATTCACAGCTTGGGATCCCCTCGTAGTTACCTCAGCTCGAGTCACTGACAGCCCGTTTTCTCTGAAGATTCGTGTTACATCAGACAGAAGCCCTACCCTATCATTGCCGCATAATTCCAGTATTACCCCCTGTACGAGCAGCTTCTGTCAGATTAGTATAAGGCATAAATAAGGAAAGAGATCAGAGTGTTTTGTGCAATGTTACAAGCTTTACCTCAGAAGTCCGCCTTTGAATGGCCGCCTCTAGACAGTGAATGAGCCGCTGTCTCTCTGCCTCTGAACTAACTGGACACCCATCTCTGTGTCTAATGAAGTACTCCTGTTGAATGAAATTAAGTTCGATCAACGAACATTCAACACTCTCGAAGTAAAAAACATTAACCAACTTTCAAATATTGAAATTTATTTATTTATACTAATACTTTACTACGAAGTACTCCTATTCTATAACAAGATAAGATAGTAATATACAGAAGGGTTTTACGAAGTTATAGGGCATGAGTACCTGATAAGCCTCTGCTCCTTCAGTTACAATGGTAGCGTGAAAAACCACATACTCCATATCAGTCAAAGTAAAAACAGTGTCAAACAAGAGCTTAGGCTTATCTGTGCAACGCAAATGCACGACTGTATATCCTCTCTCGGAGCAATTTTCGACCGTCACAAGAGGTTTCCTCAGTTGACTGGACAAAGCCTCATCGCAACATAGATCCATCAGATCATAATCCCTATCGGCATACATCATCTGATGTAGCCTTCTCTCAGTATGAGTACCCCCTATTGAAACAGCGGTATTTGCGCTCCTTTTATTCTGATCCTCCATTAGCACTGAGAGTAAAAGCTGTTCAATATGGGCCACTCGATGAGGATCATCAATTGGGAACCCTGTGGCTTCATCTGTTATATACAGGACGGATGCCATTCGTGAATTGTGAGTCCAGACCTCCGCTGCCACCACATTGCACTTGTGATCTGTGAGTACTGCGAATATCTCTGAGAGGAGACCGGGCCGATCCCTTCCAGTCAGCTCTATTGTTGTGTCCTCCACTGATCTTTTTGATCGAAAACTGCGTGTTCTTGGGCCTAGTGACTGAAACCACTAGCAATTCTAACATATGATACCCCCAATATACCTCCTCAAAGAGGGATTGATTGCCCACACTTTAACAAAATAACCGAACATATGACATCCGATAATAAAACTTGATTAAGAATTGCATAAATCAGATTCAGTAGTTGATTTTTCAGTGTTCAAATGGCATTTAGAGATACTCGGTATAATAAAGCGAGAAGTGTAGGCATTTGCACACCTCTGATTATTGGAGGGTGAGTTTTTGATAAGTGTTATCAGCAGAAGAATAATGTGGCGTGTACATGCATGTTTGAATGTATAGGCTAGATCGAGTTGACCTTGAAGATGAAGGCAGTAACGTGGCTTAAAAGCAAAGGGAACAAAAGAAGCAGTTTCAGGTATGTATTCAATGTCCACCTCACACTCACAGTTATTTTACGTACTCGCGTCTCATTCATTTGTTATTTATTGTTATTGTTTACGAGATCAGATGACTAACACGGATCGGAGGGCGTAGTCATTTCATTAGTATAGTTAGATGGGGGCACAAAACAAAACATTTGACTTGCATTTAATTTATTGGGGGTAAAACTGGGTTGGTGAAATAGAGTAGAGTAGATTAGATGGTGAAAAAGATATCTGCAGAATTCTGTGAGCAACGTCATCCTGAGAGAGCTTGCTACCATGCTCATCCGTGACGTGAAACACTATATACAGTTATACATAAATATAGTCTCGTCAATTAGTTAGTTAGTTAGTTAGTTAGACAGTGATGGTATGTTAGTACTAGCAGGTAAAGGGATAAATAAATACTCCGTATAAATATATACAGTATACCGTCCATAAACCATTGGCCATCAGATGAGATATAGGCTCGTTTGATGAGTAGCTTCATGTCATTTAACACCTGAACCACCTCCAACAAACTTCCCCTCTTATTTGCACTCTCTACCTTCATTTTTTTTTTATAAAAATAAATTAAAATAAAAAAAGAAAAGTAAATGAATGGGAATGGGAGTGGGAGTGGGTACCTTGATCAAAGTGGTTTGTGCAGATGAAGAATTATCTACCGTAACCCTGCAAATGCAAATGAGACAAAACACCTTTAATCATACGCTCGTATCAATTTAAAAAATGATAAATTTGAAAGTAATTAAATAAATAAATAAATAAAAAGAGGAATGAATTACTTAGGTGGATTCATGCGCAACACAAAATTTTGTAATTCATCGTCCACTTTGAGGGATTGGGATTGCCTCCAACATTCCATTTTCTTTTTCTTGAAATGTAGTATGTAGTGTGAGTGTTTGTGTAGAGGATGGTGGAGGAGATTTGGGTGGTGGGAATGCCTAAATAACACTCTTAAACAAGTCAAGTTAAGTGAGGAAGGCCGTCTTTCCTTTGGGTAATTCTATGTTACGGAGTCAAATATAAATATAAATATAAATATAGGGGACTCCAATCCTTCACTCCTACAATAACCGCTTCCTGTTCCTACACACATCCTAATTTACCTCATTTACCTAATCCTACTTATCTCATTAATATATTTCTTTTTTAGATATAAATAAAAACCCAATCAAATAACACATATGGACTTGGCCTTAAGCATTCACAAATCTCATCTTATCTATCCGTGACATAAGGGTACACAACATACAAATACCCTAACTATGAATGTTTGTGATTAATTAACCAATAAGAGTGAAATAATTTTCAAAACATTGAATTAATGGCTTTTTTTGATAAAATAAAACTAGTCTTTGGTTTGATACAATGCACCAATCGCTTCTTTTCACTTATTTTATTCATTAAATATGTTATTTCAATATTTATTTTGTATTTTTGGAGTCAAATACTCCAAATATGATGATGTTGTCTTTGAATTTTTCCTCATTTTTTCCCATATATTTATTTATTTCGTACATAATACCGGGATTTCTATAATGTGCATGAGATTCTTACTTTAAATATTAATTATGCACATGTTAAATGTATTATTTTGTAAAAACATACTATTATTAAAGAGAATATTGATATTGATTTTCTCTGATCATTGTCAAGTACTATATCTGATGAGATTATTCATAAAATATCCCAACAAACTTAAACAAAGAAAACCAACCATAAAAAGATTAACACTCAGGATCCAATATGCACTTAATGTGCATATATTAGATCCTTTTTATACTTGGATCCTACGAGCTTGGCATAGATGGGATTATGAACTTCACAAATCACAATTGTGGAAATGAGCAATCACTTCTTTGCAATTGCTTTCAACCTTGACATGGGCGTGGCCACGTCATCCAAACCCTCCAGGATCGCTTCGACTTCCATCTCCCCCACCTCACACTCCTCCCTCAGCTTTGCTGCCTCAACACACCTCATTGTCCCATTCTCCCCTGGCAAATCATCCCCTAACCAACCCGACCCTCCACATGTGCGTCCCCTCCTCCCCCTACCCCCCAGCTCTCCTCCCTTCGAAGACCCAAGTATTTCCAACCTTCCAAATAGCCCAACTCCCAGCCATCATCTTCCCTCTCTCCTTGTCCTCCACCTTCATCCATAAGTCCGCCCACTTCCTCACCCTCTCTATGAGATTTCCATTCACGCCTTATACAAATGGACGAAAAAAAGGATATAATCATGGATGAAAATTTATTAAGTGGATATAAAATCATCCAATGTAATCCCAGTAATAGTACTCCTAACAACCAACTCCATTGACAGGCAAAGATTATTATGAACTTCATTGCCAACAAATGGTAAAAAGAAAGATGTCAAATACAAACGTTACGATTACAAGATTAGCATATTTCCACCAACAAGATAATCCATCACATAATCTTATGCACCCAACGATTCCATAATACCAAAAAAGAAGAATACAGTATCCCACCACCTCCAACGCTCTGTACAACAAAGAATCCACCATGTTGCACCATTAATCTCCTCTTCTTACTCCTCTATGTGGATCGGGCTGACCATACACCATATATTGATATATATGAAGCTCCCCGTTTACCCCCGTCCATTGTATATAAGGCAATTAGAGAATAGTCAGAAACTCACTTCTCAATGCCGAGATCACCCCACCTGACACTGTATCGAGCTGCAAGATAGTGGGCCCCGACAGGTCCCCGGCTACCATAGGGATAATACTCTGGATTTATTTTCTTGTCTTCAAGTTCTTTGAGAAGTGGCGTGAAGAGGGACCACGCAGCGTCAAGTTCATCACTGCGGATAAACAACCTTCTTTCTCCCTCTATCGCATCAAGTAGAAGCCTCTCATATGCATCTGGAATCTCCTTTGCATACCTGCAACATCCATCATCACTAAGTATCAGCTATGCCTTCAACATTAATTAATTACTTATCAACAGTCAAGTGTTTTAGCTCCAAGAAGAAGAAAAAAAGGTCAAACCTGGCAGCATAGTGAAGATTGAGGGTGCTCCGATCTAATTTCATGCCCAAACCAGGAACTTTGTTGTTAATTTTTAGATAAATAGCTTCATCTGGCTGAACTCGGATAACAAGCTCGTTGGTTGCTTGATCAAGATCCGTTCCAAAATTTCTATTGTACAAGTTTCCGGGAACATGCCTAAACTGAACTCTTATCTCAGCGCTGAAAGATGAAAACCACTATCGTTAGTGTCTTGTTCTCTTTAATTACTGAATAAATGGAATGAAACACAAGAATAGACAATTAATAATACCTCCTGGTATGGAGAGCTTTGCCAGCCTTCATAAGAAAAGGAACACCATCCCACCTTGCATTATCAATAAAGAGTGCTGCTGCTGCAAATGTTGGAGTTAAGCTGCCGCTGGGTACAGTAGTATCATCAGTGTAGGCTGGGTAATTAATCCCTCCTCTAGTGTGGCTTTTGTACTGCCCTATTACCACATCATCAAGCTGCAACGGCCGCATGGATCGCAGCACTTTGACCTGCCCCCACCAAGAAGATAGAATTACATTAGACGAGTAATTACAGACAAGATGTTATCTAATGAGGTGGGAGTTAGCAAACCTTTTCATTTCTGATATCTTCGGCGTCCAAACTAACTGGGGTTTCCATGGCAAAGAGAGCTAGTATCTGCAGCAAATGGTTCTGCATTATGTCTCTTATAATACCATAGTTGTCAAAATACCTGTATATACATACCATTGTGAGTTAAAAATCCATCACCTTATAATAGGACAGTGATATATATGAAGCAACTCATAAAATGACGGAAAATAGATGAATACCCTCCTCGGCCTTCAGTGCCGAAATCCTCAGAGAATATTAACTGCACATTTCTTATATACTGCCTGGACCATAAGGGTTCAAATATGAGGTTGGAAAAACGAAGGACCGACAAGTTCTCAACTAGCTCCTTCCCAAGATAATGATCTATCCTGTATGCCATAAGGGAATACAATCAGTATAATCAATATGTGTCAAATTTTCTTTACGCCAAAATCAGCCCTAATGCAATGAGGAATAAAAGGCATTATGCTAACAAGGTACCTGAAAATTTGATCTTCCTGTAAATACTGCTTAAGGGCTCTAGTCAAAGCAGCAGAAGATTCTGAGTCTCGGCCAAATGGTTTCTCCACAATGACCCGAGTCCATCCATCAGCAGAAGATGCAGATAAACTTGCGCATCTCACAGCATCAATGAAAATGTTCGGTGGGATTGACAAATAGTAAAGGCGATTAGCAACCCTCCCAGCCTATGAAAGAATATGATTAGGTCAAATTATAGGCTCAGTCAGTTGGATATGTGACATCAAGGAGCCAAAGAAGCGGGATTTTGACACAGTATTTTCAAAAATGGATAAAGGCCTGACCAAAGTTGTCGGCACCGCTTTCATTTTGTCTCAAATTGGTAAATTAATCAGTTTCAAGTAAGCTATCAATCAAAAGCATCACTACATGATTGAAGATGTTCCCACATGATTGATGACATACTGTGACACTGACATGTCTCAAAAGGGGATATCGTTCCATTATCTTGAACCATCAATCATCTAATCTCCGAAGATGCAAACAAATTCCAACTTATCTGTTGAATTTTCAAAGTTCATTTCAACTAGGCGGCAATTTCAGAAAGGCAACAGCCACAACCATAAAAGTCTCAAACTTTAGTTGAAGACACGTAACAATGCAGCATAAGTATAACCGATACCTCATGTTGCTGGAGTTTCTTATCTAGCTGAGCAAAATTCTCCTGAGAATCATACTGTCCAGAATGGTAAAAACATCTCTTGAGAAATTCCTCCATCTTCTCCCCACAATTCTCCCTTTAAATATGAAATTCAGTCAAAAGATCAAAACACAGATCCAAATTCCACTACTAAGTACTACTCACATCATAAGCAGTCAACACGGAATCGCTGGGACAATACCTCTTGTCGATCCTGCATGTAAGAGTCTTGCTAACCATGTTTCTCAGCTCCTCGTCACTCATCTTACTCCTTGCATAACCAAATACAGTGAAATGCTGCAAATCCAAGCACCAACCACACTGACTTATTAGTAACAACATCAAATATCACGATGACAATGACTTGTAAGTAACAAGGTGATAGGAAACATGAAGTAGAGCGACCTTAGGCAAACAGCCTTCATAATAAAGAGCAAAAAGAGCAGGGAATATCTTCTTCTTAGCAAGGTCTCCAGAGGCCCCAACAACAGTGATAGTGACAGTTGACTCATCCTTCCTCACATCAATTCCACTCAACTCATTGCCTTCCAGTGACTGTGACTGTGATTGTGATTGTGATTGTGATTGTGATGATATCCCTGATAGTAATATCTCTTCTTTCAAACCCTTTTTCCCAACACTTGCCTCTCTTTCAACAGGAGTTACCTTTGTCGCCACTGCACCTGAATTCAATAAAACTTTCTTCAAATTAAAACAACCCATTTCACAAAAACAACCAAGATTAAGAAACCACCCACCAAAAAAATCTAATACATTTTTTACATAAAAACAACCAATTTTATACAAGTTAAAACAACACATTTCACCTATTGTATCACTGTTTAATCTAGCAATAACCATGATTAAAAAAACAACTTATAGGGAATTCAATAAAGCAGCAAAAGATTAAAACTTTCTTCAGATTAAAACTTTCCATTTCATAAAACCAAGATTAAGAACACCCGCCCAAAAAAAAAAGATTAAAACTTTGCAGATATATGACCCAATTAGAAGCAATTGAATTAGGTGCAAAGGCAGGCAGGCAGGCATATGAATTAGAGTAAGAAGCAAAGAGCGCTAACCATGTTGCATACGAACCACATTAAACTTGTAGGAAGGAGGCTTTGAAAAAGATGAAATTTTAACAACTCCCAAATTCCCATTCCCATATCGAGGATCTATCGAAGAAGACGAAGAAGAAGAGGTGGTGGTGGTGGTGGTGGTGGTGGTAGCAGCAAAGTGAGGGGAAGAAAGAGTTGACATCTCTCGTAGACAAAAGAGAGTAAACTGAAATTTGTGAGGGTGGGTTACTCTTTGAGTTATAGGGATTTGGGGGAAGTAATAGAGAGGAGGGGTGTTGTCTACTTGGGGATCATCGAAGGGTATTGAATGAATGAATTGGTGAGTTAAAACTTAAAACAAACAAACCCCTTGACATCTTTCAAGGGCTGCCTACTTTGCCTCACCCTAATTGCCCGTCTGATTCCATTAAGGGCCATTTACGGACTACTTGCTTAAATGCAAACATAGTTTTGATAAGTATTTTATTAATCATTCAAGTCTGCCATTTCTAAACTTTTTTTCAATCTCTCTCATTAACTCCTTTAAACAAAATTGACTCAACCAACACAAAGAGACAGCCAAAAAATACTAAGATAATAGAATAGGTTAGTTACCTAACTACTCCATATTGGTGGGTTTAGGGTAATATATCTCAGTGCAGTGTTGATGTCAATTAATATATTCGATTAAATCATAAGAGGTGATATCTATGATATGATATGATATGAGTTTGAATTTCGACAACATCCTAATCACCCTTTTAATCCCTTATGTACACAAATGTACTCATGTATAGGAGTGAAATAATGAACTAAAATGGATTATAAAGAAGCCCGAGAAAACAAGAGAGCGCCTTAGTGGGTAACCTTTCCTTGCACTAAATCAATTTGTCTCGTAAACATTTGCACAAGAATAAACCTAGGATATCCCTTTGTTTCGTTTCATATACGACATTTTTAATACTGAGAAGAAAGAAGTGCCCCTTACTCAAGAATGTGTATCATTCATTCAACAAACACTACAAAGTTGAAGAAGCTAAGTAAGGTTCACAATACAAAACAAAGATGCTGCTATCTCAAGAGAAAGACTGGAAAGAAGAACAAAACAAGGTGTTGATCTCAACACCCACCCTCGAACCAATTACATTTTTTCAAGAAGAGAGGGGATTATCTCGAGTGCAGAATATAGCTCGACGCATGCAAAAGAAACAATTTCTTCATTTCATGTCATCAGCTTCAAAGAATTGGATAGAATAAACTATTCCCGGGTGACAAAAATCTCGGATCTACAGCCTCACAAAAGACAGTCACTTCTACAACCTATTGCTAAACATTCTGGGAGGAAATGCAAGAGCTGCTTCTTCTACTTTGAATAACCTCTACCACAAAACTGACTTGCTTGCTTCTTCTTAGAGTACGAAACCAACCTTCTCCTGAGAAACAACGGAACAAGGATGGGCAATCAATGGCTCGTAATGGTCGCCGCCAGCACCACACCAACTAGTCCCTTTCATGAAGAGGAATGCTGGAGGTCCTGTTATTTGGCCTCTTGGTCGATGTGGCAGGAAGAAAACACAGTTGTCTTCATCGACCATAGCATCAGATCCATGTGCTTGCACCTGCGACAATAACTCTTCATATGTCAGCTCTGCAATGAACCCCTCTATCTATGTTTTACAGCCAAAACGATTAAATAACCTCACATTTTCCCTCCAAATCCCTCAATCAGTGCCCAAGAAACAAGTTCATATCGCAATCAACACTTGATGAATGAACCTAAAAGCCACAAGCCACAACCTTAATGAACCAACAAAGCTCATATCGCAATATTCAATCAGAAAATGTCACATGGAAGTTGAGTCGGAGTGGCACATGACAATTGTTCAGGCAAAAATGCTCTAAGCCCCCTAATAAAAACATTTACCCAATGCCCATATATATACACACACATGTACAAAATCAAAATAAATAAACATCATAAAATCAGATATAAACACTATGAAACCAAACTGTGTTCTTGCATTTTTAACATTTTCATGGATTATCAAGAATTTATGATTAATCAATCTTAAATCTTTCATACTGTAGCATTAGATAGCACCAACCCACATATGATATACCATTACAAAATCAAAAATCAAAAAAACATACTCGTAATATGTTGATGAGTTGTGGAGAATTTATGAATCAAGTAAGGGGGTGAATTGTAGAAAATGCAAAAGCATACCACATAAATCTCTCTTTGGAACTCGGTTGCAAGGCACTCAATGGCAATATCGTCCCCAAAAGCAGCAGCGCGGCCTTCCCGATTGTCATCTACAGTTAACAAACCCTCCTCGGTGTACTGCAATGTGATGATATCGTACTCATCGTCAGGGGAACCCGATATCGACATGTACTTCACCCAACTCGGCCCATCATCCACTGCTATGCATCTTTCTTTGTAAATTGACTCCGCAGCCGATTCACTTCAAACCCAAATTCAATCACAAATTCACAACAATCTAATTCATGAATCAGAATCAAACACATTTACAGATCTATTTCCGAAAATCAACCCCTCTATCTTAATTTGGACAACAAAATCAGATCTGAAAAGATTAAAATGAATGAAGAGAATTACCGGAGCATGGAAAGATGAAGGAGCTGAAGAATGGCGTCATCAACAAGTTGACGATCCGATTTGTTGAGCAACAATTTAACCTCTTGAACCACATGAACACCCCACCCGTTATTCAGATCCGGCGAATACATGTTCTTTATCGCCATCTCAACCGCCTCTCTCTCCTCCTTCTCCGCCTTCCCGAAATCCTCTTCGAACCTCCTCACCGTCCTCCGCCGTAGCTCCGCCGCCGAGTTCCCCCCTCCCATCGCCCTCTCCGCCGCCGTGAACAGGCAGTTTCCGTCCGAATCCACGTCGCCGCCGTGAGACAACCGGAAAACCACCGGCGACATGGATTTATCCTCCGGGTGCTTCCACAGTACCCCCTTCGCCTGAAGCCGCGAAAGATTCCTTCTTTGCTGATCCTCCAACCCCGTGACTTCATCCCATGACGTCGCCGGTGTCGACGTTTCCGTCGCGATGGCTGCCGGTGGTGTTGTGACGGCGGTGGGGGGTGGGTCCCGCCAGGTGAGCTGCGGCGGGGTCGACGGGGATACGGTGGTGGAGTCGCATAGGATCTTACCCATTTTCCTTTTTCTTTTAATTTTTTTTTTTTTTTTTTTTTTGTGGTATGAAGGAGGAGAGAGAAAGAGAGAGTGTTTAGGGTTTAACGGAAAAATGGAGGGAGAGGGGACACGTGGGCAGATCTAAGACAAAAGAGGGAGAGGGAGAGGGAGAGGGAGAGGGAGAGGGTAGGTAGAGATTAGAGAGAAAGAGAGAGAGACGGTGTTCAATTTGAGAATGTTACCGTTATGCATATATACTCCTCCATTTGTCCGATCTGCTTTTTGACACTTGTCAAACTATGATTGGCTGAATTGTAGCAACGTTCCGGGTCGTGATCCTGCCTCCATATTCAAATAATATCCAACTTGATTGGTAAATGAGCTGAATTGGCCCAAGAATACCACGGTACGGTGTATAACTGGGCTAATCTCACCCATATCCATTCTCAGGCTTTCAAATTTGAAATGGCCCAAACTTTTGAAGTTTTGAACCCATTCAATCAATTATCTCCTAAAATGTATGGCTTGCATGTTTTAAAGCCCAAGAATGTACAAGACCATGGCTTCAACCCATTCAATTATTGCTTTTCCAGACCACAGAATACTCTCCTTAATGGCCTGGCTTGTCTGTCTTCAATCTTCGTGCCTACATTATTTTTAATTGATTTTCGTGGTCAATATCATTTCTGATGTTATTATCTTATCTCAACTCTCATTTTCCACTACATATTCTATTATTCCCGTATCATACAATACCTCCGTATATACTATTCTTTGATCGTCTACGTGATCAATACTTAATAGTGCATCAGTCAGTAGATCGATTAACAGTAGAAAAAAAGATTCCCCTGGGAGATTTAATTTGAAGGGTTAAAAATTATCTTATAGATTTATGCTTTTATGATTTGATCACACATGTCATAGATAATTCATAGAATAAGAGACTAGTCATGCATGGTAGTATCGTTGTACGTGACCTCTTGTCATATCTGGAATAGTATTTATTCATATGTCTTTGAATACTCTTTCGTCTTGATGTAAATTAAAGGATGTTTTGATTATATATACTGTAATCCATACGGAGTAATAATCTAACCTAATAATTATGAGTATATAGGTACATTACAAGTTACTCCGTATTAAATACTCGTAAGTAGTATTTAATCCGTTGTATATATGATCGTAATCAGTGATGATTTAAAAGGGCATTAGAAGCCGCAACAAGTACTAAAATTAAAGGTGATAATGACATGAATTGATCTTACTAATCTATATATCTTGATTCTTGACCATGCATCGCCAAAAGAATTGTCAAGTAACGTTGAAAAACTAAGGCAATTAAGAAAGCTCATACTCCTATATACTGTATTATTCTTTTGGAACCATAGTTTATATTTAGGCCGCCAATATTTACCGTATTTCTACCTAGCTAGACTAGGTCAGTAACTATTTTCAACACACCATGCATGCATATTACATAATACATAATACATGCGTGGTTATTACCTTCAAATTCCGTATGTAGTTGATCAATGGTTAAATTAAGCTATTTTCAATAGACCGTACTAGTGTTTACTCGGTCTCTTTTTAACTTAATTAGTTTGATTTCTTGGATTAAGATTTGAAAGAAATTGGATAATTTCGAAGTTTGATGATCTTTGAAGGTATATATGATCATATGATGTAGTCAAAGATCAGCGAAAACGCCGACTATCGTTTTTCAATTGTTACTTGCTTGACTGAAATAAATACGGAAAATATTAATAATTACTTTTTCTTGTTTCGATCTTTTGTTTTATCTTTCATATTATTCGCAAAATATATTTCATTTAAATTAAAAGATAAATAAATGATTAAGATGGATGAAGTAATTTATTAGAATTTACTTAAGTGTTTCATGATGATCAATCCAGGACCTCAAAAAAATACTGAAAAACGTGTTCAACAATTAAGACTTTTCCTCAATCCCTAGCTCACAAATAATGTTTCCAATATTGGCACTATTGTTTATTTGTTTTGCTACCTCAATTTAGAAAAGTCTCTCCATCCTTGGCCTCTCTAGGAATTTTTATCATTTTAGTGGAGTTTAACCTTATAATAAGGGTTACCTCAAGTCGTAAGATCGAGCTCGATCATCAATAACCTAATAATATACGCTAATATACATTCGTAGACATCAAAATTTTATATATTTCGGTATCTATTTATATCTAATATCTTTAGTATTTAGAGATAATTATCAATAAATATTGTGATAATATCTTAGGATATTTAGCTTCCTCTCTAAGCTATTAGGCTATAAATACGGCCTCGTGTTTAGGGTTTAGAGGAGGTCAGATGGAACAAGTCTCAAAACGATCCATCATCCTACTAACCCTAAGTTGTAACGCTCAATCTTTCGATTATTAAATAAAACTTGTATTTCATATTATTTTGTATTCCCATCCATTCAATTCTTTACCCTTACTATAAATGGACAATTCAATCAATTTTTTACATTCCCTTCTGGGAAAAGATTTAACATATAACCCTCATATCTTTCCTCTATTTACACAAAATATCATTATTTTTTCCTTACTTTAAATTTGGTGGACTCCTAGAACCATTTGATTTAACAATAATATCCTTATTTTTACCGCTTTTCTTAAAATTTGTGAAACCCTCAGATAAAGTATTAAATGGATGAGAGAGTATCTATTATTATATCATCGCAGTTGCGAAATTTTATGTTTTACAATATCATTCAAAATGTTGCCTCGTGTAAATCTAATATGAGTAAGAAATCCTCTATCATACGTTAATTACCTTGAATTAAGAACTCACCCAACTACTAAAGTTAATTTGATGATACATGAGATTAGACTAAAATTATCGTAACTGCTACATTGCGTTGGGAAAAGTAAATCAGTAAATAGTTGATCTCTCTTACACAAGTATATAAATTCCGATATAAATATTAAAGCAAATTAAAAATTACTCCCTTCAAAGTTGCGTTTATTAAAATTTACTCCCTTTTAAGATTTTTTTATTATTTAACAGCCAAAAAGATACAAAAGTTCAAAATTTGCTTGCAATTGTAAACTCCGACATGGTACTCCGACGAAACTGGATTTTCTATCCTTTTTTTGCCTTTTAATACCCAAACTACCCCCTCTCCCTTATATCCTAATGAAATCCCATATTTTTTTTCTAAGGTCGTATTGTTTGATTGTCGTTTTTTTTTTTGAACAAAAATTGATTGTCAAATTTCTAAGGTTTACGATTTAGGGTATTTGGGGCTTTTTCTGGGTTTGGGAATTGGAATGAAGATAGTGAAGGGGAAAACGAGGTTGAGTGAGGTGGTGGTATGCTGAGGGGCAATTCGGTCAACTTATTACTGAATTGGCCGGATTTTACCAATGCAAACAAATTTTGAACTTTTGTATCTTTTTGGCTGTTAAATAATAAAAAAATCTTAAAAGGGAGTAAATTTTAATAAACGCAACTTTGAAGGGAGTAATTTCTAATTTGCTCTAAATATTATACAGAGACACAGAGTACATATTTTGCATCATAATTTACGATCTTCACCGTTTACGTAGGGCACACTCATATACATTATACTCCGTACTCGGTAATATACATCCAGGAGGGTAAGCTTTATGTATACAGTATACATGTAGGAGTATAAAAATAATACGGATAAATCACCGATAGTAAGGGCACACGTGTACCATCTTAAATGAAATACGAATACTTACGTACCTAATCTCATTTTTACATGCACTATTACAACAATCGAAGAAAAATCAAAATAAAAAAAAAAAAAAAAAAAAAAAACAGCCGCCATGCATGGCATCTATCTATATCTAAAATAATTCAAAAAAACTCTTATAAAATGATCTCACAATAAATTTTAATATGAGACCTAATAAGATTTCATAAGATACATATTTAATAAAAAAATTATCGTGAGACAATTTGATAAAAGACTTTATATGAAAATAAAATAAAATAATAAGCCATCTTTTTCAAGGCTATCAAAAACGCACTAATATAACAATTATCTTCTTCACCGAATTAAAAAACACAAACCCTACACATTTTAGTCATCTAACTATATTCTCTCTTATATCATATAATATCATGGAAACTTACTCAATATTTTCTTCTTCTAATACAACCTCAGCTTCTTCTTCATCTAACAACAATTTCCCTTTTCCATTTAATCACATATCGACCGATGATAATCGACAGTTCAATAGTTTTGATATAGATAATTATGATCATTACGGTGGTGGTAATAATAATAATCAATCAGAGGCGTTGATTAATGAGACGATTATGCCCTTGACCTTGCCGGTTGAATCTCAACCGTCAGTCGTTGTTAATAATGATAATGATAACGATAATGGAGGTGAGGATAATAAGAAGAGTTCGAGTAATATAAAGGAGAAAAAGATAAGGAAGCATAGGTATGCATTTCAAACCAGGAGTCAGGTTGATATCCTTGATGATGGATATAGATGGCGCAAATATGGGCAGAAAGCCGTCAAGAATAACAAGTTTCCTAGGTACGTATGTATACCTTCCTTAACTTGCGATTTTTAGTCACGTTAATTCTAATACCATGTTATTTATCATAATAGGTGATCAAAGCCTAGTTTTCAATTTTTCTAATTGAGCGCGCGCATGTTAGAAAATTTTATTCAAAACGAGCTTTGATCGGGTCAGTCTGTGCATATATATATATATATATATAGCTTCATAGTCGATCACATCTAAAATATTATATTGGGAATATAGACGATTATATAGAAGATCTCTATTACTATTACTATAAAATATGGAACAATTCCAAATCCAGAAAATTGATACTGTAGTAAATTTTTATGAAGGTTGAGTACATGATATGAGTAGGTGTTAGGTTTTTGTGGTTTTCTAATTCAAATATTCCTATAGAGAATAAAAATAAACAATACGAGTACAATTCTAATTAAACATATGCATGCTACTTAAAATATTAATTGTACGTAATTATATTATTTAATCCAAAGTTAATAAGAAGTTATTGTTTAAGAGTACTTTCTTAATTGAATATCTAAAGAGAAGATTGAGTACAGGAAGTCGGAGGAAGTATCACCGGATTCACCACTACTGCTAGTATGGCATGAAACATGACCATTGTCTTCTTTTTCTTAAGAGTAATCATTACTTCGTATTTATTTGACTTGTAAACATTTTCAATAATAAAGGTGCATTATTCAAATGAAAAACCATAATTATGAACGTGATTAGTAATCTATGATGGGAAATATTTATTCATTATGTTTCGAGTCTATACATAATAATCACCTGTATACTTCGTAATTATTAGTGTAAAGTATTATTCGATCCATATTATACTCCGTATTTGTCATGCTTTTAAATTTTAAATAATTATTGACGATTTAATTAACGAGATGTTTATTGTGAGACCGTGTCATACAATAATTTGTTTTAATTCATATATTATCGTTGTGCAGGAGCTATTACCGGTGTACACATGAAGGATGTAATGTGAAGAAACAAGTACAAAGATTATCAAAAGATGAAGGAATTGTGGTGACTACCTACGAAGGAATGCATTCTCATTCAATGCATACGCCTAACGATAACTTTGAACACATTTTAAGTCAAATGCAAATATATACGCCTACTTCTTTCGAAAATAACTAAACTACATGAACACATCCACACAAAGTTGCGTTAAAATTCTACCAACGACCGTAACATCAGCCTTATTACCTTTATTTCTACACAAAAATTTCTATGAGATGGTCTCACATATAAGGTTGATATGGAGTATTAAATTAGTAACTACATCTTTGTAATTAGAAGTTTCATAGTAAAATTACAGTGAGACTAGATGTCTCACAAGAGACTTACCTACTGTTATGTTATTTCTATTATTATTACATCTATCTTTGTTTAAAAAATTACTCGGTATTATATACGGTCGAGTATGTATGATATGTATATTTTATTTACGGAATATTTCGATAAAACTCATCCTCGTTGAATTATGACCTGACCTAGTCGAGATGGGCTTAGTTACGTCCCTAAGTACCTAACCCTTGTTGTTCAAAGAGGAAGACGCATCTTCATGCATGCATGGACTTTAGGTGGATCGTAGTCAAAAGTATAGGATGCATGTAAGATTATCGACCGACACAAAGAGGGCAAGTCTTAGTATGAATGCATGATGATGATGATTTAATTTAGAGTAGTAGAGGTGAGTCATGAAATGTCATAAGAAACTTGTGGATTACGTAGTGGCTTACGTAGTTACGTAAATTAGGTTGTAAGAATAATCGTAATTCATACGAGTAATAATGAATGTATACACATCGTATTCATTCGTACTATCTATTTTCTAACGTCTTCAATTATGTAATGGAGTTGATCAAAGCAATAATGCAATTTTCGTGGCATTTTGGACTTCTTAGCTTGACTATGGTTTTTCAGTAGTCCTTATGCGTCTACTTACATTGACAAATACTACGAGTACATTTCTAGCAACCTTTTATCTTATTAATATTCTGCATGACTATATTTTAACATGTGTCCTTCAAAAATACTGCATATGTATATGTTAAGAGATCGAGCAATTATTTTGGTAATTACTCGTATAATCGGATGTTACGATCTCTCTCCAGTCTCAAGTCTCGCCATCATCTATCACCGTCTCTCACCACCATTAACTAATACTCCGTACTTTGTTTGTTTATTAATAGGTATAAGATATAAACGGATCATATTATTTACACAGTATTTAGTTAGATAACGTGCTATATATATACTACTATATATATTCATATATCTGTATCTCATGAGAACTATACCTTTTAATTTGAGTATTTCTTTCGTATCTGACTCGTTTTATATTATAGGACGATTTTGTAGGGGAATTGATTTGACGATAAATTTGAATTGAAAAGATGGGGCATTTGGGTTGGGTTGAAATTGGAGGCAGTCGTAAATGCAAATAGATGATGGGCTGCTAACAGTCATAAGGCCCAAATACTAGAGAGCTGAGTATCCCCTTCTCCAAGTCACACTTGCACTTCTCATCTCGTCAAACTAAATCCCTAATTCCTCCTATCATCATCATCATCATCATCATCATCATCAATACTTACTAGGGAGCGAGTACTATTCTTCTACTACCAATCTGATTCACCTTCTTTCGATTTTACATGACACCACACATATATTTATTTATTTTAGGGTTTATGTCCAAGATTCATTAATCAATTGATTGATTGATTGATTGATGGCGCTTCCTCTTGGAAAACTCACTATTCTAATTGGCGCAGGTAATTTCGTTTGATTTCTTCTTCTTATTATAATATTAATCGATTAAACTTAGGGTTTCAAATTCGGGAGTAATTTAGCAGCTGCACAAGTATTCATGTCTGAGGCGGCGGCTAGCTACGTATGTATGAGCTGGAGGATGATGCTTGACTTCTTACTGCCTGTTTAGTGAATATCATCATATAATCGGAATTGCTAGATTATGGATCATTTGAATGTAGTCGTCGTCGTCGTCGATTGATTTTATTATCATAGGGCCGGCCGGCCTTAAGGGATCATGATTTCGCGTTAAGCAAACCAAAAACCCCCATGAATTAATTGACTACTAATAATGCCGGTCCAACTGTCAATTGACTACTAAGAATCTTGATGGATAAACATACTAGATTTTGCGACGTTCATTCATTCGTTCGCTGTCAATTGAAAAGGGGTCTTCTACTGTATTACATTGCTGATGATGCATACTATTTTTCTATTGCAGGTGTAGTAGGTTCAATTTTAGCAAAAGAAGGGCGCATTCCAGGTTTTTCTGATGTCCTCTCGGGCGCATTAAAGGTCTGTGTTCTTACTCAAATCAACAGCTGTCTTGTGGTTTTTTATGTTCAATTTTTGTTGGTAGCTCATCATCATCATCATCATCATGTATAATGCATTACACTCGCTGCATTTACTGCTCTATTCAGTACAAACAACACTTTTTATCTGAGAATATGGTTTATTTTGTGTTCGATTTCGTTAGCATTAAAGTAATCAAGTGTCCTGTATCACAGATTGCTCTGAAGCCCCTACAGCAAAATGATTCGGCGCCCGCTGCTAGTAAACCAAGAAATGATGCTTTGATCGCTCAGGTTTTTTTTACTTGTAAGGAGGATGTATCTACAGTAAATATTACGTTAAATATCGGGAGTTATTTAAACTATAACATGTTGAACCATTATTGACTTAATTCTTTCTCCTATATTTGAGTCCTCTCTGGAAGAATTATACCTTGAGCAAGTGCATTATTCAATATGATTCTTTTGAGTTATTCAGTGCATTAATGTGAGCTGTATTTCATGGTCCCCTCTTCCCTCTTCTCCCTCCAGTACACCCGACCTGGCATCTTCTTTTGCTTGCCGATATGTGATTTTAAGAGGAGTGAATCACTGTTACTGAATAGACACAAAGAGGCAAAGAGTACTTTCAGGCTATTTTTCCTACAACATATCAGGCTATTTTCATGACTATTTCTAATTTTTTAAACTTTTCTACGAGCTGGTTTACCCAAATTTCATATTGTTTCAAGGCAAATCTTGCTTCTACGTGTACCACTGTACCCTTGTTTCAAAATGTTAACCAGGGCTTCTACTTTTGATTTCATAATTGGTGAATTCTTTGCTTACAGATCAAACATGCCTATTATATAGTATAATTTTCTTTATCGTTGTGTATTTTGTAGGTGAATAGTTTAAGGCAAGAATTGCAGCTCCTTGCCTCAAACAAATCAGTGACCATCGTAACGTCAAGTAGAACAGGTGTCCTTTTCTTTCTTTTTTCTTGCCATTTATTTATCTTCTGTACGTGGCAATTTCATGTTAGTCGTCTCCTAATATTGGATGCAATTTCCATCCAAATATTCTCTATGGTGGAGAGATTTTGATTCCTCTTGGAGGAGGGAGAATGGATCCCTCCAAATCCCTCCCCCTCCACTTCCCTCCACCCGCATTAGCTAACCAAACAATGGATTTTACCTCCCATTCTTCCCTTTCCCCACCCTTTCCCATCCAAATGCCTCAATCCAAACAAACTCTTTGTATATCTACGTAGGTTCGAGGTTCTAAGTAAAGGTGTCTAACTTATCTGTCTCTACAAACATCTTTCTCTATATAGTCTATCCTGACTCAATCTGTCGTGTTGTATTCTGCAGCTGGCCGCCAATTTGGTGTGATCATACTTATTGTAGTTATTGGAACTGGATATGTCTGGTGGAAGGTATGGTACATGATTTGCCTTTCTATTTATGTATCATACAAAGAGACTTTTGATCGTAGGATGCCAATTAATCAATTATGAGGAATGTTATGTTTATTTTACGAATAAAGACGATAAATCTTTTGTTTGTGCATGGTTGACTCTTCTGTCATGAATATGGATTATATAGCCGCTAAGCCTGTTGCAATGTACATAGCTGTGTTGTAGATGCTAGTCCATGTATCTTTCTTTCAATAAGAGCTTTACGTATTTCAGTGAGCTTTGTCAAAATTTATATGTAACAAAAATCTTCCGTAAAACCATCATACTTGTCATACTTTTCGGTAAGATACTTTATTGGGGTTTAGCCGTTTAGGGAGCATTCAGCATCAAATCTAAATGTTTATCTATCTCATCATGTTTTAATCCATCACACATCAAATTTGTTAGTATCCATCTGTCTTACTTCTTCATTGACTTTTGAAATGATGCTGGATATTGCTCTTTTTTGTTATCCAAATGTTATTGGTTTGTTCGTCTATGTGACAACGTAACAATACTTCTTTCGGCAGCAGTGTGTGTGTTCCACACTTCCACTTCCTCATATAGTTGGTCTTGCGGTCTGTGGTGTAGTCTCTCTGGAATTCCAACTTTAAAATACTCTTCATGTTTTCGTATTTCGTTGTGCCGTAGTAAGCTTATATACATAGCCGCTTCTGGAGTGGCCCTCTAAGATTGATACAATAGAGCTGTCATTTTTTATTGTTTTTATGTGTTATCAACATGTGTAACTGTTATATGGTTTGACTGCCTTTACACTTTCATTCCTAATTATTCACATTATATTCTTGTCTAATCATTTATCGCTCTTGCTAATTTTGGAGCTGAGATTGCTAACTCTTATCTACTTTGCTAGGGCTGGAAACTCCCTGATTGCATGTTTGCCACAAAGCGCAGCCTGAAAGATGCCTGTGATTCTGTAGCTAATCAGCTAACTAATGTTTATCACTCTGTTGAGGCAAGTTTCATTTCTTCTTCTGGATTTGTTCCCTTTTAGAGCTTCTAGTTATCGAGGCAGTCTTGGTTCATATTACTCTCATAGTGTATTGAGTCTATTATACTCTCATATATTCATTTGAAAGAAATATATGTATGAATGTGGCCATAATTACTCACTTTGTTTTTTTTCTCGCTCTATATGCCTCTATCACTTAATAATTGGCATGTCAGCTGTTGATGAACTATACGGAGTATGAAATTATATGATAATGTCATATGATTTTCATATGATGACGGATCTTAGAGTGTCTAGGGTTGGGCCAGGAGGGCCCAAGATTAGATAGACTGGTCACATTTGATCTGGAACCCTATGATCCTTGCCTCGGAAGCTGGGAAGTTTTGGGCGGCTGCATACGATTACGGTTATGACTAGGAAAGCCTCGGTGGGCGATTAATCTGTGGCTCTTTCGGTGAATTCTTAGGATAATTAATGACTTGTTTATTTTTTAGTTTTATCTATTCTCTGACTATGCTATTCTCTGTTAGTACTCTTTATACACTGACTTGAAAATAAGATAAGTAATGTTAATGAAAACTAGAGTATAATTTTGAGGTGATCTGTTACTTGCAGATGTATATCTTTGCATTTTAATTGAGAAAGTCATTAGTTAAAGTTGGTACATTGTTAGTCTGAGAAAAGGTTCTTTGTTTGACTTATTATTTTTTTCTTTCATTATGTCTTTTCAGGTCAACAAGAAAAGTCTGTCTTCTAAAATTGACAAGTCAAGTTGTACATTTGAAGAGATTGTTGAATATACTGCTACAACAAGAGATGAGGTATGGTTTCTTTCCTATAGCTACGAGCTGGTTGGAAATCACAGAACTGGCTCTGTTGACTGTGAAACTCCAATGTACAGATGTATACAAAATCTATCGGTTCTTTTTCGATTATTACTCTTTCCGTCTCGGTTATTTGTTTAACTTTTATATTATTTGTGAGGAGTATGTTAATCAAAGGTAGATAAATGACCAAGACGGAGGCAGGATAATTTACATTGATCATAAACCTTTGAACGTATGAATATGATGAGTATTTTAGTCGATTTTCCACCTTGTTCATAAACGATGTTGCCTCTCCATTTTTCAGGTAGCTGGTGTAAGCGGACCAATTACAAAATTTAGCGAGGATGTCCAATATATGAACAATAAAATCTTGACTTTGGTGACTTACAATTCCTTAACTTTATTTCTGCATGATAATTGAAAAGTAAATTATTTGATCCCTCTGCTTGGCTGCTGTCACTGACTAGCATTTTTCTGACGACAGGATCAAAAGCTGGGCAAAATTCAGATGGCGCAGGTGCACACTGTTGATTATTTAAACTTATGTTTTTGTATACAAGTTAGTTACATATAAACTTTATTTTTATCTGACATGGTTAAACAACTCACAGGATGAAACGCTGGATGGTGTTGGGGATTTGTTATGTAAAACCCTGGATGAAGACAACAGATTAAATGAGCGTATTCAGGCATGACTCTGTTTTCTCTTCTTTTCTTCATACTGCATAATTATTGGCTTCTGCATGTCCCTTGCAATGCGCGGAATTCTAAGACACTATTCCCTTCCCCCTTTTTGTATTCCCTTTTTACTTCAACTCGAAAACGATGTTGACTTTGACAGATAATTTTTCATTGAATACAATAGTTCCAATTTTCTGAAGACGAGGATCTGAAAAGTGGAGTAGTTTGTTTTGATAAATATGATTACTCTCTCTTAAAAAAATTATCAAGGCATGTAGCTCTTACAGGTATAATCATTTTCTCTTAAATTGCAGGATACCCCTCCTAATGCCTCCAGGCCCGCTCTTGAACATCCACGATTTGCAGTTTCCTTGAGGGTATAGTGCCTTATCTGTGCTATACTGATCAAATGTTTTTTTTTCCTGTTTTCAAATGTTGATAGAATACGACTTTATTGTTTAGTACCCCTTCGACTTGGATTTGATTAACGGGCATATCTCATTAAATTTGTAACATGTCAGACTGTGTCTTTGCCGGCTTCTTTATCCTTGGACCTACCCTCCCCTTCAACTTCCAACGGATCCAATGAGGTATGTTTCCTGACTTTACTCTGATGACATTTCTTTTGCACGGTGCGTCGGGTCTTGTAAATAGTGAAAATATCACCTAACTAGTTTACCCTTGGGCTTTGGGTTTGGTTTTTGATTTCCACAATCTTTCCTAAGACACACAAACAAGAAAGTGCGTTTTTGATTTCCACTTCCCCTCTTTAACCAAAGTAAAAATTTATTAAACATAAAGGTACCATAGTGGTATTAGCTCAAACCCGCAACACCAAAATTAAAATGATCTTCTCATATGAGATGCGGAGACGGTATGACATATGTTTATTGCGAGACCTCTTACATGACGGTTAGTTATTTTTAATTTATACTCTTGTCGTACCGTATATTTGTGTAAGATGGTCTCATAGAAGACTTATTATTTTCCTTAGCAAATGTGATCCGCTAACGTTTTCCTCTATTTCCAGATAAATGGGCGCGGGAGGGATACCGTCTCAGTTGTAGAAAATGCTTCCAGCCCGAGGCTGCCCAACGGAAGTAACGTAACACCTGAGCCCGTGAGAAGTGCCCGTCTTCTCTCTCGGGCAATTAGTGCCACTAGGAATTTCATGTAGATTGATGCTGTTCTGCATTGGTTGACGATAGTTTAAAACGGGTTTAAGTTATCATATCCTCTTTTTTGTTAAAGAAGAGACCATACTCAATGAGGTGTCACAATGACAATCCACTATTTAGAAATCTAGCTTTCTCATTCTACTTACCTAATATAGATTAATCTCACAAATAAGTAATTTCCGAAAGGGAAAATTATTTCAAAAGTGGCACCAATACACAACCTTCACTCTCTATTACCACAGTTTTATCATTAGACCACTATATAACTTATTGTTAACATTGTAAAAATAATATTCTTATTGGACCCTCACTTTGTTAAAATCAAATTTTAATAATTAGTTTATTATTAAATACTTCATCGTTCCACAATGATTTACCCACTTTTATCCAAGTGTGACTTATTAAAATAATAAGTGAGTGGGTGGGAGGGAAAAATAAAGAAACATTGTACCAAATTGAATATTTGTTTATATTTGTAATTTAAACTATCAAAAGTATCAAGGATTATTCTTTTTTGAATCCAAATATAATACTCTTTCCATTCTAAGATGCTTACCTTAATTCCACAATATATATGAAAAATATGTATTTTTGAAATGGAGTAAACAAAAAAATTGGAGAAAATATAAATATAAATATTTTTATTAATTTTAATAAATTTAGTTTGATCCAACGGGTCCAACGGACCTAGACGGGTTTCGACCCTAAAATTAACATGTTTACCTTATTTCCTCAAATATGCGAAAAGTTTATATTTTTAAAATAGGACAAACATAAAAAGTCGGTGCGAATATAAATATAATTTTTTTTTTATTAATTTTAAAAAATTTAATTTGATCCCACGGGTGTGTTAAACCACCCCCTATCTAAAAACTCGTTTATCGCGTAAAATCAACCTATACCTGCCGTTTGTTCACGAAATCGGGCAGGGAACAACATGAAAGCACCCTTGTCACGTGGTATGAAAATCAGGTCGTTTCGAAACCGGACCAAATATGACCTCCGCTAGCGGCTCGACGTTTATGCCACATTAAACGCTCTTCCGGAGCGATTTTGGGGTCCGAAATGAAAATAGCGAAAAATCTAAAAAAATTCCGGGGTTTGCATCTGGTCGATAGGAGTGTCTCCACAAAATATGAGGAGTAACGGAGAACGTTTGCGGGTTACGGTGTGTGTTAAACCGTCCCTATCTGAAAACTCGTTTATCATGTAAAAGCACTTTATACTTCTCGTTTGGCCGCGAAATCGGAGTGGGAACAACCTAAAGACACCCTTGTCACGTGGTATGAAAATCAGGTCGTTTCAAAACCGGACCAAATATTACCTCCGCTAGCGGCTCGACGTTTATGCTACATTAAGCACCGTTCCGGAGCGATTTTGGGGTCCAAAATAAAAGTAGCGAAAAAAATCTAAAAAAATCTGGGGTTTGCATCTGGTCGGTAGGGGTGTCTCCACAAAATATGAGGAGCAACGAAGAACGTTTGGGGTTACGGTATGTGTTAAACCGTCCCTATCTGAAAACTCGTTTATCATGTAAAAGCACTTTATATTTCTCGTTTGGCCGCGAAATCGGACAGGGAACAACCGGAAGACACCCTTGTCACGTGGTATGAAAATCAGGTCATTTCGAAACCGGACCAAATATGACCTCCGCTAGCGGCTCGACGTTTATGCTACATTAAGCACCGTTCCGGAGCGATTTTGGGGTCCGAAATGAAAGTAGCAAAAAAAATCTAAAAAAATTCCGGGGTTTGCATCTGGTCGGTAGGAGTGTCTCCACAAAATATGAGGAGCAACGGAGAACGTTTGGGGGTTACAGTGTGTGTTAAACCGTCCCTATCTGAAAACTCGTTTATCATGTAAAAGCACTTTATACTTCTCGTTTGGCCGCGAAATCGGACAGGGAACAATCTGAAGACACCCTTGTCACGTGGCATGAAAATCAGGTCGTTTCGAAACCGGACCAAATATGACCTCCGCTAACGGCTCGACGTTTATGCTACATTAAGCACCGTTCCGGAGCGATTTTGGGGTCCGAAATGAAAGTAGCGGAAAAAATCTAAAAAAATTCCGGGGTTTGCATCTGGTCGGTAGGAGTGTCTCCACAAAATATGAGAAGCAACGGAGAACGTTTGGGGGTTACGGTGTGTGTTAAACTGTCCCTATCTGAAAACTCGTTTATCATGTAAAAGCACTTTATACTTCTCGTTTGGCCGCGAAATCGGACAGGGAACAACCTGAAGACACCCTTGTCACGTGGTATGAAAATCAGGTCGTTTCGAAACCGGACCAAATATTACCTCCGCTAGCGGCTCGACGTATATGCTACATTAAGCACCGTTCCGGAGCGATTTTGGGGTCCAAAAAAGAAGTAGCGAAAAAAATCTAAAAAAATTTGGGGTTTGCATCTGGTCGGTAGAGGTGTCTCCACAAAATATGAGGAGCAACGGAGAACGATTGGGGGTTACGGTATGTGTTAAACCGTCCCTATCTGAAAACTCGTTTATCATGTAAAAGCACTTTATACTTCTCGTTTGGCCGCGAAATCGGACAGGGAACAACCGGAAGACACCCTTGTCACGTGGTATGAAAATCAGGTCATTTCGAAACCGGACCAAATATGACCTCCGCTAGCGGCTCGACGTTTATGCTACATTAAGCACCATTCCGGAGCGATTTTGGGGTCCAAAATAAAAGTAGCGAAAAAAATCTAAAAAAAATTGGGGTTTGCATCTGGTCGGTAGGGGTGTCTCCACAAAATATGAGGAGTAACGGAGAACGTTTGGGGGTTACGGTATGTGTTAAACCGTCCCTATCTGAAAACTCGTTTATCATGTAAAAGCACTTTATACTTCTCGTTTGACCGCGAAATCGGAGAGGGAACAACCGGAAGACACCCTTGTCACGTGGTATGAAAATCAGGTCGTTTCGAAACCGGACCAAATATGACCTCCGCTAGCGGCTCGACGTTTATGCTACATTAAACACCGTTCCGGAGCGATTTTGGGGTCCGAAATGAAAGTAGCAAAAAAATCTAAAAAAATTCCGGGGTTTGCATCTGGTCGGTAGGAGTGTCTCCACAAAATATGAGGAGCAACGGAGAACGTTTGGGGGTTACGGTGTGTGTTAAACCGTCGCTATCCGAAAACTCGTTTATCATTTAAAAGCACTTTATACTTCTCGTTTGGCCGCGAAATCGGACAGGGAACAACCTGAAGACACCCTTGTCACGTGGTATGAAAATCAGGTCGTTTCGAAACCGGACCAAATATGACCTCCGCTAGCGGCTCGACGTTTATGCTACATTAAGCACCGTTCCGGAGCGATTTTGGGGTCCGAAATGAAAGTAGGGAAAAATATCTAAAAAAATGCCGGGGTTTGCATCTGGTCGGTAGGAGTGTCTCCACAGAATATGAGGAGCAACGGAGCACGTTTGGGAGTTACGGTGTGTATTAAACCGTCCATATCTGAAAACTCGTTTATCATGTAAAAACACTTTATACTTCTCGTTTGGCCGCGAAATCGGACAGGGAACAACCTGAAGACACCCTTGTCACGTGGTATGAAAATCAGGTCGTTTCGAAACCGGACCAAATATGACCTCCGCTAGCGGCTCGACGTTTATGCTAACATTAAGCACCGTTCCGGAGCGATTTTGGGGTCCGAAATGAAAGTAGGGAAAAAAATCTAAAAAAATTCCAGGGTTTCCATCTGGTCAGTAGGAGTGTCTCTACAAAATATGACGAGCAACGGAGAACGTTTGGGGGTTACGGTGCGTGTTAAAGCGTCCCTATCTGAAAACTCGTTTATCATGTAAAAGCACTTTATACTTCTCGTTTGGCCGCGAAATCGGACAGGGAACAACCGGAAGACACCCTTGTCACGTGGTATGAAAATCAGGTCATTTCGAAACCGGACCAAATATGACCTCCGCTAGCGGCTCGACGTTTATGCTACATTAAGCACCGTTCCGGAGCGGTTTTGGGGTCCGAAATGAAAGTAGCAAAAAAATTCTAAAAAAATTCCGGGGTTTGCATATGGTCGGTAGGAGTGTCTCCACCAAATATGAGGAGCAACGGAGAACGTTTGGGGGTTACGGTGTGTGTTAAACCGTCCCTATCTGAAAACTCGTTTATAATGTAAAAGCACTTTATACTTCTCGTTTGGCCGCGAAATTGGACAGGGAACAACCTGAAGACACCCTTGTCACGTGGTATGAAAATCAGGTCGTTTCGAAACCGGACCAAATATGACCTCCGCTAGCGGCTCGACGTTTATGCTACATTAAGCACCGTTCCGGAGCGATTTTGGGGTCCGAAATGAAAGTAGGGAAAAAAATCTTAAAAAATGCCGGGGTTTGCATCTGGTCGGTAGGAGTGTCTCCACAAAATAAGAGGAGCAACGGAGAACGTTTGGGGGTTACGGTGTGTGTTAAACCGTCCCTATCTGAAAACTCGTTTATCATGTAAAAGCACTTTATACTTCTCGTTTGGCCGCGAAATCGGACAGGGAACAATCTGAAGACACCCTTGTCACGTGGCATGAAAATCAGGTCGTTTCGAAACCGGACCAAATATGACCTCCGCTAACGGCTCGACGTTTATGCTACATTAAGCACCGTTCCGGAGCGATTTTGGGGTCCGAAATGAAAGTAGCGGAAAAAATCTAAAAAAATCCCGGGGTTTGCATCTGGTCGGTAGGAGTGTCTCCACAAAATATGAGAAGCAACGGAGAACGTTTGGGGGTTACGGTGTGTGTTAAACCGTCCCTATCTGAAAACTCGTTTATCATGTAAAAGCACTTTATACTTCTCGTTTGGCCGCGAAATCGGACAGGGAACAACCAGAAGACACCCTTGTCACGTGGTATGAAAATCAGGTCGTTTCGAAACCGGACCAAATATTACCTCCGCTAGCGGCTCGACGTATATGCTACATTAAGCACCGTTCCGGAGCGATTTTGGGGTCCAAAATAAAAGTAGCGAAAAAAATCTAAAAAAATTTGGGGTTTGCATCTGGTCGGTAGGGGTGTCTCCACAAAATATGAGGAGCAACGGAGAACGTTTGGGGGTTACGGTATGTGTTAAACCGTCCCTATATGAAAACTCTTTTATCATGTAAAAGCACTTTATACTTCTCGTTTGGCCGCGAAATCGGACTGGGAACAACCGGAAGACACCCTTGTCACGTGGTATGAAAATCAGGTCATTTCGAAACCGGACCAAATATGACCTCCGCTAGCGGCTCGACGTTTATGCTACGTTAAGCACCGTTCCGGAGCGATTTTGGGGTCCGAAATGAAAGTAGCAAAAAAAATCTAAAAAAATCCCGGGGTTTGCATCTGGTCGGTAGGGTGTCTCCACAAAATATGAGGAGCAACGGAGAACGTTTGGGGGTTACGGTGTGTGTTAAACCGTCGCTATCTGAAAACTTGTTTATCATGTAAAAGCACTTTATATTTCTCGTTTGGCCGCGAAATCGGACAGGGAACAACCTGAAGACACCCTTGTCACGTGGTACGAAAATCAGGTCGTTTCGAAACCGGACCAAATATGACCTCCGCTAGCGGCTCGACGTTTATGCTACATTAAGCACCGTTCCGGAGCGATTTTGGGGTACGAAATGAAAGTAGGGAAAAAAATCTAAAAAAATGTCGGGGTTTGCATCTGGTCAGTAGGAGTGTCTCCACAAAATATGAGGAGCAATAGAGAACGTTTGGGGGTTACGGTGTGTGTTAAACCGTCCCTATCTGAAAACTCGTTTATCATGTAAAAGCACTTTATACTTCTCGTTTGGCCGCGAAATCGGACTGGGAACAACCTGAAGACACCCTTGTCACGTGGTACGAAAATCAGGTCGTTTCGAAACCGGACCAAATATGACCTCCGCTAGCGGCTCGACGTTTATGCTACATTAAGCACCGTTCCGGAGCGATTTTGGGGTCCGAAATGAAAGTAGCAAAAAAATCTAAAAACATTTCGGGGTTTGCATCTGGTCGGTAGGAGTGTCTCCACAAAATATGAGGAGCAACGGAGAACGTTTGGGGGTTACGGTGTGTGTTAAACCGTCCCTATCTGAAAACTCGTTTATCATGTAAAAGCACTTTATACTTCTCGTTTGGCCGCGAAATCGGACAGGGAACAACCTGAAGACACCCTTGTCAAGTGGTATGAAAATCAGGTCGTTTCGAAACCGGACCAAATATGACCTCCGCTAGCGGCTCGACGTTTATGCTACATTAAGCACCGTTCCGGAGCGATTTTGGGGTCCGAAATGAAAGTAGGGAAAAAAATCTTAAAAAATGCCGGGGTTTGCATCTGGTCGGTAGGAGTGTCTCCACAAAATAAGAGGAGCAACGGAGAACGTTTGGGGGTTACGGTGTGTGTTAAACCGTCCCTATCTGAAAACTCGTTTATCATGTAAAAGCACTTTATACTTCTCGTTTGGCCGCGAAATCGGACAGGGAACAATCTGAAGACACCCTTGTCACGTGGCATGAAAATCAGGTCGTTTCGAAACCGGACCAAATATGACCTCCGCTAACGGCTCGACGTTTATGCTACATTAAGCACCGTTCCGGAGCGATTTTGGGGTCCGAAATGAAAGTAGCAAAAAAAATCTAAAAAAATTCCGGGGTTTGCATCTGGTCGGTAGGAGTGTCTCCACAAAATATGAGGAGCAACGGAGAACGTTTGGGGGTTACAGTGTGTGTTAAACCGTCCCTATCTGAAAACTCGTTTATCATGTAAAAGCACTTTATACTTCTCGTTTGGCCGCGAAATCGGACAGGGAACAATCTGAAGACACCCTTGTCACGTGGCATGAAAATCAGGTCGTTTCGAAACCGGACCAAATATGACCTCCGCTAACGGCTCGACGTTTATGCTACATTAAGCACCGTTCCGGAGCGATTTTGGGGTCCGAAATGAAAGTAGCGGAAAAAATCTAAAAAAATTCCGGGGTTTGCATCTGGTCGGTAGGAGTGTCTCCACAAAATATGAGAAGCAACGGAGAACGTTTGGGGGTTACGGTGTGTGTTAAACCGTCCCTATCTGAAAACTCGTTTATCATGTAAAAGCACTTTATACTTCTCGTTTGGCCGCGAAATCGGACAGGGAAGAACCGGAAGACACCCTTGTCACGTGGTATGAAAATCAGGTCGTTTCGAAACCGGACCAAATATGACCTCCGCTAGCGGCTCGACGTTTATGCTACATTAAGCATCGTTCCGGAGCGATTTTGGGGTCCGAAATGAAATTAGCGGAAAAAATCTAAAAAAAATCCGGGGTTTGCATCTGGTTGGTAGGAGTGTCTCCACAAAATATGATGAACAACGGAGAACGTTTGGGGGTTACGGTGTGTGTTAAACCGTCCCTATCTGAAAACTCGTTTATCATGTAAAAACACTTTATACTTCTCGTTTGGCCGCGAAATCGGACAGGGAAGAACCGGAAGACACCCTTGTCACGTGGTATGAAAATCAGGTCGTTTCGAAACCGGACCAAATATGACCTCCGCTAGCGGCTCGACGTTTATGCTACATTAAGCACCGTTCCGGAGCGATTTTGGGGTCCGAAATGAAAGTAGCAAAAAAAATCTAAAAAAAATCCCGGGGTTTGCATCTGGTCGGTAGGAGTGTCTCCACAAAATATGAGGAGCAACGGAGAACGTTTGGGGGTTACGGTGTGTGTTAAACCGTCCCTATCTGAAAACTCGTTTATCATGTAAAAGCACTTTATATTTCTCGTTTGGCCGCGAAATCGGACAGGGAACAACCTGAAGACACCCATGTCACGTGGTATGAAAATCAGGTCGTTTCGAAACCGGACCAAATATGACCTCCGCTAGCGGCTCGACGTTTATGCTAACATTAAGCACCATTCCGGAGCGATTTTGGGGTCCGAAATGAAAGTAGAGAAAAAAATCTAAAAAAATTCCGGGGTTTTCATCTGGTCAGTAGGAGTGTCTCTACAAAATATGACGAGCAACGGAGAACGTTTGGGGGTTACGGTGTGTGTTAAACCGTCTCTATCTGAAAACTCGTTTATCATGTAAAAGCACTTTATACTTCTCGTTTGGCCGCGAAATCGGACAGGGAACAACCTGAAGACACCCTTGTCACGTGGTATGAAAATCAGGTCGTTTCGAAACCGGACCAAATATGACCTCCGCTAGCGGCTCGACGTTTATGCTACATTAAGCACCGTTCCGGAGCGATTTTGGGGTCCGAAATGAAATTAGCGGATAAAATCTAAAAAAATTCCGGGGTTTGCATCTGGTTGGTAGGAGTATCTCCACAAAATATGATGAACAACGGAAAACGTTTGGGGGTTACGGTGTGTGTTAAACCGTCCCTATCTGAAAACTTGTTTATCATGTAAAAGCACTTTATATTTCTCGTTTGGCCGCGAAATCGGACAGGGAACAACCTGAAGACACCCTTGTCAAGTGGTATGAAAATCAGGTCATTTCGAAACCGGACCAAATATGACCTCCGCTAGCGGCTCGACGTTTATGCTAACATTAAGCACCATTCCGGAGCGATTTTGGGGTCCGAAATGAAAGTAGCAAAAAAAATCTAAAAAAATTCCG
Source organism: Agrostemma githago (assembly GCA_958450325.1). Lineage (NCBI taxonomy): Eukaryota > Viridiplantae > Streptophyta > Magnoliopsida > Caryophyllales > Caryophyllaceae > Agrostemma > Agrostemma githago. Next base: position 108,753 of record OY288260.1, read on the forward strand.
GGGTTTGCATCTGGTCGGTAGGAGTGTCTCCACAAAATATGAGGAGCAACGGAGAACGTTTGGGGGTTACGGTGTGTGTTAAACCGTCCCTATCTGAAAACTCGTTTATCATGTAAAAGCACTTTATACTTCTCGTTTGGCCGCGAAATCGGACAGGGAACAACCTGAAGACACCAATGTCACGTGGTATGAAAATCAGGTCGTTTCGAAACCGGACCAATTATGACCTCCGCTAGCGGCTCGACGTTTATGCTACATTAAGCACCGTTCCGGAGCGATTTTGGGGTCCGAAATGAAAGTAGGGAAAAAAATCTAAAAAAATTCCGGGGTTTGCATCTGGTCGGTAGGAGTGTCTCCACAAAATATGAGGAGCAACGGAGAACGTTTGGGGGTTACGGTGTGTGTTAAACCGTCCCTATCTGAAAACTCGTTTATCATGTAAAAGCACTTTATACTTCTCGTTTGGCCGCGAAATCGGACAGGGAAGAACCGGAAGACACCCTTGTCACGTGGTATGAAAATCAGGTCGTTTCGAAACCGGACCAAATATGACCTCCGCTAGCGGCTCGACGTTTATGCTACATTAAGCATCGTTCCGGAGCGATTTTGGGGTCCGAAATGAAATTAGCGGAAAAAATCTAAAAAAAATCCGGGGTTTGCATCTGGTTGGTAGGAGTGTCTCCACAAAATATGATGAACAACGGAGAACGTTTGGGGGTTACGGTGTGTGTTAAACCGTCCCTATCTGAAAACTCGTTTATCATGTAAAAACACTTTATACTTCTCGTTTGGCCGCGAAATCGGACAGGGAAGAACCGGAAGACACCCTTGTCACGTGGTATGAAAATCAGGTCGTTTCGAAACCGGACCAAATATGACCTCCGCTAGCGGCTCGACGTTTATGCTACATTAAGCACCGTTCCGGAGCGATTTTGGGGTCCGAAATGAAAGTAGCAAAAAAAATCTAAAAAAAATCCCGGGGTTTGCATCTGGTCGGTAGGAGTGTCTCCACAAAATATGAGGAGCAACGGAGAACGTTTGGGGGTTACGGTGTGTGTTAAACCGTCTCTATCTGAAAACTTGTTTATCATGTAAAAGCACTTTATATTTCTCGTTTGGCCGCGAAATCGGACAGGGAACAACCTGAAGACACCCATGTCACGTGGTATGAAAATCAGGTCGTTTCGAAACCGGACCAAATATGACCTCCGCTAGCGGCTCGACGTTTATGCTAACATTAAGCACCATTCCGGAGCGATTTTGGGGTCCGAAATGAAAGTAGAGAAAAAAATCTAAAAAAATTCCGGGGTTTTCATCTGGTCAGTAGGAGTGTCTCTACAAAATATGACGAGCAACGGAGAACGTTTGGGGGTTACGGTGTGTGTTAAACCGTCTCTATCTGAAAACTCGTTTATCATGTAAAAGCACTTTATACTTCTCGTTTGGCCGCGAAATCGGACAGGGAACAACCTGAAGACACCCTTGTCACGTGGTATGAAAATCAGGTCGTTTCGAAACCGGACCAAATATGACCTCCGCTAGCGGCTCGACGTTTATGCTACATTAAGCACCGTTCCGGAGCGATTTTGGGGTCCGAAATGAAATTAGCGGATAAAATCTAAAAAAATTCCGGGGTTTGCATCTGGTTGGTAGGAGTATCTCCACAAAATATGATGAACAACGGAAAACGTTTGGGGGTTACGGTGTGTGTTAAACCGTCCCTATCTGAAAACTTGTTTATCATGTAAAAGCACTTTATATTTCTCGTTTGGCCGCGAAATCGGACAGGGAACAACCTGAAGACACCCTTGTCACGTGGTATGAAAATCAGGTCATTTCGAAACCGGACCAAATATGACCTCCGCTAGCGGCTCGACGTTTATGCTAACATTAAGCACCATTCCGGAGCGATTTTGGGGTCCGAAATGAAAGTAGCAAAAAAAATCTAAAAAAATTCCGGGGTTTGCATCTGGTTGGTAGGAGTGTCTCCACAAAATATGATGAGCAACGGAGAACGTTTGGAGGTTACGGTATGTGTTAAACCGTCTATATCTGAAAACTTGTTTATCATGTAAAAGCACTTTATATTTCTCGTTTGGCCGCGAAATCGGACAGGGAACAACCTGAAGACACCCTTGTCACGTGGTATGAAAATCAGGTCGTTTCGAAACCGGACCAAATATGACCTCCGCTAGCGGCTCGACGTTTATGCTACATTAAGCACCATTCCGGAGCGATTTTGGGGTCCGAAATGAAATTAGCGGATAAAATCTAAAAAAATTCCGGGGTTTGCATCTGGTTGGTAGGAGTATCTCCACAAAATATGATGAACAACGGAAAACGTTTGGGGGTTACGGTGTGTGTTAAACCGTCCCTATCTGAAAACTTGTTTATCATGTAAAAGCACTTTATATTTCTCGTTTGGCCGCGAAATCGGACAGGGAACAACCTGAAGACACCCTTGTCACGTGGTATGAAAATCAGGTCATTTCGAAACCGGACCAAATATGACCTCCGCTAGCGGCTCGACGTTTATGCTAACATTAAGCACCATTCCGGAGCGATTTTGGGGTCCGAAATGAAAGTAGCAAAAAAAATCTAAAAAAATTCCGGGGTTTGCATCTGGTCGGTAGGAGTGTCTCCACAAAATATGAGGAGCAACGGAGAACGTTTGAGGGTTACGGTGTGTGTTAAACCGTCCCTATCTGAAAACTCGTTTATCATGTAAAAGCACTTTATATTTCTCGTTTGGCCGCGAAATCGGACAGGGAACAACCTGAAGACACCCTTGTCACGTGGTATGAAAATCAGGTCATTTCGAAACCGGACCAAATATGACCTCCGCTAGCGGCTCGACGTTTATGCTAACATTAAGCACCATTCCGGAGCGATTTTGGGGTCCGAAATGAAAGTAGCAAAAAAAATCTAAAAAAATTCCGGGGTTTGCATCTGGTCGGTAGGAGTGTCTCCACAAAATATGAGGAGCAACGGAGAACGTTTGAGGGTTACGGTGTGTGTTAAACCGTCCCTATCTGAAAACTCGTTTATCATGTAAAAGCACTTTATACTTCTCGTTTGGCCGCGAAATCGGACAGGGAACAACCTGAAGACACCAATGTCACGTGGTATGAAAATCAGGTCGTTTCGAAACCGGACCAATTATGACCTCCGCTAGCGGCTCGACGTTTATGCTACATTAAGCACCGTTCCGGAGCGATTTTGGGGTCCGAAATGAAAGTAGGGAAAAAAATCTAAAAAAATTCCGGGGTTTGCATCTGGTCGGTAGGAGTGTCTCCACAAAATATGAGGAGCAACGGAGAACGTTTGGGGGTTACGGTGTGTGTTAAACCGTCCCTATCTGAAAACTCGTTTATCATGTAAAAGCACTTTATACTTCTCGTTTGGCCACGAAATCGGACAGGGAACAACCTGAAGATACCCTTGTCACGTGGTATGAAAATCAGGTCGTTTCGAAACCGGACCAAATATGACCTCCGCTAGCGACTCGACGTTTATGCTATACATTAAGCACCGTTCCGGAGCGATTTTGGGGTCCGAAATGAAAGTAGCAAAAAAAATCTAAAAAAATCCCGGGGTTTTCATCTGGTCGGTAGGAGTGTCTCCACAAAATATGAGGAGCGACGGAGAACGTTTGGGGGTTACGGTGTGTGTTAAACCGTCCCTATCTGAAAACTCGTTTATCATGTAAAAGCACTTTATACTTCTCGTTTGGCCGCGAAATCGGACAGGGAACAACCGGAAGACACCCTTGTCACGTGGTATGAAAATCAGGTCATTTCGAAACCGGACCAAATATGACCTCCGCTAGCGGCTCGACGTTTATGCTACATTAAGCACCGTTCCGGAGCGATTTTGGGGTCTGAAATGAAATTAGCGGAAAAAATCTAAAAAAAATCCGGGGTTTGCATCTGGTTGGTAGGAGTGTCTCCACAAAATATGATGAGCAACGGAGAACGTTTGGGGGTTACGGAGTGTGTTAAACCGTCCCTATCTGAAAACTTGTTTATCATGTAAAAGCACTTTATATTTCTCGTTTGGCCACGAAATCGGACAGAGAACAACCTGAAGACACCCTTGTCACGTGGTATGAAAATCAGGTCGTTTCGAAACCGGACCAAATATGACCTCCGCTAGCGGCTCGACGTTTATGCTAACATTAAGCACCATTCCGGAGCGATTTTGGGGTCCGAAATGAAAGTAGAGAAAAAAATCTAAAAAAACTCCGGGGTTTGCATCTGGTCAGTAGGAGTGTCTCTACAAAATATGACGAGCAACGGAGAACGTTTGGGGGTTACGGTGTGTGTTAAACCGTCCCTATCTGAAAACTCGTTTATCATGTAAAAGCACTTTATACTTCTCGTTTGGCCGCGAAATCGGACAGGGAACAACCGGAAGACACCCTTGTCACGTGGTATGAAAATCAGGTCATTTCGAAACCGGACCAAATATGACCTCCGCTAGCGGCTCGACGTTTATGCTACATTAAGCACCGTTCCGGAGCGAATTTGGGGTCCGAAATGAAAGTAGCAAAAAAAATCTAAAAAAATTCCGGGGTTTGCATCTGGTCGGTAGGAGTGTCTCCACAAAATATGAGGAGCAACGGAGAACGTTTGGGGGTTACGGTGTGTGTTAAACCGTCCCTATCTGAAAACTCGTTTATCATGTAAAAGCACTTTATACTTCTCGTTTGGCGGCGAAATCGGACAGGGAACAAACTGAAGACACCAATGTCACGTGGTATGAAAATCAGGTCGTTTCGAAACCGGACCAAATATGACCTCCGCTAGCGGCTCGACGTTTATGCTATACATTAAGCACCGTTCCGGAGCGAATTTGGGGTCCGAAATGAAAGTAGCAAAAAAAATCTAAAAAAATTCCGGGGTTTGCATCTGGTCGGTAGGAGTGTCTCCACAAAATATGAGGAGCAACGGAGAACGTTTGGGGGTTACGGTGTGTGTTAAACCGTCCCTATCTGAAAACTCGTTTATCATGTAAAAGCACTTTATACTTCTCGTTTGGCCACGAAATCGGACAGGGAACAACCTGAAGATACCCTTGTCACGTGGTATGAAAATCAGGTCGTTTCGAAACCGGACCAAATATGACCTCCGCTAGCGACTCGACGTTTATGCTATACATTAAGCACCGTTCCGGAGCGATTTTGGGGTCCGAAATGAAAGTAGCAAAAAAAATCTAAAAAAATTCCGGGGTTTTCATCTGGTCGGTAGGAGTGTCTCCACAAAATATGATGAGCGACGGAGAACGTTTGGGGGTTACGGTGTGTGTTAAACCGTCCCTATCTGAAAACTCGTTTATCATGTAAAAGCACTTTATACTTCTCGTTTGGCCGCGAAATCGGACAGGGAACAACCGGAAGACACCCTTGTCACGTGGTATGAAAATCAGGTCATTTCGAAACCGGACCAAATATGACCTCCGCTAGCGGCTCGACGTTTATGCTACATTAAGCACCGTTCCGGAGCGATTTTGGGGTCTGAAATGAAATTAGCGGAAAAAATCTAAAAAAAATCCGGGGTTTGCATCTGGTTGGTAGGAGTGTCTCCACAAAATATGATGAGCAACGGAGAACGTTTGGGGGTTACGGAGTGTGTTAAACCGTCCCTATCTGAAAACTTGTTTATCATGTAAAAGCACTTTATATTTCTCGTTTGGCCGCGAAATCGGACAGAGAACAACCTGAAGACACCCTTGTCACGTGGTATGAAAATCAGGTCGTTTCGAAACCGGACCAAATATGACCTCCGCTAGCGGCTCGACGTTTATGCTAACATTAAGCACCATTCCGGAGCGATTTTGGGGTCCGAAATGAAAGTAGAGAAAAAAATCTAAAAAAACTCCGGGGTTTGCATCTGGTCAGTAGGAGTGTCTCTACAAAATATGACGAGCAACGGAGAACGTTTGGGGGTTACGGTGTGTGTTAAAGCGTCCCTATCTGAAAACTCGTTTATCATGTAAAAGCTTTTTATACTTCTCGTTTGGCCGCGAAATCGGACAGGGAACAACCGGAAGACACCCTTGTCACGTGGTATGAAAATCAGGTCATTTCGAAACCGGACCAAATATGACCTCCGCTAGCGGCTCGACGTTTATGCTACATTAAGCACCGTTCCGGAGCGATTTTGGGGTCCGAAATGAAATTAGCGGAAAAAATCTAAAAAAATTCCGGGGTTTGCATCTGGTTGGTAGGAGTGTCTCCACAAAATATGATGAGCAACGGAGAACGTTTGGGGGTTACGGAGTGTGTTAAACCGTCCTTATCTGAAAACTTGTTTATCATGTAAAAGCACTTTATATTTCTCGTTTGGCCGCGAAATCGGACAGGGAACATCCTGAAGACACCCTTGTCACGTGGTATGAAAATCAGGTCGTTTCGAAACCGGACCAAATATGACCTCCGCTAGCGGCTCGACGTTTATGCTAAACATTAAGCACCATTCCGGAGCGATTTTGGGGTCCGAAATGAAAGTAGAGAATAAAATCTAAAAAAACTCCGGGGTTTGCATCTGGTCAGTAGGAGTGTCTCTACAAAATATGACGAGCAACGGAGAACGTTTGGGGGTTACGGTGTGTGTTAAACCGTCCCTATCTGAAAACTCGTTTATCATGTAAAAGCACTTTATACTTCTCGTTTGGCCGCGAAATCGGACAGGGAACAACCGGAAGACACCCTTGTCACGTGGTATGAAAATCAGGTCATTTCGAAACCGGACCAAATATGACCTCCGCTAGCGGCTCGACGTTTATGCTACATTAAGCACCGTTCCGGAGCGAATTTGGGGTCCGAAATGAAAGTAGCAAAAAAAATCTAAAAAAATTCCGGGGTTTTCATCTGGTCGGTAGGAGTGTCTCCACAAAATATGAGGAGCGACGGAGAACGTTTGGGGGTTACGGTGTGTGTTAAACCGTCCCTATCTGAAAACTCGTTTATCATGTAAAAGCACTTTATACTTCTCGTTTGGCCGCGAAATCGGACAGGGAACAACCTGAAGACACCAATGTCACGTGGTATGAAAATCAGGTCGTTTCGAAACCGGACCAAATATGACCTCCGCTAGCGGCTCGACGTTTATGCTACATTAAGCACCGTTCCGGAGCGATTTTGGGGTCTGAAATGAAATTAGCGGAAAAAATCTAAAAAAAATCCGGGGTTTGCATCTGGTTGGTAGGAGTGTCTCCACAAAATATGATGAGCAACGGAGAACGTTTGGGGGTTACGGAGTGTGTTAAACCGTCCCTATCTGAAAACTTGTTTATCATGTAAAAGCACTTTATATTTCTCGTTTGGCCGCGAAATCGGACAGAGAACAACCTGAAGACACCCTTGTCACGTGGTATGAAAATCAGGTCGTTTCGAAACCGGACCAAATATGACCTCCGCTAGCGGTCGACGTTTATGCTAACATTAAGCACCATTCCGGAGCGATTTTGGGGTCCGAAATGAAAGTAGAGAAAAAAATCTAAAAAAACTCCGGGGTTTGCATCTGGTCAGTAGGAGTGTCTCTACAAAATATGACGAGCAACGGAGAACGTTTGGGGGTTACGGTGTGTGTTAAAGCGTCCCTATCTGAAAACTCGTTTATCATGTAAAAGCTTTTTATACTTCTCGTTTGGCCGCGAAATCGGACAGGGAACAACCGGAAGACACCCTTGTCACGTGGTATGAAAATCAGGTCATTTCGAAACCGGACCAAATATGACCTCCGCTAGCGGCTCGACGTTTATGCTACATTAAGCACCGTTCCGGAGCGATTTTGGGGTCCGAAATGAAATTAGCGGAAAAAATCTAAAAAAATTCCGGGGTTTGCATCTGGTTGGTAGGAGTGTCTCCACAAAATATGATGAGCAACGGAGAACGTTTGGGGGTTACGGAGTGTGTTAAACCGTCCTTATCTGAAAACTTGTTTATCATGTAAAAGCACTTTATATTTCTCGTTTGGCCGCGAAATCGGACAGGGAACATCCTGAAGACACCCTTGTCACGTGGTATGAAAATCAGGTCGTTTCGAAACCGGACCAAATATGACCTCCGCTAGCGGCTCGACGTTTATGCTAAACATTAAGCACCATTCCGGAGCGATTTTGGGGTCCGAAATGAAAGTAGAGAATAAAATCTAAAAAAACTCCGGGGTTTGCATCTGGTCAGTAGGAGTGTCTCTACAAAATATGACGAGCAACGGAGAACGTTTGGGGGTTACGGTGTGTGTTAAACCGTCCCTATCTGAAAACTCGTTTATCATGTAAAAGCACTTTATACTTCTCGTTTGGCCGCGAAATCGGACAGGGAACAACCGGAAGACACCCTTGTCACGTGGTATGAAAATCAGGTCATTTCGAAACCGGACCAAATATGACCTCCGCTAGCGGCTCGACGTTTATGCTACATTAAGCACCGTTCCGGAGCGAATTTGGGGTCCGAAATGAAAGTAGCAAAAAAAATCTAAAAAAATTCCGGGGTTTTCATCTGGTCGGTAGGAGTGTCTCCACAAAATATGAGGAGCGACGGAGAACGTTTGGGGGTTACGGTGTGTGTTAAACCGTCCCTATCTGAAAACTCGTTTATCATGTAAAAGCACTTTATACTTCTCGTTTGGCCGCGAAATCGGACAGGGAACAACCGGAAGACACCCTTGTCACGTGGTATGAAAATCAGGTCATTTCGAAACCGGACCAAATATGACCTCCGCTAGCGGCTCGACGTTTATGCTACATTAAGCACCGTTCCGGAGCGATTTTGGGGTCTGAAATGAAATTAGCGGAAAAAATCTAAAAAAAATCCGGGGTTTGCATCTGGTTGGTATGAGTGTCTCCACAAAATATGATGAGCAACGGAGAACGTTTGGGGGTTACGGAGTGTGTTAAACCGTCCCTATCTGAAAACTTGTTTATCATGTAAAAGCACTTTATATTTCTCGTTTGGCCGCGAAATCGGACAGAGAACAACCTGAAAACACCCTTGTCACGTGGTATGAAAATCAGGTCGTTTCGAAACCGGACCAAATATGACCTCCGCTAGCGGCTCGACGTTTATGCTAACATTAAGCACCATTCCGGAGCGATTTTGGGGTCCGAAATGAAAGTAGAGAAAAAAATCTAAAAAAACTCCGGGGTTTGCATCTGGTCAGTAGGAGTGTCTCTACAAAATATGACGAGCAACGGAGAACGTTTGGGGGTTACGGTGTGTGTTAAAGCGTCCCTATCTGAAAACTCGTTTATCATGTAAAAGCTCTTTATACTTCTCGTTTGGCCGCGAAATCGGACAGGGAACAACCGGAAGACACCCTTGTCACGTGGTATGAAAATCAGGTCATTTCGAAACCGGACCAAATATGACCTCCGCTAGCGGCTCGACGTTTATGCTACATTAAGCACCGTTCCGGAGCGATTTTGGGGTCCGAAATGAAATTAGCGGAAAAAATCTAAAAAAATTCCGGGGTTTGCATCTGGTTGGTAGGAGTGTCTCCACAAAATATGATGAGCAACGGAGAACGTTTGGGGGTTACGGAGTGTGTTAAACCGTCCTTATCTGAAAACTTGTTTATCATGTAAAAGCACTTTATATTTCTCGTTTGGCCGCGTAATCGGACAGGGAACATCCTGAAGACACCCTTGTCACGTGGTATGAAAATCAGGTAGTTTCGAAACCGGACCAAATATGACCTCCGCTAGCGGCTCGACGTTTATGCTAAACATTAAGCACCATTCCGGAGCGATTTTGGGGTCCGAAATGAAAGTAGAGAATAAAATCTAAAAAAACTCCGGGGTTTGCATCTGGTCAGTAGGAGTGTCTCTACAAAATATGACGAGCAACGGAGAACGTTTGGGGGTTACGGTGTGTGTTAAACCGTCCCTATCTGAAAACTCGTTTATCATGTAAAAGCACTTTATACTTCTCGTTTGGCCGCGAAATCGGACAGGGAACAACCGGAAGACACCCTTGTCACGTGGTATGAAAATCAGGTCGTTTCGAAACCGGACCAAATATGACCTCCGCTAGCGGCTCGACGTTTATGCTACATTAAGCACCGTTCCGGAGCGAATTTGGGGTCCGAAATGAAAGTAGCAAAAAAAATCTAAAAAAATTCCGGGGTTTGCATCTGGTCGGTAGGAGTGTCTCCACAAAATATGAGGAGCAACGGAGAACGTTTGGGGGTTACGGTGTGTGTTAAACCGTCCCTATCTGAAAACTCGTTTATCATGTAAAAGCACTTTATACTTCTCGTTTGGCGGCGAAATCGGACAGGGAACAACCTGAAGACACCAATGTCACGTGGTATGAAAATCAGGTCGTTTCGAAACCGGACCAAATATGACCTCCGCTAGCGGCTCGACGTTTATGCTATACATTAAGCACCGTTCCGGAGCGAATTTGGGGTCCGAAATGAAAGTAGCAAAAAAAATCTAAAAAAATTCCGGGGTTTGCATCTGGTCGGTAGGAGTGTCTCCACAAAATATGAGGAGCAACGGAGAACGTTTGGGGGTTACGGTGTGTGTTAAACCGTCCCTATCTGAAAACTCGTTTATCATGTAAAAACACTTTATACTTCTCGTTTGGCCGCGAAATCGGACAGGGAACAACCTGAAGACACCCTTGTCACGTGGTATGAAAATCAGGTCGTTTCGAAACCGGACCAAATATGACCTCCGCTAGCGGCTCGACGTTTATGCTACATTAAGCACCATTCCGGAGCGATTTTGGGGTCCGAAATGAAAGTAGAGAATAAAATCTAAAAAAACTCCGGGGTTTGCATCTGGTCAGTAGGAGTGTCTCTACAAAATATGACGAGCAACGGAGAATGTTTGGGAGTTACGGTGTGTGTTAAAGCGTCCCTATCTGAAAACTCGTTTATCATGTAAAAGCACTTTATACTTCTCGTTTGGCCGCGAAATCGGACAGGGAACAACCGGAAGACACCCTTGTCACGTAGTATGAAAATCAGGTCATTTCGAAACCGGACCAAATATGACCTCCGCTAGCGGCTCGACGTTTATGCTACATTAAGCACCGTTCCGGAGCGAATTTGGGGTCCGAAATGAAAGTAGCAAAAAAAATCTAAAAAAATTTCGGGGTTTGCATCTGGTCGGTAGGAGTGTCTCCACAAAATATGAGGAGCAACGGAGAACATTTGGGGGTTACGGTGTGTGTTAAACCGTCCCTATCTGAAAACTCGTTTATCATGTAAAAGCACTTTATACTTCTCGTTTGGCCGCGAAATCGGACAGGGAACAACCTGAATACACCAATGTCACGTGGTATGAAAATCAGGTCGTTTCGAAACCGGACCAAATATGACCTCCGCTAGCGGCTCGACGTTTATGCTACATTAAGCACCGTTCCGGAGCGATTTTGGGGTCCGAAATGAAAGTAGGGAAAAAAATCTAAAAAAATTCCGGGGTTTGCATCTGGTCGGTAGGAGTGTCTCCACAAAATATGAGGAGCAACGGAGAACGTTTGGGGGTTACGGTGTGTGTTAAACCGTCCCTATCTGAAAACTCGTTTATCATGTAAAAGCACTTTATACTTCTCGTTTGGCCGCGAAATCGGACAGGGAACAACCGGAAGACACCCTTGTCACGTGGTATGAAAATCAGGTCATTTCGAAACCGGACCAAATATGACCTCCGCTAGCGGCTCGACGTTTATGCTACATTAAGCACCGTTCCGGAGCGATTTTGGGGTCCGAAATGAAATTAGCGGAAAAAATCTAAAAAAATTCCGGGGTTTGCATCTGGTTGGTAGGAGTGTCTCCACAAAATATGATGAGCAACGGAGAACGTTTGGGGGTTACGGAGTGTGTTAAACCGTCCTTATCTGAAAACTTGTTTATCATGTAAAAGCACTTTATATTTCTCGTTTGGCCGCGTAATCGGACAGGGAACATCCGGAAGACACCCTTGTCACGTGGTATGAAAATCAGGTAGTTTCGAAACCGGACCAAATATGACCTCCGCTAGCGGCTCGACGTTTATGCTAAACATTAAGCACCATTCCGGAACGATTTTGGGGTCCGAAATGAAAGTAGAGAATAAAATCTAAAAAAACTCCGGGGTTTGCATCTGGTCAGTAGGAGTGTCTCTACAAAATATGACGAGCAACGGAGAACGTTTGGGGGTTACGGTGTGTGTTAAACCGTCCCTATCTGAAAACTCGTTTATCATGTAAAAGCACTTTATACTTCTCGTTTGGCCGCGAAATCGGACAGGGAACAACCGGAAGACACCCTTGTCACGTGGTATGAAAATCAGGTCGTTTCGAAACCGGACCAAATATGACCTCCGCTAGCGGCTCGACGTTTATGCTACATTAAGCACCGTTCCGGAGCGAATTTGGGGTCCGAAATGAAAGTAGCAAAAAAAATCTAAAAAAATTCCGGGGTTTGCATCTGGTCGGTAGGAGTGTCTCCACAAAATATGAGGAGCAACGGAGAACGTTTGGGGGTTACGGTGTGTGTTAAACCGTCCCTATCTGAAAACTCGTTTATCATGTAAAAGCACTTTATACTTCTCGTTTGGCGGCGAAATCGGACAGGGAACAACCTGAAGACACCAATGTCACGTGGTATGAAAATCAGGTCGTTTCGAAACCGGACCAAATATGACCTCCGCTAGCGGCTCGACGTTTATGCTATACATTAAGCACCGTTCCGGAGCGAATTTGGGGTCCGAAATGAAAGTAGCAAAAAAAATCTAAAAAAATTCCGGGGTTTGCATCTGGTCGGTAGGAGTGTCTCCACAAAATATGAGGAGCAACGGAGAACGTTTGGGGGTTACGGTGTGTGTTAAACCGTCCCTATCTAAAAACTCGTTTATCATGTAAAAACACTTTATACTTCTCGTTTGGCCGCGAAATCGGACAGGGAACAACCTGAAGACACCCTTGTCACGTGGTATGAAAATCAGGTCGTTTCGAAACCGGACCAAATATGACCTCCGCTAGCGGCTCGACGTTTATGCTAAACATTAAGCACCATTCCGGAGCGATTTTGGGGTCCGAAATGAAAGTAGAGAATAAAATCTAAAAAAACTCCGGGGTTTGCATCTGGTCAGTAGGAGTGTCTCTACAAAATATGACGAGCAACGGAGAATGTTTGGGAGTTACGGTGTGTGTTAAAGCGTCCCTATCTGAAAACTCGTTTATCATGTAAAAGCACTTTATACTTCTCGTTTGGCCGCGAAATCGGACAGGGAACAACCGGAAGACACCCTTGTCACGTGGTATGAAAATCAGGTCATTTCGAAACCGAACCAAATATGACCTCCGCTAGCGGCTCGACGTTTATGCTACATTAAGCACCGTTCCGGAGCGAATTTGGGGTCCGAAATGAAAGTAGCAAAAAAAATCTAAAAAAATTCCGGGGTTTGCATCTGGTCGGTAGGAGTGTCTCCACAAAATATGAGGAGCAACGGAGAACGTTTGGGGGTTACGGTGTGTGTTAAACCGTCCCTATCTGAAAACTCGTTTATCATGTAAAAGCACTTTATACTTCTCGTTTGGCCGCGAAATCGGACAGGGAACAACCTGAAGACACCAATGTCACGTGGTATGAAAATCAGGTCGTTTCGAAACCGGACCAAATATGACCTCCGCTAGCGGCTCGACGTTTATGCTACATTAAGCACCGTTCCGGAGCGATTTTGGGGTCCGAAATGAAAGTAGGGAAAAAAATCTAAAAAAATTCCGGGGTTTGCATCTGGTCGGTAGGAGTGTCTCCACAAAATATGAGGAGCAACGGAGAACGTTTGGGGGTTACGGTGTGTGTTAAACCGTCCCTATCTGAAAACTCGTTTATCATGTAAAAGCACTTTATACTTCTCGTTTGGCCGCGAAATCGGACAGGGAACAACTTGAAGATACCCTTGTCACGTGGTATGAAAATCAGGTCGTTTCGAAACCGGACCAAATATGACCTCCGCTAGCGACTCGACGTTTATGCTATACATTAAGCACCGTTCCGTAGCGATTTTGGGGTCCGAAATGAAAGTAGCAAAAAAAATCTAAAAAAATTCCGGGGTTTGCATCTGGTCGGTAGGAGTGTCTCCACAAAATATGAGGAGCAACGGAGAACGTTTGGGGGTTACGGTGTGTGTTAAACCGTCCCTATCTGAAAACTCGTTTATCATGTAAAAGCACTTTATACTTCTCGTTTGGCCGCGAAATCGGACAGGGAACAACTTGAAGACACCCTTGTCACGTGGTATGAAAATCAGGTCGTCTCGAAACCGGACCAAATATTACCTCCGCTAGCGGCTCGACGTTTATGCTAAACATTAAGCACCGTTCCGGAGCGATTTTGGGGTCCAAAATGAAAGTAGGGAAAAAAATCTAAAAAAATTCCGGGGTTTCCATCTGGTCAGTAGGAGTGTCTCTACAAAATATGACGAGCAACGGAGAACGTTTGGGGGTTACGGTGTGTGTTAAACCGTCCGTATCTGAAAACTCGTTTATCATGTAAAAGAACTTTATACTTCTCGTTTGGCCGCGAAATCGGACAGGGAACAACCTGAAGACACCCTTGTCACGTGGTATGAAAATCAGGTCGTTTCGAAACCGGACCAAATATGACCTCCGCTAGCGGCTCGACGTTTATGCTACATTAAGCACCGTTCCGGAGCGATTTTGGGGTCCGAAATGAAATTAGCGGAAAAAATCTAAAAAAACTCCGGGGTTTGCATCTGGTTGGTAGGAGTGTCTCCACAAAATATGATGAGTAACGGAGAACGTTTGGGGTTACGGTGTGTGTTAAACCGTCCCTATCTGAAAACTTGTTTATCATGTAAAAGCACTTTATACTTCTCGTTTGGCCGCGAAATCGGACAGGGAACAACCTGAAGACACCCTTGTCACGTGGTATGAAAATCAGGTTGTCTCGAAACCGGACCAAATATTACCTCCGCTAGCGGCTCGACGTTTATGCTAACATTAAGCACCGTTTCGGAGCGATTTTGGGGTCCGAAATGAAAGTAGGGAAAAAAATCTAAAAAAATTCCGGGGTTTGCATCTGGTTGGTAGGAGTGTCTCCACAAAATATGATGAGCAACGGAGAACGTTTGGAGGTTACGGTATGTGTTAAACCGTCTATATCTGAAAACTTGTTTATCATGTAAAAGCACTTTATATTTCTCGTTTGGCCGCGAAATCGGACAGGGAACAACCTGAAGACACCCTTGTCACGTGGTATGAAAATCAGGTCGTTTCGAAACCGGACCAAATATGACCTCCACTAGCGGCTCGACGTTTATGCTAACATTAAGCACCATTCCGGAGCGATTTTGGGGTCCGAAATGAAAGTAGAGAAAAAAATCTAAAAAAATTCCGGGGTTTGCATCTGGTCAGTAGGAGTGTCTCTACAAAATATGACGAGCAACGGAGAACGTTTGGGGGTTACGGTGTGTGTTAAAGCGTCCCTATCTGAAAACACGTTTATCATGTAAAAGCAATTTATACTTCTCGTTTGGCCGCGACTGGGAACCACCTGAACACACCCTTGTCACGTGGTATGAAAATCAGACTAAATATGACATTCCCTAGCGGCTCGACGTTTATTGTAGCTAAAACACTCTTTAGCAGAGATTTTGAGGTCCACAAAAGTTATGCTGGGAAAACCAGGATGGGTATAAATAACACACGTAATTGTACACAACTGCTTCGTACAAACACTAATATAATACTAGTACTCCGTAGTATGTTACAATATTGTTTCCGCTTGCATAATGACATAGAGCAAGCTTCTCTTATTATCATTCCTGCTTCAAGCTTAACCACTCGACAATATTACTTAGTATGTTACATTGATTTAGTATATGAATAAGGACACTAGCATAGTCGTCCCCTGTATATAGCAATATGGCATTACAAAAGGAGGTATTATGTGTAGATCCATTTGTCTGTTTCTCTATGGACCCACCATATATAGCTGCGTTCACTCCCTAGAGCTCTAACACAAGGTCTGCAGGAGATGTTATGACATCATTCAGAACGTAAGACAAAATA
This sequence comes from Agrostemma githago, assembly GCA_958450325.1. Classification (NCBI taxonomy): domain Eukaryota; kingdom Viridiplantae; phylum Streptophyta; class Magnoliopsida; order Caryophyllales; family Caryophyllaceae; genus Agrostemma; species Agrostemma githago. Next base: position 124,783 of record OY288260.1, read on the forward strand.
ACTATGTATAAGATGGAAGCGATGTCAATGGATGTAGCTCATTGATCGAGCCGTTGCTTCTATAGCACCATGTTCTAGTTGCACATTTAAAAGGGTAAAGGATGGATATGTGAAATCAAATTTATGTTGATGCATGCGAATACTTACAATCTGCATCAGTTTTGATCCAGCACTCTCTGCTCCCATCTGAATGATGACCACCCACATTATTGTATTCTGATGAGTTGGCCTTGGAGTGGCTGTCGTTAACACGCATATGGCCCATACGACGAGCTCTCTGAGAGATGTCCTCGCCACGTTTGTTCTTGTAATATCCAGCATTGCAGGGTATCATGTCTTTGAATCTGATCTTATTTGACTTTTCCGACTTTTCAGTAGCTGAAATCAAGTATTCTGGATGGACTTTCCTTTGAAACTTGTGCAGCATCTACATTCAAAATTGGTTAGCTGTGCTAGGTAGCAGATAAATTGGATAGTGCGGGAAAAAAAAAACGAGGTGTTCAGCAGTATCCTAATCTGACTCACGCGTACCTTGAATAATTTTGTCTCGGCAGCTGTGGTTTCAGCAGTATCCCGAGGTGTTCCAGATGAGTTCTTAGAAGCTGCACTGGCAATTTTCTTCTTAAGCATCTTTTTCATGAGATTCATGGCTGTTTTATCACTCTCTTTGTCTTCCCTTTTCTCCCCCTTTTTAGGTTTAGTTTCAGAAATCTCTTCTGCTTTGTGCCTCTCAAATAAATCACCTAGAGATGTTCTGTTGTTCTCCTTTTTTGGCACTGCTGCCTTCTCTGGTAATTCGACGGCTGATCCCAACAAATACTCTTGAAGCGGACAGTTTAGATTATTTGCATAGCCGCCTGTACTTTCCGGAATTTCCAGTGGCTTGCCACTCAGAGTTATGGTGCTCGCATGGCTAATTCTGCCATTGCTAACACGACTGTTTCGGCCAGAGGAATCTGTCCAACCACCGTCGTCTTTAGCTTCAGCTGCAAGCACCCTCTCGAGCTCATCATTGATGATCCTTAGCTCATTCTCCGTCACCTCATTCTCTTCTTCTTCTGCTAGTTTCTTGAAAGACACATCAAAATGCGGTGTCTCCGGCTCTGTGAGGCCTCCTTCTGTTCCCATGGTACCGATTGTTAGAAATCCTTCAAAAAATTCAGAAAACTCAACTGATGCTCTTTCTTCAAAGTCGGTGAACTTTGCTGTGTCATAAGTGGTAAATGATCTTTGAGCTTGGCCATCTCTGTGTACTTGTCTCCAAGTTTCATTGGCGTCGTTTTGCTTCTGGTAGAGGTTAGGATCACCAAGCAATGGCTGCCCTGTAAAAACGAGAATTTTACCTCACTATTCAAAAATTACCTGTGATATTAACTTTTGTTATATATAACAAAGAGATTTTTACCAATGGGGAACTCTCTCAGTGTTTCACTGCTACCTTGTCGGAACTTACGATGCATCCACGTCAGTAACTGAACCAAATACACATGATATAATGATCAGTGTGCACTCATTTGAAAGTATTGATTTGCATTCATTTAGACTGATAAAAAAAAAAGGAGGCTTTACCTTCATGGCGGTGTTGGATCAATTTTTGCTGCTGAAGAGATGAGGAATTCCCGGGCTTTCAAAGTGGTGTCATTGTTGGAAGATCCGGCTTTTCAAAGTATCTTCATAACCTTCCTTGACAAAGACAGATAAACGGACACGGAGACGTGTACAAAAGTCTCTGTGATGAGTCATTCAGGCACCCGAGTGGGGCTACTTGTTTTTGGGACCCTCAAGCTGTTGTTACTGAGATGCTTGAAGTGAATACTTTTCGATATATGAAAGCCCAATTGGTTGAAGACTCGTTTTGACAGTCGCATATGTTCAATTAATTTACGACATTTGGTAAAGTGATGAAAATTGAAACTCTGAATAAGCAATCACACATTGCACTGAGGATTGGATTTAGGTTTTCTTGACACGTTTTCTCGACATGGATTATTAATTTACTGTTGGTCACTCGACTTTAGTCATTGGTTTAGTTATATGCACATGGGGATGAATGTATCCGACTTGTTTGTCAGTTAGCATCACAGATTCATAGACCGATAATTGTGATTGAACTATTGAAGTGAGTTACTTTCTTCACTTTTTTTGTACAAGCAGCTAAGATAATAAGGTGTACTGCACTTTACTTTGTGGTTACTGCAGTAAGTTTATCTCGATCACTGAGGATGACAATTGCATCAAGTCGCTAGAGACGTTACTCAATTCACCCCCATTTGAGTGCCTGCTGTCTCTAAACTCTACTGAAGTATTTATGCACATGAACTACCTTTTAAACTGATTAATACTCCATGCTATCTAATCTGATAAAATAGTGCGTAAAACACTGTCGCAGGTTTCTCGACATGGTTCAAGATGTTCTGTTCTTTTTCCTCCATTCCATTCTTCAGCTGAACTGCATTATATTACTACACCTGGCTGGTGCAACTGATTTCAGTAGCAAACCCGAGTCGTTGGCTGTATGATCCTACATCTGTACTGTGTGTGTGTGTGTGTTTCACTGATTACTGTATGATTTACTTAAAATAATTATTATCCAGTCATTAGGGCTTATCCACAGCCACTGTTGTTAGGGTGGGTGGGTGGGTGGGTGATAGACTGATAGATAATGATAGTGGCCTGGGCACGGCGTAAGGTGGGCTCACTCGCTGTCAAATCTTAGTCCTTCTAGAAAAATAATGAAGATTAAGGACGCTGCGGAGCTGTTGATGATGGCGCCAAAACCAGTTAGATGTGTTGCATTTATCAATATAATTGGCATTGAGATCACATCCTAATGCAAAAAGAAAGCCTTTTTGTGATTGTTGTCTATATATAATTAGATGCTCGACAAGGCAGAAATCTGTGCATGTGAGTCCAGTGGGGTATATATCTCATAAGCCTGTGGATTGAATGAAACAAGATGGCACAAATAAGGAGCTTATGTTGCTAGTTTACAAAAGCTCACGGTTGCATTAACCAAAATCTTAAGGCCATCACTGATCTATGTATCATAACCTGAAATTCATGGGTTGTGCTTGTGCCCACATGTTTTAACCACTAGGCTCCACCCTTGCGGACTAAGTGACTATTCTTGGCTCTAAGCTTTTGTTTTTGGTTCTTGCTGGTTCTACCGAATTCTTCATCTACTACTACTACATCTTTTCAGCTTTTTGACTTGTGTATTTGCCAATTGGTAATGTTTTTTTGTGCCCTGGCTGTTGTACTTCTTCTATTATTGAAGAGGTTGCTCCATCATTTCATAGTCATATACTCCGTAAATCTTTGTTCATAAAAGATAAAACTTCTGCTTCTTCCGTTTGTAAATAATTTCCTCGTTTTATGAATATATGTTAGGAGTATTAATGTATTATCTTGAGATTGAATAATTATTTGCAAATGGAAGGAGTATTTTTTCTACACAGGAAACGGCCCTCCTACATGCATCTCTTGTTGACCCAGGCAGGAGGCTTACATTTTACTAGTTACAAACTTACAATTATGGTACGTTCCTCTTTATCCTTATTTTTCCACTCAAAAACTCTTTTATTGCCTTCAGAGTAGCCTGGCCCAATTTTTATGGCTTGGTTAACTCGAATCAACTCGGGTCAGGCACAAGGCAAACTATATCTGCCTAACTGACAGAAAAACAAAAATAAAATAGAATGAAAAAAACGGATGTCTGAGTGGGGCTCGGGCCACATAAAAGTGAGTCATTCTCAGCTTGGCCCGACCCACGCCGCCATGGGCCCATGCCCAGGTCCAATGCCATTTCTAAATTTTGGAGCTCAATTCAATTCCATAACACACTCATTGTTATTTAAGAGAGTGATTTGTTTTGGTTAGGTCGCCAAATTTAAATTTAGAAGCACTTTGTCTAATATCATTACTAATGCATCAATCAACATCCCTTAATAATGCCAGCATGACCAAATGTCTAAATCCATACATGGAGATGGAGTAGTACAAGTACAACCCCACGTTTTCCCTCATAAAGTCCTTGTATAAATGTAACATAATTCTAATTCTATACGTACACAATATTGGTTTGGTTTGCACTTATGTTGTCTAATCATTTTGCGTAAAAAACAAAACAAGTACGGATTAATACCAAGACATTTTAGTTACGGATTTAAGGCAACTCGAAATACTCTGTAAAATCAATAGTTTGCTTATCATCCTTTTAATCAATTTTTTATTTTTTGTACCAAAATAATTACTGTTAATAGAAGGGAGGGATTATTAAGATCATGTACCAATTCTCCATTTGTAGCCGTTACTTTAATTTTCCATCTAATCCAATTAGTACGAGTTTTTTTATAAGGAGCCAGCCAATTCAAGTTGTTACTCGTACATAACAGATCGAGACCAAATATTTTGAAGTTTACATAGGATAGGATAGGATAGGATAGGCAGGGAAGGGAGTACAATTTTCATGGAATGGGACCCCAAAGGTTCCATAAACGGGAATAATTAAACAGCCCAATCACGTCCGGTATACCCGTTCCTCCTCCTCCTCCTTCCGAACATTCACCTGCGGTAACTTCAGGATTGTTTACCGTCTCAAAGGCATCGATAGCTTGGTGGATGAGTTCACGGTGAGGCGAAGAATCCCACCGAATCCAGTAACTGGTGTAACACTCAAAACACCCGCACTCAAAACAAGGGACTGTAACTCCTTTTTTACCCTTGTGGGTAACTTTGGTGGGGTGAAAGGAGTCTGTGTGGCAGTGGGTGATCATGTAAGCAAGGACTTGCTTGTCTTGTAGGGAGAGGATTGAGATGAGGGTTAGGATTGCTGCTGGGAGGAGATTGTTCAGCCTTGAAACGGCGTCGTTTGCTGATGATGCTGATGCTGGACAAGGGTGGACTTTGCCTTTGTTCTTCTTGCTTTTCTTTGCCCTCATGCTTGTCATCGGGATTTTCTTTTTCTTTTTCTTTTTTCTTTTGTTTTTTAGGGGGGAAATTATTTGAAGGTGGGTGAAATGAGAAATGGGTGGGGCTGTAATGGAACTTGGAAGGGTTTTTAGGGTGTTTTGACCTCCTTGATCCACAAGGTAAAAAAAATAAAAAAAAAAATATTAGTCGGGGCGGGGGTGTTCACCAGACCAGATTGACCCGCTGATGGCAACCCCAAAAATTCCAACAAAGAAATCCGGTCTGGACTCTCTTAAAATCGAACTTGCACTAAATTTGATTTTTTTAAAAGCTTGGGCCGGTCCAGTCACCAAGTTTTTTGTGATCCGGAGACCGTCCAATTTATCGGTCCGAACCACTTTTTGAACACCCCTAAGTCGAGGGGAGGAGATTTGAATACATGGACATACTACCTCCGTCCCAATATTTTAATGAAACGGACCATCTTAGTGAAATAGAACTACACTATTCAGGGTGTTTAATCTTTACCACAACATTTGTGAATCACAACCTTTAATTTTTTTTTTGCGAAAAACAACATTTTGGTCGAATTTGAAAATTATTATATGAGCAAAACATTAAGGACATCACACAATATAATCAAGTTAAAGAAAATGTTTTAATCTAGTGATTAAGGATCTTGGGCAATCAGTTACATTTTGAATTGTCCCCGTATATTATAATGTAACCATATCTGCAATTCGTCAAAAGAAAAGAATATGCTCAATTCGGGTATTTAACGTTTATTTTGAGTCTTACTCAATAAGCATCAAGTCATTGTGACTTGTGAGTTGTTATAACCTTTATAATAAAACGCCTGCACAATTAATGCAGATGTGAAAACCGCACTAATGTTAGAGATATATATACAGATTATTGTTTGACCCAGGATTTACTGAAGAGATTATACTGAATATTACACGTTATCTATGTGTGTCAACATAGAAAATGTAATTGATGTGTGCGTGGATCTTACAGGGTCCTCCCCCTTGACGCAGTCCGGATTTTCTAAATTGATGTCAGGCCGTGCTGTGGGTGACGCTGCTCGGCGCAAGTGCGCTAAGTATCGGGGTCTGTGTGCAGGACTTGGTTATGAGTTATTGTCTTTCTCTTTTTCTTCACTTGGATAGCTGGATGTGAATGCTATTGGCTTGCTTAAATGGATTAAAAAAAAATCAATGGCTCAGGATGCCGGAACACGCGTTGCTCCTTTTATTTATACGCGGCTTAGCTTTGCTATAGTAAAGAAGCTGGTTGCCCACCAATTTTTTGTAAATTGCCTTTTGAGTTATCAATAAAATTACTCACATTTTAATAAAATAAAAATATTATTATTATTTTAGTAGAGTATTATTTTAGGAGCTAAAAATATTGGAGCTAAACTGAAAATGTTGGAGTTGAGCTGATAAAAAATGAGTTGAGCTAATAGAAATTGGACAGAACTGATGTGAAACGGGTTGAAATTAAAGCGAAAAGAAAAGAGATTCAATATTGTCTTGCAAATGAAGTAAATTTGGTGGCTTCCCCTTCCCCGCTCAGATATACAATTTGCCCGCTCGATTTCACAAATGATCGCTTAAAATACTTTCCTTCCTCCTCCTCCTCCTCCTAAGAAGTGAACTCATAAGTCATGCCTCAACGTAAAACCTAATTTCTTCAATTACTACGTACCATTTATCTCCAGCTTTACTCTCCTTGTTTCTCCTCCAGGTTTCCTTTTTCTCTTTCCTTGCTTCTCCTTAATTTGAATTGTATACTGTAAGTTTTAATCGTTTCCTGTTAGTTTAATTTTATGGTTTGAATTGAATTGAAATGGTATTGAAGAAACTAATTTTGGTTATAATTCTGCGATTAAATTTTGCTGCAGACTGACTGTTATCGACCAAACACTTGATTACTTTTTTGGTGTCTGTCTACTTTCTTTTGTTGATTGAATCAATTTAGTTGGTTCTGCGGAATTTCACATTGTGATTTGGAATACATGACATGTGTAGTGTAGTGTAGTGTATATCATCTTGTGAACATCTAGTATCTTAATAATTCGACTACTGTCCTGCTTTAACAACAATTGAATGATTGAAAAACCAGTGTTCGAGAGGTGGGTCTGTTTTAATGCTCCATACTCGACATCAGTAGCTGTCAATGACACTTTAAAAGCTCTACTTGTTGTGAAACCTGCCTTGTAAGATGTATACAGTTGGCGATCCACGAGAAGACCCACAAGCTAAGGAAGCTACCATATATTTCGTACTCATGTTTTTAGAGGGCTCTACTATGAACAAACATTAACTCGCAAACGTTAAGAACAACATCCGGTGATTCATCCGTACTGAGGTAGTGAAATCACATCCGGACATAGATTGCTGGAGTTGTTTGATGAAGTAGTGGGAGGGAAACAAAGAAACTCGATGAATATGTTGGCATATATAGAGTTATTTACCCTACCCGCCATACATCCCAATTTTATTGTCTTTTTTTCTCTTTTGGTTTATCCCGTATTTTATTGTCCCCTTGCGATTTTGGGTAAGGAAAAAACATTGTATTTTTGATATCATCTCCCATTCCATAACCATTTGTTAAATCTTCCCTAAATAGTAAGGTCGTGTTCTTTTTGGGCTTATTTTCGGTACAACTCTCATCAGCCGAAAAAACGTGGTCAAAGTGAGACTATAGAAATGCAATGGAGGGAGTATGATGATCTTTCGGGACTATGGCTGTGATGTTGTTGTACGGGAATATGATTTTTTCCCCGACATTCTACAATTATTGTTGACTTTGGGAGTTAACATAATGGTGGCGCTCAATCATTCAACACAATTGATGGTAAATAATGAGTTTAAAGTGTGCAAAAAATTCTTGTATCCTATGTACATAAGTCTTGATGATAAGTGGTCAGTGCTCACGGTCTTCATGTGTGTCACGATCTTTGGAATTTATGTGTGTGGTCCTTTTGTTTTGATCTCATTTGTCATTGTCTACTTGGGTCCATTTTGTACTAAGTTAACAAGCTTTAGATCTCTCATGTCTACATTTCTGATATTGTCACAGCCACATTATTGGAAGCTCTGGGTGATGGACATTGGGTGCATTCATGTTCGGGTTGTGTATGAGTCAAGTGAGTACGATTAAGCTCTGGGTGATGGTCAGGTATAATAAACTTCGGTTCATGAGTCTGATTATTCGGATTGAGTTGGACTAGTCTTATTAAATCCAAATACTGATTATGGAGTATAATTTAATTTCACACACTAAACACATGAAATTACTAAAATATTCTGGTACCATGCTTTAAGTTCTGTACCTTTCACTTTCAGTCAAAAAAAGTTTGATAGCAACGACAGTCTTCTTTCCTCTCCCCTTGTCTTTTATTCTGTTTGCTTCCAAACCCTGTAGTTTATCTTTTACCCACATTCAATTTCTACTTATTCTTTCCTTTATTTCATTAGTAGTACTCAGTATACATTATATGAAGTACGGATTACGGAGTATATGAAAATTAGTTGTACGGAGAATAAACTACGTTATATATGAAACAAAATGCAGAATATGGTTTTGCTCCATTTTAGAATTAAGACGGACATAACCATGTTACCGTTAAGGGAGAAAGTAAGGCCCTATATAGAGAGAAAGAGAGAGCAACTAATTAAGTACTTTCTCCATCTTTCTCGATAGTTATCCATATTTGAAATGATCCTAACATAAAAAGACAATAGGTACCACGTACTATTAGGTAATTATTGACTGAGACGAATGTATTACTACTACTCATAATAGAAGTCCTCAATATGGTCTGGAACTTGTGAAGTCTAAACAATCCTGCCTCTCTTTTTGCCCTGTCCTAATAATAGAAAGCCTATAACTAACTAGAAACACCATGACTTAGTATTACTTTTGTACTGAGTAATAAGTTTGAGTATTGAAGTCAGAGAATGTATGGCTAGGAAGCCCAGATCAGTGTCCTTGTTCTGCAACTTCATATTTGTGAGCTCTTTTTCCACTTCACTGTTCACTCTATCAGTAAATAAAAGCTTATAGGAGTGTTGGTATGTTGGTATTTGCTACTGGAGTAGTAGTATTTAGCTTCTCTACTTTCTTCCTTTCATACTTGTTTTGGCATTCTTGGATTAATCTGCTCTCTACTGTCTATTCTTCACTACTTCTGTCTCCTTTCTCAGGTTTTCAGGTACTTCTGTTAGTATTTCATTATTTTTTAGCTTTAATTAAATTTAACATTCTCTGTTTTTATGATTTATGGCTAACAATTACGGAGCACGGAATACTATTTTAGTACTCTCTCCATTTTCTTGAATTAGCCTCACTTCTTTAAGATTCTCAGTTTTTCTACTATACTATGGAGTATTATTTACGATGATTTCTGTACATGGTAAAGAGGGAATTCATGCTTGATTAAAGCTAAAGCACTATATTTATCAAATTAATGTCACTTCCGACATCAAAAAATAAGTATAGTGAACTTGCCTGAATGGGTGGATTGGATTGGTTACCATTCTTAGTGTGAAGTAAATTCTTCTGATGGAAAATGTTTCTTTGGGATTTGCTGTGAAAGAAACAAGAGAGTACTGTATGGGTCATTCAAAAACTTGCTTGAGGTTTTAGTATTGATTAGGTAGGATTTTACAAGGACCGGTCTCTGGATTGGGGACGTGGGATGATCCAAAATCATTAAAAAAAGTTGTGGAGGAGCTCGTGTCATGGTAGCTTAGCATAGTATATAGCTCAAAAGTGAGAATAGAATTAACATAGGCACATAGTCGTCTTATGCGGCTTGTAGCCCTGTGGAAGAAAAACGATCTTGCTGCTGTTCTACTCTAAACGATTTTCTAGTGATTATATATCTAAAAATTATCGATTTTGTACCTTGCGATCTAATAGGAGGATTTATAAGCTTATTGAACTCTATTTAATATCAAGAGTAGGTATCCCCCCTTGGCCCCATGTATATGAATATTGAATAAAGATGCTTTCCTGTTTTTTTGGTTATGGTATGAGATTCATTTTTGTTTGTACTTTTCGGAAACATAATGCTGTGGAGTTTTGTTAATGGTTTAGTTTCACTTCCGCCTCATAACTTCTGAAATTTATTCGTAGGAGGATTGTTGTTGGGAAAACAAAACACAAACGGAGGTGTTTTATGGGCCATAAGCTCAACGCAACTTACTACCAGTTGTTTGGGTTGGAAAAGGGAGGAGTAGCCACTATTTCAGCCTTTGTTGGATCCAATACCTTTGAACGACGGACAGCAAACGGGGAGAACCCTGTGGATTTGAAACTTGGAAGATTAAGTGATTTTCAATTAGGGTTGCCAGATAGCTCTCAAGATAATAAGACAACTTCTCTAATGGACTCATTTTCATCGCGTGGAGGATCATCTAAAAGGACTCGAACCCCCAGTAGTGGGGTTCAAATGGTTTCGTGCTTGGTTGATGGGTGTAATGCAGACCTTAGTAAATGCCGGGACTACCATTTACGCCACAAAGTTTGTGAAATGCATTCCAAAACTTCAAGGGTTACAATTGGTGGTCGTGAACAACGCTTCTGTCAGCAATGCAGCAGGTAATGATATTGAGTTAAGGGGTATTTTATATCTGGTCAACATAATCGAATCTTTACTTTTGTGTTGCCCACCATCCATTTTGTTTACTGTGTAAGATGGTCTCACACCGTGAGACGGTCCCTTTGAATTCAAAGGACGGTCTCATAATTTGTGTTTTGTCAATGTTTGTTTTGAATCTGATTGGTTGTTTGAGACACTGATGACGGCATTTTTTTAGTGATTTTGATAATAGTTACATGTATATTATAGGTTTCATTCTCTGGGAGAGTTTGATGAGGGGAAACGCAGTTGTCGAAAACGTCTTGAGGGACACAATCGGCGTAGAAGAAAATCCCAGCCCGAACCTCTTTTTTGTGGAAATCTCCTTTCTGCTGGCCAAGGTATTGATTACATTTAGCTTGCAGCTTTAAACGTACTGCATTTTGTTTTGTGAAGGACTAGGCTCATGTTTAGTATTTCACGATTTCAAAAATAAATGGATAGAACATAATAGAATGAAGTGAAGGGAGTATATATTTCACGATTTCAAAAATAATATTGCTACTTACGATTATCTCAAAACATTTAGGCAGCAGATTTTTGCCATTCAGCGGCCAACCAACAATTCCAGCGACTTCAATGGTTAATACTTTATGGTCTGGAGCTCTAAGACCGGAAAGCAACCCGGCACTATACAGCAGCTCTTCTTCTAATGCTTATAGAGGAAGGCAGTTCCCATTCATGCAAGTTCTGGATGCTCCTCTAACTGCACTTTCTTCAGTCACTCAAGCGCTTCCTCATGATGGCAGCAACAAAGTGCTGGGCTACACTGGAATTAATCAAGTGATTGATTCACATTGTGCTCTCTCTCTTCTGTCATCGTCGCCTACTGAAACATCTGATATGGGTTTGGGCCGAATCATCTCTCCCAGCCCAACAACTCTCTCTCAGCCCACGCTGTCCAGCATGCACCTTCACGGTTTCGCCCCTTACTCAGGGTCCCAATCCCATACACTGGCCTTTCAAAGGCAATCCGGAGATTCTGCATCGAGAAGCAATTACACTGCTAGTGAGGATGTGTTTCATAGTAATAGATCAGCTGAAACTTCTGCAACTACTGCAACTGCGACAGCAAGTGGAAGCAGCTACCAAACACTCTCCTTTTCTTGGGAGTAGGTTTACGCCATTCAAATACTCTTCCTACCTCAGGTTACTTGCTACTCCGTAGTTTTTCTTCTTGAATCTACTAGTTTCAGTCATCAGTGCTAGGACTCTCCAAATAAGAGTGTTTTTCAGTATCGATAATGCACTATGAGAATATGTTTTGATTAGTCGCTGATAATTCGAGTGCATATTTTTCCAGCAGCTATCAGACACTCTCCTTTTCTCGGGAGTAGGTGTATGCCATTCAAATGCTCTTCCTACCTCAGGTTACTTGCTACTTGCTAGTCTGTAGTTTTTCTTCTTGAATCTACTAGTTCAGTCATCAATGCTACGACTCTTCAAATAAGTTTGTTTTTCAGTATTGATAATGCACTATGAGAATACATTTGATTAGTCGCTGATAATTCGAGTGCATATTTTCCATAGAGTCGTATGTTAGCTTTTTCTTCAACAGTTTTGGGGCAAGTACTCACTACTCTGGGTACTTCTGCAGTCCCATGCTGTTCAGCTCTGTCATTTACTTATGTTCTGGGAAATTCAGCTGAGCCGGATGAGTTATGCCATGAGGTAAACTCGAATTGCTTTCAGAAACTTCGATTTTTTTTCATCTCTCTGTGAGGGCGGGGTTGACACACATATATACTCCCTCCATACCAGAATGTTCTCCCCATTCATTGTTATGGAGTATATTTCTTACGTTGGAATAAAATGGGATGAACAAAGTGGTACAGAGGGAGAATGAGAATATGATAGTTAAGGACTTGCACACGCAAAGGTATTCTGTTCTGACATAAACTAAAAAACATGCTAATAAGTAATACTCGTAAACTAGTAACTACAGAGTCATAAAATGGAAAAATAAAATAGAGAAAGTAATCGTCTCGTATATGAGAAATCTAATATTCTGAGACGGTCTCATAGAAGAATTAATGTCGTATATACATTAGCTCTTACCAGTAATTAAATATAAAAGATAGGAAAATGCAAGCAATAAAGAAATTGGGTACTTTTCATAATCATTTTACTATACTTCGAACACAAAAACTTATATAAGATGATCCAGGGTTTATCGTGAGACCTGTACTTTGAAATAGGAAGGGGACAACTTTTTCTTAGGTAGCTTGGGTTTGGCCCATATAGATGACTTTGTTTTCTTAGGGCATCCACAATGGCAGTTTGTGGATGGGTTTGTAATTGATGGACGGAACTTCCACCATTGTTGGATAAATTTTTTGGTTCGTTCGTGGGGAGAGGTTCATGCAGAAGAACCAAGTCCATAGTTGAAGCAAGAGAAAATGGTGAGAGAGAGAGAGTGTGAGCAGCACGGATCAATTACAAAAGGGAGATGGAGTGTGGGTGAAGTTCACGCATACAAATGAGCAATTGAGATATCAAGTACATCTCAATATTCCTCCACACTCCCATTCATTTCATTTCAAATTTCACATCCCATTTAATTTTGCTTAACAAATTAGTATGTATCTATTATTTTGTCTAATATTTTGTCTATTAACAATAATTTTTCTATTAACAATAATTTTTCTATAGAATAATTTCTCTATTATTAACACGTTTCTATTGTCGGAACCTAAATTAGACTCGATCCAGAAAAATACTCTGACCCGATAAATTTATACGTACTAATTGACAGATAAATTTATCCAAAAAGATTATTAATTATTTTATTTTACTAGTTCATTGTTAAAGTAATCCAAAAAGATTATTAATTAAATATAAGATATTTTATTAGTAGAAATTAAATTTTGGGAGTAGATTATGGGTGGGACCCATTTATGAATTTGGATGAACTTTTACCATTGTTGATAGAAGTTCATAAGGATTGGGTTTGTAAGTAAATGACGTAGCGGTGACGTGGCGGTAAATGAACCACAATGGATGGACAACCATTGTGGTTGCTCTTAGGTAGCTTGGGTTTGTGGATGAACCCGAAAGTAGAAAAGTACTCTAATGAATTGCACTGAGGTGGTGTGAAGTAACTATGATAAAATGAATTTCATAAGGCTGAATTGAATTGAACTAAATTGAAATGGAATTTTTTTAAAAAGAATGAATTGTACTAAGCTGAATTCCCCGAGTTAAGAGCTATTCCTTGTCGTCGGCGTTTCAGCTGGATCGTCGGCGCTTTATAACGTGAATTGACGCATTTGCCCCTTCTTTAACTTAACTCATTAACATTAATAATTACATTTAGAATTATTTTACTAATTATACTAACATTACTAATTACTCGATAATGTGACGGTTTTTTGTTTATCCACCTAATCAATTAATCACAAAAACCTTACTTCATTGGCATTATAAAAATTAATTACGTGTTTTCTTTAATATAATAATTAGTAACGTGACATTATAAAAATTATTAACGTGACATTATAAAAATTAATAACGTATTTTATACTTAAATCAAACGTATTCTCTAAAATAGGAAATATTACGAGCACATTAAAAAAATGCCAAAACGTGAAAAACTCATGTTTTACCGATCGGCAAAACGTGAAAATGCCACGTTTTACCGATCGGTAAAACGTGAAAAACTCACGTTTTACCGATCGGTAAAACGTGGCATTTTCACGTTTTACCGATCGGTAAAACGTGGCATTTTCACGTTTTGCCGATCGGTAAAACATGAGTTTTTCACGTTTTACCGATCGGTAAAACGTGAAAATGCCACGTTTTGCCGACGGTTCACGCATATTATTTCCGAGATTTTTGGATTTTTTAATCAATTACGAGATATAAATCGACTTAAACAATTACAAACTAATTGCATCAATTAATCGACTTAATCAATTATAAACAAACTAATTACACGAGTACGACATAAACAAACTAATTACAAAATTATAAATCGACTTAATCAATTAATCAATTACTAGATATAAAAACAAAAACCTTACTTGATTGGACTAGTTCAGCCGATTCCTTGAAAAGCGGTTTTTATGGGACAAATTTAAACTCTAAAACAGGAAATTAGACTAAAATAAATAACCAATCAATTATATTATTCTTTATTACAAAAATATTTCCGAGGTCCATGGGGAAACGTGTCACATAAACCGTTCAATTTACGTGTCAAATTAATACTCCGAAACGTAAGATTAGATTTATAAACCAAACCAATTAATTACATTAAGAATTATTATACAAGGGCAATAAGGTAAATTCACGTATTAAAGCGCCGACGATCCAGCTGAAACGCCGACGACCCAAATAAGGAGGTCCCGAGTTGTTCTATGTTTTCCTTTTGAGTTGAGTTATCATTCTTCCCTTTTCTTTTCTTTTCAAGTTACCATCTAGATTTACCTTTACATTTGCTGTCCTCAATTTTTTTGAACCTTTGAACCATTCATTCTTTTTCTCTTATTTTTCACCTAAATAGTACCCCTTTGTTCAAGTCGAATTTTCCCTTATTCCTTTTTGGGACATTCAAATCCAACCTACCTATTTCCATTTTAGTCATTGTTTTAATATTATACAAATACTTTAAACTTACATATTTACTATCTACCCTATATTTAATATTAAACAAATATTTAACTTTTATCCATTTATACCTTTAATAATAAACAATTAATTTCTTAAAACTTGTACAAAAAAACAGAAAAGAATGTTCGACTTAAACAGAGGAACCACTTAGTAAAAAGGAAGAAGCCGAAGGGAGTAATACGTTACATACTGTAGGTAAAAAGATTGGAAACAAGGTCATGAGGTAGATGTATACTATCAAGGTCAAAATAGACGTGACATCTCATGATCTACTCACAACCTATTTCCAACCAATACAAACGTCCTTCACCAAATGAATGACATGGACTAGTCCTTAACATTCCTCAACCTTCATTAGTTTTAAATTCAAGTTTTTTTTTTTTTTGAAATTTTGTTTAACCTTAAAAGAGCCTTATACATACATTAGAGCCTTTTAGTAGTGTCATACACCATATACATAAGATGTTATATGGAGTAGAATTTATAGATTACCTTAAATGAGGTTTAGGTTGTGAATTTGTGTCCTTTGTCTTGTCCACTTTGGCAATTATATTTTCTTAAAATACTTTTCCGCCTACTAGTTTAAAGATAAAAGTATCGAAAAATGCCGCGTCTAGAATGTTTCGGGACAAAAGCAATGACCAAAAACACTTACCTATTAGAAAAGGTGTCACATGTGTATTGCACCACCTGAAACCTGATAATACTTCCTTCTAACACGAGACTAGAAGCGGATCTACGTGCTTAAGCTAATACAGTATTTGTTTTAATACCTAGGTAGATTAGTAATATAATTATTTTTTTGATAAATTCATCATTTTCTATGGATAGTATATATAAAAAAAAAACATAAAACGTAAGGGATAATATAACCATATGAGAAATATAGGAAAAAATGTTGTGCTCTATATGATAAGAATCTTGGATCTATCACTGACTCACTGCCTAATAAAGTGAAAGTGAATCATAACAATTGCATAAACGTGAAATATCACCGCAACTAAAAAAAATTAGTTGTCCATTACTTGAGTTATTAATCATGATTGTTAAACAATGACATACTCCGTATATGTCAGTCAATTTAAATCACGAATTAACATTTTATCATACATTTAATAATCACTACAATAATTGTGGACCTTAATATCTAAACTTTAGTTAACTTAATCTTTAAATCCTTATATTATTACTTTTCAAAAATTATTCCCAACAATTAAATGATGTCTACATCATATATTCAATCCTTTGCTCCTTTTCACATGAGTAGATGATAAGATTCCAAAAAATTAGAGGTAGAAAGAATTGGAAATGAGAGCACATTCACAAATTCTCAACAGAGTAAGTCTCCCTTGTAACTGGTATATCCGTCATAAGGTTACAACGAATCAAATATCACCCACTTGGATGAATAATAACAATCCATGTGCTACGACAGCTACCCACTTAGTACTACACTTTTTATCTAATCTAAGTTACTTGACCCGTTACAAGTTTGTGACGGGTAAACAAAGAATGGTTTGTGTTCAGAATATATCATTATGTTAAAGGGTTGTTTTCTAAGTTGATATGGTCCCTCTTCTAAAATTTAAAGTAGGGTCTGAATATGGAAAAAGGTCCACAAGTGTTAAATGTTGACGTTGAAAGTGTTGGTTCAAATATGGAACCACAGCTGACATCTTTCTCATTATTTTGGACCCGCAACTCTAGCCCTATTCATTCAGCCCCTTAAAGCCCAATTTGGTCCCAAGTTTTATTATCAAGCATACCTTCCTTGCCTTCCCATCCGAGACGACTGATTCTTACACTCCCTTCCCTACCTATTTCACCGCTTCTACCCCATGCACACAAAAACTAATAAGAGACGGTATTCCAACAGTGGTAATGGGAGGATTAATAATAATTCTTACACTCCCTTACATATTTCACCGCTACTACTCCACACAAAAACTAATAAGAGACGATATTTCATCACTATTGATGACAACCCTTTCATATAATGGTGTATCAACCTCCCGGTTAGAGTAAGAAAGTTCTTAGTACCTGAACTTACCTCTTCTAATCAATTTCAATAATATTAATGGGAGGATTTAAATGCATTGTTAGTAAATAAAGGATTGATGATTGATATCTCTCACTAAATTCATGATATCTCTTACGGAGTACTTATAACCATTATAATTAATGTTTTAGTCTAGCGGTTAAGATTGAACAGCAATTATTGTCTGCAACCGTTGTACCATGCGATAATAGTAAAAGTTTGCAACTTATGATAAAAAGTGATCATTTTAGGTTAGTTAGTTACCACTTTCAGATAAATAGTTACCACTTTTTCAAAAGAAAACGTGGTCACTATTTAACTTAAAGTGGTCACTAATTAACATAAAGTGGTAACTTTTTACCATAAATTAGGCCGTCGTACGGTACAACGGTTGTATACTATAATTTGTGAAGATTGAATACTATGTACTACAAGTCAGATATTCGAATCTCTCATCCCTATATGGTAGTAATTCGACTATGTGTGCTCTTCATTAAAAAAAATAAAATAATTAGAAGTAAATTTTTTGAAGTACCATTTTTTTTTTTCTCTTTTTAAGATGATTCTATAAGAAATTTTACTCCAAGATAAAAAGAGGTAAGAATGAAACATTCCTTGATTTCCAACCTCAATGACAAATTCCAAGTACAGAGTAGAGGCCCATTTACAATTACCTCTCCTAACCAGAAAACAAATAGATAGTCTTCCTTGCGACAGAAGTATCCGTCGTATTTATAATGGGTCAAGTAATAATCATTTAGTTAGGCATAGATCAATCATTGGCATTTCCCATGTGCTTTGCTTGTTATCTTCTCTATGTAAACGAGTATTATTTGATCCGTCACACTCGTATAACAAATAAATCCGTTACAAACAAGAATTTGTATTCAATCACGATGCTAAGCCCCAAAAGAAAAGCTACTCACTCAATTGTTAAGGACCACAACACATTATATAGTGTGAAGTGTACGTTCACCAAGTATGGAACTTAGACTTGCATTATTTTTTTTTTTGTATGTTGCCATCAAAAACTGTCTCTTCACTTTAATAATAATGGCCATGGCCCCCATCAATTTCACCTAAGTACTCCTCCTCCCTCTCATGTCATTTTCTTTCATCAAATCCTCTACATTACTTGGGAACCCCTTTTCACCTTTCTAATCCAACGGTTCTCAAACTATTCTCTTTGATCAACTCCAACCTATTCGAACCCGTGATCTTTTGTCGTATTGACTCTGATACCATGTTATGCAACCAATTTAACCAAAATCTTAAGATGATGTTGGAGGTCCAGATATGTTTTTATACTCTTACAGTTTTAGATTAAATTTATCTTGTAATGGGTATATCCGTCACAAATCTATGAGTAATCAAGTATCACTCATGAGCAAATCTATGGAGAGACCGTCTCTTACTAAATTAGTGGGAGACCTAACATGAAAAATGTATCTTCACCATGTGAGAGATCTCTCGATAACGCTACTAAGAGCCTGTATCTAAAGTTTTGGTGATCAATATGAATAGATTAGATAAAATCACAGTGCCTAGGGATTCACAATTAGAGGATAAGTACGTCTCGCAAACGAAAACTTAATTCATTTTTTTTCAACTACTTTCTATGTGCATCATATCAGCCTTAAACAATCGATATATAATCTTAATTGGGACATAAGTATATCTCACGAATGAACTTATTCATTGTTTTCACCTACAAAACTCGTTTTACACATGTCATACAAAAATATAATCATAACATTGTCGTTATGTCTTTATCACCCCCAAAATTCACATGGTTATCCTATGTTTTTTTTTCAAGTCACTGGAGTACCTTTTTTATGTCTACTTATTTTTCCCCTTAAAAATAAACTCGTAACTAAACAACATAAATATATAATTAGATTTACACAAAAGTAAAATAACTCGATAATCATCCGATTAAAACCGATATTACAAGAAAAATTCTAGGGAGTATGAAACACTAACATTCATAAAATGGTAAGGGGAGCCTCAAAATGTTAGGACCACGCAACCCAAATCCAGCGAATCAAAGCAATGTCACGAAAACTTTGAGCTCCTTAATATTTCGTGTACTACTCACATAACATTGAATTTTAGCCTCATCGTTGAAAATAGTAAAGAAGAAATTTAGTAAGACTCCAAGTAAAGAAACAAAGGATACTTGATTGCCTGTCACTCTGTACACTAGCACATGCTCCTACTCCTTTTTCTTTTTTTAATTTTTTTTTTAATTTTTTTTTTTTAATTTTATCTTTTTTTTCTTCTTCTTCAATCTGGTTGGTCTATGTTAATACTGATATATTGGCTCTTGAAATTAAAAACAAATCAAATTACTCCTTTCGAGTCTAAGATAGGTCCCCCTATGATTTTGGGGAAAAAAAAAATAAGGATGGGGTAATGTGTGACTCAAAAATAAAGGAGAAAGAGAGAGAAATGAATGGCTGAATATGAGCCCCATTAGTTATACGGAATACATATTTATACGGTTAAGACGGATATGTAACTCAATTTATGTTCTTTTTTGTTGTATGTAATTTTTAGGGAAAGTAATAAAGGAGTAAATAAGGCAAAAAAATGTGGCAAAAAGCTTACATATTCCAAGTGACAAAAAAGAAAACCCTAATAATTTCTATCATGCTATAGTAACTTACAAAAACTTTGAAATCATTATTATTATACCTATTGCCACATTCATGATTTCATGGTTCTTTGTGGCAAAACTATGGCATCAAATATTTCTACATTCATCCTAGTTGTGTGAATTGTGGTGAAACACAATAGATTCTTTTTTAGAGTGTAGATCTTTTAATGGAGATTTGGGTTTTGGACTCCCATTTTTATCTAAGCATACCACATTAATGTAGGAGTATGTATTTCATCCTCCCTCCGTCCCCTATGAATTCTTTATCTATTCTATATTGGGTCGTCTCAATGAATTTTTTTATATATTATTTGATCCTCATGAATTTGACTTCACATGTCACCTCATCATTGAATCTTTTTCCCTTTCATTGAATCTTTTTCCCTTTGTGTCAAAAGCAAAGGCAAAGAATTCATTAGTATGGAGGGAGTACTTTTCCCCTTTGTGCCAAAAGTAAAGGGAAATAATTCATTGATACGGAGGGAGTACTTTTCTTAGTTCTTATTCTTAGCCTTTTGACACATATTTCTTGTGTTTATTTAGGTTAGTGAGAGACTCACGTACCGTCTTGTAGAAAAGTTAGATAACTCAATTTTCTCAATCATTTATTTATTTTTATATTATTTTAAAAAAAATTAAACAAATATAATCCATATAAATAAATTAGTGAGATGGAGCGAGTACGTGTATATAAACTCAAAAAAAACACAACTTTTTTTTTCATATATTCTTACAACAGGAACTAACCCTTGTCACTCTCTAAGGCCCCTCTTCATTGTCCTTGTTCATGCATGAGATTGAAGTGTCACTAATCAAATTTGAGTTTCGAAGAAGACAACTAACTAATACTCCCTCCGTCCCCATAGATAGTTTACATTTATTTTATAGATAAAATTTAAGGTAGTGACAGAAGAATTAATGTTTGTTTATTTAAAAAGTACTCCGTAAAAAGTAGAGGGTAAAACTTTTTCAAAAAGAAAAGTATGAATTATTGACTGATACACCCGAAAGAAAAAAATGTAAATTATTGACTGTGACGGAGGGTGTAGTTATCACAAGAGAACTAAAATATATCTGTATTTGCTCACTTATTTCATGTTTTTATTTTTCTATTATTATTGATACATTTTTTTTAGGGTTCTAGTACGGACGTGCACATTATAAATGCACTTATCCACTCTTGCATGCGTAATTACGTATAGAAATAGTTAATTTATAAAGGGGGAAGTTAATTATTAGTCCATACAGTACATAATAAAGTAATGTTATTTAGAAGTGTCAATTATTGAGTTTAATACTACCATATTCACGTTCAAATATTTATCTATTTACTAAGAATTAAGGTGGGTAGGATGTGTGATGGAAAATGAAAGATGAGAAAATATGTAAGGTCATAGCTAATAGTAACCACAGAAATCAGAAAAAAGAGAAATAAAGTAAAATATGACTCTTTTAGAAAGACGATCCAAGAGAGACAAAGGGAGTACTAATTTCCTATAGAAAATGAAATTGGGTAAGATTACGTATTTTTGGACTGAAGTATGTTGAATTGTACTAAAGTGAACTAAGGTTTTTTTTTTTTGAGGAAAACGTGGATTATTATATTAAATTCTCCGCCAAGTCAATAATGACTTGCGGGGACTCAACACCAAATACAACCTCGTTTCCTACCACACTACAGAAACGAGCCATAAAATGGGCTACCGTATTACAGTAAACTAAGTTATTAACTCAATTAAACTGAGCTGAGATGGACTGAATTAGTTGAAATAAAATAAATTTCATGGGAATAAACTGATGCTTAGTGCATTTATATGTGCCATATTATCATGCATTAATGCTTAGTGCACTCGTTAGTGCATTTCATTATCCAATGGGTTGTTGTAATTGGGTAATAAACCGAAACCTGGCCACTTGCGTTCCCTCCAATATCACAATCACATTGTCACATCCTTCCCTTACCGCACTACAAAACTGACTCGATTCGAATAGTCAGATATGTAAGTAATCCAATATTCAAATCAAAGACGGGAACTTAGTCTGTATATCAAATCGATCCGACTTAAGTCTAACTGTAGTCAAATCATAAATGGCCTAAGATTTGAATTAAAGACTGAAACTTGGTATGCAATCTAAATTATTCCGACTTAGGCCCTGATTCTTGGGATTGAACTGAACAAGATTGAGCTGAACTGAACTGAGTGAAGTAGCTAGTGAGCTGAACATAAGTGACTAAAGTAGCTAAGACAAAATGGATCTTATGGGATTGGATTGATGAGTTGAAATGAACTAAACTAAACTGGGTTGAAGTAGTTGAGACAAAATTAACTTTCAGGAGTTGAATTGAACTGAACTGAAATGGACTAGATTCAACTGAACTGGAGTGGACTGGATTGAACCGAACTAACCTGAAGTAAGCCGAAAAGAAGTTGAAAAGAACAACGCCTTAATTAAACCTAGCAATCCAAATGTTTATTGTCCTATGAATCGATATTTATAAAAAAAGTTGTTGATAACAAACTTGAAAAACGATTTTTACAAATGACTTGACGTGACTAGATCTGGTTAATCTATCTGAAATGTATCTTAAGGGTATTTTTGTCAATTGAAAAAAAAGGTAAGAAAGGAAGCGCATAAATGTGTAAAAGATCTTGTTTTAAGGTTAGGTCACATGAGTGCACCCGAACCCGCAAAATTCAGGAGGATTTTTCCAATTCTCTTCCCTTCATAATCTGACACGTGGCCGAAATCCATTGGGTATTTCAAGGCTCTATATCTTACTTCTCCGCAACCTCAGTGTACCGTACGTACCGCCGCCCTGTCCATCAATTTCCGTACACCAAAAACAAATTTAACCGTCATCTTATTACTCTCATTACACTTGGCAAATCATTCTATTGGATCGAATTCAAATCGGTTTATGTAAATCATTTTGTGTTCGGGTTATTTTCTGGTATGTTATGATCAATTTCATTATCAGAGATATTGGTTCGTATGCAACAAGAAACATTTAGGTTTAACCATGTTACGCCAGACTAGGTCAATCTAAATGATAAGAAAACCGTGGATCTTTTGTTCAAGTGTTGGATTGGGCAGAGACTTAGCTTATTACGGAGTATCAATTAAATGCAAAAATAAATTGGACGGTAAACTTATCTCCCTTCGTGTAATTCACTTAGTTTAACATTGATTAAAATTCTCCTCAAAATTAATATACTTCATCTGTCTTATTTATCTGTTTATTTTTAATTAAAATATTTTTTTCACAAACAAATGAATAAAATAAAAGAAGTAAGAGATAAACAAATGACTGATACGGAAATAGTATCGCACCAACAAGATGTCCCAATGCAAGAAGATGAGTAGGAGATATGCATAAAATGAGACAACAAAAAACATAATATTACATCTATTTTCATACCCACTAAATAAAATCCTTTCTCTTATTATAAATGTCACATAATTTGTTTTATTTGAAACTTACCTCCCTTAGTTAAAATTATTTATTTATTTTCCTTTCAATTTTTTTTTAATAATTTTTACCTCTATGTAAGATAAGTTGAATAGAGTAAATGATTGGACAACCACTTGAGTTGAAATGATGGTTTTTACTCTTACATACTTACATATATACTCTACATACACTTATTACATCTAACATAACTCTAGTTACTTTCAATTTATGTTAGTGGGGGTGTGTTGTGTGTATAGTTAAAGTCAAGAAGAATCAAACTTAAATCCCCCCAAAATAAATAAATAAAAAATAAAAATAAAACCCCTCTAATTATTCTTGTGTGGAGTATAAGAAAAGGGCATTTTTTTTTCTTGTTGAAAAGTTGAACAATTGAGAAGAAGAAGAAGAAGAAGAAGAGAAAAATGGGAAGAGGAAGAGTAGAGTTGAAGAGAATAGAGAACAAGATAAACAGACAAGTGACCTTTGCAAAGAGAAGAAATGGTCTTTTGAAGAAAGCTTATGAACTTTCTGTACTTTGTGATGCTGAAGTTGCTCTCATCATCTTCTCTAATCGTGGCAAACTCTATGAGTTTTGCAGTAGCCCTAGGTAAATCTAATCTAATCTAATTTATCTATCTATCTATCTATACTATCTCCGTCTTTCTAATATAATATCAATTTCGATTTTTGGGGTCGGTTAATATGACTCACTCGTCATTTAACTTATATAATAATGCTTATACAAATTAAACTCGGTTTCTCCTTATTGAGCTCGCTCGGCTAACCTGAAACGCGTTTGTAAAAAAACTCGTCAAATGAGATCAATAAAGTGGGATCTTATTAGGAGTTTTTTGGGTTTTTCCCTTATTGAGCTCGCCAAGAATAAGATGAAACGTTTGTAAAAACTCGTCAAATGAGATCAATAGAGAGGGATCTTATTAGGAAACTTTTGTGGGTTTTCTACCTTATTGGGTTCGACAAACATGAAATGTTTGTAAAAACTAGTCAAATGAGATCAATAAAGTGGGATCTTATTAGGAAATTTTTGGGTTTCTCACTTATTGGGTTCGGCCAACATGAAACTGGTGGTAAAAACTCGTCAAATGAGATCAATAAAGAGGGATCTTATTAGGAAATTTTTAGGTTTCTCTTTTATTGGGTTCGGCCAACATGAAACCATTTTGAAAAATATAGACTCGTCAAATGAGATCAATAAATTAAAGAGGGATCTTAGGAAATTTTCGGGTTTCTTCTTTATTGGGTTCGGCAAACATGAACTGTTTTGAAAAATACTCATCGGATTGGATTGATGAAATGAGATCTTGGAAAATATAGCGTGAACTTTTTTTGGGTATGGGATCCGGTAATATGAATCGCGTAACAAAATGTTTACATAAGCGATACATTTTTTGGTTTCACCTTAATAGGTTTGGATCACATGAATTGTATGAAAAATAGACTCGACAGTCGACAGTCGACAACAAAATGAAATTAAATATGGATCTTTTATTACCTTAGGAAATTTCCGGTTTCTCTATATTGGGGTTCGGTAAACATGAATCTATTTTTTTTTGAAAAAAATAGGCATGTCAAATGAGATTTTTAATATATCAAAGAGGGATCTTGGGAAATAGGAGAGGAAAAGAAAAGCACAGGTTTCCATTTTGGTGAATGTCTCAGTGTTTATAGCAGGCTTTTGTGTTCTTACTTATATTTGTGTATACTAATATTTATTAATTATTAATTACTCAACTATTTTTTTTTAATGAAAAATTTCAAATTGGGTTTTGTTTAAATTGATATTAAATCTTTGTTGAATTTTGTTTTGCTAATATTAGCCAATTTTATAACTTACATGTACATGCTTCATTTTTTGTATCCATATTTTCATTTCCTCAACTAAACTGAGTGTTAGTGTTTAGCTCACTTTGCTCATCACTTTGGTAAGATCATCAACCTAACCTAAGTACCATTTTTTCCCCTTTATGTCTTTGAATTCTTTTCTTAATGTTTCATCAATTATTAGCAAATAAATACTCGTATTGTAAAATAAGTCTTACCTCCATCTCGATCATTTTGTTTTACTTTTAGTCAAATTATCATCCCAAACTCCCGAATAATATAAAAGAGAAACAAATTAATGAGACGGAGGGGATATCAATCTATTTGTATCTAGGGTTTGCTATGATCCTCATAGATCACTTAAAATTTTAGGTCTTTTATTAATGCTTGTATTTTTTTTTTTACTACAAATTAAGTTCTAAATTGAATAAAATTCCTACTACAAGATCACAAAAAACCTCTTAGCCAACATAATGAATGGTAAGTTCTACTACTACTTTTTATTTTTATTTTTCTATCTACGTCTCTTATTAATTTAACGAAAGACGGTGTCTAACAAGATCCGCCCAAATTGTATGATTTTGTTTTTCAGTTGAATGAGACTTCATTGTTGCTTTGAATACTTAGGGTTTTGTTCTTTGTTCTTTGGTCTGCACTCTGAAGGTTTACTGTTAAGTTTGTAGATCTGAACAGTTTGAAGTTTTTTTTATTAAAAAAATAAAATAAATCAATTTCTTGCAAATTTTTTGTCATCATTCATCATCATTTCACTGTAGGACACCAGTAAAGCTCTTAACTTTACCCAACTCAGATCCTTGCTTAATTTTTAGGTTTATCAAATTACCCTTAATTTTTTTTTTAAATAAGTAAATAACTTGGGTACTATGATGTTTCTTACCTTAATCACTTGAAGTGACAATTGGCTGAAATGTGTTGGAATTTTCAACCTATCATATCATCTCTTCTCCATTGTTTTCCCCCAATACAATTTCTTTACTGTAATTATACAGTGTGTCCTTTTGTTCAGTGGTAATTAATTACAGTAATTTAATTTCTGATTACTTTTTTTGGATATGGGGTAATTAATGGTTCCTGTATGTTTTTGTAATTTCATCTATTGTACTAGTAACAATTTGAACTTTTTTTTTGTGTGTGTTTGTGTAACCATGGTTTCAATTCATACAATTGGTTCTTCTCTAACAATGTTCGTGTCGAACTCGCTAGCATCAAAGTTGTCATTGGCACAACTCTCTTTACGATAACCCTGTCATTGTCTTAATAATGTCTTAGTCAAGTGATTGACAATGTCGAGTTAGAGTCGACTAGCCCTCAATCAAAAACTCAATTTGATGACATGGTTCGAGCCTTCGAGGTTACCTGAATAAACAAAACCTTTTGATTATACATTAACACTTCAAAATTCAATGTGTTTGAAGAAGCGTTGTTTTTTTTTTTTTTTTTTTTTTTTTTTTAATATCTCAACATGTTGAAAGTCGACCCCAAAATCTATTTGGGACTAAAGACTCTGATAGATATTATTGTTGTATCGCAGCATGCTGAAAACACTTGAGAGGTATCAAAAGAGCAACTATGGACCTCCTGACAACAATGCCATTTCTTCAAGAGAGGCCCTGGTACATATGTTCTACGAGTACTACCTTTGATATTTCTTGAAATGTTCTCCTTTTAGGTAATTCGATGAGAATCAAGGCCGCCTAATAACAAGTTGAAAATGTTTTTAAAACCGGGATTTCTCAAATTTATTTACTTACGGTAAATAAATTAGTTTTCCTACATAATATAGGGCCTCAATCTGACTTTCAAACCGGTTTCTCAAATTCTTGATGTTAAGACATATAATCAAGGTATTGATGTTAAGTTATTGGATATGTTTGAATGAAGGAAATAAGTAGCCAGCAAGAGTATCTTAGGCTCAAAGCACGTTACGAAGCCCTTCAGAGGACACACAGGTCAGTAGCCTCGATTATATGATCATTTGTGAAGGAGTTACGTCCACTATCCTATGTCAATGAATCTCGTTAAGTCTCTATAGTCTCGAGAAGTCGAGATGACGTGACACATAATTAAAGGGCTTTGTGTTCTGAATTGGATGATGTATGTGATTGCATTCAGAAATCTGATGGGAGAGGATTTGGGGCCACTGAGTAGCAAGGAACTTGAGTCACTTGAGAGGCAGCTTGATATGTCCTTGAAGCATATCAGATCAACTAGGGTATGTACTTTACTCCTATTACGCTTTCCCTCTTTCCGAGTAGAAAGACGGTCTCACACTAAATTAACGGGAAACATAATACTAAAATTGAAAATAAAATAAAAAAATTAAGTCTGGCTTTGTGCCATAAATGTGAAATATAGGATTTTGATATTGAAGAGGTTCGAACCTCATATATGTAAAATATTTATTTTAGTTGTGAAAATGACTCATTAAACATAAAAATCAAACGAGAGATAAGGATTAGTTGATCTCATGCATAAAACCGTCTTTATTATTAAGACTTTTTGGTAGCAAAGCTATCCCTAAAAAGGGTTTGTCGATGACTATAAATCTCTTTGAATCTTCTAATACCGATCTTTTTTCTGGCACAAAAACTCCAATGAGATAATCTCATCACCGTCGTCTCTTAGAATATTTGACTATATTATTTCAATCGTGTTAATTAATTGTTTAATTATGTTACCTGTGTAGACTCAATACATGCTTGATCAACTAGCTGATCTTCAAAGGAAGGTAAAATAACTAAATTAACTGTTGTTAGTTTATTTGTTACTGTACTTAATGACCTTATACATACACCCAAACTCGTGTGCCTCGTGATAACGAATAAGATTATTTTGCTGCCACAGGAACATGTCCTGAATGAAGCCAACATTGCTCTTAAACAAAGGGTAAGTCTTATTTACCCTTCATTCGACTCGACTAATATGAACTGAATTATCCAATGAAATATATTCGTTATGACTTCACACCTAAGAGGTCGAGTTCCGTCTTATTTACACCCTCGGAAATAAAATCTGATAAACGAGAGGTGATAAACGAAGAGTGTCCTTGATTGCATTATAACATAGGGAGGGGGTGATTCGAACCTAAGACCTACTGTCCAAGTTACCTAGTCTTAACCACTAGACTAATACATTTTCGACTTTTGTTGTTGTTTGATGAGCAACAAGAGCGTTATAATCTTACATCGAGCTATTTAAGAAGCAATAACCTAGTAGTATTAAAAGACGATATTATGTTTTATCTTCAATAGTCGCTGATAACACGTGTTAATTAGCAGTTGATCGAAGCGGATCAAGCAAGTTCGGCTCAATGGAACGGACAAGAGTTAGATTATGGAAGGGAGAACACTCACCAAGCTCCCGGTGATCATCATCATGTCTTCTTTCACCCTTTAGAATGTGAACCCACTCTTCAAATCGGGTACGCTACTCAATTAAATCATCGTAAATACTTATATTCTGACCTTTCTGAATCCCAATCTCTGAAAACTTTCACTTTTTATGAACGTATGCAAACAATTTTTGTAAATGTGAACGCCTTCAGAAATGTCAAAGGAACGTTTTATAACATTCTATCCTAATCTTTTAAAACTTCCATTCTTTTGAACGTGTGTAGACAATATTTAAAAAAAAAGTGAGTTTTCTAAGACGCAAAAGAAGTTGTGAAAACAATGTTTTATAACAATTCTTCCTAATCTTTGAAAACTTTAATTCTTTTGAACGTGTACAAACAGTATTTAAAATAGTGAAAACTTTTAAAGACGCAAAAAAAATTGTAATCCCACAGTGTTTATACCAATATGTACTGTCCTCGTTGGCAAAAAAAAAAACAAATATAGCAATTCAATAACCCGTTTTAATTAACTTATTAACGTGTGCCCAAGAAAACCCGTTTTATATATATTAATTCAATATTCCTTATAAAATCGATTAATGTATAAACGTTTGCTTTTTGCAAATGTAGTTATCAGCAAGAGCAGATGAATGTAACCGCGGCCGGACCAAGCGTGAACGATTTCATGACCGGTTGGTTACCCCGAAACTAATAAAACTATAAAAACATGCATCTTTATTATCCATGCGTGTGCGAAATTCGTAAGGTTTCATAAAAATCGATCATGTTTATTATGAGCGCAACGATGAACGTTGTTGTCATTTGGTTTTCCAGACTTTAATTTAAATCCAGTGATGAGGAAAAAAACAACAATTTGTTTTAGTTTACTGTTTTTGGGATTTGATTAAGCACTTTGTATATTATTAGTATATGTACAAGAATTTTATAATTGGTGATTTGGTGTATCGTTATTTCGTATTCAGACCAGTAGCATGGATATGTTTTATATTTTCGTTAGATGAATAATAACCGTACGTAAGAGTCGATGTTCTTGTAAAAAGTCGTTTGATTTGATTTGATGTCGAGTTTTCTTTCGTCACAAAGTTATAATGAGTCAGGCCGACTATCTTGGACCAAGCTGGTTGCTAAAGATTCTTTGCCTTGGGCCTGCTTTAGTCCATTCGACTCAATTCTTCAGCAATATTCTTCCAACATGTTGACAACTTTTATTCTTGTCCACGACCCATCGTTTATTTGGGAAAAAAAAACTCAAATATTTATTTAAGATGGGTATATGTATGTATATATATCTGTTTTTAATTTATGACGAATATATCTATCTTAAACTTATAATGAATCAAATAATTAATATAAGTCGAATTTCATGCAAAATATTTGCTTTAACTACTCCCTCCATCCCACTAAGATTTTCCCACTTTCCTTAAAAGGAAACACCACTAAGATTTTTCCACTTCAAAAATTTCCTTATTCATCTAATTTACTCTCTTTTCATTGGTTACTTTTTGTGATTTGACTTCTTGAACCCCACCAAACAATTTACCGCCATTCATTATCGATTTCTTAATCAATGTGCCATATTGAAATGGGAACATCAATGTGGGGAGGAGGGAGTATCAAAATTGAGATATATTTAACTTGTTCTAATGTTAAAATAGATAGATATGTCCGTTATAAGTAAGACGGGGATAACAATAATGGCATAACGTGGACCTTGGACCTCATCCACTCCAAGTCTCCAACCAATCATTTTATCAAATTTGCATGGTGTGGTCACTCGTCTAGTATGTTGTACGTATGTAATGTAATGGCCGGGTGGTGGATCTATCACTCATTAATTAATTAATTAATTAATTTGAGTTAGTTACCTTCTTCTATTTACCGCACGTGCCTAAAATATATTCCTCCATTAAAATACGAAGAGTACGCTTCCCTTTTGGATACTATTTACAATTCAAGAGAATTGTTAATATTTTCAATCATCTATAAGAGAAACTATAGTCATGTATGATTTTGTTTGATTCGTCTTTATGAGTCGATTAAGAATATTGAATTTTTATAATTTTGTTAATGTAAAATAAAAGATACTCCCTCTGTTTCATTAATATCTTCCACATTTCCTTTTTCAACCATTTCTTTGATTTATTCCACTTTTCTTTTTTCTATCACACTTCTCTCTTACCTAGGTGCCCCACTTACTTTACTCTCTCTCTACTTTTTACTTATTTTATTGTTTTTCTTAAGAAATGTGCCACTTTTAAGGTAAAAGAAATCATTGAAACGGAGGGAGTATTTGATACAAAACGTATCTCAGTAGGTGTGAAAAAAGAAAATGTAGCTTTAGATTTGAATGGACCAAATATTACAGCCTTAGAAGGACTTAATAGGATTTGAACCGTGGAATGGGGTCCCCTTATCACGTAACCAACCAATAAAAACAAAACTCCCCCAAAATGGCAAATTTCTAGCATCAATTTTAATACTAAAAAAGGAGAATACTAATACATTACCCCTATATACTCTCCCATCACACACACACACTCTCTCTCTCTCACTGCACTTATGCTCACTTGCTCACCATTCACCACATATTTCAACTCACTCCTATTAAACTAAAACAAAAAATTAAAGACCTGACACGGTCTCACGGTGCAATTATTCTTGTATTTGTATACATGATATCATATTGAAAATGTCTTAATCTGATTAATGTTTCCTCTGTTTTCTTAAATTAGTTTCATTGACCCACTTTTTTTCTCACAAAACAGAGGTAGAATTAATTCAAAAAAATAGAGAGAATAGTAGATATGCGACATCATATTATAAAACCATCTCACGTTTAAAATATAAAGTCGAGACGGTTTCACCATACAATTATTATAACAACATTTTATTGTGACATCATTAAGTACGTATTGTATTGTGAGACCGTATTTGAATAGGAGCTGCAATTTGCCAAGCAAAAAAACTAAACTGTAGAGGGAGAAAGCAGAAGGGAGAGGGAGAGAGAGAAATGGGGAGAAGGAAGATAGAGATGAAGAGGATAGAGGATAAGAGCAGCCGTCAAGTAACCTTCTCCAAACGCCGTACTGGTCTCATCAAGAAAGCTCGAGAACTTTCTCTTCTCTGCGACGTCGATGTCGCCGTTATCGTCTTCTCCTCTCGCGGTCGTCTTTACCAGTCTTTCACTCCTGCTTCTTCTTCTTCTTCTTCTTCTTCTTCTCCCTCTTCTTCAAGGTACGTACCACGTCTCCTAGCTACACTTCTACTCTTGTCTCCATGTTGTTATCGTATGTATTTGTCAAGAATAATTTGATTTTTAGGTTATTTTATTTTGTCGCTTGCGCATTGATGCTTTGTTTGTCTCATTACTAGTAGAATCCCTAAAAATGGCGGAATTTTTGAACTACCGATTTTCGCCTGTGATTTCGATTTTTTTTTTTTTGTTGCGTACGGACAACGATTTTGTTCATCATAGTAGCAGTAGAATCCCTAAAAATGGCGGAGTTTTCGAAATTCCGATTTTCTCCTGTGATTTTTTATTTTATTTATTTTTGTTGCGTAATTTTGTTCGTTGTAGTAGCAGTAGAATCCCTAAAAATGGCGGAGTTTCTCGAAACTCCGATTTTCTCTGGTGATTACTTGTTAACTAACGTGTATTTTTTTGGTAGAATAATTTTATTAGGTTCTTCTTATGCTCATCATCGACCTTTCAATTTTCGGCATCCGTATTTTCCGATTGATGTACTATTATTTGATCGATCGATGGAAGGCGAAAAGTCGAAGAACTGCATAAAATTAATTCTAACTTCATTAAATTTGAAATTAATAATAAGTCAGCATTTAAGCAATTGTAATTATTCTTGAGTTTGAAGTGGTGAGGAGTGTTGCCTTTCGAAAAGGTGGAGTGATAGTGATTAACGTGATGATTAAGAGATTAATTAATTTCGTTTTGCTAAAATTAAGGGGGAGTGTTACCTAGACACCCTAGTGCAATTAGCATGTTGCTTAAACTTGCCTTTTATGGAAGTGTTAGGGATGTGGTTTTAGATGGAAAGTATAGAGTTAGTTTCTATATTTGAACAATAACAAATGGTGATGATAATAGACGATAAATTCTCGTTGGAGACGATCTTTTACTAATGTTTATGAGATACGAGACTAATGTTAGACCTTGGAACGGTATATGATGGTTACAAATCGAATTGATGGATATTGATTGTGAGAAAGAAGTAATGGATTGTAACGGAGTTAGACTATGTTATTTTCAACTTCTTTTCATTTCACGTCGATTCATTTTTTTCACGATTATTTTAGAGCACCACTTCGTTTCAGTTCAGTCAATTTCAACCTTCGTTGTTTTTAATGGACAAAAAATGAAGGATATTTGACACCTACTCTAAGATAGACATAGTCCATAGAGGAATCATGCATGGTGGAACAAGGATAGAGTATCCACTTGTTGTTCAATATCAAGCTCATCCTTGATATTCAGATTTCAGACTGACTTTTACATTTATTTATTATTATACTTGATGGATGTATGATGTCCATTTGCATGCCTTTTTGCCTGCCCTAGGCGTAGTTAGTCATTCTCCATGTAGTTAGCTTCTACATGTGGTATTGTTTTATGAAAGACACTTGATAGACAAGTGTACAATCCAATCCATTGTTTGAATTTTGAATTTTTAGCTCGTTTAAAGATTGAATCTAAACTGACAAAAGGAATTTGAGAAGAAAGGAACTAGAGTTGGTTTAGTTGTTTAAGCCTCGACTCATGAGTTTTCTCTTGCCTTTGATTAAAATACTCCCCACAATGAATATAAAAGACAAAAAATTGAATGAAACGGAGAGAGTAATACGGAAGGTCGAATGCAACCACTATTAGCCGCCCCTGACCGTAGGCCCTCAATGTAAGCTAAGCTAGAGCATGATACAGTCCCAATTTGAAGACGTAAGAGCGAGCCATCAAATCTCACAAATAGAATCTCAAAGACATGGTATGATATGGTATAGGAAAGCCTGAGTATTATCTTCTCTTCTGGAACTTGGAGTGGATGTTATAAAACCTAATCTAACAGAACTTGACGATCTTCAATGCAGTCTGTCGCAGGTTGTTGAGCGCTATGAAGAGTTTACGGCTTTAGATGGGAAGGTTTCAACATGTGTCCAAGACACAGAGGTAAAACTGCGATCTAGCAACAATCATTGCATCGATGGTCTTTGTATTTCTTCAAACAGAATACTTCTGGATGTTCAGTAATGCAAATTAGACAATTAGTTTATGCAGTATGCATGACTATGCGGCACGCTAATAATCACTACATAAATGACAGGAACGAGATGCATCTTCATCTCTTTCAAATGATAGACACGCACGATGACATGCTATACACTCTTCTTCCTTTTCTTAACCTGGTTTACATATGTGTGCTTTATGTCCAGGATCTTTGTTTCAAACAGCAAGAATTGCATTCAAGTCTTCCAATAACAACCACATGCGGTGAACTAGTCAATACAGTTAAAAGGCAAGCATTGAAAAGTTCAGATCATGTATAAATTGAAAATCGATGAAAGTCTATCTACTGATTTATGGAGTAAATGTTACTCTATACCAGGCATTTGGAAGGGCCGGATCTTGAGCACCTTAGTGTGGATGATTTCATGCAACTAGAGGAACAACTCACTACAGCTCTTTTACAGACCAGAGCTCGGAAGGTGCGTGCTTTTCTTTGTACCATGTTTATCAGATCAGTAGGTTTTGCGCCCTTAATTCCTGCATTACAAAATTAATTTCTTTAGGTGAATGTTTGTTGCTGCTCACTCACGTGTCGGAAATTATCATGACTAATTTATTTCCTTTTTGGTTGTGCCAGACTCAGGTGATGCTAGAAACAGTTGTTACTCTCGAGGAACAGGTATACCAGTTTCCGACTACTTTATTACTCTGTGGAACATACATTTTTTTCTTTGAATCTTGGCTTCGTGTGTTTAACAGGACCAAATGTTGAAATTGGAAAATGATCAGCTCCATGAAGAGGTAAACGATCATTTTCAAAGTGTGTGATCCGAAAATTGTAAACTGTGTATGGATTATGTGTATCACATTCTGATGTATTCAGGTCAGGAAAGTGAAAAGCAACCCCGAAACTGTGAATCATGATATTGGAACTGACATGAACAATAACAACGGAAATCTGGTAAGACCAGAGTCCGGCCCTCGTGACAGTGGAAAGAGCATGGAATTCATTAGCCTAGTCGACACTCATACTGGCTATCCTCTACCTCAGAGAACGCTCGCTCTCCTCCACTAATATAGTAATATGTATACTATATGGGACACGGACTCTCGTGATTCCCTACCATTTCTCTGTGCTTGCATGATTCAGGGTACCCAGTTCCAAAACTGACCGATACAATGTACCCCTATTTGATGTACCGGCTATGTCAGCTGTCATTTGTGGTTGAATGGGGGCATCCCAGCCCCGAAACTAGTGTAATAAACCAAGAGTATTAGGAGTAATAAACCATGCATGAGTATCTTTACTCGTCGAATCTAAATTGTTTGGTTGTATTAGCCCGAATTTCGTATCACAGGACTAAGGTTTAGTCCTTCGTAATATATCCCCTGCTCAATGTCATGGCCAAATGACAAGTTTAAGACTATAAACCATTCTACCGTTGATTGCTTTATATTGCGTGTCAACACTCTCATACGTTCTCCGTTCGTCCTCATATTTTGTGAGGATATTTCAAGTAACCTGACAAATAACTCGTGCGATTTTTGGAAAAAAAAATTCAGACCCCAAATCACTAAAAAAATTGTATTATACACTTTAATTTGAGATGTCGGAGAATTTTTTTTTCGAACCAGTTTGAATTTCGCCAGAATTTTATACCACGAGACTTAAGGTTTCTTCGCTATATACCCTGCCCGATTTCATAGCCAAACGACAAGTTTAAGACTCTTGAACATGATGAAACGTTCTACCGTTGATTGCCCTATATCGCGTGCTAGCACCCCCAAACTTTCTCCGTTGCTCCTCATATTTTGAGGAGACATCCCTACCGACCCGATGCAAACCCCTGATTTTTTAAGTTTTTTTCGCTACTTTCATTTCGGATCTCAAAATAAGGTCGTTTCGAAACCGGACCAAATAAAGGATAAAAAGAGGGATAATTTGGCAAAAGTGTAAGATAGAAAAGGAAAGTGGAGAAGTGGGGCAAAAAATAAAAACCTTCCAAATAAGGAAAGCGAGGCGATAAATTGTGTCCGGAGGGAGTACATACTAGTAGTATTTGATATCATCAAAGACCATCATTTTAGAGTAAATTAATCTCTTCCATAATTCTTATTAGTAAAAGTTTTGGATTGATATCTATACATGATAACCAAACCATAACCTTAAATATAGAGAAAGTGATCAAATGAGGAGTTCAACCCCAATACATATGAATATTAAGTGCAATGAAGAGGATACAAATGAGGCCAAAATAGAGAAGGGCATGAACCATAATGGATGCACCACCGGTATGAAACGACCCAAACTCGATGCACCTATGAGCACCCGGCACTTGAAACAATAACCCCGGGGACAACAACACGAACAATATTGTCCCTACAAATACTGGGGCCCAATCATGTCCATGATGCCCCATTATATAACTAAATCGATTTTTTTTACGTGACAGGTGAGCTGAGGCTGATAACAGAAGATGTATGTTACTTCGAAATACTCAAGTATGTTTAAGTGAGTAATTGATTTGTGATGTTGATGGAAGTAGAAGTGGGTTTAAGTAGTATTAGGAGAACTTAGTTGAGAAGCAAAGAAGATTACAAATTTGGTAACAAGGAGAATTTGTGTGACAAGCTACGTTTGGATTCATTGTTGTATCATGTATGCATGCCATGCCGCCCCACTAGCTTTAATTTGCATAGATATTTGGATACGACATTCAATTTTGGACCTTTTTGGTTTTAATTAGTTGTACGTCATTTTTGTTGCTCCATTAATATAAATGAATAACACAAATGGTACTACCATTTAGACTATGGAGTCTGTCGAGCACTCGAGTGACTTACATGGTATGCGTGGTTTGCAAGATATTGTTACACCCGAAGGTTTACCCAAACCGCACCAAAGGTAACGGCGGCAGGTTCCTTTGTCACAAAAAAAAATTATACTACCGTAAAAACTGTTGTAATGTGAATATACATGTAGTAGTATATAATCGTAAAAACCGTTGTAACATACGACAAACCTTAAAAACTACTCGTACTCCGTACTATAAATTTATAGTAAAAAATTACTCCATGTAAAAAGTGTCGAAAAGTTCGTGATATTGAGTGTTGGTGAATGAGCACGAGCCGAGGAAGGTCAAGCTTATGCTCGCCTTGTCTCGTTATTTTAAGAAAGATATTATAGAAAGAGACCAAATTTGTTTCCACCGCTAACCTCCTATTACGGCTCATATCATGTGCACCATATATTCAATCACACTATTTCTTCATCATACACAAAATCCAAATCCAAAACTTTTTTTTTTGTTTTTGTAAAAAGAAAAGATGGAATGTGAAAGTTCGACAAAAAACAAGGTAGATCTCATTCAATCTTCAATCCAACAACTCAACAATAATGATGAAAATCATCAACTCCTCTCCAATTTGCTTTCTCAGGTTTCTAATTCTTTTTTTTTTTTTTTTTTGTGTTATTTCAATGTAAACGCTCCTTCCGTTCAAATCCAAAGTCACGTTTCTCTTTTAGACACTATTCACAAGAGAATCGTTAATATTCTTGACAATCTATAGGAGAAAATACATTCAGGTTGGATTCGTGTTTATGAGTAGATTAAGAATATATCGAATTCTTATAATTTTTGTTAATGTAAAACTGAAGATATTGACGGTGTAAAACGCGTTTGATGAGATCTAATGAGAAATTTCGAAGAACATACCTTAGAAGTTGTTTGAATGAAGTTTGTTTTGCAAATTAAATCACCCAAATACTTTACATTTGTATTGTATTGTATAGTTGGAAGAATTGAAGGCCGATGATCCACCTGAACCAGAACCAGAACCAGAACCGTCTTCCGAGACTGAAGCAAAAGACGACGAGGATGAGACCAAGACATCCAAGAATGAGAAAAGCGAAGACGTAGTGAAAAACCTAAAAAAATTGCAGAAGCAGAATAGAATCACTCACGGTTTGCTATCGGCCTTAATTCTTCTCACGTTAGCCTGGCAACTCTCGGAGTTTTCGCTTTTAATGAGGCTGAAGGAAGGTGTTACCAACCCATTCAAATCTGTCGGAAACATGTTTAAGAACATTCTTAAACGTCCTCGACTGGATGAACAAGAACGACCTAAGTTGCCTTGTGTAGAATTACCTGAATTGGTACTTAGTGACGAAAACAAGCGATAGTTGTTGCTCCTTCTGCTTCTTGTTATTGTATAGAACAAGGGTGTTTAGGGAGGTTATAATGTCGCTCGGAAAAACCTTCTGTCAAAGGACAATTTTATAAAACTGAGTAACACGAGATTTTTCGGTGACATTATGAAGACCCTTAGCTTTGACCCATTTTAAGTTTTGTCTCGTCAGTCTTATTTGACTCGTTTTAT
Organism: Agrostemma githago; assembly: GCA_958450325.1. Classification (NCBI taxonomy): domain Eukaryota; kingdom Viridiplantae; phylum Streptophyta; class Magnoliopsida; order Caryophyllales; family Caryophyllaceae; genus Agrostemma; species Agrostemma githago. The sequence goes on from OY288260.1 coordinate 162,943, forward strand.
GTTTACGGTTTAAGATGGATATGATGTGTTACACAAAAACTTGTGCACAGAAATTTACCAAGGTTGTCGACATTGACATCAGAGATAGATGCTTCTGGCTCTCTTGCCTGTTTCTGCATCTTTTGAAACATTCTGAACATGTAAATGCAGAATACAGGGAACGAAAAGATTTCCGACAGTTAAGATCAACAGTAGTCAGCTTTTGGCCATCGCGATTTTGATTGTAAATCCATTATACCGCCCATAAAAAGGCCGAATAAAGATCTGCATCATAGGTTTGCATTTAAGTACAAATAGACATTGATGATTAGAAATCGCAAGTTCACAAATCACAACCAACAACAATTGGTGGTGTTTTCATTCGAAGTCAAGTAACCAACCAGGCAGATTAATGACATGTCGGTTTTAAGTCCTGGACAAAAAAAGAGCAAATCTTGAGCGCTAATACTTGCTAATGAACTGGGGTAGGATGCTGTACTTAGGCGTAGTTCAGGCGGAAAATGTCGTTATTATGCACATAGAAGCTCCCTTGAGGTGTTGGCATCAAATGAAAACATCTACAGTTCTACACCAGAAAACATCATATGTATATACTGTGAGGATACGAGCTGAAAAAAATCGTAAATCACTGAATCTAGAGAAGATGGAATTCAATGCACAAGAATGCATTCAATAACGATTTAAGGGTGTTCATCAGGGCACCCTATTTACAAACTCAGTGCTAATGAAGAATCAGCAACATACAAATGTAACACCAAAACCACTTCGTCGACTGCTGCATCAATGCACCATCTTACAGTCAACAAAACTCTAACTCAAGCAATCGCTAAATCAACAAACAATTCAACGACAGTAAACGCGACAGAGAGAAGCAGCAATCTATTCATAAATTAAAGCAAAATACACAAAATCAGCATAATAATTGACAACAAAACCCTAATTTATCGACTCAACGCAGGTAAAGTCGAAAACAGACAACAAAACCCTAATTCGTAGAGCAATCGCCAAATCGATGAACTATTCATCAACAACTGTACACTCCATTCAACTCAGTTACCAGATCAGTCACACATAATCAACATTCTACTAACAAATTCTACAAAAAAATACACCGGAAATTGGTAATACCACAATCTATTCATAAAACACATTCAAAAAGCCGGAAATCGCTAACTATCACCAGAAAACAACAAGAACGCCGACGACAACAACATCAAACTGTTACACATATAATTAACAACTTACACTCAAAACACATTAAAAACGCTGGAAATCGATAATCATCACCAAAACAACAACAATCTATGCACAAAATCCAATAAAAACGCAGGAAATCCGTACGAAACAAGAAAATCGAAATCACAAGAAAAAATCGGTAGTTCAAAAACTCCGCCATTTTTAGGGATTCTACTAGTACTGAAACAAACAAACAAATCAAATAACCTAAACATCAAATTATTCTTGACAAATACGATAACAACGGTAATCAATAATCGAGATGAGAGTAGGAGACACGGTACCTTGAAGAAGAAGAAGAAGAGGAAGAAGAAGCGGGAATGAAAAAATGGTCGTATATAAGACGGGTCAGATAAGCGGGTTTGGGACGTGTTCTATGGCCGAATTTTTTATGGATTTTCAAAAGTTAAGATGAGACGGTTTCTAATTTGCGTTAATGAAAAACCTCATGCGGGTTTGGGTCATGGTCGAGCCTTTATAGATTTTGGACGATGTAGTATCCAAGCCAATTGTGCAAGTGTACAAGTAAATAACCGTCGTGTATTGGAATCTCGTCAACATCATAATCGCACGTATAGCTCTAATAAAATCTCAAGGGTAAAGTTCATCGAAATTCTCGAAACTCAAGTTTCCTAGTAACAAAGTTCAAAAAACATCGACCAAACTCAAAAAACCGACATAATAGAACTTGCAAACAGCAAAGAAACCGACATATATATATATACAGCTCCCGACACTATACTCGCATAAAGTTTTCACTAATTACAGCAGACGAAACGCAGTCCTACGAGTAATTAAATTCCCTTTGCTCGACAACGAGCCAAGGACTGATCCTATCTTAAGGGATACTTCATCGTGTTTTATTCGAGTAAATTCTATACACAAATACATGACGCGCGTGCGCGCATTCTTTACAAACCTCTATTTCTATGATACAAAGATACATACACAGTTCAAAAAAAGGATGGGTTCTCGAGTCTCGACTATTCATTCAGTCATCGAAATTCTAGTGAAGATATGAGAAGGGTCTTCACTTACATAGCCAAATCGACTTAGGTTGTCTCACCGTGGAAGTAATTTTTCGAGCAATTGAATGTCACCAGTCAAGTATGGTGTATATGTAGTAGTAGTAGTAGAAGTCGTCTGTACTCCTTGATGCAAAATGAATCAACTTCTGCAGATTATAGAACACGGAACAGTTAGCCTAACACAAATTTTGTGTTCAAGACGAATATATGTGCTTCAAACTTAAAACCCGTCAAATGTGGTAGACGAGACCCAAGTCGTGCCTATTTGACCCGTTTCAGCGTGCCAAGCTCCATCACGCAGACAAGCGAAAATTGACTAGTAAAGTTGAGCCGAAAATTAGGAGGTTAAGAAGGGATAGAAAAGCTTACTTATATGCAAAATAGAAGATGTTTACAAAGCACGGAGCATCACGCAGACGAGAAGCTTGCGCTTCAGCCAATGTGACGACCTCCCGTGTGAAGTTGAAGCGAGACCTCCTACTCATTTTGGTAAGCACTTGTCTGGAAAAAGCGTGAGACTTCTCGATAGAGTTGTTCTGCTTCAAAGGGTTTCGATACATACCCATCCATTCCGCACTTTAGGCATTCCTCGTGTGTAGCCTGTATTACATCAGCAGTCATGGCTAAAATGGGTACATGCCAATTTGAGATGTTTCCGTAAGCCTCTGCTATCGATTCACCGTGTTGGATACGATCATTGATGCAACTCTCTCTTTCTCGGATTCTCTTCGTAGCTTGAAATCTGCATTAAAAATCCAAATTTAGAACAAATTCTTGTTTCAAATATCCGATATCCGTCTTAAACTTGAAAGTGGTCGAATAGTTACCCGTCCATCTCGGGCATTTGAATGTCCATAAAGCAGGCGTCAAAGAGGTGTGGCGGTCGAAGCCTCTCCACGGCTCTTTTCCCACTATCAACGCACTCAACCTCGGCTCCATACTTTTTCAAAGCACCGGCCGCCACTTTAAGGTTGATAGCATTATCATCGACAACGAGAATTTTTCTCCCACGAAGAAGATGCTGAAGTGGCAAGCTCGGAAGTTCTCCATTTTGAAAGTTCGCCTTATTTCCAACACCCATAGCCCGTTGTAACGACGCGGCCAACATGCTCACTCTAAGAGGCTTCAATATAACACATGGAGTATCAACACCGCATTCACTAGTATTTGATTTATTATGGGTTCTGATATTATTGACGAGAAGAAAAAGTTTCGGAGGTCTTCCGTGATTGACGTTTTTCAATTTATTGACGAATAGGGAAGATTCTTTCAAATTGTTTCTCCAAACTTCATCTTCAATAAGTACCATATTGATTAACGGCTTCCCCGAAGAGATAATAACAAAGGCTTGATTCAATTCGGACGTTACTTCGACATTTATGCCAAGCCGTTGAATATGATATCTTGCCACCTTGGTTCGAACTTGACTTGGGTCGATAACTAATGCCCTCATGCCTCGGAATTCAGTCGAGGCAAAATTCGATTGGTTCTTCATTTGCAGGTTCTTAATCTCGTTCTTGGTAGACGAGCAAGTATTAAATAGGGCGGTAAATGTGAAGGTAGAACCAACCTTAGGGACACTAGAAAATCCGATCTCCCCGTTCATCAAACCAACCAGACACTTGCTAATACTAAGCCCGATGCCCGTGCCTCCGTTTCTAGGACCGACTTGCATGAAAGGGGTGAAAATCCGAGATTGAGAATCAACGGGAATGCCACAACCTGTATCCTCGACAGAGATGATGACGTTGACGAGATGGGATGATGATGATAACGGGAATGAGCTATTTGGCCCATCTTGACTAAAGGCTTTGAATCCGGCCCAACTTCTTTGTCTGTCTGCTACAGGCAACCCGCTCAAGGTATTCTTTGCTGATAACTCAGTTTCCACCTCTATTGAATCCCTCACCTCTTCCACGAGATGGACCGTCACAAAGATATGCCCTTTCTCTGTAAACTGCCAATGAAATAAAAGTCAATCTTATAGAGGCTATTTTTACATTGATCCGCGATGAAACTGTATCGAGAATTGCATAGAATGACTACTTTACGAATGATAAATCACACTTACTTTGATAGAGTTTCCCATTAGATTTGTAATGATCTGACGAAATCTTCCTGGATCACCAATAACCAGCTGCGGCACAAGCTCGGAAATATAGACCGCCAACTGTAACATCAAAAAAAAAAAAAAAAAAAAAAAAAATAATAATAATAATTAGCCCTACAAAAAGACGACAAAATTAGTATCGAAGCATAAAGGGGAGGAAGGATTCATATTTACCTCGACTCCCTTCTCTTGGGACTTTCCGGAAAAGAGGGATAACACATCGTCCATAATCGTACGTAAATCAAAGGTAACAGCCTCTAACTCGAGTTTTCCAGACTCGATCTTTGCCTGGTCGAGAACCTCGTTGATAAGAGAAACTAGAGCTTTACCACTGGCCTGAGCTGTCCGTACATAATCTTGTTGAGTTACATCCAAATCGGTGTCCATAAGCATGTGAAGCATCCCTAAAGATTAAAATAAACAATTCACTGATTCAGTACTGCACATTTATTTATCTTCGTATGTTATAAATATATCTCGCAGAAGAAATGAGTCGTATTTACCTAGAACGCCGTTCATTGGAGTTCTTATCTCATGAGAAACAGTAGCGAGAAACTGCAAGATACGGAGTAAAAAATAAAATAAAATAATTAACGTAAATTCATTCAGTGTAAAGGTAAGACACAAAGACGGATTGAACACTGCAGGAATAAAACCTGTGACTTTGCAATATCAGCAGCCACGGCTCGTTTCTTAAGCTCCATCATCTCCTGATAGTCATCCTCTACTTTGACAATCCTATTAACGGTTGCATACACTATGTGTCCAACTAGTAATGCAATGACAAGAACTCCAACACCGGTGGTGATCGCAGCCCATGGCCATGGTGGTTTGTGCTTAAATCTGTACAAAATAGCAAAATTAAATTTCAAAGCCAAAACTTGCACGTTAGCGTTCATACCTGGTACGACAAAGTAACCGGGTTTGAGTCAAAAATTACGATAAATTTCATATAAACGGGGTTGAGCCACACCGTAAGGAAGAAAAAAGGATCACTTCATAAGAAAAAATACGAATAGATCCAAAACACAAATTATACTATACAAACGTTGTATGGTATGAGTGTACGACGAAGTAAAAAGTGATCCGTTTAAGAGAATAAGTAACCATTTTACAGTGAAAAATTACCGCTTCATGATAAAAATAAAAATAAAAATAAAAATAAAAAAAAATTACCACCATTTATAAAGTGGTCATTTTTTCTTCCGTTACAGTATACAACGATCGCACACAATAGCTATAGAGTAATAATAGAAATTATTGGCATGCGAAGTTATAGAAATTATGTTCACATTAACAAATAGTGTGATTCAAAGCTAGAGGGTATAATAGGAATAAGGAGTTCCACCTGCAACGCATCTCATGCCTTCTAAAAGGATCTCCGAAATTTAACAAGCTGACGTGCTGCAAATCATCGCCTGATACATCTGAACCGTACATACTTATTGGGTCCGAGAGATTAGTGGTATCGTACACATTTACTAGGATCTTCTGTTTGCTAGCAAGCTGCTGAAGTAACTTCTCTACAAGCGACTCCACATCAAACACTCCACCTAGATACCTGTTCACGGGAATTAATCACCATAATATACAATTAAATTCTCTATAAATGCTATTATGAGACCAACAACCGCCCCCAAGTACAGAAAATAAACTACGTAATAACAAAGAAATGGAAAATGCGAATTACCCATCAGTTGCTTCAACCCGTTCCTCAAGGGAAGCACTAGAAGGAAGTTCCCTTTTATAAACGGCAAATGTTAAGATAACTCCAAGGCGGCCTGTTTTGAACAATGGAAAAGGGGCAGTCAGAACTCCCTTATCAGTTTCCCTCGCCCGCAGAACATTCTCCCGATCATCCTATGAAAAACACGAGAAACGATGATCAGACAATAAGTACGGAGTACTAGTTATTATTGTGTGAGTTAGTCTCATGTCATAAAACGGTACTCTTGTCTAAGAACTACCTTTCCAGTTAACACATCCACGGAAACCATATGGGCGATGGTGTCTTGTGCAAAGATGACGGGGGCATATTCTTTTTGAACGGGAGAAGGCTCGAGCTTTTCAATGGCAAAATCATCCTTGTGAACCGGGTTTTCTTCATCCATTCTCTTAATAGTCCAGCCTTGTTGCTTCTCAAACCATTCTCTTTCAGAGTGAAGCACTCTCACGGCATATGCCACTCCGCTTGTCAGGGGCCGCTCAAATGCAGTTCTTTCCGTGTAGCTCGCAAATGTTTTCTGTACCAAGTTCATTTATGCTAATACTATTATATGACATCTACAAGTCTAAAAACACTACACTAACACAAATTTCTATTCCCGATGAAGCCAAAAAAAAAAAAAAACGTTATTTTTTGTCGAAAGGGAGCCACAAGCGGTCACCGTAAGCTACTTGGCATCTACTGCTACTACAAGCACTTTGAAGCCTATGTTACTCCCATTCTTCTAATTACCTCCCGTACCTGTGTCCAACACTTGACACTTGGACATGGATATGAAGCAGAATCCGAGCAACATACACACTTAAAAAGTACATACTTCTAAACGAATTCGAGCAACATAGCTTGAAGCAGAATTAGAGTAACATGAAGGGTAACTACTACTCATAACAAAATTACCCAAAAGCAAGATAAATTCGGAAATTCGAGTAAAAAGGGCAAATTACCTGATCAATAGCAGAAGGACTCATGCCATGGTGAAAAGTCGAAATCAAAATAGCCATAGCTTGAATATGATTCATACTAACATTGAACTGATCTTGCAACATCCTAGCTCTCTCGTCGCACATACTACCCAAAGTCTCTTTTCTCCAATCACTCGCTAAAGATATATTATACCAAAATATACAAAAACAAATGATTATCCAAATAATCACCCACCAAATCATAAGCTTCTTTCCCCATATTTTCCTCAACTTTTTATACCCGATATACTGATAATAAGGATGGTTCATCTTACTATGATGATTTCCCGTCAATTTTTCCCACCAATTCAACAACAAGGCTTTCCCACCGTCGTCAAGCAAAGTGGGTTTCCCCTCCATAACACCACCACTAATCAACCAATTCATAGGGATCAAATAGATAAACCAACAACATAGATACCAAACCAAATGCCCAACTTTTAACCCGAACCCAATTACATGAACCAAATTCATCCACTACCCAACAACAAAAACTAGGATTTGATTGTTCACTTCAATTGTTGATGAAGAGTACTAAAATTCTACACCATTAACAAAAAAAACTCGAGTTTTAACCCGAAGTAGGATTTGATTTGTAATAATGGTTTATGGGTTCACTTCAATTGTTGATGAAAAGTACTACTCCTACAATTCTACACCATTAATAAAAAAAACTCGAGTTTTAACCCTGAAAACCCAACTACATGAACCAAATTCATTCACTACCCAACAAAAAGTACACACAGCTAGCTGTAAAATTCTATACCATTAACTAAAAAAATCTCGAATTCGAAGAGAATAATGCAGAAAATAGCAGAAAAAAAATATTAAAAAAAAATTGAAGAACAGGATGAAGATGCTATACCTTATCCTAAGAAAAAAAAATTCTAATTAATCTTATCAATCAAATAAGGTAAAAATCAACCATTTTTTTCAGCTAAGTAAAGAAGAATCAAAGAATCTATCTATCACCCTTTAAACCAAAGATTCCAAATTTCAACTTTTCAGTAAAAACACACAGAATTTTGGGTTATGAATTTTGGGTTTTATCTTCTTCAATCTTCAAACTTAACAGCAAACCTAGATCAATAAATGATGGGATTTACGGTATCACGATAGAGAATATCGTAGTATTACGGTATCTAGCTGCATAAACCCCAAATCAAACACAGAAACAGCTGAATTAAGAAGTAAAACTAAAAAAAAAATTAAAGAAAAACAGCTTATCTACTTAGAATTATGACAAATATTTGTAATAATAATAATAGTAGTAATTTCATCAAACATGTGGAGGGTTGTTGTAGAAATCGACAGTAGTGAAAGGTACACTGTACAGATTGAGCACAAAGCAATGGTTTTCAAACAAGAATTTGATTTGATTCAATTTTGTTTATTTTTAATGAAAGAAATAAGAAATTATGAAGAGTTGTGGTTTTTGGATTAGATTACTTGTAGCTCTAAAATAAAATAAAATACTTTCTTCAACGAAATGCGTATTTAATCGCGTGACAGCAATGGAGACATGATCGAACATTCGAACCTGATAGCTACAGTCAATTATACTAGTGGAGACGGTGGAACGGGGATCAAACCTGAGACAAAATTCAATGAAATACGTATTTAATCACGTTACAATAATGGGGATGTGATCGAACCTGAGATATAGTATCCATTACAATAACGAGGGGCCGAGGAGGGAGATCAAACCTAAGATCTACAAGTATTATTCACGGTACCCCAGTCTTAAATACGAGTACCAGTCTACAACATCTACCGTATATAGTAGGTATGTTTTTTTCAAAGAAATGTGCACTTAGTCGCAATACAATAACAGAAATGGGATCGAACCTTATACCCTATTACCCATCATCACTTTTTGTATAAGACGATTTTTATTTATTATTTTCTCGCCATGAGACATATTGCTCGTTGTCCATTACATTAATAGAGAAGGGGATCGAGATCGAACCTATGACTCTAAATTAAATCTGAAACATTTGAATATTTTTCAGGATAACTCAGTTTTAACTTTTAAATACGAGTATACGATATCTCCAGTAAATATTTTTTTAAAAATAAAGAAGAAAAAGAAAATGGGTATCAAGTGTTTTAGAAAGAATAAATATGGTTGTGCATTTGTCTACTAGCTTTAAGTTATTTTTATCTCTTACCCTTTTTACTCCTAAAACCAACACAATGTGGAAACAATAATTCAAATTTCTGGTTATTTTGGTTATTTAATGGCTACCTTTTTGGTTTTTTGTGGTTTGTGATTTAGGGTTCATGATTGATGTCATTTGTATTTATTTGGCTCGATAAATTTAATTAATCGAATGAGTTTTTACTAAATTAAAACAGATAAATATATATCATCGTACATCTTAAATTGTGTGGGTCCATTGATTTCCGTATATCCAATTTTTTTTAATAACGAGTAAACTTGTAATCATTATATTAGGTATGCATGCAGCGAGTAAATTTGAGTTGTACATAATAGTCTGCAAATACACGCGTACCAGTTAAACTCATCCTTATACTCTAATGTACTCCGTATATCGAAATATATTTGTTTTCTTATAAAAAAAAATATTCATAAAAATAAGATAGTTGAAGTTCTAGCAAGCTATTTTAATTACTTAAATTAATATAGTGGATGGAGTTTAAATATGTAACAAATGTGACCTCACCCTTAGACTCCAAAGTGGTGACATTTTCACACCAATCTTTTTTGAAACCTACTTAGATCCAAACAACTGGTTTAGTTATTACTTACGAATCCACACAAATAATATAAAAGATAAACAGACGATCGATTGAGATGAAGAAAAAAAACATATCTTATGAGAGACTGTTTTTCATGAAGTTAATAATAAACGTATAATAATATATATCAGTATCGAGATATGAGAGATCCCTCGTTAACGCTGATAAGAGATTTTGTTTGTTTTGTAGAAAGAGTATAACATAATGATAACATCAATGTAGAAAGTAGAAACTCCATTTGGTAAAAAGCAATAACAAATGCAAGGCATTGGGTTGGAATGACATGTCAAATAATTGGCATATTACTAACTCACCCCCACCAAAATAATGATTGTCCAAATTTATTGCAATTTTGAAACTATAATAAACCTAAATTATTGTTGCACCAAATACCCTATAGCAAATTAGCAATGCAAATATTACATATATTTGTTTCATTTGTGACGGGTTGTTATATTTTTACAACGGGTTAAATATTATTCAAAATGTTCAATGTTTAGTGGATTGTTTTATAGTAAAAAATAAAATAAAATATAACTTTAAATTAACCATGAAAATCATTTAAACAATAAAACGCAAATATAAATACAATGTAATACGTACTCGAGATTACTATTTAAAAAACTGACTAATTAAACGTGTTTAGTATTGTTTAAAATAAAATCAACAAATCTTACTCCCTAATAATACATTTGAAAATGATGTATTCTAAATAAAATATTTCCTCCATTTTCATCATTTATTTATCTTTAGTTAAATATTTCTCACAAATAATATAAAAAATATTTGAAAATGATGCATTCTAAATAAAATATTTTTTCCATCTCGGTCATTTATTTATCTTTAATTTGGTTAATATTTCCCCCAAATAATATAAAAAAAACATTTGAAAATGATGTATTCTAAATAAAATATTTTTTCCATCTCGATTATTTATTTATCTTTGATTAAATATTTCTCACAAATAATATAAAAAACATTTGTAAATGATGTACTCTAAATAAAATATTTTTTCATCTCGATCATTTATTTATCTTTAGTTAAATATCTCTCATAAATAATGTAAAAAATAAATAAATACTCGTAAATAATTGAGACGATATAAATATATATACAAAACCTATAAAAATAATATAATAAATGTTTTGTATATAAGTTATTTGTCTTCAAACTTTAAGAGCAACATTACGCATCAAAGCCCTCGGTCCTATTCGACATTAACCTATATACTTTTTTTTTTTTTTTTTACTTTTACTTTATTTTATTTTCTTCTTTTTTATTTATACCTTATGTCACTACTCACTTATTATTAGTCACACTTGTATAAGCAATATAAGCTTATAAGCTTGTCTAAGAATATTCCATAGAAAAAGCATCTATCATCCTATTGGAGTGTTAGCCACTTGGATGAAGGGGAGTAGTTCATCTCTCTAATTAATCTCTCGTCCCGGTTCTGCGCTGGTTCCTTGTACGTATTGTCTGTTAACGATCAAATAAGATTTTAGCATGTAAAAAACGGTTTAGATTTAACTCGATCGAGCGAAAATTGAGATAAATATGAGAGCGTTGGACGAATCTGATCAGCCTTTTATGTTGTTGTTGACTAAATCCTTAAACGAATTGGAAATGGAGAAAATCAGGGCGAATATCGTGTTAATAAGAACTGTGAACGAGAATAAAATAGTCACAACAGATCTAAAATATATAGTCACTTCTAAGTAACAGTTCTGACTACGTACTTATTAGGGTGAATGTGAACGGTTAATCAAGGCGAATGTGAACTGTGGTAACTAACAGACCTAAAATAGTCATTTTTTTACCATAAATTGTAAATTATTACCATTGTCACATTGATATAACGGTTATACATACAATAATTACGATAAAAACATAGATTTAGGTTTATAGAAGCTTCTATACAAAACATGGGAAGTATATATTATGTGTAGGGTGATGATTGAGAATTATTAAGTACTCTTGTTACATTATTTAAAGCATGCTAATTGCTAATATAATGCCATGCATTAGATAGTAGGAAATCAAAGAAAGACGACATGCATGCATCAACACAAATGGAATAATCTCACACTTTATTCCTTCTTCACTTTTGTATTGAAGTGGTCGGACAATTTATTTTAAAGTTAATTAATAATTATCACAAATTCCTTTAAATTAATAAATTTATAACTGATTAAATACATACGATAAATATGACGAAATACAAAATGAGTAGAGAAGATAACCTAAAAAATCGTCTCATCTAGCATTCTATCTAGTCACATATATACGAGTTATTTGATCGAATTGATTTGTTTTTATCATAAATTTATATAATATTATTCGATCATCTTAAGACAAACCAACTAATCAGTCAATTAATTAATTTGTCTTTGTTTGTTTACGGGAAGTCACAAGGGTGATTATGTTGTTAACAAAGTTCGAACCTTAGATAATGAATATTATCTGTCATGATTTATCGAAGAGTCACAAGGACAATTATGATGTTGACAAAGTTCGAACCCTTGATCATGCATTATTACATATTTATATACTCATATATCATGATTTTATCAGTTAAGCTAGTTGATATCCATTGATCTGTATCCACTAATTAATGTGTTAATTAAGAGAATTTGTGTCTTGGTAATTAATTATCTTAATAATCCTAGATATATGGCTACATGTGTAAGGAGGTGTCAGAGATTACAACTATCCAACCAATTAGATTTGAGAATGTTGTCATGCCTTAAACTTTAAAGGGTTGTAGTAGTAGTAGTGGAATATGGAATAATAATATTTTAGTTTTAAATAAATTATACAATAATACGGAGTATAATTTTACTTGGTTTATTGAATATTAAAATTACGAAATGATTATATATATGTAAAATATACTGTATAATCTAAGCTAAGTATATTCCCATTAATTTAGGGTAGCACTCGACTTCTCGTCATCTGAAATTCACTCAAATATTTAAGGTTACTATTTTTACAACGCAATAATAATCCTTAATTATAAACCTTAATGTAGACAAAAACAATAATACGAGAATTTAGTATCCCAAATTTCATTTCTAATTTCAACCCTAATTATACAATAATAATACTGGAGTATAATTTTACTTAGGCCATTATTGACGATTTTCATCTGATAGATATACGAATATTATTTACCAAACATGAACAATATCGATCTATTTATTAACTCGTTTTATTAACGGTAACATTTTTTTTGGAAATATCTTGTAGCTAGTATTAAACCAAAATTTATTAAAACGGTCCATGCATGCATGACAAAATACCTAAATCGACATATATGCTCGTGGAAATAACATAGGAGTAAGCGAGTAGTAGTATTTTATTTTAATTAATTAATTAAAAAGAGACAATAAAAGCTAGCCGCCATATTATACGTACTCATTTATGACCAATAATTTGTGCCACTATGTACGTAGTAATACGTCGTCGTATAATAGTGTAATTGTTGACCCTCACAATTCACTAAGATAAGAACCAACCCAACTATACGTAACTTGCATGGCCCCCCCTGCCTTATGAACCACGTCCACCGTTGGATTTCTCTATACGTGGAAACCAACTATTCGATAATTCACGTGAGGTAGATAACGACAAAACATTTGTTATTCCGATATATTCAGATGTCAAATTTGAGTTGTTATAACTTTGTGACAGATATACCCGTCGTAAGGGAGATCAGTTATATTTTTATCACTAATTCACCTGATTAATTAGGAGTATAATATTATTATTAAGACAGGTATATCGATCTTAAACTTAGAACAAGTCAAGTAGTTGAGATAAGATAAAAGCAGAAACCCTAATGAGAAGTAGAGGGTAATTCGTCATATTTTTACAAGTTAGGTGTTATTTGACCAGCTATACGTGGTTTAAGAGTGATCGACCAATTGTTACATCATAATTAGTGTCCAAAGCAACAAGCTAAGCAACAATTGTGGATAATCCAATGATTAGTTTATGCAAAATTATATTGTGTTATCATGGTAGTAAATAAAATAAAATAAAATAATTTTTTTTATTACGAGTATGGTGGTACTGAATTTCAGTATGATTTCTGTATTTAATTTAATATAGTCGTTATTACTTATTATACTTGATCCGATAAACACGTTGATTCGATTGATGTCGGCCAGGTCATTTTAAATTTAAACTTCAAAACATGCATTTCCCAAAAAAAAAAAAAACTCATCATCTGGATTATAATACGATCAGTCTGTGCTCAACTCTGTATCTGTTAAGGGATATCGAGTATGAACGTATTAAAGGGATAATAATCTCTTGATTAATTATGTCTTACTACAATAATAATAATTAAAGAGATTAAACAATATTGTTGGACACGCCTAATTAAGAGGATTAATGCTTTTGTTGAATGTGTCCTCGAGTAGCTTACCTTACTCATTCTCCACAATATATAATACAATCCTCTCAACACAATAAAGTAATGATTTCATGTTATTATTATTACTCATATAAGTCACTTTAATTATTATAGTATATATTAATTAATCGAGTTATTAACGAACATCGTCTCACACTAAATTAATGTTATATATAGGTTATGTTTGGCAAACGACAATAACAGATTTGTAATACTAGCGGATAATATTAGCAGAATACGGTTAACAGATTTTAGCGACATGTTTGACTAATTAAAAATTTAATCAAATTTACAGAATTTTGAAAGAGCGTTTGTTAATTAGCCGATTATGAGCAATATGGTATCGGAATATGGTATCGTTTGATTAGTAGTTAGGTCGAAATTTACTAATTTTCACTTCTATATTTATATATTTTATAATAATGCATGTACTTTCTATTAACCTAAGACAATAATTTTACTACTTAATACTAGAATTAAAGACATTATCAATACTCTTTTAAAGAGTAGCCTTTGATGATTGCAACTCTTCTTTGTTCCTTACTTTTTTTTTTTTTTTTAATGACGAGTGAACCCGCAGTCCCTATTTTTGGTGCGCTCTGGGTAAAGTAAACCCTCGGATGTACGCATAGCCTGCAAACCACGCACACCAGGTAAATCGTACGTAGACGACATGCCCGAAACCTAGAAGACATAATCTCAAACCATACAACTCCACGACTCCTTACTTTATAGCATGACATGCATGGTTACGTAAGGAAATAGGTGTTGCCATATGAATGAATGATGGTCCGACTTGCATTAAATTAATAATGTGTATAAAAATTTTACGTGTGTTGTGAGTTGGGACATGAATGAAGTAATTATAGTGACAACATACAAAAAATAAATTAAAAGCTCCTTTATTATTAGATTAGATGCATGGAATTGAGCTTACATAGTTACATATATAGACATATTTTGAGTAGTGGAGTTGGAGTATAGATAGTTTTTATTATAAATGTGATGACCTATAGTCCTATATATAGTGTCCTATATGTATGTTTGACAAGTGTTGTTTTTAATCGAAGATGTCCTACCTTACTGGTCAAGGCTAAGGTGTCGTTTGGTTGCCCTCTTAAATCATAGGAAGTAGAACTTCCCGTAAATTGATAAATTGTGATCGTGTTTGGTTGCTCATTTTCCGAGAATTGTCCCTTCCTCCATAATGGTGGAAGTTACTCACCAAGTCCTCGGTGTGTAGAACTTTCCGCATGAAGTCATTTTTCACATGGCAACCAAACACTATTTTTGTAATTCCCATTAAATACAAATTCATGTGAATTTAAGTTCCCGGTAACTCCATCTTCTCATAGTGAACCAAACGAGCCCTAAGTACCGTAAACAATGGGTATTAAGACTCGCTTGGGATGAGGGTAATAAATCCGGGTGGAGTAGAGCAAAAATGAATTAGAATTGACATTTTCTCCATTTCCGCTTATCATAATTACTACTCTCCGTAATTTTTTAGTTTCTTTTTGCTCTATTACCCCCAGAATCATTACCCTAATTCCAAGTGAATCCTGAGGTTTGAATCTCCCCTCCCTTATATTGTAATGTGATTAAGTGCGCGCCCCGTGGAACATTTTTAACAATTATGAGCAGTTAGATCAATTACGAATAATGAATTTGAAAAACTAATGCGCGGGAGAATTTTGCCGCTCCTAACCTCATGGGAATATACACGACTCGGATCTAGACTAAATCGAATTGTTTACAAAAAAACAAGTGTTTTTGATTGGGTGGTCGACATAAAACAATAGTAATAGATATACTCCGTCTTAAACAAGACCAACTACTGACACCCTAAGTCCCTTGTGTCCCATAAAACAAAGGGAAAAAAGCCTTACCCTTGAAGCAAAAAAATGGGAAATGATGGGTGCATGAAACATGTGTAAAGAAGGTCCTTTAGAACCAAAAAGTATGGGCAAAGGCCACATCTTATAGGATAGTGACCCACTAAGCAAAGGTGTACAAAGACCTAACACCAACAACTTAACTTAATTGCATTCATCCCACGGATATCTGTCGTGTAAAACTGTCTCATATTCTGCAATTTATCATACATTAAATTAGGAAAATAGTTTATTTATTACTGTAAGTGAGTGGTCAAATCCTAAACTTATTGCGGGACCGTCTCCTTGAAAAATCGATGAAATAATAAAGTAGTATTAATTTATTTATTTTTGTTCAACGAAGCGCGCACTTAGTCGCATTATTATATAGACGAAGGAGATTCGAACCTGTGACCTATTGTTTTTTGGCAGAATAAGAGTACATACGCTTTGATGCTGACGGGGTTCAAGTCAGATTTGAAAAATGACTTTTCTCTTGTACGAAGAGTATCCTAAACTTATTGTAAAACCGCTTCACCTGAAAATTACTGATCATAAAATAAGTCTCTTATAAAATCGTCCCGCATTAAAATACTTTGATACTCACTACTTAACTTATAATACACCAAATATATAAATAGCTCATTTTTAAAACATGTTTTATAAATACTTTTATATTGTAATGAAGTTAATGTATAGGTCAATTTATGTACACATTTTTTTACTAAGCTAGGAACCTAATTTTTGACTTTAGAGTTAATAATAATTTATTATAAATGTAAAATGTCTAGGTACATTTAATCATATTGACTAGTAATATATATTATATTGACATAAATCGATATTAAATTTACGTTATTTTGTTGACCATAGAGACGAATATTGAAAAATAAAAATTATGATAAAATATTGAAATTAAATTGTGTTAATATGAAAATAATACTCCGTAATTAACATTTTCTTCGTCCACTATTTTTTCTCTCATTTCATTATAATATATACCTCACAAATATTCATGAAATTGGACGTAATATTGTTTCACATGATAGTGGGCTTGGGATAGTAGGAGAGCCATGATACAAATGTTTTGTTGTATTGGGCTGCTTTGCTAACATATCAGACCAATATTGTATTGGGTTTTCTTAAGAAAAAAATGGATCAAAGAACTTTTTTAGTTTTAAAGAATTTTTAAAGAACTCTCGTATAAGATCGTCCAATAATATCGGATGAGTCAAATAAGAAATAATCCATAGTTGAAATGGGTAGTTATCGAAATCAATGTTTGAATTTTTAGGAATGGACTGATCTTACGGTATAAGACCGTCCTATATAATAATTTATATGAATATTTTTTTTACAAAGGTTTTACTGGCAAATTGTTGTATAAAACCGTTCTATATGATCATGCTGACACATAACAATAACAGCCGAATAAAATTTAATACTCCGTAATTCTCTAATTTAATTGTGATAACGGCTTCTTTTAAATTGAACTCGTACTCGGTTGAATATGTCTTACATTATAGAACGATCCTACAACAATGAAGGTGAAGATAAGAGTATGTTGAAAAGAAAATCTAACCATTTTGGATTTAGTTGATTGTGGGCTTGTGTCTTGTGGCATTCATGATCCCAATTGATGCTAGTTACTCAAAGATAACCCAAGTTGTTATAGAATTCTCTTTTATATCATAAAACGGTTTTATAATCAAGTTTTTCGAAAAATAAAAATATCAAATCCACAAAATATCTTAAAATATCAAATTCACAATTATTATACCGTATCCATTCACGTAACCACCTATTTACTTATATACAACTTCCCACATCCCGATCACATTTGCCCTAAACACTCTATTTAAATGTCGATGCGATTCTTTACACTTGAACTAAACTTAGCTAAACTACACTAAAGAGGATTTGACTAAATCAGACTAAATCGAACTGAAGTGAGTTAAAACCCACGACAAAAACGAAATCAACGATATTAAACAAGATGATAATGAAACGAGACAGCTCGCAAGTCACTCGAACTCAACTTGATAAAAATCGGCTCGTACTCAACCTTACCCTCGGCTCGTACTCGACCTTGACCTCGACTCGACTCGACTCGACTCGGTATCACCCCTACTTTTAATAGTAGAAAAAAAACACATAAAAAACTTGAGGTTACAAATAAAGTGAGAAAAAAAAAAACACAAAAAAAGAAAAAAAGGACCAAAAAAAATTCTCCATCATCTCAAAAAAATTTCATGTGATTTTGAGTAAACAAATGTTTGATTTTGCTTCAAGAATTGTGCAAGGGTTTATGATTTGACAATTGCTACAATACCCAGAACCCATAATTTGGGGATTTTTTCTGGAATTCAAAGTAAATAAAATGAAGGGGTTTCTGGTTCATGGAGTTCTTTGATTCCAATCTCCATTTTCTTCAATAGGTAAATTGAATCAATTACTGTTTCTTCATTACCCCAAACCCTAGAATTTGTTCAATTTGATTGTAATTTAGTTCATAGTTTTATTTTTGCAATCACTGAACTAATGTTAGGGTTTTGGTTGATTTTGATCCTCTTTTATGAAATTGCAGTAATTTTGTTCATGTTAGTTACATTTTCTGCATATTTTGTGCATTTGATTTGTTGGGTTAGTGTGATTTTTGCGATTGAGATTGAGAAATTTGATATCGAAATTCCCATTTTATGTGATTGAACTTCTAGTGATTGCATTTTTTTTTGTTAATTTAGGGTTTGAATCACTTCAGTTGTGTTACTTGATTGCTGTATGAACATTTCTCTCTGTTTCTCGGATCGATCTCCCCCTCGTTAACTTACAGAATTATGAGCTCTTGCTTGTATGGATTCCGAGTTTGAAGGGCGAAAACATTTTAGTTCATGTACTTATTAGAGGTACATTACCTCCTTAGTTAGCATTCCGTCTCTTCTCCGACTCCCTATGAATTCGTGATGAATGAACCCGTGTTACTCACTAGCCTTGGTAATCGATAATGGCTACTTCAGTTGGTTATGATCTTTATTGTTATATGCTATCAGTATGACTGTATGAGTGAATTTTTCACTTGTTTCCATTGAAGCCAAACACTCGTTAATCTTTGGTTTTGGGGGACGATGGAGTAAAGCAAAATGACTCAGTAATCTTACACGTCTTTTTATCGTGAATTAGCATTCGTTTGAGGCAGTTGTCGATGAAATTAGGGTCATTTGGAAACAACCTCATCATGTTGGTAACATTAGGATAAGGCTGTTTGTTGCCACTCCGACTATCACATGGTTGATTATGGGCTAGGGTTTCCCTATTGGGCCTCAAAGCCTCACCCCAGCCGTTATGCATGAATGTGAATGAATAACCTCTCTTTTGCCTGAGGACGTAGCTAAGACATCGTTAGTGAATCCCATAAATCTGTGTGTCGTTTAAGCGTTCTTACTTGTGTTATAGTAACACTTTTTTTCCCTTAAGAGAGAGACGGGCTGGTCAGGGTGAACTTTAATGAATACATGTTGATATAATTGCATTTTTTGTCGTTGAATTCAAGCTTGAAAACGTTAACATAAAGAGATACGTGTTGGAATTGATGAGGGAGTTGCATGTCCGTTGAGCCTATATCGACAAGGTGTACAAAAAAGCATGGAGTGCAACAAAGACGACGCAATCAAGGCAATGGAAATAGCCAAGAAGAAGTTTAATGCTAAAGACATAGCCGGAGCAAAAAAATTTGCGCTCAAGGCGCAAAATCTATATCCGGGGCTCGAGGGTATTTCTCAAATGGTGGTGACACTTGATGTATACGCCTCTTCCGAGAATCAAATCGTTGGTGAGGCAGATTGGTACGGTGTGCTTGGGGTGTCCCCACAAGCTGACGATGATGCGGTCAGAAAACAGTATAGAAAGCTCGCTCTTATCCTACATCCCGATAAAAACAAGTCTATTGGAGCCGAAGGAGCGTTCAAGCTTGTTTCCCAAGCTTGGAGTATGTTGTCTGATAAAAGTAGAAGAGCTGCTTACGATGCAAAAAGGAATCCTAAGGGTAAAAACCCTTCCGAGCTTTTTGGTCCGAATGGTTTATACAACTTTGCAAAAACCGCTTCATCTAATGCCAAATCAAGTAAGAATGCGAATGTGAATGTGAATGTTCCTCGGACAAATGGGTCTTCAACTGCTGGTTCGACTAAGAAATCCGCCTCTTTTTGGACTATTTGTCATAGATGTAAGATGCAGTATGAGTATCTTAGATCTTATCTTAATCAGAATTTACTCTGTCCGACCTGTCGTTTGCCCTTTTTTGCCTTGGAGCAACCGCCACCTGATTCAAAGAGTTCGTCTCATCATCGAAAGTTTCACCGGGGGGATTCGACGTTGAAGAGCAACTCTAAAGGGAACTTCCAGTGGTTTCCGTTCTCGGGAGCTGCTGGTGCGTCATCGGTTTCTCAAGCTGCAAATGTTGTCCAGCAGACGTATGACAAGGTTAAGAGGGTACGGGAAGAAGCACAGGCTGCTGCTAAGAAGCGAGAAAAGTCGATGAAAAGGAAAAATCACGTCTTTGAAAACTTCGTCGAGAAAAAGAGACGAGCAAGCGATGATACTGGTATAAATAATCATCAGATGGGCCCTAAAACCACCAGGATGCTAGCACAAATTGAACTGCAGAAGATACTAATGGATACGGCTCAAAAAGAGATCAGAGGAAAATTAAACGGTTCTAAATCCACTAGTTTTTCCGATAATTCTGCTGAAAAGGTGACGACAAATGAGAAACGTCAATGTCAGGACAAAAGTAAGGTCAGTGAGACTAACACTGGGTCGATGAAGGCTCGAGCTTCAGTCCCGGTGCCTGATCCAGATTTTCATAATTTCGACCAGAATAGGACAGAAATCGACTTTGAAGAGGGTCAGGTATGGGCTGTATACGACGATGTTGATGGGGTGCCCCGGTATTATGCTATGATTCATCGTATCATCTCTCGGAATCCCTTCAGGGTCCGTATAACTTGGCTTACTTCAAAAAACATGGAGTTCAATCCAATAAAACGGGTTGGTTGTGGCGAATTTAGCGTAGGAGGTAGGCGTGAAACATGTGACGGTCTGAATTGCTTCTCGCACAAGGTAAAATGGGAAAACGATTCTCGTGGGTCCGGCTGTATTTTTCCGAGGAAAGGTGACGTGTGGGCGATTTACAAAAACTGGTCTTTAGACTGGGATGAACTAACCGATGATGATGTAATCCACCAGTACGACGTGGTGGAAGTGCTAGAAGATTACAGCGAGAATATTGGAGTTTTTGTGATTCCGTTAGTCAAAGTTGCGGGATTCAAGGCTCTATTTCACCGTCACTTAGATCCCGAAAAAGTGAGTCGGGTTCCAAGTAGGGAAATATCTCGGTTTTCTCATCAAATTCCTTCTTACTTGCTTTCTGGTCGAGAAGCTCCTAACGGTCTAAAAGATTGTCGGGAACTCGATCCAGCTGCTCTCCCTCTTAAATATCTTCAGGCGATCGGAGATGTTAAAGATGAACCGATTATTACTTTCCATGACGATCCAAAACCCGTAAATATCGTCTCGGAATCTGCAGAAACAATGGAAGAAGTTACATAGCATCATATGCTGCTACTCCAGTTCTTCATATCTGACTTCTCTGCATTTCCTGTCGTCAATCTCCGATCCAGCTGAAACGAGAAACCCAGATCAGAATGCGACTTGAAGCTCGAAACTCAAATACATTCCAGCAATCGATGCTTACCTATTCCGATGACTGCTTCACATTGAAGCCAGGAGCATGCAGCATGCAACTTCTGTTCTTTGCTTGCCAGGTTTTTTTTACATAAATGTTACTCGTAGTATAAAATTAAGATCAAGCTTTACTGATTTCGATTCCTGATACTAGGCTAGCTTCCTGTATACTGTATACTAACTGGTCGTTGTTTTCAGTCGTTAAAGATTCGTGTATTCAGGTTGCATCTTACTAATTTAGAATGGGGTTCAGTAGTTAAAATCACTGTCTTATACTCGGAGTTATATGATCGAATCAGACTCGGATTATAGTACTGATTTAGAGTTATATGATCGAATCAGAAACGTAAATGGATCGACCTGATTCAGGCCTTGTTCTTTCCAGTTTAGTTTCCGTTTCCTGTTTACTCTTTTAAGTTCAGTTCAGCCGGAACCAAAAAACCAGTTTGTCGTGAATCTGTATACTTGTATAAAACCATTACTCGTAGTCTCGTATATGATTATGAGTATGTGTTGTATTCAATTCGAATCTGACTCGGATACCACACCGTAAAAGTGAAAGTTTTCAAAGATTCGGACTGTTGTGATAAATGAGGACCAAAGTTCTAAGTCATGGACCCTAGAAACGTTACTCGTACTGTCTTAGTCATGTTACCTGTTGTATATGGCACCATGTACAGGTGAAGTCCCCACCCCCCTCTTCTTCACTGAGCCATGACAACAAACCCTACCTAAAACGTGTCAAATAAATCGATGAGATAAAACAAAATGACTATAAATTTAATAAAAAATATTCGTTAGTTTATCTGAATGACGTTGTACAAAAACTTAGAAGAGACGGTCTCTTATGAATGTTATTGGAAGACTTCTCACATAAAAACAGATTCCGTTATGAGTAAGTAATTTTCCACGTCAGTCTTTACCCGTCAGTAGCTTATAATTCTCGACAAGAGAAACATAAATCAAAATCGTCAACTACAATTCAAAGTTCAAACACGACTTTCGAAATTTGTATTAATACCTAAATCGATCCGACGAATAATTTGTATTAATATTTTTAGGTTATATACCCAAATTTGATTACATAGACCTAACCGTATACGGAATGCCTACTAAAAATACTTGAAGGAAATGACGTGTCATCCACGTAGACACCACGCTCCAATCATATTAAACCACGTGTCACCGTTGACGTTTCTGACTCCTTTCACCATCCGTATTATATACACACACTATATATATTCAAAATTGATTTTCAGACCAACGAAAAAAATTGATTTGGCCGAAGAGAATTAAATAAATAAATTTATAAATTCATCCCCAATTTCCCAATTCTCTCTCTTCGGACAAACCCTAATTTTCCGTTAAATCCTCATCTTCTTCATCAATCAATCATGGTATGATTACGATCTCTCTTTTCCTTCCTTTAATTTTCCGTTAAATTCATAATTGTTTAAATTTATTTTGATTGCATGTTTTTAATTTGTTAGAATTTGGTTGTTACGAGCTGATCTGATTATAATTCTGATGTCGGATTGCTTGATTGATTCAATTTGGTGGGTTTTAATTGTGTGATTGTGCTGTAAATGATTGAATCTGATGTTGTAATTTGCAAATCTTGCGAGATCTAGGTTTTTTGATTGCATTTGGTTTGATGTGATTTAGTTCTTTTTTTTATGAATCTGCATCATGAAATTGATTGAATTGAGGTAGGTAATGAAAGATTTCAGATTTCAGATTTCAGAGAAGTTTTGAGTTGAATCTGTTTGTTTCTCTTTGCTAATTGCTGTCAATTTTGATTTCTATGTTTATATGATCGGTTTGATCTTGAAATGAATGAGGATTAGGGGTTCGATTCTTATCTTCGCTAGTGAAATTATGAAATTGGGGGATACATCACATTATTTGATTTGGTTGGATAAGTTGATTTGTCATTTGCTGCTTGTTCTTTTGATTTATCATCTAGCATTCATATTTTGAAATTTCGAGCTAAAATCACGTGTTTTTCTGCAAATTATGTGATCCCAAAATCCCAATTGCTTTCATTAGAATGAGGCACACAAATTCTTCTTGTTTAATACGGGTTTATCCGTTTTAGTGAAAATGGATATACTTATGTTGGGTTGCCTACTCTCATCATGTTGTAATATTTGGACCGGTTTCCAAAAACGAATATGTCCGTGCTAAGTGATTCTGTTAGCATTGCGACGGGTTGAATTGATGTTTATGACACCATCTTTTACTGTACAGACAACGTCAAGGCGTCTTGCAGACAGGAAGAGCGAGAAGTTCCAGAAGAACATTACAAGGAGGGGTTCTGTTCCTGAGACAACCATCAAGAAGGGTGCCGACTACCCCGTTGGCCCTATTTTGCTCGGCTTCTTTGTGTTTGTAGTCATCGGTTCATGTGAGTTTCTGTTTTGCTTCCTCATTCATCATCGTCTTTTGATCATTAACTTATTTACTAAAATGTCCGATGTTTGTTTCTGCTGTCTTGCTCATCATCGTTTTCTGATCATTAACTGGTTTACTAAATGTCGATGCTTCTCTTTGCTGCCTTGTTCATCACTGTTTTGACGTTTTCTGATCATTAGTCGATTTACTAAATTTCAATGTCACTTTCTGCTGCCTTGTTCATCGTTTTCTGACAGTTAACTGATTTACTAATTGTCTGTGTTACTTTTTGCTGCCTTCTTCATCGTTTTCTGACCGTTAACTGATTTACCAAACGTGTACGTTACTTTTTCCTGCCTTGTTCATCGTTTTACTAAAATGCTGATACACCGTTTGTTCATGCAGCTCTCTTCCAGATTATCAGGACCGCCACCAGCGGAGGAATGGCTTAAATGTCGCGTATGATGTGAAGCTCTCTTTCTTCCGAATATGTTTAGTAGTTAACTATAGAAAATCGAGAAACATGTACTAGTACTATATCTTTGTTGTCGAAACTGAAATTCTGAATAAAGATGCAGTGATGCACATTCTCTCTAATTCTTGGTTCATTGAAGAGCTCACTCAGTCGCAATACGATATAGGGGACGGGAATTCTAGATTAACAACACTTTCATGATAATAAGCATAAAATGACGATAATAACAATAATCTAACATATAGTAGTAAAACATGGCGACTTAACTATGTAATCTGGCGAGTACTGGATGATCGATCTCCAAGACTCTGTGCTACTTCTCGTCGTTCGGCTCATACTCTTTCTCTTCGGAAATGCTGCTCTCTGTCTCAGAAGAGTGGAGAGCGTCGGGTGGAACCTGACCGGTATGAACCATCTCCTCATACAAGGGACTAAGCAGCGGCATGACGTCCTCGCGGAACTGTCGGAACTCAGTTTGTATCTCAGTTAGCATCTCAATTACGGTGGCGGATATTTCACGCTGGCTCTTCATCGTGTCCTCGTGGAACTGTCGGGACTCGGCTCGTAGCTCAGTTATGGAGGCGTGGAACTGTCGGAACTCGGCTCGTAGCTCAGTTATGTTGGCGGATAATTCACTCAGGCGCGGCATCATGTCGTCGCACGGGGGTGGCTGGGGGACCAGTGGTTGGGCCGCCTCGGTCCTCGGTCTTTTGCTTGACGGTTGATCCATAAATTAGGGTTTTATTTGAAAGAGGAGAAGATGATTAAGCGAAGGAGGATAGAGAGAGATGGGAAAGAGTGTATATATACTGATAAGTAGGTCTCCCTTTTGACGGATATCTATCCAAATCAAAATGGATATTATTTGACCCGTCACACATTTGTGATGATATTTCCGTCACAAGACAGAATTTGCCTATATCGAGGGGGGGTTTTCCTGAAGTCGATCGATTAATCATGATCGACTAAGCAAGGTTTCAAAGAGCTTTTATTCCATAATTACCCAGATAAGTCATCTTTCTTCAGAATTTCACCTTTTTTTTTACTGTATCTGATGGTTTAATTTAATTTACCCAGTTATCGTTTTAATTTAATTGCATGATTTTATTTTGTTCTGAGCTGATCTGATCATAATTCTGAGCTGTGAATCTGTGATTAGCTGATTGATTCAATTGCTGGTTTTATTTTTGTGTACTCATGCTGTAAATTCTTGAATCTGATGTTAGAATTTGCAAATCCTGTGAGATCTACCTTTTTTTAATTGCAATTTGGTTTGATTTTTCTGGAAAATTCATGCAATTCAACTTTCTGAAATCTGTATAAAACCGAAGTTTAATCGAATTGTTAAGACTAGGTATCCTGAGACGATAGTTCACAGGTTCAAATCTCCCCGTATAGGACGCTCCTCGTTGGAAAAAAAATATTAAACCTATCCCTAAACTAACACAACCCAACTAAAGACAATGTTAAGGGTAGTTGAATCATCCAAAGAGAAATTCTGAACCAAACTCAAACCAAACTCAAAGAACAATGTAGTATAAATTCCCTCATTTTTCATATCAATTCACCAATACACACAACATCAACAAACCATGACGACGCAAACCCAATCAACATCGGTCCCAAAACAAGTCGAAGACGACAACATTTTCCGTAGCAGGTACAACCCTGTCCCAGTCCCCGAAACCCTCACCTTACCCGAATTCGTCCTACAAGACTCGGAGTTATTCTCCGACAAAGTAGCCTTAGTTGAGGCATGTACCGGGAAAGAGTTCACTTACGGTCAAGTAGCTAGGGACACGAAGAGGTTCGCAAGAGCCTTAAGGTCACTTGGCCTTAGGAGAGGTCATGTTGTCATTGTTGTCCTACCCAATGTGGGTGAGTACCCTATTGTTGCTCTCGGGATTATGGCCGCCGGGGGTGTTTTCTCTGGTGTGAACCCGGGTTCACATGCTTCCGAGATTGGGAAGCAAGCTGTTGCTGCTGATGCTAAGCTTATTGTCACAAATGGTACTATTTATGAGAAGGTTTGTTCTTATAAACTTCAACCAAACACTAGTCGGGTTGGGTTGAGTCATTATCGGGTTTCATTACTATCGTTTATTTTATTTTATCGTGTCACATCAACTATTCACCATTATTTTTAGTTTTCGGCCATTATTTGGTTGTAACACACGCTAAATCATCTCGCTTTCCTTTGGCTTAGTAGTAAGTTTAACGATATTGGGTCAATACTGAGTCAGGTTTAAGTCACTGATCCTCGAATCATATCTGGTACTGGATCCCAAACGGGTTTGGTTGGTTTCGGGTTAGGTCACTAATCCTCAGCTCGTTTCTTGTATTTGGTATCGGATCCCAAACGGGTTGGTGGGTTGGTCCGGGTTAGGTCACTAATTGAATTACTTCTGTTAACATTAGTACAATGCATAACAATGCATAAACAGGTAAAGGAACTAGGCCTACCAATCATACTACTAGGCCAAGAACGAATCGACAAAAGCTCAGCAATCTACTACGAAGAACTCCTCCAAGCGGCCGACAGAACTAACATCGACCTAACCCAAGACCCGGTGAAACAAACCGACTTATGCGCCCTCCCGTTCTCTTCCGGCACAACCGGGATGTCCAAGGGAGTAATGCTAACACACAAAAACATAGTAGCCAACCTCTGCTCAACTCTGTTTAGTGTCCCTAAAGAAATGATCGGTCATGTCACAACTTTAGGGCTAATGCCCTTCTTTCATATATATGGTACTACAGGGATTTGTTGTGCTACCCTTAAGAATAAGGGTAAGGTTGTTGTTATGGGTAGGTATGAGCTTAGGACATTCTTACATGCCCTTATTACTTATCAAGTTAACTTTGCTCCTATTGTTCCTCCTATCATACTTGCTTTGGTTAAAAACCCGATTGTTGATGAGTTCGATCTTAGTAAGCTTAAGCTGAAGGCGATCATGACTGCTGCTGCGCCTTTGGCTCCGGAAATTCTCAATGCTTTTGAGAAGAAATTCCCTGGTGTCATAGTCCAAGAGGTAATATAATGTACTATTATGTATATATGTTGTTATGTGTACTCACATTTTTGATTTTTCGGTACCTTGTCGGATTTCAAACCTAGTCATTGGCGGTTAGACCTGGCAAAATTGGCCTGACCCGAATAACCCTTGACCCGAATAACCCTAGCCGATTTTCTAGGGTTATGGTGACTCTTCTACGAGGTGTGGAATGAAAGTTTTCGAAGTAACAATACATGTGGTTGTGTTAATTTATTGCTAGGCATATGGGTTGACGGAGCATAGTTGCATAACGATGACACACGGGGATCCGAGCCAAGAGCATGGCGGTGTTGCGAAGAGGAACTCGGTCGGATTCATCCTTCCAAATATCGAGGTTAAGTTCATCGATCCTGAGACGGGTTTATCCCTCCCTAAGAACACCCCTGGTGAAATTTGTGTTAGAAGCCAATGTGTCATGCAAGGTTCGAAATTTGTTCACTAGAAGTTCATCGAAAATTGCTTTAATGTTCGTGGTATGAAAACTAGTTATCGTTTTAATGTTTGGGATTCGACAGGATACTACAAGAACGACGAAGAGACGAATCAAACCATGGATGATCAAGGCTGGCTGCATACGGGAGATATCGGTTATATTGATGATGACGGAGATGTTTTTGTCGTTGATCGTATCAAAGAATTAATCAAATTCAAAGGGTTTCAAGTAAGTTTCATTCTTCGTATTTTAACTAACTCAAAAAACACGTAACATACGATATAAGACAATCTCATGATAACCAGAATCGTCGTTCAGGTTGCTCCAGCTGAATTAGAGGCCATCTTGCTATCTCACCCTTACATTGAAGACGTAGCCGTTATTCCGTATGTATATTACTCACTCCATATTTTCTACCTCTCAACGTAGAATAAAGCAAAATGACTCGCTTCAAAAAAAATCATATTACCGACATTTTGAGTTTTTTCAAGTTTGCTTATCTCGTCATAAACGAGAATTTGATGCGTTAGCCATGGTTGATGTTTGATGTAGGCTTCCTGATGAAGAAGCCGGAGAAATTCCGGCTGCATGCGTAGTGATGAACTCGAAAGCAGAGGAGAATGAAGAGGAGATAATCAACTTTGTTGGAGCAAATGTAGCTCAATATAAGAGGATTAGGGCAGTTTATTTCATGGAATCCATTCCGAAATCTCCATCCGGAAAAATCATGAGACGACTTCTCAAAGACAAGATTATGGACAAGATCAAGGCTAACGACCCTCCTCAAACTCGAATCTTAAAATAAATTATTATCGACTAATTGATCGATAAATAACGTTAAAATTCACTTGTTCGATGATGTTGAATTTCTATCGAAATACTTTTTTAGTTAAGAAAATCACTAAATAACGCTTCTTTTTACGCATTAATTTATGAATCAAATTTGGGGAAATTTTGTTGATTTTTCACGTGGGCTTAAAACATCGTTACTTATTATTATTCATGTGAAACATGTCCGATTTATTGTTTCTGGTGGTCGCATTTTTGTCTGATTTATTTGTTTTGATTTTTTTAGTAATTAGCTAGTCAAGTAAGCCTTTTAAAAATCATAATAATATATAAAATTTAATTAGTTAATTTATTATTAATTAAATCAAACTATCAAAGGGTGTGATTAAGAAGCTAATTATGATAATTATTTGGCCTAATCCAACCTTTGACCACTTAGAAGAGTCATATTTAGTTAAGTTAATTAGACTTTCAAAGAGTGGAAAAGGGAAATATTCTAATTAACACTAGATTCATTTACTTTTAAAGTTTAAGGTCATTATTAGTATTTGTGGTAAGACAATAATAAAGCAAAATAATAATTAAAGTGTAATATTCAAATCTAAAGAGGGAGTAATTAATATATACAATTAGATAATATTGGAATAAACTTTAAAAATTATACGGGAATACACCTCTGTTATGAAAATATGAACATCGTAAAATAGAAATATTTTTAATTAAAATAATTATGTTTTACGCGTGATTATAATAGAGATACATAGATAAACAAGTTTACATTTTTTTTTAATATAAATCATCAAATCTTTTTGTGATTTCTTAATGACATTATCTAATTAAACAACCAATACTGCCCATAAAACCATGGGCACATAATTGTTAATTGTTAATTTTTAATTAATAATATAATTTATTTTTTTGAAAGAAATTAATAATAATATAATTAAGAGATGCTGATTTCTTTTGACGTGGACATATATAATCATAAACAAAAGCCCACAATCGAATATGTCTTAATTCAGTGGTTAAAGATGAGGTTTTCTGGAACAGGTTTCAGGTTCGAATCTTCACTTTCCTATATTGTAATGCGATTAAGTACGATGGACACAAAAATAATAATAATAAAAAAAACTAAATCCCACAAATAGCACATAACTTATTCCAATAACTTGGGCATGTAACTGCCATTAAGTACAAGTTGGTTACTAAATTAATATTAACAATGTGTACTTACCTAGGAACACATTATTTGCTTTACCTAAAATTAATTAATTAATTAATCATACTTTATTAGTACAAGATTAAATTAAATATTGTTTATAATAATAATTAAGATAATTTGATGATTTAATTAAGTATATTATTGTAGGCTTTGTAGCTCATATGTAGTGGTTAATCATGGTACTAGGAATTTGATTGGTTAAGGTTTAATTTATCACAAATTCTCAACAGATATATCCGTCATAAAAATAAAAACAGTTCGTGTAGGGAAGCAAATTTGAACTATTATAACCGTATGACGTAGAACTCCATCATAAAACAGACTAATTATTACACTACGTAATTTATAAATTATTTTTACCATTTGTGTATCCAAAATTATTTGCGTAATAAGGTAAAAGATCGTACACCTGCTACAACAATTTTATTACGGAGTACACTAATTTTATAGTACGAGTAATATTTAAGAACAAAAGTTACCTCGAGTGGTAAAAACTTTCTTACATTACTATAAATTTGAGGGTACGATTCAATTTTTATCTGAAACAAAGATTAACGTCGATCGATATCTTTTTTAACCTAATTTGACCATAAAATGACTAATAAAAAAAGATAATTTTATCTCATTATATTCGATAAAATATTCTAATAATAACTTATCTGATACGAGTATTTTGTAAAAAAAAAAAATATTACCACATCTTCTCATTTTTTTTGACCTTTTACTCCATTATTTTCTTTATAAGAATTATTTCAAGTAAATAATTGAGATTATGGCAGCCTTCCATCTCAATCACTCACTCACCTATCAGTTTACTGTTGTGTAGGTCCTCTCAAGTCTCACCTAATTACTCTTCTTTTCCTCGAAAATCGCGCTAATTCTTGTTTAAAATGATCTTAATTAAGTTATAATTAAAACTCGATATAATTCACCTCTGGTAGTGAGTATCGTGTTTTTACTTAGGTCGGAGTATCGGTTTATATATACTCGTATATGAAATCTTGGGAGAAACGTGTATTTTTGATTTTTTTAATGTTGAAAATTATAAATTTAACGGGTGAAGAGATTCGGATACGAACGTTACATACGAACACAAGTGTGTATATATATATATATATGCATTTTTCTCGAAGAATTTGTTCCTACGTTCTGTTTCTAAAATATCAATACGGTACAATATTTGTACAGTTAATGCGTATGTAAATGAGCTAAAATAACATTTAACTGAGCAAAACGAGGTCAAAACGGGTTAACCGGGCCAGATTCGAGTGTGTTAGCTTAGGAGTTAGGCCGTGTCATTTTCAGGTTCCTAAAAATCAAGTCAAATTTCGAATCAAACAGTCATCTCGGTTCCAATCATTTTCGTGTATGTTAATCGAGCCTAATTAGGTCAAGCGAACCCGCCCGATCAAGTTCGGGTTCAGTTCAAAGTGTCTATTGTTCTGATCGAGTCATTCGAGTTGGGTCAGTTTCAGACGGTCGACCATGAACATGCATGCCAAATTTCTTTGTACTATTAGCTAGTACAGTAACAAAGAAAGTACAGTAAAAAAGAGTAAAAACGACAAAGTAGATTCCCCCCACAACTTCTATGCCCCATCTCATTATTCAACAAATTGACGTAAATATCCGTCATAATATTATAACAAGTCAAATATTTATCCATTTAGATAAAAAAACACAAAACAAATCGTACTCCAATTTACTATTCTTTCTACCTCGATTATTTGTTTACATTTATATTATCCGCAATCAGTATTTTAATCGAAGGTAAACAAATGACTAAGATGGAAGAAATATACCGTAAATTATGTTTTATCCTTATCTAACCAAACGAATCAGTAATATTTGATCTGTTAATATTAGACCTGACAAAATTGACCCGGCTCGAATGATCCGACCCGTATAACTCAACCTGAACCCGGCCTGAATGATCCGACCCGTACAAGTCAACCGAAACCCGACCTGACACACGAACTAAAAACCCAAGGTTGACCCGACTATTATTATAGAAAACGAGTCGATATCCCTAAAGAATTTGATCTGGCCTGACACGGAGTTAGATCAAACCGATTTCTTATTACCCGAAACTGACCCGACCCAGACCCCGAGTCGGTTGACCCGTTTGTCAGATCTATCTATTATAACAATACGATGGATAATGGGTAAAAGAAAAGGGTTAATAATTGAAGATATTTTGACTTGACAGTACGAATTTTTAACCCCAGCCAACCAATAATTTTCCCACACTATCACACACTCTCACTCTCCTTGCTGTCTCTCACTTCTGTAATATAGAAATTGATGAAAAAAGTTAGCTGTACTCCAATTAAAATATTAATATATATATATATATATATATATATATATATATATATATATATATATATATATATATATAATATAACTCCAATTATTATTTTATTATTACTACAATTATTATTGTAATAAAATCAAATAAAAATTAATAAAATTAATAAAATTGAATAAAATATAATAAAAAGAGGGTAAGTTTTGAAAGAGCTTTCTATTCC
Source organism: Agrostemma githago (assembly GCA_958450325.1). NCBI lineage: Eukaryota > Viridiplantae > Streptophyta > Magnoliopsida > Caryophyllales > Caryophyllaceae > Agrostemma > Agrostemma githago. The sequence continues at coordinate 195,707 of OY288260.1, forward strand.
ATAATTGATAGAGCTTCCATTTCTAAGCAAAAACCCAGATAAATTTGTTCTCTAAAGGTATAAAAATTTCTTGCTTTTCCTCTGAATTTCACCTTTAGTTTTTAATTTTTACTGAATCTGATGGTTTTTACTCAGTGGATTATGTAAATATAAACTCAGAATTTTTTACCGTTATCAATTGATGGAAGTAGTGAATAATTACTACTACGGAGTAATATTTACTGAATCTATTGGTTTTTACTCAGTGGGTTTTTTTTTACAATAAGGGTAAAAAAAACTCTGAAATTGAGGAGGATATGATGGATTGATTGTATTTCTATATTTAGGGTTAAAATCATTTTCACCTGATTTGATCTGTGATTCTGAGTTTTTGCTGTTTTGGGTAGTAATTGTAAAGTTAAAATGGTTGATTTTGGTATCTGGGTTTGGTTAATTTTGGGTTAATTTTTTTTGGGTGTTGGGTAATTTTTTTAATTGATTATTTTGGGGAAATGTGTGATGAAAACGGTGTCGTTTTACCACTTATTTCTTTGGGTTTTGATGAGACTCAAAACCCCATAGAAAAACCCTTTGAAAGGGAGGAAGAGGCATCCTTAAATGTTGGTTTCTGCAAAATTTTATAGTATTTGTTATTGTTTGATGTTTGATTAATTAATTTGTTAATAGAATCGTTAATATTCCCGACAATCTATAAGAGAAAATATAGTCACGTGGAATCGATATTGTTTGATTCCTCCTTATAAGTAGATTAAGAATATATATCGAATTTTTATAATTTTTGTTGATGTAAAACGAAAGATATTGATGGTATAAAACGTGTCTCGGCTATGAAAAAACAAACTTACTCTTTGAATTTGATTTGTTAATGTTTGGTGTTTGATTAATTAATTGATTAGTTGATTAATTAATTGATTTAATTAGGGTTGATCTTCTTTTGATTTGAGTGAAACTCAAGTTGTTTAACTTTGAAACTTGACTTTTGACTACTAGTATTTGTTTTTTACAAAAGCTTTGGTATCATAGGAATTATCAAAATCAAATTGTAGTGATATTGTTGTCACCAATTTTAGCTATGAACATCCATCTGTCAAAGGTTTAGTGAACTATAATTCCTTGAAATCCCAATTTGCCATTGTTATTTGTATTCATATTTTTGATTATTTTGAGTACTTCCATGATCAATTTCGTTTCGGATTCCGTTGTTCTCGATTCATAAGAAACCGTCTCTCAATAATGTCAATGAGAGATCTGTCATATGAATATATAATGTTAATTGAGTCGAGTTTGTTTCACAATCGAGACTCGTACAATGGTTTGAGGGGAAGTTTGGATTATTGGGGGTTTTCGAAACTTTGTAAGTAGGTTTTTCGGTATGATTTGAGCTTGTTTCACAACTGAGATTCATTTAAGGGTTTAAGACGAAATTTGTACTGTATATATTATTGGAGGTGACTTGTTAGGGATTATTGGGTTGTTTCGCGAAACTTTGTAAGTAGATTGTTTGGATGATTTGAGTTTGTTTTACATCCAAGACTCATATAACAGTTTAAGTGGAAATTTGTAGATTGTCGGAGTTGACTTGTTATGGATTATTGGGGTTTCTCGAAATTTTGGAAGTAAATTTTTGGGATGATTTAAGGTTGTTTCACAACTCGAGATTCATACAACAATTTAAGTGGAAATTTGTATATTATTGGAGGTGACTTGTTACGGATTATTGGGTTTTCTCGAAATTTTGGAAGTAAATTTTTGGGATGCTTTGAGGTTGTTTCACAACTCGAGATTCATACAACACTTTATTAAGTGGAAATTTCTTTATCATTGGAGGCTATTTTTTTTACAGATAAATGGGTTTCACAAAACATTGTAAGTAGATTTTTTGGATGATTTGAGTTTGTTTTACATCCGAGATTCATATAACAGTTTTAAGTGAAAATTTGTATATTGTCGGAGGTGACTTGCTTGGGATTATTGTGTTTTGCGAGATTTTTCGGATGTTTTGAGTTTGTTTTACATCCGAGACTCATACAACAGTTTAAGTGGAAATTTGTAGTATATTATTGGAGGTGGCTTGTTACGGATTATTGGGTTTTCTCGAAATTTTGGAAGTAGATTTTTGGGATGCTTTGAGGTTGCTTGTTTCACAACTCGAGATTCATACAATTTGAGGTTGCTTTGAGGTTAATTACAAGTTATGGATGATCGGATTTTCGGAACTTTGTCAGTAGATTTTTGGGATTATGGGCATGTCTTAGATTGATATTGTCATCATGGGCATCCTTTGTTAATTGGGGTTGTTGTAAACATTTGGGAATGCTTTTAAGGTTAACAGGGAAAGGTGAAAGCTCTCAATTTCATTATGGGTGTGGGGTGGCTGGTTGGCACAAATAATTGGTGAGAGAGACAGGAAAAAAAAAGTTGTGAGATGTTGAGAAAACTTCTTACTTTTATTTTACATAAACAAAAAAAAATACATAATAAGAAATAAATTTAACAAACCAAAATTACCTTAAATAATGTTAAAAAACCCCGAAAATTACGGAGTAGGAAGTTTATTTCAAGGCACCAATTCTCTAATGAGATTGTGTCACACTAACTTTATCGTGAGACTATGTTACTCAGACTCTTCTATAGTGTTGGAGTGTCGAACTCGCCTATTTTGGGCGAAACCTTCAATTTTTGTGGTCTATATTGAACTATCAAAGTGTCGGTATTAGACACGTGACACTAACACCCAAGTGAAGTGAGGTAGTTACTTTCCTAATTTCGTATATGTTTAGTTATGTCTCACATTATCTCAACGTGAGACGGTCTCACGAGAGACATGCTCATTTGAAGGTGGGTTAATATGGTAATAATAAAATTTTCAGTCCTTTTCTTAAAGTGGACTTGGAGGGCACAAAAAGGTTGCCAAACTCATATATATATATATATAGAATATAAAACCTTACCAAAGTGTGGAAGTTAAGGCCTGCACTTCAGAAACTGTAGTTTGGTAGATTGTTTTTGTTGAGTGGAGTTTTAGAGCTTGATTTCATTACCTTTATTTCCTCCAATCTTTGGTTCATAAGTCCACATACTCTATTAATTTTGTGTATAGTTTCACACAAGAGGGTTTGTTGTCGGGATTGTTCCCGAGTTTGATTCTTCAGTTCTCCTTGTGCTGAAGCATGATTGTGGATTACAGGATTTGTCCTACGAACACTGTCAATCCGTCTAAGGCATGATTTTTAGCTGAAAAATCCGTGTTTTTTTTTCGTTCTAGTTTTCAATCTATGTATTGATGTTATGTCTCCAATCTGAAGTTCGTGTTATTTTTTTTGAAACGTGTACGAGTATAGGTTTAGTGTGAAGCTTTGATTAGTAATTCAATGATGGAATCAAATGCGAAAAGTCCCTTCTTATGGGAGTTGGAGAACATGGTCATGTTCAACGCGAAACCCGGTGAATCACCCAAAACATTGCAACTGGTTGAGTCCGAGATGGAGGGCATCGAGGCGTTTGAGGCTGCGTCTTTCTATTCCTCCGGTACTGGCTCAGATTTGGGATACGCTTCTTCGTCGAGAAGCTCTAAGACACCTTCTGATCATTCATCCACCGATCCTGAGGTCAAAGAAACCGACATCTCATTGAAAGATCTCGGAAGGAAGAAGAGAGAGTTGGCTGAATCCGAGGCTGCTTCCGGCGAATCTCTGACAGCTCTCGAGCTCTGTAACCGAACCTATTTTGAGGAGAAATCTTGGGCCGGAGATGTGAAGATGACTGATTTTTCTGCAAAGAAGTCGAAATCTTCTTCTGCGAGTTTGGAAATCCCGAGATGTCAAGTTGAAGGATGCAATGCTAATCTTTCGTCGGCTAAAGACTACCACAGGAAGCATAGAGTCTGTGAAAGCCATGCCAAAACTCCTTTGGTTGTCATTAATGGTCTTGAAAGACGGTTTTGCCAACAATGTAGCCGGTAAGCTCCAAAGGATTTTTTTTTTTTTTACTTTTACTTTTTTTGGTTTTAAAATAGTTGCAACTTGCAAGGGCGATTTTGATGCAGACGTGATTCAAACCAAGGCCACGTGTATCACTTCTCGTGATTTTATCAATTAAGCATGGATCTTAGGATTTTTATTTTCATTTTTTTTGGGTTTAAAGAGAGTCGCAAGGGCGATTTTGATGCTGACGAGATTCGAATTCATGTCTTAAGTGTCATTTCTCGTGATTTTATCAATTAAGCATGGATCTTAGGCTAACCACTAGCTATGTTTGTTTGTTTGTGAAGTTTGAGTATTGTTGTTTATTGCTAGAAGTTTATTGACATGGGTTTTGTCTATTGCTTTCACTTCTGCAGGTTTCATAGTCTTTCAGAGTTTGATCAAAAGAAAAGAAGCTGCCGTAGACGTCTTTCTGACCATAATGCACGTCGTCGAAAGCCAAAACCAGAGGTCATCCAGTTCAATTCTATGAGGATGGCAGCATCTTTATATGGTATGCATTTGTTTTCTTTCTTAACATCACTTACAGATCGATAGTCTTTCAAGCGTGTCCTGTGCTATTATATAATGGAGTGAAGACCATACCACATTACGGGTTTGGATTCAGCTTAGTGACCCATTTATGTACATCGGTCCACACGAACTCGAAAAAACGATCTATTTGAGTTAACCTTCATATTTGTGGTGGTTGTCGATGCAGAAGGTCGGAATCAGCTGAATTTTGGGTTTAACCAGGCACCAATGCTTCAGACGAGGCAGGTCGTACATGGAAAGTCGGGGCTTTTCAGTCCTGTAAAAAGCGAACTGCAAACCCCGGTGACAAAGATTGCTCCTGTTCCAACTCACCCTTTTCCTTTCAAGGGTACGGGATCATCTGAGGTTTACCATCGAGGTAATCTTTCTCCTTCATCTTTACGGTCCTTCATGGGTCGAAAAAACGGGTTCATGACCCTAATCTATGACCATGTTTTCTTACGATATTTGATTGATGTATGTTTCGATTTTGTGAGAATTTGCAGGTATACCAGGTTCTGTGGGACCAACCAACATAGACGCGGGTCAAGATCTCCGTGCTCTCTCTCTTCTGTCAACAAGCACTTGGGGTTCATGCAATCCTCTCCCGACCCCACTCGACCACCACACTCTGCCCTCGTTTCCCGTCATGGATCCGGTCCCACCCATTTCATCAGACTTCTGGATGTCGGATCAGCAATCAGGTTCGGGTCATGGATCACAAACACCACCGTCTTTCCAGCTGTTCAAAGCACCCGATGAAACAGGTTTTTATCATCACTACTAGATTTCCAAATCCTCGGTTCCTAATTCCTAAATATTCGCTTAATTATTCCGCTAATTAGCATTAAGTAGTAGTACTAAGACGTTTTAGCATTCAGTATTTTTATCTCGTTAAACCATGAACTGTGTGGATTTTCACTGCGACTTTTTTCTTGTATTCGGCCTAAAAGGCAACGAAATTGTAGGGATTTAAATTGAAATAGACAAGTTTAAGATGTTAAGTAGTTACCGAAAACCTTTTAGTACGTGTTGAGAGATTCGGGATCCGAATCAAAATTGGCTAGAAATCGTATGAAATGTTGATCGGGTCAGATATGAAGAGCATCGGAGAGCGAATATAAGTTTCTTTTACATGATTAAACATTTGCGTACCGGCACCCTCAAACATTCTCCGTTCGTCCTCATATTTTGTGAGATTTTCAGTCATTCTTTTTTCAGACCTCGAATCATTGAAAAATTGTGTATTATATACACTTCAATTTGAATTGTCCGGGAGGTCATAGGGGATAAGTTTCGATTTAACCCGAATTTCATACCGCGTGTATAGGATCGCTTCCGGATATACCATGCCCGATTTCATGGCTAAACGACAAGTTTAAGACACTTTTACAAGATTAAACGTACTGTGTGGTCGATGGTGCTATATCGCGTACCGGCACCCTCAAACGTTCTCATCTGAATCGGTTGTTGTATTCGGTCATTTGTTTAACCTCGTTTAAAATACTCCTCATAAATAATGTCGAGTACGACTGTAGGAGTATGTCTATACTCGTTTCAAATGACCAGAAGCAAAGAGTATCTTAATATTATTCATACTCCCTCCGAGTTCCTATTATTGTCCCACTTTTCTTTTTGGGCTGAGTTTGATTTTTGTCCCACTTTCCTTTTTAGACCATCAATGTGTGGTTCACAATTACTCTCCTATTTCTCTCTCTTCCTTCTTCTTTTTTAAACCACTCATTTTCCCTTCCTTATTTTCCACCCCAAATCCTTTTGGGACAATAATAGGAACTCGGAGGGAATATTAATTAACACTCGTTTTGTAAAGAATTTTACGATATACATAATAGCTTTTATAATTTCTCAATCAATACATAAATACATAATAGCTTTTTCTCATGCAATATATCTAAGAATAGTAACTCTTCTGTGAAGTAACTTTATCGTGAGACCTCTTACGTAGGAGTGGTTACAAATTTAGTAATCACCCTTTATATGAGAGGTCTCACGATAAATTACCGTGAGACAGTCTCATACAAGTTTTTGTGATCTAAGAAAAATCGAATGCAAAAACTAATCTCGTAAAATGAAAACATCAACTATTTAAGAACCGAGAGTATAAGTGGATAAGTTGTATAATTGTTCCAATAAATAAATAAATAAATAAATATCCGTAAAGGGCGGTAACTGAATTCTCCATTATTCTAGAGAGAGAAACCTCGAAAAATCCGCAAGAAACGGAAAATGAGAGTATCCTCATTCTCTGTTCTCCGTCCGCCATACGCGCCGCCGTCTACGGCGCCGTACTTCCTTCTCCTCCGCCGCAACGTCGTCGTCGTCGAACCTTCTAGAACCTTCCAGAACGGTGTAGAAGATTTTGATTAAAGCTGAATCTACTGGAATTCCGCTCACTCGCGCTTCGCCGTTCGTCGTTCGTCGTTCTCTGTGAATCTCCACCGTTCGTCGTTCTTCTTCTTCTTCTTCTTCTTCTTCTTCTTCTGGTATTCTCTTCTTCTTCTTCTCCTTCTTCTTCTTATTGAATGTCGTAACTTGATACTTTGATATTCTTGGTTTAATGTTCATCTACAAGTTTCCCACGCAATTGAATTCACATTATTTGGTATTGAGATTGAGATGCAGTTTTTTGTTTCGAATTTCACTAATAACTGACATGCCCACCACATGTTTGATGAAATTCCCATTTGAAATTCACTAATAACTGAATTATGTTTATCAATTGAGGTCATGCTTGTCCTTGATAATTCGCGTTGCTTGTTAAGAGGTCTAATTTTGTTCCTCATAGTACTGTAAACTGTAATTATGTTTGATTTGTTGATTAATTTAGGTCACAATTTTGCATTTCCGCCCAAACTTGTTTATGAACAGATTGAGTTCTGTCTGAATTTTGTTCATCAATTGTGGTTATGCTTGCCCTTGATTATTCTCCTTGGCTTATAAAGAGGTTGAATCGTTGCTCATGGTACTGTAATTACGTTTGAATTTGTTGATTAATCGAGGTTACACTTGTTCTCCTGTCTCGATAAATGCGAGTTTGTGTTGAAAGGGTTGAATTATGTTGCTTATGTTAGTGTATCTTTCTTTGAATTTGTGAAATAACTGAGGCTACACTTGCTCTTGATAAATGTGTGCTTGTTTGTGAAGAGGCGGAAGTTTGTGCATGTTTTCGTGACGATGGCGTTTGAATTAGGGCTTTACTTGTTGTACTTCATGTTCTTCCTCGAACCTTAATTGTTACAACTTTTACCTAGCAGACTCTGTAGTACGTAGTATATTAATTAGTGAAAGAGTGGATTAGAAGCTGGAACACCTAACAGCACCCTCAAACGGTCTCCGCTTCACCTCATATTTTGTGAAGTTGTCTCCGCCGACCTGGTGTGATTTCTGGCCATTTTTATTTCAGGCCCCGAATCACTGAAAAAACCTGTATAATACACTTCATTTTCGACATCCGGGAGGTTTACCGGACCGTGTTTCGATTCAGACCGAATTTCGTACCACGTGTTCGGGGGAGCTTCAAGATGTACCCTACCCGATTTCGTCCCCAAACAACAAGGAAAATTCGCTTTTACTCGATTAATCGATTTGTGGTAGACGAGGGTCTAACAACTACCGGGACCCTCAAACGATCTCCGTTTCGCCCCATATTTTCTGAGGTTGTCTTGGGCGAACTGATTAACAACCCGTGCGATTTCTGGCCATTTTCATTTCGGACCCGAATCACTGAAAAAACGTGGATAATACACTTCATTTTCGGCTTCCGGGAGGTTTATCGGACCCTTTTTCGATTCAGGCCAAATTTCGCACCATGTGTTCGGGGGAGCTTCAGGATGCACCCCGCCTGATTTCGAGCCTAAACGACAAGGAAAAGTCGCCTTTACACGATTAATCGAGTTGCGGTCGACCATGGTCTAACACCTACCGGGACCCTCAAACGTTCTCCCGTTCGCCCCATATTTTGTGAGGTTGTCCCGGCCGACCTGATTAACAACACGTGCGATTTCTGGCCATTTTCATTTCGGACCCCGAATCATTGAAAAAACGTGGATAATACACTTCATTTTCGGCTTCCGGGAGGTTTACCGGACCATGTTTCGATTCAGGCCGATTTCGTACCACGTGTCCGGGGGAGCTTCTGGGTACATCCTGCCCAATTTCTTGCCCAAACGACAAGGAAAAATCGCCTTTACACGATTAATCGATTTGCGGTCGACTATGGTCTAACACCTACCGGGACCCTCAAATGATCTCCGTTTCGCCCCATATTTTGTGAGGTTGTCCCTGATTAACAACCCGTGCGATTTTTGGCCATTTTCATTTCGGACCCCGAATCACTGAAAAAACGTGGATAATACACTTCATTTTCGGCTTCCGGGAGGTTTACCGGACCCTGTTTCGATTCAGGCCGAATTTCGTACCACGTGTTCGGGGGAGCTACAGGATGCATCCTGCCCGATTTCGTGCCCAAACGACAAGCAAAAGTCATCTTTACACGATTAATCGATTTGTGATCGACGATGGTCTAACACCTACCGGGACCCTCAAACGATCTCCGTTTCGTCCCATATTTAGTGAGGTTGTCCCGGCCGACCTGATTAACAACCCGTGCGATTTCTGGCCATTTTCATTTCGGACCCTGAATCACTGAAAAAATGTGGATAATACACTTCATTTTCGGCTTCCGGGAGGTTTATCGGACCCTTTTTCGATTCAGGCCAAATTTCGCACCATGTGTTCGGGGGAGCTTCGGGGTGCATCTTGTCTGATTTCGTGCCTAAACGACAAGGAAAAGTCGCCTTTACACGATTAATCGATTTGCTTTCGACGATGGTCTAACACCTACCGGGACCTTCAAACGTTCTCCGTTTCGCCCCATATTTTGTGAGGTTGTCTCGGCCGACCTGATTAACAACCCGTACGATTTCTGGCCATTTTCATTTCGGACCCCGAATCACTGAAAAAACGTGGATAATACACTTCATTTCGGCTTCTGTGAGGTTTACCGGACCCTGTTTTAGTTCAGGCTGAATTTCGTACCACGTGTTCGGGGAAGCTACAGGGTGCACCCTGCCCGATTTCGTGCCCAAACGGCAAGGAAAAGTCGCCTTTACACGATTAATCGATTTGCGATCGACGATGGTCTAACACCTACCAGGACCCTCAAACGATCTCCGTTTCGCCCCATATTTTGTGAGGTTGTCTCGGCCGACCTGATTAACAACCCGTGCGATTTCTGGCCATTTTCATTTCGGACTCCGAATCACTGAAAAAACGTGGATAATACACTTCATTTTCGGCTTCCGGGAGGTTTACCGGACCCTGTTTGGATTCAGGCCGAATTTCGTACCACGTGTTCGGGGGAGCTTCGGGGTGCACCCTGCCTGATTTCGTACCTAAACGACAAGGAAAAGTCGCCTTTACACGATTAATCGATTTGCGGTCGACGATGGTCTAACTCCTACCGGGACCCTCAAACGTTCTCCGTTTCGCCCCATATTTTGTGAGGTTGTCCCGGCCGACCTGATTAACAACCTGTGCGATTTCTGACCATTTTCATTTCGGACCCCGAATCACTGAAAAAACGTGGATAATACACTTCATTTTCGGCTTCCTGGAGGTCTATCGGAACCTTTTTCGATTCAGGCCAAATTTCGCACCATGTGTTCGGGGGAGCTTCAGGGTTTATCCTGCCTGATTTCGTGCCTAAACGATACGGAAAAGTCGCCTTTACACGATTAATCGATTTGCTTTCGACGATGGTCTAACCCCTACCGGGACCCTCAAACGTTCTCCGTTTCGCCCCATATTTTGTGAGGTTCTCCCGGCCGACTTGATTAACAACCCGTGCTATTTCTGGCCATTTTCATTTCGGACCCCGAATCACTGAGAAAACGTGGATAATACACTTCATTTTCGGCTTCCGAGAGGTTTACCGGACCTGTTTCAGTTCAGGCCGAATTTTGTACCACGTGTTCGGGGAAGCTACTGGGTGCACCCTGCCCGATTTCGTGCCCTAACGACAAGGAAAAGTCGCCTTTACACGATTAATCGATTTGCGGTCGACGATGGTCTAACACCTATCGGGACCCTCTATCGATCTCTGTTTCGCCCCATATTTTGTGAGGTTGTCCCGGCCGACCTGATTAACAACCCGTGTGATTTCTGGCCATTTTCATTTCGAACCCCGAATCACTGAAAAAAACGTGGATAATACACTTCATTTTCGGCTTACGGGAGGTTTATTGGACCCTTTTTCGATTCAGGCCAAATTTCGCACCATGTGTTCAGGGGAGCTTCAGGGTGCACCCCGCCTGATTTCGTGCCTAAACGACAAGGAAAAGTCGCCTTTACACGATTAATCGATTTGCGGTCGACCATGGTCTAACACCTACCGGGACCCTCAAACGTTCTCCATTTCGCCCCATATTTTGTGAGGTTGTCCCGGCCGACCTGATTAACAACCCGTGCGGCCATTTTCATTTGTGAAGTAGAAAATTTGCAAAAACGTCAAAAGTGCTTCAATGATTTGACCTTTAGCACCGGTTAAAAACCACAACCGATGCCAAAGATACATAAATATATTCCTACTTTTGCATCGGTTTCCAAACAACCGCTTCCAAATATCACTTCTCTAGAATAATTTTCATGTATTTTTGGCATCGGTTAGGTTTTATTAACCGCTTCAAAATCTCAAATCATTGAAGCGATTTTGACGTTTTGAATCGGCTAAAATAATGCAACCGATTCCAAAGAGTACTATTCTGGTATGATTTCATGTATCACTGGCATCGTTAACTGATTCTAAAGGTTTCATTTTTGCTCAACCAATTACAAAGAATACTTTTTTTTCCATGTTGTCAGTATAGCTGATGTATATGTTTAACCGATTCTAATTACGACTTCTGGCATCGCTTGTTCTTTAGATTTAATTATGACACTAATATTTCTCATCCAAACGGCAAGCCACTTTAGTGTGGTGTATACTACACGTGATTTGGAAATTGTTAAACTAAAATGTGTACCAATTCACTTTTTTGAAGGGTACAATAGGCGATTTCTAGATATTCAGTCTTGATAAAAAAATAAAATAATTTAAACAAGGGACGATAGAATATGAATTCGCTATTATTTCGTTCATCCAAATCATAAAAACCACTTTAGTTTCTCGCTAATATTTCAATAATGTATCACCGTTTCAAGTCCGTAAGAAACAAGAGCAGAATCATTCGAGCAATCCATTTTAACGATCTATCACCAATAATATTCTCGAAAAACCAATTACCTCAATATCTCCAAATTTTAAAAAATTTGCAAATTTTTGTAGTGTTTTTAGCTATTATAAGACCATCAACGATACAAATTTTTTGCAAACTTGGCAATCGTACAATAAACCAAACTTTCGCTTTCACGACACATCCACAGCACTCAAGGTAAAGCTTCAACTGATGAGTAACAACGTCGTGTCGTATCTCTCAACTCTGCAAGTACATCAAGACAGAAATACCGTTCCCCTAACCTATACTACTACTACTACTACAAATAACAGAAGAATATCGTATCAAAACACTCGAGTTTTGCGCTTCTTCAACAAACTATGAAGCAGCAAATACAGGTGCGGAAAAACATCGGCGGACCAAGACCCAACCACTAGATTAAATTTAGGACAAAGGTCATGAGTCGAAACCCCCTTGGGCCCTTACACTTCGGCCCATCCACACAATCTGCATACCAAGACCGTGATCTAGTGAACCTTCAAGGACCCTTCTACCACTAGAATCCACGTATGCCGTCTATTAATTTTTTTTATAAGTAGTTTTCGCAAAAAATACACATCATGAAAATACTTTTAAAGTGACGGAAAAAATCTTTGAGAATAATAAAAGGCTCCGATAAACCAATGAAAGAAAGTTTTGCACGAGAGAATGCAGGGGAAATTATAGAACAAACTCTAAAAAGTAGATTATAAATCACCGAAAATTACTTATAAAAATATCGAAGGAAATATAATAAACAATCGACGACAGCAAAATCAAGGACCTCAAATGTATACTCAACTTGGAAGTGTTACCCAAATGTGCTGAGATCAGAGAAGACCTTGATGACGCAACTCTTAAACGGTTAAACCTTAGGCATACGACCTTTCACGCCTTAAGTGATTTACCCGAGTAAAAAATCCAGACCAAAACCGCATGATTTACAATGAAACAAAACGTAACGACAATTACTAAAAATACAAACAGCATTTTTGCGAATTTCCCGTTATAAGAAGAAACTCAGTCACACGTTGAGAACGAACAGACATACTCTGATAAAATAAATTAATCCCATGGTTGTATTATACCTAGTGAAGGAAACAGAATCCGCAGATAAAAATTCACCAGACTTTGCTGGGTAAAAACATAAATAGGATCCACGTAATAGGGCAGACACCATAGCAGATAATACACGAACTCGACACAAGGTAAAGTGAGAGATAGAGAGAGGGAGACCGCTGCATAACGACGACGACCGACGACATGACTGACTTTCAGACATCGATACTGAGCATGCTGGACGACGACAACTCTGGACCTTCCAAACAACCAGACATGTCCTAGTACTCACTGGAACAGTAGACAATTTTAAATCAATAGAGTGCGGAGTCGTAAAATACTCGAAAAGGCAGAGAAATACTAGGTTTAATAAATGTCGATGGTCTCGCTTTATATAGAAAGTTTTTAACCAAAGTTCATCAGATGTAAACACGGCATAGTGAAAATATGTATACATGTGGGAAAGACACAAGAGCATTACTACTAACCCGTATGATAAACAAAGAAGGTAAATAACAAAACAGACCTGCTCGGGTTCTTCTGCTTCAGGAGAGGGTGTCTTGATTTCCTCTGCTGGTTTTTCAGCCCCACAGTTTTGCCTATTACATTTGTTTCTGAAAGGAAAGTTCGAATTTCCACATTTTTCACACTTCCAGCTGCCGTCGGGCATTTTTCCCTCTGGAAAAGAGAAGCTATGAACACCAATGCAAAATAATCGTACTCTGAAAACAGACATTTACATATGATAATACGTACTTGGATTTTTATCACCTTTTGGGACCTGCAATTGTTCGTGAAACAGAGAAACAAAAATCAGCCGTTTGAAACACTAGGACAGAAATGGAAAATAACGAAGATATGGGTTATCACCCCGCCGAGATATTTTAATCCAAATTCTCTTATGAATACGAAAGGGAATAAAACGGAAAAGGAAAAAAATGACCTGCAAGCCAGGCTTTGGAGTGCCACACTTCCTCATGTTACAGGTTATTCTAAATGAGAAATTCACATTTCCACATTTGGGACATATCCAATCATTATCACGTGGCATATCTAAATCAACAAACGTCAAGAGACACCGCATTAGTACTACACATGTGGTTAGATGCTTCAAGAGAGGTAAAATTGTCGGAAAGATGCAAACCTTTCTTCTGAGAATTATTATCTGAGAAAAACCCTGGCCTTTGGCCCTGCAAAAATATTTTTTTCAGTGCACAACTTCTGATGCGATCATTTTAAAGATGTTTAACAGTAAATTCATGTTTTCCAATAAAAACTAGACTGAAAGTTCAGAGACAAGTATCTGCACACTTCAAAGTACCTCCACGCGCATATTATCGCAACATTACAAGCGTAAATATCAACAATTAAAAACTGAACTCGATGCGTCTTTCAAAGTACATTTATTCAACAAGCCAGTAAGCCCTGAAGATCCTAAAATCTAAGTCCAGTCAAAGACTTACCATAGCAGGCGGGGCCATATGTGGCATACTCATACCATAGCGGTCCATCATTGGAGGAGGCATCCCATACATTCCACCTACAGGAAATTAATAGCATTAGTGATTCAAAAAATTATACGATATTCCCAAAATTCACAAGGCTCGTGACTATCGAGAGTAATATACCCAGATTTTGAAGTGCAATATCAAAATTATTTTTTCAACAGTACAACAACAAATATAAGCAACCATTTACAAACAAACCCACCAGAGTATGGAGGGGGTGGACCAGACATAGGCATTGGTCGGTAAGGACTGCCTCCAGACATGCGATTCGGGTAATTGTAAGGGTAAGCTGATCCTCCAGAATATGGGACATCATAAGGCGGAACAGATGAACCATTGAACATCGAAGACCCATAAGGTGGCATTCCTAAGTACATAGAAGATGGTGGTGCACCAGAGGCTCCTCCATAAGGTCCCGAAGATGCATAAGGTTGATGGGGTTGCATAGGTTTAACGGCAGATTTCTGAAATAAAACAAAGTAACAGATTATAACCAATCAATCAAAGAGAGAATACAATCAGAATCACCGGAGATGAAGGTATAACTCACATATTAATTAGTTCAAACAGTGCTATGTTAATTATCCAAGATCATGGATGGAAAAGTGGGAGGAACTCGAAGCTTCAAAATTAGGAATTCTTACCCCATTGTGATCGGCAGGTCTAGGCTGGGTACAGTTACGCATATTGCAAGTTGTTCTAAATGAGAAGTTGACATTGCCGCACCCAGGGCAAGTCCAATCATCTTCCCTGCGACCACCTGAATTTCACATATAAGGGGAAGAACCGTCATTGAAAATTTTAAAAAGCACAACGGCAACATAAACGCAAGACTTCGCAATTCAAATCAAATGCACACACAGAGATTAAAAGCATGCATTTCGAAAAGAAACATAGCATTCTAAACTCTTCATCATTTTTCCCTCTAGGGTTTTCCAATTAGAGCTCCTAGGGTTTATCCATGATCAATCTTTTCTCTTCAAGGTGTCATCCCTTAATTCGCTAGTGTAGGGGGTCATTTTTTACTTATTGTACTTTCTAGATTCATCGCGGTAATAACTTAACGTGGGGTTTGGTTTCGACATGACTGATTTGACAGAGATTTACAAGCAAAAGGGAAAGGAATATGAGGCAACAGAGACTTATGCATGGGATGTGGCAGATGACCAAGGACCGGCAAAGGAATATGCTTAGAATACAATAAAGAGTGAGAATGAAACAAGAAGAAAGTACCATCTGTTCGTGCACGCTTGGCAGTCGATGGATTCCTATTGTCCACCTGAAACAAGCAAAAACCAATCACACAAACTGAAAACAATTACACACAAATATAAACTGAGCAACTCAATGTAATCCCTTCTCTTAATCAAGGTAATAAAAGACAAGCATCTCCATTAACAAACACGCTTCAGATATTCCAACCAGACAAACCAATTGTACACAACACGAAAAGAGAAGTCAGAAGGAATGCTTGCTTGCCCTCCCTAAACGATTAGGGCCTTTTACTTCAAATCCCCAATTATTTACCCTAATTCAACTCATCACAGCATTAGTTCTCCCCTAACTCCAAACCACATTTCCGCCAATTAACATAGAAACATTAACATAAAAAAGATAAAGAATATAAAAAGAATTAAGAAGGCTGATTCAGCTCGAACACGACACAAAAAGAGTAGCTAGCAGGGACAGTAATTCAACTTTATCGCATCACTAGTTCGCCCTCCCTAAACTATATGCATATTTTACTTCAAATCCCCAATTATTTACCCTAATTCAACTTATCACATCACTAATCCGCCCCCAACAAAGATTTTTCACCCTTAACTATAAATCTCGGTTCCGCCACTTAACATAGCAACATTGATTTCAAAACACTAATTCTTTGATTCGGCATCGATACAAAAACCATAAAATTCAGCCCCTAATCGTAATCGCACAAAGCACAATCAATCATTCAGAACTACACGATCCAGGAAATCCATGAATCAACAGATTAGCAATCATATCATTCATCTACCCAAATAATCACAGACACTCCGTACAATTCATCGGGAAAAAAAATCACGTAAAAAACTAAGCATAACCGAATCCACGAAAAAAAGAGGAGAAATACAAAAAGAATTAGGAAGGCTAATTCAACTCGTACACGACACGAAAAGAGTAACTAGCACTCTAACAGGGACGCTACTTCAACTTATTGCATCACGAGTTCGCCCTCCATAAACTATACATACCTTCTACATCAAATTCCCCAATTATTTACCCTAATTCAACTTATCACATTACTAGTCCACCCCCAATAAATCGCAGTTCCACCACTTAACATAGCAACGTTGATTTCAAAACGCTGATTCTTCGATTCAGCATCAATATAAAAACCCTAAAATTTACCTCCTAACCGTAATCACACAAAGCACAATCAATCATTCAAATCTACACGATTCAGAAAAGCAATGAATATAACAGATCAGCAATCATATTGTTTATCTACTCCAAATAATAACAGAAAAAAAAATGCAGAATAAACTAAGCATAACTTAATCCAAGAACAAAAGAGCAGAAATATAAAATGAATCAGGAAGGTTAATTCAACTCGTACACAACACGAAAAGAGTAGCTAGCAGGGACGCTAATACAACTTAATCGCATCACTATACGAACCTTATACTTCAAATCCCCAATTATTTACCCTAATTCAACTTATCACATTACTATAAATCTCGGTTCCGCCACTTAACATAGCAACATTGATTTCAAACGCTAATTCTTCGATTCGGCATTCAATCATTTAAAAACCCTAAAATTCAGCCCCAAATCGTAATCGCACAAAGCACAATCAATCATTCAAATCAACACGATCCAGAAAATCAACGATTCAACAGATCAGCAATCAAATCGTTCATCTACTCCAAATAATCACAGAAACAATTCACGGAAAAAAACAAATGGCGTAAAAACCTAAGCATAACTTCATCAAAAGAAAACAAAAAAAAAAAAAAAAAAAAAAAAAAAAAACAGGAAAAATATCACAAGAATTCGGAGAAATGTAAGATACAAGATCTACCTGCGACATGATTAAAGAGGAGAGAGAAAAACGGATACAAAAATGGCGGAATTGGGGATTTTAATTTCTAGGGTTTCCGCAGAGATTATGCAGATTTCGTCGAAGATGGTGAAGTGAATAAACAACGGATTTATTTGTGGAGAAAATATTTATATTTATTAAAAGAAAAAGGGAAATTATACAGCTGTTAATCTATACGGTGTCGTTTTGGGAAATTGTAGATGGGCCTCTTACGGTGTCGTTTTGGAATCTTTGGGCTTGAGTAACAGCCCATGAATTGCGTTAACAGGCTTTTAATCAAACTGTCCATGCCTACTTTAGGGCCATTTATCGTAACCACACGGATTCTTGTATGAGACGGTTTTGTGAAATACTCGTAATTGAGTAGTTTAAGTACTTTTTTTGTCCGAATTTTTTTTTTTTTATATTATTTTTGTGAAAAAAAAATAATCGAAGATGAACATAAATGACTGAGACAGAGCGGGTAGGATTGTAATGACTGGTTTACATTATTTATCGTAAGACCGTCTTTCTGTAGAGTGACGCAAAAGTTTATGTAAGACGAACCGTCCTATATTATAAGAATGATTCGAAAAAAAGAAAGGAAAAAAACTCGATCTTAATGTAGAAGCTATCGAATATTATGGATAAAGTTATCATGTTCAATTTTGCGTTATTGTTGTTATGGATCAGCCTTATACGTTATACAGAGTAGCCGAGTAGGTTGAAATACGATATAAGTTATCGAATGAATGAATATGTTCGTTAACAATGACACCAAAATACAGATAAATAATCATTATATACGCATCAAAACATTCTCAAAATAAAAAGATACTTGTAATAAATAACTCGTAGAAACGCAAAATGATTGAATATATTACGTACAATTTAAAGTGTACTCGTAATAAAAACAAGAACAAAATAAAATTCGTGCAAAAATTAAACAAAGCTCAAAACACAAAATAATAATTCCATTGACAAACCCTAGAACAATAACTTGAAATTTTGATTTTGAATGGAAGGAGAACATAGAAAAAATGCAACAAAAGCCGAAACAATTCCGCCTAGTAAACCGAACTCATGCTTAAATCGACTTGAACCATTGCTCGAAGGGGTGGCTGTCGACGAGGATGATGCCGCTCCAGGCGAGGT
This sequence comes from Agrostemma githago, assembly GCA_958450325.1. NCBI lineage: Eukaryota > Viridiplantae > Streptophyta > Magnoliopsida > Caryophyllales > Caryophyllaceae > Agrostemma > Agrostemma githago. The sequence continues at coordinate 214,263 of OY288260.1, forward strand.
CACGTTGGGGTGGAGGAATATGGCCGCGGCTGGTGCGGATGGTGAGATTCCGAGAAGCTCTGCGCAGATAATTAGGGCGATTAATTAATATATAATCATATATACGACTATACAAGTAATAATCATCGGAATTAGTGAAGGGATTATTAGAGAATAATATACACGTTATAAAACAGTAATTATTGTGTACAATTGTTGTACTGTGAAACAATAATAAAAATTTATAAATTTATGATAAAAAGTGACTATTTTAGGTTATTTAGTTACCACTTTCAGATAAATATTTATCATAAATTTCTAATTTTAAGGTCTGTCGCACTGTACACGACCCCCTTGATTACAACATTTATTGTTGTAGTTTACCACCTACCTTTAAGTCGGTGGATATTATTGCATCTATTATTTGAATGCATTACCATAAATTCGATATGATTTTGTAGTTTTTTCTTCTACAGTACCTCGACTACATGGTCTCGGTGTCTCACGTGAGACCGACTTACACTATAATTTTCGATAACAGAATGCAAAAGGAGTACTAATAATTAATTAAGGAAGGGATTAAGAACTAACTTGGACAGTTAGTATTTACTCTTCTTAGCAATATGAGAATAGAGTTTTAGTGTCAAGTGAGACCGTCTTACTCTATAATTTACGATAAAACAAAACAAAAAGATAATAATTAATTAGGGAAGGGATTAAGAACTAACTTGGACAATTAGTAATACTAGCATTAACAATATGACAAGACAGACTCACATGTGAGACCGTCTTAACTGTATAATTTTACGTTAACAAAAAACACAAATAGCACTAATAACAGTAATTAAGGAAGGGATTAATTAAGAACTAACTTGGATAATTAGTATTACTCTCATCAGCAATATGAAAAAGCTAGACAAACTCACACGTGAGATCGTCTTACTCTATAATTTACGATAACAGAAAGCAAAAATATCAATAATTAATTAAGGAAAGTGATTAAGAACTAACTTGGACAATTAGTAATACTCTCATTAGCAATATGACACCACAGACTCACACGTGAGACCGTTTTATTGTATAATTTACGATAACAAAAAGCAAAAATAGTACCAATAATTAATTAAAGGAAGGGATTAAAGCAATATGAGAATATGGTCTGAGTGTGAGACCGTCTTACACTATAATTTTACGACAACAGAAAGCAAAAATAGCAATAATAATAGTAATTAAGGAAAGGGATTAAGAACTAAACTTGGACAATTAGTAATACTAGCATTATTAGCAATATGACAAGACAGACTCACACGTGAGACCGTCTTACACTATAATTTCTGATAACAGTAAGCAAAAATAGCAATAATAGTAATTAAGGAAAGGGATTAAGAACTAAATTGATCTAACTTGGACAATTAGTAATACTAGCATTATTAGCAATATGACAAGACAGACTAACACACGTGAGACCGTCTTACACTATAATTTCCGATAACAGTAAGCAATAATAGTAATTAAGGAAAGGGATTAAGAACTAACTTGGACAATTAGTAATACTAGCATTAGCAATATGACAAGCAGTAGGAAGTTGTATAAGCTTAGCTTCTTGAATCCCAAGGCTAGTTATTTGTTGACTACCATTATGAGCTTGCCCTATAAAAAAACACAAACAAACCGGTTGTGTATCCTTCATACTCCCCACTGCCTTACAACAATCTGTCGTCGGCTCGGCCGCCTTCCCCGTTGCGTACCCCAGGCAGCTCGTCACCGCCGTTATGGCCGGACTACACTGCACCGTCAATGACGGTGGTGGGCCCGCCGCCTCGAGGATGAACACTAGGTTGAGACATAGTAGTGTTAGGAGGATGAAGTAATAACAATAAGTCATGGTTATGTTTGGTTTTGGTTTTGGTTTTGGTTTTTATTAGGTTAGAAATGTTTTTATAGGTGAATGGTGCAAGGGAAAGTGTCTGTATAAGACGGTTTTACGATAAATTTATAGGCTGTTATGTGATACAGAGTAAAATTTTGAGTAAAGACGGTTTTATGAATGATATAAGGGAAAGTATGTATTATTGTTTAAGATGGTTTTACGATAAATTTATAGGGTTTTAGATAAAGTTTTGAGTAAGATGGTTTGAAATGTTATTTTAAGTAGGTGGTGTTTTTATATATAGGTGAAGGTATGAATGATGTGAGGGAAAGCGTTTGTATAAGACGGTTTTACGATAAATTTATTGGTTGTTATGTACAAAGTGTTGAGTAAGACGGTTTTATGACATTAAGTTTAAATATAGAGCTTAAATAAAGTGTTGAGCATTGTTCATGATAAGTTTATGATATGACGGTTTTATGATAAGATAGATGGTTTTATGATAAGTTTATGATAAGACGGTTTTACGATAAGTATTGTTAGTTACTCCGTATTTGTTTTCATCGTTTGGTTTTTATTAGGTTTGAAATGTTTGTTAGGTGTTGTCATTAGGGTTATTTCATGGGAATAATCCAAACTACTAATACCCACACGTACGTCTTCTTAGAATAATCTCAAGTACATGTCGAATTTAGAAGATATGTATGCTGAATATGTAAGACGGTTTTATGATAAATCGAAAGGGTGTCAAGATTGTGATGTGTGTTTTGAGAGGAAGAGGATGAATTTAAGGCTAGTTTTATGGTTGAGGCAATAATGTCACATACTCATTCACATGCATGTGTGGACACATACAACTAACGTTATGAATTATGAAGAACAACTTGTTAATATTGTTTGGTGTTAGCTAGCTATATGGAGTTATGAAGTCGGCATTATTTCAACGTAACATTAATGATCCATGAACGTATGTATACGTACAACAACACTACAACGTAGAAATATTTAATATTATTTTCGTCTCGGTCATGCTTTGCTTTATTATTAATAACCTTATCGAGTACTCTCAAAAGTTCTTGTTAGTACAGAAAATCTACAGGATCGAGTATGTGAGAAAATCCTAATCCAGACAGATTACCGTACATATAACGTGGGCAAACAAAACAGATTCAAGCAAGTCATCATAAATAATCGACACCCTATATTGGTTGGTAGGGTAGGATAAAAGAGTTTATATAGTAATCTCAAAACCCTAGTACGGAGTACAAAAAATCTAGAAGATTGTAATGAGAAAACCCTAGGTCGACCCAGTAACAGACTCCCTAATCTGAATAGATTGATGAATTCTCATTCAAAACGACAAACATAACCGATTCAAATCATAAATTTGCTAGTTCATATAGTAATCTCAAAACTCTAGTACAAAAAACCTAGAAGATCGAGAGTGTAATGAGAAAACCCTAGATCGACCCAATAATAGAATCCCTAATATGAATAGATTAACATGCATCGTGATTCTCATTCAAAACGACAAAAAAAACCCGATTCAAATCATAAATTAGCTAGCTAGTTCATATAGTAATCTCAAAACCCTAGATCGACCCAGTAATAGAATCCCTAATCTGAATAGATTAACATACATCATGATTCTCATTCAAAACGACAAACAAAACAGATTCAAGTCACAAATCAACGCTTTACAGAAAACCGTTTCGAAAAATCTAAATGCAAATATATATCAAGTTGATTTTTTGGAACAAAGGAGCATCATAAATACGAGAAAGCAGCAATAATGCCGCAGCGGCAATCAATACAGTAATGAACCGCCCACCTTCAACGACTGTGTCAACACCCAACTCTCTATCTTCATGACTAATGGAGTCATTACATATTCAAAAGGTTTTCAAAGTCGGGAATTAAAACGTCACTAAATTACTACTCGTAAAAAGTTTAAAAAGATTTGATCTGTCTTTTAAACGATTAAGGGAAATGTACTTTATCGTATCTTTAAATTTCGTCCGTAAATTTCTCTTTATTAGAGAATCTTTTTCCCCAAAATTATAATTGAGCTACAACTACTACTCGGTATTAATGTCCGGTTATAATCCGTATGATATCGTCCGATTTAGGTCAAATAATGCATGATGCTAAGGAAATAAGAATAGCTAGGGCATGATCAACTAGCTAGCCATACTTTTACTATTTTGGGTAAACCTAGCTTTGTCATTTGGCCGCAAGAAAAACCAAATATTGAAAGTTACTCGCAGAATATATTAGGGCATGCGACTAAGTACGCGCTTCGTTGAACAAAAAAAATATTGTATTAGGGCACTCTTCTTTTTGTAGGTCGTTTTTCAGTTTTGGTTAGATCACTTAATTCAGTGTCGTTCAATTAAGTTAGAATATATTAGGGCATATGACTAAGTACGCGCTTCATTGAACAAATAAAAATATTGTATTAGGGCACTCTTCTTTTTGTAGGTCGTTTTTCAGTTTTGGTTAGATCACTTAATTCAGTGTCGTTCAATTAAGTTAGAATATATTAGGGCATATGACTAAGTACGTGCTTCATTGAACAAATAAAAATATTGTATTAGGGCACTCTTCTTTTTATAGGTCGTTTTTCAGTTTAGATTAGGTCACTTAATTCACTGTCATTAAATTAAGTTAAGTTAAATGAAATATCTAGTACAAACAAGCCCATAAAAAATAACTCATGTATTTGGTTGGGCTTTGGCCATAGGTATTATATCTATTTGGGTTTTGGCCCATAAAGTAAGAGATGAAAGTGGGTCGTACCGCGCCATCCACTCGTGTCTCAAGTCGGTCCAACATAGTTAGCGGATAAAACACAGACTTAACACGGGACGAGATCAGACTCATCATGGTGTACCTTTCTATGTCGTGCCATGATCGGACGTACCTTAATAATTCTCGTACTCCAAATTTATCTTCTTTTTTTTTGGCATTTTGAGATACCTATGTTTTTGGGCCGGGTATGTTTTTGTTTTAATTTTGCCCAGGCACGACCCACAACCCACGGCATCAGCATGCCATGTCGTCCCAAGCCATACCGAAGTGGACTTCCGCTTTATTAAACCGTGACTCCATAACAAGTCACAGTCCATCGATATTCAGCATTCGTGTCCACTTCCATCTTTACGATTCGACTTTTTTGGTATTTAGTGGAGCCCTAAAAATGAGTAGGTTTGTCAAATATAATTAGTTAGTCACATGGTAGTGGGCCGAAAACAAGCTTTAATCAGAGATTTAACTCATTTTAAGTGAATAATACTCAATTAATAAGTGCTTTTTATTTGTGCTCTTAAGAATAATATTTGGATGAGTAAAGTCCAAGGATTTTCAATACTAAACGTAATCCAAATTTGAGATTGTGTTTCATTATCAACCAACATTTTTGCATAGTCGAGACCGTCTATAATAATCACCTTTTTATCGACTTTGTTTGACAAAATTAACTGATAAGTTAACTAAAAGTTGAAAAATTAGCTAAAAATTAGAGCAACTCGATCTTTTGTGAATTTAATAAAAGCCTTACGAATTAATCATTATTATTATTATTATTACTCAAACCAAAAAAAAAATTATTATTATTATTATTATTATTATTATTATTATTATTATTATTATTAGGGTTATTATAAGTAAATTATCTTGTTTAATTTATGTGTCAGATGAAGTCAGTAACGTACATACTCGTACAACATTAACTGAAGTCCAAATTGATTTCCCTAACACTTTTTTCCAGTCATAATCACAATCATAAAATAATAACAATATTAATTCTAATAACAATAATAAAAATAATAATATGCCAAGGGTCGCATGCACATGAGATGATTCACGTAAATTACATACTTCCTATTTGACTTCAAACTACTAATAAAGATATCTTAATCTAATGATTAAGATTAAAATAACTTAAGACGGTTTCTCTAATAACACGTAATTAATTCAATGATACCGATAATAACTACATACATAATACTCGTACATAATTATATACCGAGTTTCTATATTTTATAACTACAAAATAACAGTGTTGAACAAGAATATAACAGACGAGAAAAATAATATAATATCACCAGTTGCATGCATGTACAATTATCGCCTCAAAGTAACTGAGCTTGTATGTATGCCTTCTGATCTTAGACAAGTTTATGAACTGAATCGTAAATTTTGATCAAAATATTTATGTGATTTAGCTCGAAAACTTTGTAATACGTAAAACTGGTCGTATAATCTGCTCGATCATATAATTACAAAGGTTAATTAGATATTTAGATGCCAATCAAGTTGTAGAATGAAGACCTTTGTAATTTAATAAAATTAGATTGCCGGCCTAACATCAGGATATTTTGTTTATTACTGTATCTAATTAGACAATGATTTTATGTGATGTAATTAGCCCTAATAATGCGTGTTAAACTGCTAAAACAGCGAAATCATCACCTAATCCTACTTTAATCTCTTCCTAAACCCGCATGCTAATCATCTCTTTGTCATACGAGTAATAAGTCTTCTGAAAAATCGTCATACATTAAAATTAGGGTCATACATACATAACATTAATACCGAAAAATAAATTAGTCGTAATAGTGATATATAGAGAGTATTGTATTATTATTATTATTATTATTACGGTATTATGCATGAGTTTGCACAAATTAAAAAAATATTCTGACGAATTTATATGTCATGTACTATTGTAAAAAAAAAGGCAATGAAGATAAAGAACGAAGTTATCAGGTTTTTAAAAGAATTTGTGCATTAAAATTTAAAATTAGGGTCATACATAATACGGAGTATTAATTACCGAAAAATAAATTAGTAATCACAATACATAGAGAATATAGTATTATTATTATTATTACGGTATCATGCATGAGTACAGTTTGCACAAATAAAAAAATATTCTGACGAATTTATACGTCACGTATTGTTGTAAAAAAAAGACAATGAAGATAAAGAACGGAGTTATCAGGTTTTAAAAAAATTGTGCAAAGTCATGAAATTTTTTATTGACGACCTTAATGAATAATTTGTTATTATTCATAATATTATCTAGGTTTTTTATGCATGATGGTGAACAAATTAACCTAAAAATATTGTTTATAATGTCAAAATAGGAGTTAATTAGTTGATCTACATTATTGTAATTTATTAAGACGGTTTTCCATGTTGTAAAACGGTCTCTTTACATTAAAATCACTTATTTACAGAACTGGATCGTCTCATGCATGCATAAAAACCGTCTTATCCTATAATTAATTAATTAATGAGAGGTCAAAGGCCACAAAAATGACGTTTTATTAAGTAACGATATCTTATGTTTAGGTGAAGTAGGGTTTGTAATATACGGCATGCATGCATGCACTATTTATAGTTGAAGTAAGGTTTGAATTTAATTACTACATAAATTCTCTTATTAGACAATTTTACGATAATTTTATTTATTTAAAAATATTATAATATATTATTATTATTATTATTATTATTATACAAAAAAATCATATCTTATTTAAGAAATTTGGACAAACATAATTAATTAAGATTGATACATTATTAAGTGCATAACTTTAAAATGACTTGACAACTAAATTATTTATAACTTCATTTATTTCTTGAGAGCGCAATTAATAAGAAGAATCATCTGTCTACATAACGTACGATTGTAAATATGTACGTCATGTCAATTATTTAAACCAAACATATCGCGTGATCTAATCCGAATTTGTGAAACAATGTGAGTAATTAATATGACGTGACAATACTAAGTCAATCAATACACATACCTATATATACGATTTCCGTCATTTATTATTACCTTTTTATATCATTTACGAGTACTGTTTTGATTAAAGATACACAGTAGAAATATAATTAAGATGATAAACAAATGATTGAGAACGAAATAAATAAATAAAACTTTTTAATTACATAAATTTATCAATGAAATTAACATTCATCCCCTCTTGATTAAGTGGTTGAAAGTAAGTAAGCAATTAAGCACAAAATTTAATGTTCTAATATTAATCACCTTATCATAGTTCCAAGATCCGGTACAATAATTATTTTGTGAGACGGTCTCATCATATCGTACCACGGTCAATTTATATAAAAATTACGGAATAACAATCTTTTTACAAAGTTGATCAGTTTCATGCATGAAACTGTCTTACTCTATAAATTGCATTGTATACAGATTACTAACTAAAATTAAATAATTAGTACACATCTTAACAATAAATTACTCAAATAACATGTTAAGAACTGTATTTAAGGAGTTAAACGAACTGTATTTAGGGATGTAAATGAACCGTTATGAGCTCGGGTAACTTTGAATAACTCGGCCCAGATTCAAACAAGCTCGACTCAAACTCATTTAATTAACTGATTTCGAGGATTCTCCAAGTCGGCTCTCATCATTGTCACCCCTATAATTAACTAGCTTAATTATATGAAAGAGAAAGTCATTACTTAGATTGGAAATTTAACAAAATCTAACCAATCATGTAAGAGAGAAGGAGACATAGGCAAACATTAAATGATGACTAAGTAAGACATAATGAGGGAATTACAGTAAATTAATTAAATTCACTAATTTGGTGACCATTGTATCATGACCTAAAAAATACATCCCATCAACTTCGCTTTTATGTTCAGTGAAAGATGTAATCTGAGTTTCGAGAATCCAACAATATGTAATCCGATACTCTTTATTCGTTGGCAAAAAATATCACATCAACTCAATTTTGAGTACCCGTCACAAGCTTAAAACGGGTCAAATAATACTTATACAAACGCCCGATTTTTTAGCAAATCTATACACAACATTTTCAAAAATATATAAAGGTCCGGCCCACGAACCCGTCCCAAACCTGCTAACTTGTTTATCCGTGGACCAAACCTTCACACTTAACCCGGTCCATATCCGACCCGCCCGAACCCACAAACGATCACCTCTGCTTCTGTCTCACATATATGACGGTCTCATACGACAATTTATTGGTATTTTAAGCCCTTAAAAAAAGGGTTCACGGGCTCATATCCGACCCAAACCCACAAATGATCACCTCCAAATCTCGTATATATGACGGTCTCATACAACAATTTATCGGTATTTGAAGCCCTTAAAAAAAAGGTGTATGTATGGGCCTATGTAGTATGTACGTGGCTAAGTTGGTCAAAAATAAGGACATGCAAAGAGTTGATAAGTGGGGTTTTTGTACAACTTCTGAATTTTTTCCGATGACTTGTAAATAAAGGAAAGATAATAATCCCTCCGAGTTTCTATTATTGTCCCATTTTCCTTTTTGGGCTGAGTTTGATTTTTGTCTCACTTTTTTTTTTAGGTCATGAATGTGTAGTTCACGTTTACGCTTCCATTTCTCTTTCTTCCTTCTTCATTTTTTGGCCACTCATTTTCTCTTCCTTATTTTTCACCCCAAAATCATTTGGGACTATAATAGGAACTCGGACTGAGTAAAATGAAATTAAAAAAAAAAAAAAAAAAAAAAAGCCCTAAAAATGTAGGGAAAATAACAAGAGATATAAGGGCAGATGGGCCCTTAAAATGCATGCCACGACTGGTCCACTTGACTACTCTCTTTCCTTAAAGGCCCTACCCCTTCTACTTTGGGACTCTTCCTTATTCTATGCCTTTCGTGTTTTAACGTTTCCGCAACTTGCTTAAAAGCCCACCTTCTTCCTCTCTCTTACACCTTACTCTTTTACTCTTTTGTCTCGTATCGGAGGAGCACTTGGATCGACTGGTAAGGAATATAGTTGTTTAATACAGTCGTCGATCTCGGCTCAGTTTGGTTTGATTTGGATGGTTTACCGGATGAAAACTTATGTCCAATATCGGTGATGTAAATAATAAAATATAAACGAACCTCAACCATCACTAAGGTTTTGGTTGGAATGGTTTCGTAACATGGTATTAGAGAGAGTCTATACGCACTAACCACTCTTCAAGCCCAAAGGACATTATTCGAGTGAGGGGGCGTAATAGAATATAAATGGACCTCAACCATCGCCTTAAGATTTTGGTTGGAATGGTTTCGCAACAGTAAGGATGGAAGATCTTACTCATATATATACTCTTATGTCTCACTCCGTATCGTATGTTATTAAGCACTTAGATCAACCTGTAGGAATTAGAGCTTTGTCAACATGATATTGAACTCGGCTCGGTTTGGCTGATTGGACCATGATATTGCATAATGACTGTTAGGGTGAAAACTCATGTCCAACATCGGCGTGATATAAGAATGAAAGATCTTTTTTAGATTGAGCCCAAGAGTAAATCTGTAAGAGCTATGGCCCAAAGCGGACAATATTGTACTACTAATATGGACCGTGGACACTAACACAGTAACACAACATGGGTCTAGCAGGAAATACACGCTTTCACACATCACACGCACCAACGAGATATCCCGTGTGCTAACCTAGCTCAACCTAGACGTCAACTTGGGCGAGGCCTAGCCAGGCGACACGCATTTTCACAAGTCACAACCCTGCCCACCCGAGCTCATTAAAACGCACAAAAAAAACAAAAACAAAAAACTTATTCCGTATAACGAATTTAAGTTTTTTTTTTTTTTTTCGTAATCAGTTCGAATTTGGATTAAATCGAATGATGACATAAAACAACAACAAAAATTGTGATAAAATAGAGAGGATATTGTTGGAGTCGTTATGTAGGTGACATCAAATAGTGTAATTACGGCGACGTGCATCATGTCGGCGTTTTACAATCTTACGCTAACTTATTTAAATAAAATAATATTAATTTATTAATATTAATATTACTAATCATAGTTTATTTTTTGTTTGATTGTCTAGGTCCATAGAACTAATTATAGTACTAATCAAAAAAATTAATTAAGTAATAATTAATAAAAGATTAATTAAAAGGTGTTAAACTAAAATTCCAACCACAATTATTCTAGTTTGGAACACTTTTTTTTTTGCTTCTTTAGTTGGTGGAATTACAAAGATTATAGGAGAATAAAACGGTTGGAACGATCATTTTATGTAAAAATATCGTTCATTTTTGTTATTATTATTGAATATCGATTCATTTTGATATAAAATGCGGTCTGATTGGTGCAGCCGTGCAGATGTCAGCTAATTTAGTTGGTAAAGTCATAAGAGATGATGCAAATAAAGCTGACAAAAAACGAGGTTCACCTAGGCTCGATTTTCCAACAAAGCGAACCCGACTGGCGGACTCCACACCTAGACTAACCCGGTCCTAAGCTCAGGCTGGACCCGGCCTAACAACCTTGTCCAGCCCCGATCGGGCCGAACTAAAAAACAGAAGAATAAGTAAATAACCCCTATTTGGACCGAAGCCAATTTGAATAAAATGGAGTCCGACATGTGTCCATCTCTAGGTAGAATTATTTGAATTCAAATCTCGTTACCAATATACTTCTGGACTTATCATTATAATTATATATTTACATCAAAAAAAAAGAAAAAAAACACAATAATTAGTTAATTACAAGATTAATTAGGTAAATAATTAAGATAAATGAAGAATTAGGTAGAGAATTGGCATTTAAATATTCCATGCAAATGGAATATGAAAAAGTTTCACTAAGAATTTTGGTTCTTTTGTGCCTAAAAAAATGTAGACAAGGCCCATTAGTTGAGTTTGTGGTGGAATTTGAGCTAATCCTTCTTGTCAATATTCCAATCATCATTATAAACCCATTATTATAACATCAAATATATTTGGTATTTATTTTATAAATACAAAGACGATTATGATATTGATGAGGTACTTTGAATCACTGGTTGCTCTCCTATCAGTTCGATGACTTTGCCAATTAAGTTAATTGGCAACCCGTTGAGATGAGGATTAGTGGTTCAATCCTATTCTCGACCCTATCATCCCGATAAAATAAGCCATCCGACCTTATCTATACTAGTCGTAATTTCTGACAAGGTTTTACGTAATACACGATGTAAAATCTATACTTGATAAGTTTCGAGTGTGATCTTACAATCATACGATCCAATTCTAAAACAGAAACCCGAATCATTTTATCAAATAAATTAAATATCTATATATCCTTAATAAGCTTATACTCCGTATGATCTTAATCTTACAATCTTACGATCCAATTCTATCAATTCGTTCATCAATCCTAACTAATCACTTCAACATAGAATCCCGATCCTGATCATGACAACGTTAACCAACCTCACAAACTTTTCCCTCCAATACAATTTCTTTAATTTGTTACCTCTGCTCGACTCGGCTCATTTACACCCCTTATACTCGACTCGGCTCGTTTACACCCCTTATACTCGACTCGGCTCGTTTACATCCCTGTGGTCAGCTCGGCTCGGCTCATTTACATCCCTATGGGCTATAGTCAGCTCGACTCGGCTCGTTTACACCCATAACTATCTATGTTTTCCTTCCCTTTGTTTCATTCTCATTCTCCCCCTATATACCGAAAATGTCTTAGCCTAGTGGTTAGAATTAGGTGCTCTGGGACAGTAGGTCTCAGGTTCGAATCTTCCACCCCTATAACGCAACTAAGTGCGCTATTCGTTGAACAAAAAAATAATTCTCTCCTCTATATAAACCCCCTCTCCCCCTCCATTACCATCCTCCTCTCTTCCTCTTCCTACTCCAACCAAACACGACCTCGATCACGACCACGACGACTAAAATGAGAACAAGACGAGATTTCCTCGATAATTATTCCACCATTGTTAAACCTCGATTTTCTTCACGTAAAACTCGCTCATTCGACAGCGAAAAACTCGATTCTCCACGTCCGAAAAGAGCGAAAACTACACCGGATTCATCGATAATTCCTGATTTTCTCGATGCTTTACCCGACGATTTACTCCTATGTATTCTCACTAAACTCAGCTCATCGTCTTCTTCTCCTTCCGATTTCGTCAACGTTCTTCTTACGTACGTAATTCTCACTGAATTCGTAATTGAATTTGTAATTGTAATGAATTTTTTGTAATTGAATTCGTGATTGAGTTTGTTTTTGATGGTGATTTTGAACAGTTGCAAGAGATTGAAGGAATTAGCGCTTAATTCAATGGTATTATCAAAAGCTTCGTCGAAAATTTTCGCAATTAAAGCTGAAAATTGGTGTGAATCTGCTCATAAATTCATCAAACTCTGCTCCGATTCTGGAAATGCTGATGCTTCCTATACTCTCGGCATGGTAATTCATCGAAAAACTTTAAATTTTCACCTAATTTTGTCGTAAAATTATTGTAAAATCGTCTCATATGAACAAAATTAGCGTTTTAATTCGATTTTTACTGATTCAATAGTGACAGAAGTATGAATTCACTTACATTCAAAAAAAATTATTGATATTTTTATTGATTTTACGATTATCTTATCATAAAACCGTCTCATAACAATTTTGAAATTGATTTAATTGGAATTGATTTTGATTGTGTGTGAATTCGGTTTACAACAGATTCGATTCTACTGTTTACAAAACCGAGGTAGTGGAGCATCTCTAATGGCGAAAGCAGCGATTAACTCTCACGCGCAAGCGTTATACTCTCTAGCAGTGATCCAATTCAACGGAAGCGGCGGCACGAAAACCGACAAAGACTTACGCGCTGGCGTCTCGTTATGCGCACGCGCCGCCTTCTTAGGCCACGTGGACGCCATCCGTGAGCTCGGTCACTGCCTCCAGGACGGTTATGGCGTCCGGCAAAACGTCACTGAAGGCCGTCGGTTCCTGATCCAGGCTAACGCACGTGAGCTCTCTGCTGCTGTCGGCAGCAGCAGCAAGCTCACGTGCGTTGGCGATCCTGGTCAGGAGGGTTATCGTGAGACTGTCTCATGTAAGAAGAGTATGGAGTTGGAGTGTTACTTGCCGCTTTTGAGTGATTTCGGGTGTGATGTGCCGGGCCAAGAGGCCCACCCGGTAAACGGGTTTTTGTCCGGGTGGTGGTCGGATCGGGTTGTTGGGTCGGGGTTGAGGATGTGTTCGTATGACGGGTGTGGACGGCCCGAGACGAGGAGGTGTGAGTTTCGGAGGTGTTCGGTGTGTGGGAGTGTCGCGTATTGTTCACGGGCGTGTCAAGCGATGGATTGGAAGGTGAGGCATAAGGTCGAGTGTGGGTGTGTGGCGAGGTGGGTTGAGGGCGGTGGAGACGGTGGTGGAGAGACGACGGAGGTCGTGGTGGTTGATGACGGCGAGAGTTAGCAAATCTCTATAGTCGGCGACATAAACACGGATTTCTATATCAAAGGTCGTAACCACAGTAAATATTTATTTTTGTTCGAAAAAAGAGACTACGGAGTATATATAACAACGGTAATTTTGTTCAAATCTACAAAGAATTACTATAGTACAATTTCAACTCTTGTTCGAAATCATCGTTCTAAATTTATCTTGTTGAATCATCGTACTCTTTTCTTTCATAAAAACCGATAAAAATGAGTATCACCGCTCATGACTTTGACGATAAATCTACTTCAAATTCTATTAAATGAACACATGATACACACAAATTGCCCCTTATTATGAAAAATATACATATTGTCGAATGATTCGAGACAAAAATCCTGCTATAACGAGAAAGAAGAACCGATGTTTGAAGTTAGATTTGAACATAATAATATAATATCAGTGTTTTTGAGCTTTTCTCATCTCGAGCGAATTTGCTCGTGTTTTCATGTACAACAATGGTGTAATGGCTATGTTATTTCGCGAGGAGAAAAACCCGCGAGAAAATAAAAACCGGGTTATTATTAGACTAACAAAGAAGGGTATAGGACGGCATATCTTCAATCCGACGTACTCCATCCATCAGAAGCTCCTTCTCGAGTTGTGCTCGAGTGGACCTCAAAACGTCCTGGATCATAATAACGAGAAGAAAAAAAATCGGGAAAAAATATTTTATATGAAAATATTCGAATGCAAAAGTGAGAGTGACGGGAAAAGACGGAAATTTGATTCTTACGTTGAAGTCCATGTACGTAGCATTTTTCTCGAGCCATTGCTTATCCATGACCACGAAGGCGACACAATATAGCAAATCAAAGGCCCATTGATTATCTGCAATAGCACGGTGAACAATGACGATCTCATTGTGAGAGAAACGGATTCAGAAACTCGTTCTTGCAAGACTTGCCCGGAAGATAGATTTTTTTTTTTTTGCCAACGAAGATAGAAATATAAGTACTAGTCGTATGAGGTGTCGTGTCCAAGATGGTGTCATCGGCTATTTTGGGCAAAATTTCTATTTATTTTGGTCTAAATTGAAGTATCAAGGTCTCGTGTAGGTGTCGAACAAATGATACGATACCCAAGTGAAGTGTCGAAGTAACATAGAAGCATGGTTGGTAAAGTCACGAGAAGTGGTCGAGGACGTACCAGCTAACATCTGTAAGAAAACTGTGCGTACAAACGTTCTTCTTTTCACTGTAAGAATGTCATTCGAGAAACACGAGAATGAGATTCAAAGTAGTAATAATTCAGAAAATCAATAGTATGATTCGATGAATCGGGCAAAAATAACACATGTGGTTGTTTTTCGACTTACAGCAGTCAAGGTCGAGCATCTGGAAGAGCATGAATGTTATGTTTACACCAGCAACAGCAAACGGATATTCCCATGTTGAGCGTTTGCCGCCTTGCTTCATCACTAAACGCTGGAATGAGGTCTACGACAGCAAAAGGCAGACGTTTGAAAATTTTCATAGCTAACGATAATAGATATTAATAGTCGTTCAACTCTTAAGGGAATATGGATCTTACGGAAAACGTTTTCGCAAAGAACAGCAAGTTCTCCAAAGATATAAAGCCAGCTCCTCTGCTCAACATTAACACAGGAAACACGGTGTAAACTGTGGAAAGAAAGAATGTTAAGGGCGCAAAACCGGATTCTTATCTTCATTTGGAACCCGACCCGGCCCAAAACCCATAAACCCCCGGAACTAACCCGACCCGAAACCCGATTTGGAAGACATGTAACTTGAATTGACCCGTACAAACCAGACTTGACCCGGATGTTAAATGACGCATAAGAATCAACATCTCTGAAATAGTTGACCCGACCCGAACTCGTTTGACCCTGACCTGACCCGAACCAGACGTGGTTGACCGGGTTGCCAAGACTAAAGTCACTAGCAAAGAGAGTAAGCAAAGGCGGAACCTGAAATCAGTTGAAGGGTCTCTTCCCTGCCACCCCATTTCTTTCCATTGTTCGGAAACCAAACCTTGAAGCTCCTGCCCCGGGTATGTCGTATACCATAGTGCCCTTAGAGCTTCCTGTCAGTTCAATTCACGATGAAACACGACTCCAAAAATCCGACATTCTGAAACTGAAGAGTTATAGTAACTTATAATCTAACATATTACTGTACATACCTGGTGATCTGATCTAGAGGGATCAAAGTAAATCTTCATCCGATGTTTTAACCTATTTAGTCGTTCTTCCTGTCAAGTTTCGAGAACGAATAATTCAGTGTCTCAATTACAGGGACAAGATGACCGTCACTAATGAAGTAACGAGCTAAATATTTGTTACATACATATTCGGACAAATCTCATAGTTTTCACCAAAAAAATACGAGTGATAAGCAACCTGGATCGGTGTCAAGGTGATGCACATACGTTGATAGGGACCCTTTCTCTTGAAACAATAACAAATTAGGCCTTTACTGATCCATGTCGGTGTGCTGCAAGTTACATCATCTGCATCCAATTTCAAAAGATTCTTATTAGGAGCAAATAGTGAATCGGTAAAAGCGTATTCATAGGGAATCCGGTAATCATGTCTACTACATATAAACTGAGTGAAGCATGTGTAGTTCAGAAGTAGCATTTCATAACGACGAGTGAGACTAAAGTTTCTACAGATAGCTGCAATCCACAGTTTTCTTTTTCCGTTAAATGGAACATAAAAGAGGCCGTTCTTGGAACATTACAGCCAAAATCAAGTAGAAAAGCCACTTGAAAACTCGATTTACTATGCTCACAAGCGGTTTCCAGAAGACCCATAATGAGAATTCCATCGAAAAATATCCAAACTCAGTGTTACTTCCGTTATACTGTAATACTCCTAAAGAGTTAGTTCAGCAATTTGTCACGCAAATTCTTCTATGAAACCGTCTCATGGTAGAAAAGCGGGTTTTTGTTCAGAAACCTCAAAGAACAAAGAAAAGAAGGGGGAAAAGTCTTCTCAATTCTCAAAGCATTGGAAAAAGTTGCACAAAAATCAGTAGTTGAGATAATTAAACACCTATCAATCATTCATCAATCATTCGCCCCCCAATATTGTAATGCGACTAATGAGCAATCGCTAATGGAGTAAGTAATAACTACCGTATCAATCGAGTTTCAAAATTAAATCAACATAGAAAATCAATCCATGACTAAATTTCGCAATCAGTATAAATTAATGATTAATCATCAAACAAATTGAAAGCATGATCATAAATTAACATCACAATTGCAGAAACCCTAATTAAACAGATTATACATTCAATTGAACGACGATGACGAGTTTTCTTAATAATTGTGCAGTTAGTTACATCACTGAAATCATCCGAATTACACGAACTACTCAATCATCAAACAATTTGAAAGCATAATCACAAATTAACATCAAAATTGCAGAAACCCTAATTAAACAAACAGATTATACATTCAATTGAACGACGATGACGAGTTTTCTTAATAATTGTGCAGTTAGTTACATCACGAAAACATCCTAATCACACAAACTACTCAATCATCAAATAAATCAAAAGCATGATCATAATCACAAATTACCATCAAAATTGCAGAAACCCTAATTGAACAGATTATACATTCAATTCAATTCAATTCAATTCAATTGAATGACGAGTTTTCTTAGCAATTGTGCAGTTAATTACGACACTGAAAATTAAGCTACACGGTAAATTAAGATGAATCACAGAAAAGTAAATTGATAGAGAAAGAGAGAAAAGTGATACGAGAAGTAGAAACGCAAGAGCTCGAGCTCCTATGGCCATGGCTATGGCTTCTTTCTGCTCCCATTGATGATGCAATGTTTAACTGCCAAACGATGCGCTTAAACGTTATACAGAGTACTCTGTAGTTGTCTTATGGACGGGTCGAGTCGGGTCGGGTCACGGGTATGTGTATCCGTTTAATTATAACGGGTCGGATAATTAGTTCATTTAGATACGGTTAAACACGGGTTTTGGGCGGGTTTAGCTGTCTAGGGTCGTTTAGAGTCCAGGTCACTCGGACCAGACTAGACCGATTTGCATCCTATTCGATCTCGAGTCCCAGCTTTCTAAATATAACGGGTCGAATAATTAGTTCATTTAGATACGGTTAAACACGGGTTTTGGGCGAGTCTAGCTGTCTAGGGTCGTTTAGAGTCCAGGTCACTCGGACCAGACTAGACCGATTTGCATCCTATTCGATCTCGAGTCCCAGCTTTCTAAATATAACGGGTCGAATAATTAGTTCATTTAGATACGGTTAAACACGGGTTTTGGGCGAGTCTAGCTGTCTAGGGTCGTTTAGAGTCCAGGTCACTCGGACCGGACTAGACCGATTTGCATCTGATTCAATCTCGAGTCCCAGCTTTCTAAATATAACGGGTCGAATAATTAGTTCATTTAGATTCGGTTAAACACGGGTTTTGGGCGAGTCTAGCTGTCTAGGGTTGTTTAGAGTCCATGTCACTCGGATTGGACTAGACCGATTTGCATCTGATTCAATCTCGAGTCCCAACTTTCTAAATATAACGGGTCGAATAATTAGTTCATTTAGATTCGGTTAAACACGGGTTTTGGACGAGTCTAGCTGTCTAGGGTCGTTTAGAGTCCATGTCACTCGGATGGGACTAGACCGATTTGCATCTGATTCAATTTCGAGTCCCAGCTTTCTAAATATAACGGGTAAAATAATTAGTTCATTTAGATACGATTAAACACGGGTTTTGGACGGATCTAGCTATATAGGGTTAAAGGATATAATTTGGTATCGTTTAGAGTCAAGGTCACTACATAATACGGAGTAATATAAAAGGGAATATAACCCTAATAATAATTCAAAAAAATCAGTCTATTACTACATCCTCCTCCTCCAAGAAATAAATTAGCGGGAGTTTTGAGTTTTTTTCTACGGTCTTACTTCTCCTTCGTTCAGGTTGTATGTACTAATTATTGTTGGAGTTGATTTTTTTCTTGAAATTTGTTGTGATTATGTAATTTTGTGTGAATTCAGTTCAATTATATTATACAATCTATTTGTTTATAGATATGTTGAATGAATCTTCAAGAATGTGTAGTTTTCATGGCGAATTGCTTTTGGTATTATTTGCTCGTGATTCTCTAGTTGTTGTTGTTGTTTGAGTTGATTTTTTCTTGAAATTTGTTGTGATTATGTAATTTTATGTGAATCCAGTTCAATTATATTATACAATCTATTTGTTTATAGATATGTTGAATGAATCTTCAAGAATGTGTAGTTTTCATGGCGAATTGCTTTTGGTATTATTTGCTCAGGATTCTCTAGCTGTTGTTTGAGTTGATTTTTTTCTTGAAATTTGTTTTGATTACCTAATTTTGAGCTAATTCAGTTCAATTATATTATACAATGCATTTGCTTATAGATATCTTGAATGAATCTTCAAGAATGTGTAGTTTTCATGGCGAATTGCTTTTGGTATTATTTGCTTAAAGATATACTACTCTGTATATGTTGCTCGTGATTCTCTAGGTGTGGTTTGAGTTGATTTTTTTTCTTGAAATTTGTGTTGGTTAGGTAATTTTTGATTGAATTCAGTTCAATTATATAATACAATGTATTTATCATCATGCTCCAATCGTTTCTATCATTAATCGACTTGACGGTCATTTGAGTAATAGGCCTATTCTGAATTTCTGATAGTAATATAATACGAATCTAATTACAGATTATATTATACAGTACAACATATGTATAATACCTTGTTGTGATAATAATACCTTGTCCGTTTTCATGAGACGTTGCTTTGTCCAAATGGGAACGATCATATTCCGAGATTTCCAATATATCATGATGAAAATGGACTATGCTTCTGTTCAAAGTGCAAAGATCCTGCCATTCCCGCCCCTATTCCGAATTGCACAATGGCAACGTCTTTACTCGAGAAAGTGCTTTTCTCTTGCCCAAAGATTCGGAATGGGTGTGAAGTATCGAATATCCATTTAGTTGACTACCTCAAACACAAAGCAGAATGTTACAGTAATACATGCATATGCCCAATTTGCCTGTCTTCTCTTGAAAATCTGGATGTACTGAAGGTTCACATTGCTCAACATGATAAGGTTGAGGTAGAGAAGCAGTATCGCTTTAGAATTCCACCGGGCAAACATCTATTACAAGACAGCGATTCCGTAAAATTTGAGTGATATGCAAATTCTTGTTCGCGTACTTATTATGAATGCGATTTTATGTGTATGAATGTTCATGTGTGATGTGGTTTTCATGGTGGAGAGGCATCTCATCGTACATGAAAGGGTTGAAGTGTAACAATTTTGATTGTTCTTACATTCTTGATTGACAATCTTCATTATGCTTGAATTGATTTTCTTGACCGTTATTTGTAAAGTTTTTGTGCGATAAAAAACTTTATTTACAAACTATCACAATTTTTTTACCACGAAACTATTGATGTTTAAATTATTTCTTTTATTTATCAACATTATATAATTATCCATAAAGAATTTTGTTAATTGTTTAAGTATATGACAATCTATCAAGTAATTTAAAAAATTTTAAAAGAGGAAACAAAATAATTTCAGTAGTTTAGTTGAAAAAAATTGTGATAATTTGGACGAAAAGTAATTCTTTCGTATCTCAATAGTTTTACGGTATTTTTCTTATTTAAATTTAAGATTTGAGTGTTCTCGAAATTTGCGGTGATTCGCAAGTGATATGCATAATGTTGTTGTAATGTAATACTCCGTATGAAATATGAATCCAATTGTGGAGTATATTATACAATGTGCTCGGTATTTGCTTTATTGATATGTTATTTTCATGCTCCAATCGTTCTTGATCATTAATCGACTTAATTTTTTATTTGACTGCTCTTGAAATTTGCGATGATTCGCTCCGTATTTGAATGTTAATGAAATGTGTAGATCTTCTGATATGCAAATTCCGGTTGTCTGTATGTTTTTTTTTTCAGAAATGGACAATCCACCCATGCTAATTTACGGTATCGAAAATTTGCAATGTACAAATGAACCGATTCACGTACCACTCCCCCCAATATACCACGACAATGGTATCATCCATTGTTCGAAATGTGTTAAGGACGATCTTGATTCAAAAGCAGCTTGTGAACTCTCAAACTTCTTACTGAGCGGTATTAAGCTTTCTTGTCAAAATTGCTTCGATCCCAGATAACTTCCACGAGTGCCTGGACTGTTTCAAAATATTTGATGACTTGAAGAGCCATTTGAGCACACATGAAATGGTTAGGGTGGGCAATGACTACGTGTACGAGTTCGATCTAGGTGAAGGGCAAAAAGTGTTGTTGGAGGATGAGTTGTGGAACCGATCCCGTTTTCACACCGTAGAGGTGACCCCGATTAAGGTCCTTCTATAACTGAAGTGCAGCAGAAGGTGAAAGAAGGTTTGGAAACCGGAAGTACAGAGGTCCTTCTACAACTTAGCAGACTGTGATAAGTTGATTGACGGTCTTTATTGATAGTCTATTACTCCATTGTAAAGTTTTTTTTGTGATAAAAGACTTTATTTATAAAATATCACAATTTTTTTACCACGAGACTATTGATATTTAAATTATTTCTTTTATTTAACAAAATTATATCATTATCCATAAAGAATTTTGTTAATGCTTTAAGTATTAAGTATATGACATTCTATATTCAAAAAAAAAAGTATATGACATTCTATCAATTATTTTAAATAATTTTTAAAAAAAATAATAAGTTCATTAGTTTAGTTGGAAAAAAAAATTGTGATAATTTGAACAAAAAAATAATTCCTTCATATCTCAAATAGTTTTACAGTGTTTTTCTTATTTAAATTATTTGATAGATTGTCATTTACTTCGCCAACCGAATTCTTCGGGATAATCAACAAAAATCTTTATGGATAATGATATGCAGATTCTTGTTTGTGTATTATTTGCTTAAATGTATTAATAATAATAATACCTTGTCATTGCTTAAATATATATATATATATATGTTGCTGATCGTCTTTGATGTCGAAACTTTACTTTGCCCAAATGGACAAAATATTTTTCTCCTGCCCGAAAACTATGAATGGATGTGAAGTATCTAAGGGCGTTAGCAATGGTAAAAGTTTCATACCATATTTTTTATGACCACATCAATATATTCTATCCTATATGAAATTTCATCATTTTCTCCACAATGATACAAAAGTTCCATAACAACTTTTTAGTGATATCAATTGCTTTTTAATCATAATTTCATCCAATCACTACTCTCCTTTAACTTATGAAGTTGGTTCTTTGTTTTAGAAACCAACTTCATATAAGGAGCTCCTTATTTTATGGAACAATGGATAAGGAACTCCTTAAGGCATATGAAACTTCTTATTTTGTACCATTGCTATTGCCCTAATATTCTTTTAGCTGATTACATTGAACACAGAGCAGCATGTTACAATACCGAGTATTTGAACCTGCAACCTCTAGGTTATTTTAACATCGATCTTAACCACCACAATAATGTACAGTACTCTTTGTTAATTTTGTATGAACAATATACAAATTGAGACTCTTAACCTGTTTGGGCCCCGGTTCAAAGAACCGGATTGAGCCCTCTCTGAGCCAGTCCTGAAAATCTGTATATCACTCAAAAATTAAAGAATCGCCACAAATTTCAAGAGCACGAACATCTTGGTTTGGAGGAGTGTCTGATTAAGTTAAATTATAAACTAAAATTGTCTCGCAAACAATCATTTTAAATTTCTTTTGTAATATAGTCTTGCATTATCAAATTTCAAAATTACAAAGTAAGATAGTTTCACACTATGAGACCGTTATTTTAAAATATTAAAATTACAAAGCAAGACAGTCTCACACTATAAGTGACACCGTCATTTTAAAATTACAAACTAAGACAGTTCCCAACGCTGCCATTTTAAATTTATAGAGTAAGACAATCTCATACTATGAAAGAGTCATTTTAAAACCATAGAGTAATACTGTCCCACACTATGAGACTATCATTTTAAAATTATTAAATATAAGACGGTCTGACACTATAGCACCGTCATTTTAGGTAATAACCGCGCTCAATTATCAATTTGCACGGGATTAAAGCTAGTACTTGCGCCTGCAAAGAGTAACGCCGTCACCAATCGATAGAAGACTTGACTCAATCCTTGCATCTTTGGCTAAGTACTTGTTTAGGGTTTTTGTATGTGAGCGTATGCTCTCCTTAAGGGCCACCTTTGGTTCCGAAATGTTGAAGAATGGAACATCATCGGGAAACGCGACTGAACCGAACCAAAGAGTGTTGTCGTAGGCAATGAGTCCTCCGACCTTAACAAGCTTCATTAGCGTCTCGTGGTAGTTTATGTAGTTTTCCTTGTCAGCGTCGACAAATACAAAATCGAAGGTCCCTTCTTTTCCCTGAATCCATTATATTATATACGAGTACCTTGTAATATTATTATCCGGAGTAGTATATAATTTCATAATTTTCGAATCAATATATTTTTGTAAAAATTGAATTTAAACTCTAACCTCGTAGAATGAGAACATCAATTATTTAAAAACCGATAATTATTGACTTTTGCAATTGAATTACATTTTTTTGACAAAAATGTTTTTCCTAGAAAAGTTTCTTCATTCTCTTTTAAGTGTCATTCCCAACACACATTTTCTCCTCAATATTTCTCAAAATATTTAATTAAATACGTAGAATATTGAAATGTATACTTATATTATAACATTGTTTATAAAAAAAAATTATGGTGCCAACTTCGGAGCACCAAAAAAAATTAAAAAAATAAAAAAAAAATAATAATAATAATAATTTCCTTAATTCTCAATACTCCATATTTTTGTAAAAATTGAATTCAAAACATAATCTAGACAAATAAAAGCGTCGATTATTTAAAAACAGAGCGGATATATATATACCTTGTCCAAAAGCTCATTAATAAATGCCATGGCATCACCTTCAATAAACTCAACTTTGTCTTCAAGCCCAGCCTTTTTGATAAAAGGCAGCCCAACTTCATAAGCTTCTCTATCTGTGTCAATTGCTATAATCTGCAACAACAACAAATCAAAGTCGTGCTTTATACTAACGAGTTTCTTCTGAATTAGGTCATCGTATACCTAAAAAAATACTCTAAGACGGTTCTATAATTAATTTCGTTTCAAAACTTGTGTTTTATAACGAGCTTCTTCTGAATTAGGTCAACGTATACCTAAAAAAAATAAGACGGCTTTATAATTTCGTTTGAAAACTAGTGTTTTACAACGATTATTTTCTGAATTAGGTCTTTGTATGTATATATATACTTTTAAAGTAGGACGATCTTTTTAATTTCATTTGAAAACAACTCGTGTTTTATAACAAATTTCTTATGAATTAGGTCGTTGTATTACCTAAAAAATCGAGTTTTGAATTTAATCGAAATGAAAATAAAAATACCTTTCCATCCTTAGGGAGAGCAAGGGCAGTGGAAAGCAGGGAATAACCAGTGAAAACTCCAAGCTCTAACGTGTTTTTTGCGTTCATGAGCTTCAATATTATTGAAAGTAACTGTGCCTCGTCCACTGGCACGTTCATCATGCTCCTAATTAATTAATTAATCACACAATTTATTATTATTATTATTATTATCGAGTAATCGATTAATTACGTACTAATGCTCATATGACACGGTCGTCTTATTCATTTTTACATATAAATTTACGAGACCAACTCATATATATATATGCTTATTACCACCTGAGCTAAACCTGACGAATAGGTTTTACGTTTAGTACAGTATATATTACAATTATTGTGAGACGTGTCATATAGGAGGATGTTACTAAATTATACTCGTACGATTATTCATTCTGCATGCAACTAACTCATACAGTATGGAGTATTAGTATTATCAGTATTATTAATAATTGTATCGTGGGACTGTCGTGAAATAAAATGAAATAAAGAGATAGAGATTTATACATGTATGGATATTTCTCCATAGTTGCATGCCTTAGTTCCTTCAAATGCTCATGCTCATTTGGGTATGCACTTGTCTCCATAATATACTGCATACATTATTCATCACCATTAAATTTAATAATTAGGGTTTATCGAAAAACCGTCTCACACACATGGTTATTTATTTTAGTTAGAGACCGTAAAAAGTCAAACATTACGTTTGAGATTGTTAATTAATTGGTTATATATATTTGTTGACTTACGACTTGAATTTGGTTACTTTAATTTTTCGGGAATTATTCCACTTTACGTCTTACCCTAGCTAGCAGTTATAGTGCCATATTGGACGTAGCTAACACAGTATTACTGACTGAACCAGTTAAATCTGTATTATTTGCTTAATTTTACATTCTTAAATAATTATCGTTTCATCTTTTATTGCTTTTGTCGCAACGAGTTAACGATCTCGATCATATATTCATAACTTCATACCTTAAGAAGGGTTTGACTGCTAAGAATGTTCTTATCCTTCTTCTCCATTATTCCATTGCTAGGAATAGGTGATTGTTGGCTTGCCTGCATGAAAATTTGCTATGAAATTAATAAAATTACAATTTCTACTAGTAATTATTTAATAATATTACATTTATAAATTAAATTTGTAAAATTAATATAATACTTAAAACATATTTAAGTTCATTGTACAAATAGGTTTTGAAATATTATAATTTTGACAAAAGAAAAAATAATACTTCCTCCGTTCCATCTTATTCGACAAAAGAAAATATATATATATACGTACTCATACTAGAAAACATAAGGAATTAAAAAAAAACGGTGGAAAATAAAAGTCGAGAAATTATGCATTACCATTATCTCAAAATAGAAGAAATAGAGGTTTTTTAGTGTATTTATTGATTTGTGTTGTGTGAATATCAAAGAATATGTAAGGGGTATTTATAGCACCCAATCACAATGTAAAATGTACTCCATGTCTCCATAGTAGTCTCCATACTAATTAATGTTGGGGTATCGAAGATATCTTAACTTGGTCTCAGATTCTCATGTTTGAATCCACCTCTTTCGTATATTGTAATGTGACTATGTAAATTCTTCGTTAAAAAAAATAAAAAGTTAATGTGAGGGTAATGCAACTATTTCTCGTTTGGGACGGTTTTATGTTCAATAAAGGATGTAATATGGGTTCCGTCTTAGGCTAGTATTTAAAACTAAATACCCCTAAACAATAGGTCTCGGGTTCGAATCTCTCATCTCCTATGTTGTAATGCGACTAAGTCGTACAACAAAAAATAAAATAAAAATAAAAATTTAATGTGGGGGTAATGCAACTAATTCTCGTTTGAGACGATTTTATGTTCAATAAAGGATGTAATATGGATTCCGATATTTTTTTCTTCGTTGATAAACTAAAAAAACACGAAACATCCGGTGACAATGTGACATAGAAAATGCATTATATTGGACCGAACCGTGTCAAAATGAACTCGTGCTTTACAACAACCTACCCATTGGTGATTGGTTGCGTAAATGAAAGGATAAAGATGGGTCTGTACAATTTATGGCACGTAGGCCGCAGCAATGAATTGAGTTGGACAGAAATACTACGTATGAAGGTTCAGGACAAAAAAGTGTCGGTTGTTACTGTACCTGTTAGTTGGCGTGAGACTTCAAAAACCCTCGCCTGTGACGGATATATTTAGGGATGTTCACCGATCTAAACCCGAATCAGATCGGATCAGATCGATCCACGGACCGACAACCCCAAAAATTCGAACTCCAGGTTCATGTCCTTACAAGCACGAACTTGTGGGAGTTGTATGGCTTTAGACTATGTCTTCTAGACTTCGAGTCTGTCGCCCACGGACGGTTTACCTTGTTTTACCCAGAGCGCACCAAAAAGGTAGCGGCTGCGGGTTCCCTTGTTCATAAAAAAAAAAAAAAACCGAACTCGCGGGCTGGACTAGACCGTAAAAATACATTAAATTTGATTTTTTTTTTTTAAAGTGTGGACCGGACCAGACCAAACCGCGGATGGGTCACCAAGTTTTTTGCGACCCGGAGACCTGACGTAGATGCCCCGGTCCGGTCTGGTTTGCCAATTTGGACCACTTTTTGAACACTTCTGGATATATTATAACGAGTCAAATACAACTCAGTTGCATAGAAAAAATATACTCCGTGGATTTTTTATAGTATTTTTACTTTCTTGATGCAAATGAATTATATTTGATCAATTAGAAGAAAGTGACAGGAAAACTTCGTCACAAACAAAAATCTGTGGTGAGACTTGTGAGTAATGAGTAGTTTTTACACGATTTATTTGGTTTGATCGAGGACGTTTTAGTTTAATGGTGTTATGACGGAAATATCCCAGATAACGGGTTTCTGATTTGATTTCTCTTTTCTCAGTGTTGTAATGTGAGCTTCGTTGAAAAAAAAAAATATTCATTTGGTTCATATTTTATTTTATTTTATTTTTGTAAGATTTAAGTAATCATCTATTAAAAGATTTCGTTGTAGTGATGACACGTCATTGCTTTGTTAGAAATCTCTACGTTTGGGTAGTCACATCTTGCCTAGTGCGGTCCTCTTTGGGTGATTGTTGAACAATAACATTAAGGTTACAAATTTTCAACGGTGATTGACTCAAATCCGATTTAAAATAAATGTTAAAGCGAAAAGTGATTCGTCATAACTCACAAGCTTGCGTTGTCACCGTCTTGCATTAAGAAGGTATTATCGAAACATAACTGAGCCCGAAGAAAAGAGAGGGCCAAAAGCCAATCTAATAAAACGACTGGGATATAGCGTAAATATAGCGCAAACATCTTAGTTCGGTAGTTAGAATAACGAAAGTTCCCTCGACAATCGGTACAGAAAGAAATGGGAATGTGTTGTGCACTCGTGCCTCATGTCAAGTCACTGTGCCTGGATGAAAAAAGGGCACGGCTTGGGCATGGGAAACTGTAGCCCGAGCAAAACAAGCGACCCACAGTGGGTTGTGTTTCGTGTTATGTTGGGCTATACCAAAGTAGGGTTGTGCCTTAATGGGTTACGAGTCGTATTGGGCCTTGCCAATTTCCCGTGGGCGACATACTCGAAGTCTAGAAGGCATAGTGCGCTTGCAGGGGCTTGAACCTGAGACCCTCAACTCCCACAAGTTCGCGCTTGCAGGGGCTTGAACCTGAGACCCTTGTGCCAATGACCACAAGTTTTAACCACTAGGCAACACTCTTATGGGCAAAAATGATCCGGGTATTATTTGTTGCATATTTTGTTTATGCAATAGTCGAAATGTCATCCCTTATATGGTGTGAGGTGTTCACCGGTCCAAATTCGAACCGGACCGGATTGACCCACACCGTCAACCCCAAAAATCCAAACCCACGGACCGGACCGGTTAACAAAGGAACCCGGACCGGACCCTCTTAAGACCGGACCGTAAAAATACACTAAATTTGATATTTTTTAATTTGATATTTTTTACGACCAGACCAGTACGTGCCCCGGTCCGAGTCACTTTTTGAACATCCTAGATGTGACACACAGAGTGCAATACAAAAATGGGACATGGGATTTGCAGTGGCTAACTTCCATCTCCAACAATCGATTTTCGGTTTGATCTCCATCCTCCATGTTATAATGCGATTAACTGCGCGTTTTGTTGGAAAAGAACACATACTGTATTTTTCCAAAAAAATATAAAAAACTTATATATATGAATATATGATTTCCCTTTAAAAGGGATCTCAATATGTAACTTTTGTAAAATGTTGTCTATACACAATTGAAACAATTAGCAAAAGGAAAATTAGTTAATACAAATTTTACAAACTCAAAAAACCAACAACTATTTCCTCTTCTTCTTCCCCCACCAATCTGGGATCTTCAATCTCCGACTCCGATGATGATCTAACATCGAAAATGGGACTTTATGTCGAATTTGCCTCCACAACATATTGACACCATCACCCCGCTTTGGCGGGTATTGATACTCGTAATGACGAGATATGTTCTTCAACTTATTCCACATTGTAATCCATCTTTCTTTCGGAACTTTCTGAAGTTGCTCGACCATGTAACCGGGTTCAAGAGCCTCTTCGGTTGAGAAAAATATTGAAAATTCGGAGTAGTCGAGCTCGTCCTCGAATGGGAGCTCGATTTGGTCGCTTACTATGACCGGAACACAATGGCTTACTATTGCGTCGAAGAGACGGCATGATGAGGGTGTGTCGCCCGCTGGGTGCAGGCAAAATTTTGATGTCCGCATTCCCTGCGTCGACTGGCAAAAAAAAAACGAGATATATTATCTATACGCAAATTTAATCATAATTGACTATGCGTTATTTTTTTTTTTGTTCAATGAAGAGCGCCACTTAGTCGCATTACAATATACAGAAGGGGGATTAGTGTTGCTAATTACGTTGTTAATCCAAAATTAGCAAACCGTAAAGTGGGATGGTCCCGAAGAAAATGACATTTCAACAGAAGGGTTGTTCCTGATTTGCAGATCATTATCATCGTCATTAAGAGTGTTATCATCATCATTAAGAGTATTAAGACTTATTCGGATTTCAGAACTGTACCATAGATTCATAAATCGTACTGATAATAACATGAATTGATTGATAATTTGATATGAAGTATGCAAAGTCGTACCAATTTGATGCTTTCCTCGGATGCAACACTTCGTTCAAATTGAACATTTTCGTATCCATCAAGGATTTTCGCCAATTTTGCACGAACAACGCCTTCCTGCAACATACAAATCCCGATAATCATCGCCAACAAGAATTTAAATTTCGAATATGGGTTATCCAACTTAATAATTTTGCGTTTAAAACTGTATTATTATAATTATTTTTATTATTATTATTATTTTATTGTATTGTTCGTCTTCTATTTTATTTTATTTTTTATTTTTTTGGATGAAAAACTTGACGACTTCAAATATTGATTCCGATAATCATCGTCAACAAAAAATTTGCGTTTAAAACTGTATTTTTATTATTATTTAGTTGTTTTGCCCGCCTTCTATTTTTTTTTGGGTGACAAAGTTGACGACTTCAGATATTGATTCATGTTAGCAAGAAAAAACGGAAAAAAAATAGAGATAAGAAAAAAAGCTTACATCTTTTCTCACAGTGCGCCCACGAAAAAACAAAAGGGTGGAGCGAGTTTCAAAGGGATCAGAAACATCGTCATTTGTATACGAATCTACAACATGTACATACGGAGCAACGACATCTTTCCTTAGATTCGACATGCTCTTTGAGGAACGGCCAAAATCTGCTACGATTAGAATTGATGCATTCACTTGCTCGCGCAAAAACCTGAATGCATTTGGGTGGTGCATCGGTATGACATGGTCTCGGCCTCCTGACCTCTGCCAGTATTTCGACTCCCTCAAAAACTTCAGTATATCAACCTGAAAAAAAAAACTCGATGCATCAAAATTTCAGTATATACATTAATGTATATGCATCAAAATATCGAATATTTATCTGTCAACGAAGTGCTTTTGCCTTTTGGAACATTGCAGCATGAACACGGCTTTTATAGTCCTTGAATATGTCGGAAATTCTTGTTTAAAACGGGAATATCCGTCTTGAACTTAATAACGGGTCAAATATGGTAGATCAGTAGATGAGACAAAAGTCATGCGCCTAGGGCATAGGGGATATGTTCAAGTATCATGGGTGCGTATCCTGGTGTCAAAGTCGGCTAATTTTATAAAAATTCGGCATGTTTTGGCCTTTGGGTGTCATTCCCATGTCCGAGTGTGAAGTGTTGACATGGGTACACGAGATAATTAGAAGAGTCGGAGTAACATAGGCCAAAAGCACTTTCCACAATATGGCCAAGAGCAAAACCTCGAGAACGTGTGAACTCATAGTAGCCTGACGCAAGTCAACATTGACTACCAAAGATCGAACTCAACATATCTAATGTAAGCGCTATTAACACTCTAGCTATATATATAGAGGATAACACAAGTCGAAATCTAAATTTCTTAGCTAAAACACAACAAGCAAACCCATTTCCGAGTCAACTTTTACTCAGAGAATTTGACGCTAAACAATACAGGATAACACAAGTCGAAATCCACATTGCTTATCCAAAACAAAATAAGCAAATCCATTTTCTTGTCAACTTTACTCGATTATTTGAAGCTAACTATAGAGGTCGAGGATAGCACAAGTCGGTCGAAATCCACATTGCTTAGCTAAAACACAATAAGCAAATCTATTTTCGAGTCAACTTTACTTGAGAATTTGAAGCTAACATAACACAAGTCGAAATCTACATTTCTTAGCTAAAACACAATAAGCAAAAAATCCATTGTCGAGTCAACTTTACTCGAGAATTTGAAGCAACCAATGAAGAATAACACAAGTCCAAATCAACAATTCTTAACTGAATTACGATAAATCGATAAGCATTACATTGTCCTGGTCAACTCATACACATTCATCCTGGTTCCTGCAGGTCAACTCTTACAGCAAAAAACATCAGCATTCTGAATGCTGAACTAATTCTAACTCATTTCACAATCAATTCTACAATCCCAAATCAACACCAGAACCGTAATTTGAGGCCGACTGACATGAATCATATTGTTTGAAACCGAAAAAAAATCAGCAAAATGTACTTCAGAAAACATCATGAATGCAAAAAACATCAGCATTCTGATTCTGAACTAATTCGAACTCATTTCACAATCAATTCTACATTCCCAAATCAACACCAAAACCGTAAATTGAGGTCGACTAACATGAATCATATCGTTTCAAATCGAAAAAACTACAATTTGAGCTCAAAATTCAACAAATTCAAAAAAAAAAAAAATACCTGAAGTTGCTTATCAAGTTCAGCAACAGGATCAGTCATATTATGACCATAAACATCAAAACTCAACGAAGAAAAAAACGGCACAAAGAACACATCAGCAATTTCCGGATCAAAAACCCTAATTGCTTCAAGTTCTTCCCCCTTTCTATCATCACCATCAACATAATAATAAAGCAATGAAGCCATCAACCAATACTCAACACTATGCTGCTTCCTCAACCCAGAGCTCATCGGCCACGGCGGAAGATTCTCCGCCGTCACCGGCGGCACACCGTCGCTTCCACCACCACCACCTCGCCGGAGAATTCCCACGTGGAATTTACTTGGAATCTCGTACATGTACACCTTCAATGGCGACAAGGTCCTACATGATGGTTCAGGTTGATGCCACGTGGACGGCTCAGATTGAAGGAACGGAGCAAATTGAGACCTGAAATCAACGGTTCCGATCTTGAAAAAGTATGAGATTGTTAGGATTGAGAAGAAGATGAAGGTTAGCAGTGATGCTTGACCATATACTACATTTTTACCACAGAAAACCATGGTTTTCACCATTTTTACTGATTTTTTTTTTGTGAATTTTGCGAAAGATTAGATTTTGGTGAGATGGGTATGCATAATTTGGTGAGAAATTGATGGGTTTTGGAGATTGAGTTGAGATTTTTGATTGGGAGTATGCTGGTGGTAAAGTTTTACCTCAAGAACTCAAGTTTTTGAACAGTAAATAAAATTGAGGGAAAAGATTAGATTTTGGTGAGATGGGTGTAGTCATAGTCATAATTTGGTGAATGATTGATGGGTGGGTTTAGGAGATTGAGTCATTGTTGATGCAAATCGTGACGTATATATCCGTTTTAAGATTGATACGAAAATTATGTCTAATACGGAGTACGAATATAATGACTAAGATTTCTTATTTATATTATTTTCTCTAACTTTATAGAATTTTTTAGGATGTTTTCGTTTGATTATTTTAATCTCTTTCAAATGAATATATATATTGGGAGATCTTAGAAAAGTTGAAAAAAATACTGAAATAAAATCATCTTAAGTATGGAAATTATACTCTACCATACTATAATCCCTAAATAGGAATAGAAAATAAAATAATTAGATACATATATTCGTAAATAAGAAAAAACGACTAAATAAAGAAAATGGATAACAATAAATTCTCAAACGACTGATTAGATACTCTTATCTTCGTATCAAAGATTAAAACGAGTGAAAATGATATGGTATTTAGTTAGATAGAGTATTGTTTCAGTCAATAGAATTCTACGAGTTTTGTTTTTGGGATACTTATTTCGTTTATTTGTGGTGGATATATGTATTATGAACATGAATTTGTGATGAAATATTGGTCTGAAAATTGGTATGAAGGATGCTACGAGTAATTTATACCTTAAATAATCGAAAAGATTGAATGGTAAATTTGGGGAAAATATTAAATTTTGTTGAGATGGTTAGTCATGATTTGGTAGGAAATAGTCACCAACAAAATAATAATTTGGTGAAAATTTGGTGGGTTTTCGAGATCAGATGGATAAATTAAGTAGGATTATAATTTTTTAAAATAAATGGCTTCTTAATAACGTTATTCAGAGACCTTTTACATGATTGGAAGAATTGTTTGAGATCCATTATTCATTTTATATTTCCCGTTAATTTAATTGTTGAAGACGATCTCTTAGGAGATCTAATCAATTAAGTGAAGAAGTAGTGGGATTGGTGAGTAATTAAAAAATGGGAGTTTGAAAAGGGAATGTTCAATGGAGTTTAACTCAAGGAATGACATGGGATTGGGAGAGGTCAATATGAGTAGTATCTTAAGAGACCAATGAAGAAGGCAAAGATGAGCCCATACCTTTTCCACTCACTAAACAACCAAATGAAAGAGGTGGTCTTCCTTTTTTATTGGGTGGTGGTGTTGACTATAGTAGATTCCCGACCCGGTCACTGGTCGAGTCTCGAGCCTTAGTTCAGTTAGGCAAACTGAGTTGGTTAGGTTTGCGACAAATAAGTTGATTATAGAGGGTTTCCGACCTTATCACGTGTCGAGTCTTGAGCCTTAGTTCAATCAGACGAGCCGATTTGGCTAGGTTCGCGACAAAACAGTTGACTATAGAGGATTCCTGGCCTGGTCACGGGTCGAGTCTTGAGCCTTAGTTAAGTGAGACGAGCCGATTCGGTTAGGTTCGTGACAAATCAATATGGGCCGGATTATTTTCATATTAGGTATGGGTCGAGACAGAGCACTTCGAGTTTCATTCATTTGTTGGTCTATAGTTTTGTATGCTTCAATGATCGTTGAATTCAATTTGAGTTACAAATCAAATTCGAGTCTTCAGTTCAAATAATCGGTCTGAGTTATGGAAAAGTTGAAAAACCCATTACCCATACAGCCATACTAAACCTGATAAAGCTAAGCCAACCCAAAACCGTCTTACTCAAATATTACCCAAAAACCCTAATAGAAAACCCAAAAGTTGATTAACCCAATACAAGCATCGACAAGACCGAACTAGACCGGACCAGACCGAAAACCGGGTTTTGTTTGGTGGACATGTGCCCATGTCCAATGTCCATATCCCAAAGCCCAAACACAAAACATGAACAAATACAATTAGCCCAAAAGAGGTGAACCGGATCGATGTTAGGGTTTACTCATATAAAACCCTAATTCACCACCCCGCCTCTTCCCTTCTTCATTTATACCTCAGTGAGCAGAGAGAGAGAGGGGGACAAATCGGAATTCATAAACCCTAGAAAAAATGGTGAGATTTAATCGATTAATTTCTCTGTTCTCTCTTCAATTTCTCATGTTCTTCCCTCTTTTGATGTTGAAATCTGTCTCATATTTCAATGTCGTGTTTTTGATTGCATTTTCGCCTCTTTTAATCGTTTATTTTGTGGTTTTTTTGTCTCGTTTTGCAGGTGAAGTACTCTCAAGAACCCGATAATCCCACTAAATGTATGCTTTGATTCGATTTCGTACTTGATTTTGTTTTGCTTTTGGTTCGGTTTTCCGTCTTTTTTTGATTCGATTTTTTTTTTGATTTTCAGCTTGCAAGGCGAGAGGCTCAGATCTTAGGGTTCATTTCAAGGTACTTTTTGATTTTGATTTGAATTTTTGGTTGATTTTTTCAGTTTATCGTGTTATGATACTGTTTGATTTGGGAATTTGGTTCTTATACTCTTATGATTTGTTGAATCAATTAGTTTGATATGCATGGTTTTGCTGAATTTGTTTGATGTAGAAAATGATATCAATAGATTAGTACTACGCCTCGAGTTTACGGTCTGCTGAATCTGTTTGATTTAAGAAATTCGTTCATGGACTATTATGATTTGGTGAATCGATATGTTTGATATGCTTTGTTTTGATGTGGAAGATGATTTAAAAAAAATCAGTATATTACATCTGGAGCTTATGAAATTACGTTTGCATTCGTCCGTCTCAATCAGCTCGATTATTTGCTTAAACTTGGTAATTTTGGTGTTGATATGCTCTCATGATTAATTGAATCGATTTGTTTGATATGATTAGTTTTGGTATGATTTGCTGTATTAGTTTGATGTTGAAACCTATGTAAAAAACATTCGTGTACACTCTAAACTGTCGGTGTAGATAGTTAATCTCTAGGGAGTATAAGTTGGTTGGTTTGTTGAAGTTATCGAGTTTGTTTATGAACGAGCTCTGAATTTTTTTAATGATTTTTTAAGTGAAACCTGATTAAAAAAGCAGTGGTCTATTGCCTTATGTGGGTAGGTCTCTCGTAAACTTCAGGAATATTAATCGTTATTGTTATTGGGTGAATCTCTTGAGTTGTTCGATGACATGAGTTTTGGTATGATTTGCTGTATTAGTTTGATGTTGAAACCTATGTAAAAAACATTCGTGTACACTCTAAACTGTCGGTGTAGATAGTTAATCTCTAGGGAGTATAAGTTGGTTGGTTTGTTGAAGTTATCGAGTTTGTTTATGAACGAGTTCTGAATTTTTTTAATGATTTTTTAAGTGAAACCTGATTAAAAAAGCAGTGGTCTATTGCCTTTTGTGGATAGGTCTCTCGTAAACTTCAGGGATATTAATCGTTATTGTTATTGGGTGAATCTCTCGAGTTATTCGATGACATGAGGTTCAGTAAACGATGTTACATTTCTCTCAGTTTTTGCTCGTTGTTTTAGTACCAATCATATGAAATTAATCTCTGTTAAAGTTGTCTAGGTTAGTAGTATTTTATATCTCGTATTTGGGAATTTACTTTTGTACTCGTTCTGTCCGATCATTTGCTTATACTCAACTTTCGGTGTCTTTAGTTATCCTATAGGAATTATAATTGATTGTGTTTTTGTAATTTCTTCCTGTAATTTGATGTTAAACCTGATTCAAAAAGCAGGGATCTATTGCCTTTTGTGGATAGGTCTCTCGTAAACTTCAGGAATATCAATCGTTATTGTTATTGGGTGAAGCTCTTGAGTTATTCGATGACATGAGGTTCAGTAAACGATGTTACATTTCTCTTCAGTAATTGCTCGTAGTTTTAGTACCAATGCTCCCTAATTAAGCTAGGTTTAAAGTTGCCTGTAGATGTGTTAAGTCTTCGTGTGAATTGTCTCAATTTATTTGGTGGATAAACTGATATAGATAACATTATTTTATTAAGCCTCTTGTTTAGGAAATTACTTTTGTAGTTACCTCAGTCCCCATCTGTTGTTTACACTCTTAACATTTGGTGTCAATAGTTATTTGCTAGGATGTATAATTGGGTAGATTTTTGTGGGTTATTGACTTGGTTTATGAATAAGTAGTAAATTTTTTTATGATTTATTCCTATTATTTGAAGTGACACCTGATAAAAAAAAGCAGGGATCTATTGCCTTTTTGTGGATAGGTCTCTCGTAAACGTCAGGAAAATCAATCGTTATTGTTATTGGGTGAATCTCTCGAGTTAATCGATGACATGAGGTTCAGTAAACGATGTTACATTTCTCTCATTTTTGCTTTTCTTTTTTTGTACTAATGCTCTAAAATTATGGTAACTTGAAGTTGGCTATTGGTGTTACACTCCCTCCCGATGAGGTGCTTACACATTTAATTTTCGGTATTGGTTTTTCTCTAGGTAGTTTTATCGGGTTGATTTTTGTAGCTGATTTAGTTTGTTTTTGATTGAGTAAAGGAAATTTCTATGAATAATTCATGAAAGTTGACGTGAAACCTGATTCAAAAAGCAGGGATCTATTGCCTTTTGTGGATAGGTCTCTCGTAAACTTCAGGAATATCGATCGTTATTGTTATTGGGTGAAGCTCTTGAGTTATTCGATGACATGAGGTTCAGTAAACGATGTTACATTTTCTCAGTTTGTGCTATTGTTTTAGCTCCAATGCTCTGTTGCCTTGAATGTCTGTCAAGGGTTTGAATTTGCTTGATCAATTTACCATTTACTCCGTATTTTTTTTGAAGTTTATTGTATTGAGGAGGTAGTTTGATGTCATCTGTATACCTGTTGCTTTATTTTTATTTCGATTGAAATGAACTTAATAATTTTGTTGCATTCACATTTGATAATATCGTTTAATCATCTATCTTAACAGAACACCAGGGAGACAGCGTTTTCTCTAAGAAAGATGCCACTGGTGAAGGCCAAGAGATACCTTGAGGATGTCTTGGCTCACAAACAGGCTATCCCTTTCCGCCGTTTCTGTGGTGGTGTTGGCCGCACTGCTCAAGCCAAGGCAAGACACTCAAATGGTCAGGGACGTTGGCCCGCAAAGTCTGCCAAATTCATTCTTGATTTGTTGAAGAATGCTGAGAGCAATGCTGAGGTATTACCCCTTCAACTATTTTCTCTAAAAGTTTACATTCCTTGTATTTTTTTACGAAAGATTTTACTGTAAATTCTTGATCATTGTTTAATTTGACTGAACTCTTTGCAGATTAAAGGGTTGGATGTTGACTCACTCTACATTTCTCACATCCAAGTGAACCAGGCTCAGAAGCAAAGGCGTCGTACATACCGTGCTCACGGAAGGATCAATCGTAAGTACATTTGTTCTGACATTTTTATGTTATTAAATTGTACTTGTATGTATCTTAACAGTGTTAGGAATATTGTCCTCTAATTGTTCTATTTTATGTTTTCTTTCAGCCTACATGTCTCACCCTTGCCACATCGAGTTGGTCTTGTCCGAGAAGGAAGAGCCAGTTAGAAAGGAGGTAAGATTGCATGCACATCTTGTCACTTAAGACTATTTAATGACCACTACGT
Source organism: Agrostemma githago (assembly GCA_958450325.1). Lineage (NCBI taxonomy): Eukaryota > Viridiplantae > Streptophyta > Magnoliopsida > Caryophyllales > Caryophyllaceae > Agrostemma > Agrostemma githago. Next base: position 252,464 of record OY288260.1, read on the forward strand.
TGCTCGGTCTCCTTTTCGAAGTGTCCGACATGGCTAACTAATTTCATGAATATATTTTTATTTAATATGAATTGTCCAAGAATCTTGCTCATGTTCGAGTGTCTTGTGTTGGACATATAATAGACAAGCTAATTAGAAGAGTAGATTATACAATGGTTTTGCTGGAAACCCTTTTATTCTGAAATGTGACTATAATTTTTGGTAATATTGTCTATTTTCATTGCAAAATGCGGCGATTCACGAGCATTCCTAGTTTAGTCATGCTGTAGTCTGTTTTCTGATACGCTGTCATTTATTTCAGGCGGAGACTCAGTTGGCTACAAGCAAATCGAAGAAGTCGCAGCAAGCTTAAGTAGTTGTAGCCTTGAGACCTGTTTTGAGCTTTATTGTGTTAAGATCCCGGATTTTGTAGTTGTTTCGTTGGTTATTAAGAGACCCTGTGTTTTTACTTTTATCTTGAGACATTGATATACAACTCCTTTCATTTAAACCTAGTTTTTGATCTTCCTGCGCTGTATAATTAGCAGCACAAATGGTTAGTTTCTGCCATTGCATTTACGTGTTTTGTTGCGCCTATTGTTGTCGTTGGCTTCTGTTTCTACTGTATTTCTCTTTTGTGCGTTTCGAGATTTTGTGTCTGTGCGGAAGAGTCGTCTCGTTGCACTAGTGGTTCTCTGTTTAGTGAAAACCTGGTTTTTTGAAGACGTGTTCTTTAAATCATGTCTTAAATAAGAATGTGTGTTCCGCTGGAGCTTGGACAGTTTCTTTGTTCGAGTTTCTGTAGTTTGAGAACACAATTTGATTGTGACGGTTTTCAAGACTCGGGATATTGGTCCCTCGACCATCTTTATATCTATTCGTCATTTTTCTAATACGTAGTACATTATCTTTCATCACAAATTAGATATCATCTACATAGACAAGCAAGTCGATATATCCTCTATGCACACCTGATAAATATATTCGTCACTAATGCAACTTACGATCGTTCCAATATGGCCGACAAGCTCCACATTTCCGGGATGCGGGTCGGTGGATGGATACAGTTGGAGATTAAGTTGGGACCCAATATGTCCTATAAGCTCCACATTTCCGGAACGCGGGTCGGTGGAATGGATACGGTTGCGGATTATGTCGGGTCCCATTATGTCCGATAAGCTACACATTTCCGGGACGTGGGTAAGTGGAATGGATATGGTCGGAGACTGAGCCGGGACCCAATATGTCCAATTAGCTCCACATTTCCGGGATGTGGGTCGGTGGAATGGATACGGACATACGGTTGAAGATTAAGTCGGGAATCGGGTTGAGCGGGTGAGGTAGTGGACGGAGATCGAGTATACGAGTATATCTATTGGGCCCAAATGTAACTATGTATCTATATATATCTCCCAGTGGACTTCATTGACTTCATGTTTGACTCAAAATTAAAATCCCCAAATCAATTAAAACCCGAAAATCCCTAAATCGACTCTCTCTCTCTCTCTCTTCCTACCATTTGATCGCGAAGGTAACTCTTCACTCTCGATCTCTCTTACCGTTTCATTTCTTACTCGCTGAATGTTCATTCTCAATCTAGTTTCCAATTCCAGATATAATCTTCATCGTGTTCGATTGATTTAATCGTGTAATCACTGTAATTGCGGTTATTTCTAGGGTTTTCTACTTTCAATCGGATTGCATAATGTTAGCATCAATGTGTTATGATTATTGTTGTGTTTCTAGGATTTGAAATTTTTGATGCGTATCGTTGATTTTCCAGAGTTTCAGTTGTGGTGATCGTCGGTGATTTCGTTGATTATGTTGATTTTCAGCTGTGATGATTACTGTTTGTTTTCGTAGGGTTTTAATTGTGATGATTGTTGTCGATTTTCTAGTGTTTTTAGATTATCGGTGATTTTCTACAGTATCTACTGTGAGGATTACGATCTTCATTGTTGTCGATGATTATTGTTGTGTTTCTAGGATTCGAAAATTTTGATGCGTATCGTTGATTTTCGAGAGTTTCAGTTGTGATGATCGTTGATGATTTCGTCAATTTTCAGCTGTGATGATTATCGTTTGTTTTTCTAGGGTTTTAATTGTGATGATCTTTGTCGATTTTCTAATGTTGTTTAATTGTGATGATCTTTGTCGATTTTCTAGTGTTGTAAGATTATCAGTGATTTTTTTTACTGTTTTCTCTGTTATGATTATCACTGGGTTTCTAGGGTTTCAATTGTGATGTTATTGTTGAATTTCCAGGGGTTCAGATTGTGATGCTTATATTTGAATCCTACCGTTTCATTTCTTGATCTTCGTATGTTCAATCTAATATACGGAGTAGTTTCCAATTCCTGATATAATCTTCATCGTGTTCGAATGCTTTAATCGTGTAATTACTATAATTGCGGTTATCTCCAGGGTTTTAACTTCCAATCGGATCGCATTATGTTAGCCTCAAAGTGTTATGATTATTCTTGTGTTTCTTGAATTCTAAATTTAGATGTTTATCGCTCATTTTCCAGAATTTCAATTGCGATGATCGTTGATGATATTTCGTAGATTTTCAGCTGTGATGATTACTGTTTGTTTCCTAAGATTTTAATTGTGATGATTATCATTGATTTTCTAGTGTTGTTAGATTATCGTTGATTTTCTAGGGTTTGAATTATGCTAGCTATTGTTGATGTTTTAGGGTTTCGATTGTGATGTTATTGTTGAATTTTCAGGGGTTTAGATTGTGATGCTTATAATTGAATCTTCTAGGTTTCAATTTTAATTGTGATGATTGTTGTTGATTTTTATAGGGTTTTAATTAGATTAGAGGAAGAGGCAATGGATTGGCAAGGGCAGAAATTAGCGGAACAATTGATGCAAATTATGCTATTAATTTGCGCAGCAGTATCTTTCATTAGTGGATATGCTTTAGGTTCTTTCAAGATGATGGTCCTCATCTATGCAGGCGGCGTTGTATTGACGGCGTTGATGATTGTTCCCAATTGGCCCTGGTTTAACCGCCACCCTCTCAAGTGGCTTGACCCTGTCGAAGCTGAACGCCATCCTAAGCCCGTACCAGCTCCCGTTTCTGGGAAGAAGAAGTCTACCAAGAACAAGTAATTGTTTTCCCGCTGAATTTAGGTTTATGTTACGTTGGATTGATCATTTGCCCCAATACTATATCTAGACTCGTCTTTCTTTCAAATTGTTTGTAGACATTGTTGTGTTTTGAGGGCAATGATTTCTATGTTGAAGATATATGTGTTTGAGATGAGGCTATGAAAATGAAAGATTTAGATGGAAATAGGTTTCGCTTGAGATTAACCGTTTTGCCGCTGAATTTTGGTTTATGTTATGCTGGATTTCAATCATTTTCTCTAGTTTTGTGATGTGATTGTGTTTTGTTTGTCTGTATGTTTTACTTTGTAACGCATTCTTTGTAAACTTCTGTAAAAGTAAAAGTGTCGATGTTCTTGGGTTAACCTTGGGTTAGTGGCGTATGAAGTTTTAGTCAATGAGACACGCGGTTACTTTTTGGAGGCATAAGATATCTCTTTTAGCTTGTCATTGCCGTAAAGGACATGAGTCTGTGTTCGTTGCAGAAGCGAATTTCTCGTTGCCAATGTCCTCACTTAAATTCTAGAATGTATTCTAGCTACAATTTTCTGTATTTTGTTTGTAATTAGTTGAAACTATAGTATGTCAACTAGGGATAGTTTTAACGAGTTTGAGGAGATATTTTTCTCGTAGTGTGTGCGTCCCTTTGTTGTGTTTTTTTCGGACGCAGATGAAATTAATGCATTGTTGTCCCGGTCGACATTTTTTTAATTAGCCTTATTAAGAGAACACCTGGTGGACAACGTTTTCCCCTAGTGCTAACACTTTTAAAAGTTACTCCGTATTATTAACACTTTCAACTCTATTTTGAGTTTGAAACTATGTACGGCGTATCCTATTACTCGTATTATTTTTATTATTCTCGTTCTTACGATTTTGGATGATGACTGTTGTGCCTTTGTGCCTATACAACTATTGTGCCTTTGTATCCTATACAACTATTGTGCCTTTGTATATGATTTTTTTCGGAAAGGGCTTTACGATTTTGGATGACGACTGTTGTATAGTTGTCGTCAATCAGATGCAGCGTCACTTTGCGTGAATTTTTATGAATATAGTGGAAGTATATGGATGTAGTTGTTAACGAATGTAAGATTATCAGGTTGACGAACCATTATGCTCTGAAATTTGGTTACTCTAGGCAAGAAAGATACGGAGTACTATGATAACATTTGATTCTGTGTGATTACTGATTACGTATGTTGGCAAGTTAACTGCTGAAACATATTGAGACGTAAATGTGTCAATGTGATATGAAATTGCAGTTGACTGATAACTTGATGCGGAGATTTCCAGCATCTGAATCTGATTATTCCGCTCCGACTGATTAATTTGTTAATCTCAATCTCCAAGCTTATCTTCTGAATATGCTTGATCCGGAGATTTTCAGCATCTGAATCTGATTATTCCGCTCCTGAGTCCTGACTGATTAATTCGTTAGTCTCAATCTCCAAGCTTATCTTCTGAATATGCTTGATGCGGAGATTTCCAGCATCTTATTCTGATTATTCCGCTCCTGACTGATTGATTTGTTAATCTCAATCTCCAAGCTTATCTTCTGAATATGCTTGATGCGGAGATTTCCATCATCTGAATCTGATTATTCCGCTCCTGACTGATTTATTCGTTAATCTCAATCTCCAAGCTTATCTTGTGAATATGCAGAACTGTTGCACGCTTTCTCAGGTAAGTAACTAAACATTTTCGATCATTGATTACTCCGTATATCTACCTGCTTGTGGTTAACTTGTGTAGTTATGTTGCGTGCGAACTTGTTTGAATTCTGAACCATGCGCTTATTTCGTGATCATTAATTTGTTGTATAAATCGGACTGTCCTAGCCTATTTTGCCATGCGCTTATTTCGTGATCATTATTTGTGTATATCTTGTGAATATGCTTTATAGTTATACGCTTTCTCAGGTAAGTAACTAAGCATTTTCGATCATTGATTACTCCGTATATCTACCTGCTTGTGGTTAACTTGTGTAGTTATGTTGCGTGCGAAATTGTTTGAATTCTGAACCATGCGCTTATTTCGTGTTCATTAATTTGTGGTATAAATCGGACTGTCCTAGCCTCTTTGCCATGCGCTTATTTCGTGATCATTATTTGTGTATATCTTGTGAATATGCAGAATACGCTTTCTCAGGTAAGTAACTAAGCATTTTCGATCATTGATTACTCTGTATATCTATCTGCTTGTGGTTAACTTGTGTCGTTATGTCGCATGTGAAATTGTTTGAATTCTGAAACTATGCGCTTCTTTCGAGTTCATTCATTTGTAGTATAAATCGGCCTGTTCTAGCCTCTTTGCCATGCGCTTATTTTGAGGTCATTATTTGTGTATTTGTGTGTTTGTGGTTAACTCATCTTGTTCGTAAATCAGTTGTTTTACAATTAGAGGATTATACAACCAGTTATACATACCTCTATGTATAACTTGTTTTAAGATTTTGAGTTTTATTATAAAGTTGTCTAGTTAAATCAAATAAATGTTTAAGCTCAAAAAATTTACAACTCAGCTCCGAAATTTTTGTAAGCTTAATAAATACATACAAAAGGTCAACAATTTTGCCTTGGTTGTACAATAAAGTGTATAATCCTATTTTCCTCAATTAGAGGATTATACAAACAGTTGTACATAGATGTATGTACAATTGATTTTTAAGATTTTGAGCTTTATTATAAAAGTTTCGAGTTTTGCTAAAGTTGTTGAGTTAAATAACATAAATGTTTTAGCTCAAAAACTTTTATAAGCTCAATAAATACATACAAAAGCTCAATAATTTTGCTTTGGTTGTACTATGTACAACTGATTTTAAGATTTTGAGCTTTATTATAAAAGTTTTTGAGTTTTGCTAAATTTGTCGAGTTAAATCACATAAATGTTTTAGCTCAAAAAACTCACCACTTAGCTCAAAAACCTTTATACGCTCAATAAATACACATAAAAGCTCAACAATTTTGCCTTAGTTCTACAATGCTATTGTACAACCAAGTATATAATCCTATTTTCCTCCATTGTTTTAATGTTAAGCTTATAATGAGTTCAATGATTCGGGGTCCGAAATGAAAATAGCAAGAAATCGCACGGGTAGTTGATCAGGTCGCCTGAGACAACCTCACAAAATATAGGGCGAAACGAAGATCGTTTGAGGGTCCAGGTAGGTGTTAGACCTCCGTCGACCGCAAATCGATTAATCGTGTAAAAGTTACTTTTCTTTGTTGTTTGGGCACGAAATCGGGCAGCGCGCATCCTGAAGCTCCCCCAAACACGTGTTACAAAATTCGGCCTGAATCGAAACAAGGTACGGTAGACCTCCCGGAAGCCGAAAATGAAGTGTATTCTACACATTTTTTCAATGATTCGGAGTCCAAAATGAAAATGGCCAGAAATCGCGCGGATTGTTAATCAGGTCGGCTGAGACAACCTCACAAAAAAAGGGGCGGAACGAAGATAGTTTGAAGGTCCCGGTAATTGTTAGACCACCGTCGACCGCAAACCGATTAATCATGTAAAAGCGACTTTTCCTTGTCGTTTGGGCACGAAATTGGGTAGGGTGCATCCTGAAGCTCCCCCGAACACGTGGTACAAATATCGGCCTGAATTGAAACAGGGTCCGGTAAACCTCCCGGAAGCCGAAAATGAAGTGTATAATACACGTTTTTTCAGTGATTCGGGGTCCGAAATAAAAATGGCCAGAAATCGCACGGGTTGTTAATCTGGTCGGCTGAGATAACCTCACAAAATATGGGGCGAAACGGAGATCGTTTGAGGGTCCCGATAGAAGTTAGACCACCGTCGACCGCAAACCGATTAATCGTGTAAAAGCGACTTTTCCTTGTCGTTTGGGCACGAAATCGGGCAGGGTGCATCCTGAAACTCCCCCGAACACGTGGTACAAAATTCGGCCCGAATCGAAACTGGGTCCGGTAAACCTCCCGGAAGCCGAAAATGAAGTGTATAATACACGTTTTTTCAATGATTCGGGGTCCGAAATAAAAATGGCTAGAAATCGCACGGGTTGTTAATCTGGTCGGCTGAGACAACCTCACAAAATATGGGGCGAAACGGAGATCGTTTGAGGGTCCCGATAGAAGTTAGACCACCGTCGACCGCAAACCGATTAATCGTGTAAAAGCGACTTTTCCTTGTCGTTTAGGCACGACATCGGGCAGGGTGCATCCTGAAACTCCCCAGAACACGTGGTACAAAATTCGGCCCGAATCGAAACTGGGTCCGGTAAACCTCTCGGAAACCGAAAATGAAGTGTATAATACACATTTTTTCAATGATTCGGTGTCCGAAATGAAAATGGCCAGAAATCGCACGGGTTGTTAATCTGGTCGGTTGAGACAACCTCACAAAATATGGGGCGAAACGGAGATCGTTTGAGGATCCCGATAGATGTTAGACCACCGTCGACCGCAAACCGATTAGTCGTGTAAAAGCGACTTTTCCTTGTCGTTTGGGCACGAAATTGGGCAGGGTGCATCCTGAAGCTCCCCTGAACACGTGGTACAAAATTCGGCCTGAATCGAAACAGAGTCCGGTAAACCTCCCGGAAGCCGAAAATAAAGTGTATAATACACATTTTTTCAATGATTCGGAGTCCAAAATGAAAATGGCCAGAAATCGCACGGGTTGTTAATCTGGTCGGTTGAGACAACCTCACAAAATATGGGGCGAAACGGAGATCGTTTGAGGATCCCGATAGATGTTAGACCACCGTCGACCGCAAACCGATTAGTCGTGTAAAAGCGACTTTTCCTTGTCTTTTGGGCACGAAATTGGGCAGGGTGCATCCTGAAGCTCCCCTGAACACGTGGTACAAAATTCGGCCTGAATCGAAACAGGGTCCGGTAAACCTCCCGGAAGCCGAAAATGAAGTGTATAATACACGTTTTTTCAGTGATTCGGTGTCCGAAATGAAAATGGCCAGAAATCGCACGGGTTGTTAATCTGGTCGGCTGAGACAACCTCACAAAATATGGGGCGAAACGGAGATCGTTTGAGGATCCCGATAGATGTTAGACCACCGTCAACCGCAAACCGATTAATCGTGTAAAAGCGACTTTTCCTTGTCGTTTGGGCACGAAATTGGGCAGGGTGCATCCTGAAGCTCCGCTGAACACGTGGTACAAAATTCGGCCTGAATCGAAACAGGGTCCGGTAAACCTCCCGGAAGCCGAAAATGAAGTGTATAATACACGTTTTTTCAGTGATTCGGTGTCCGAAATGAAAATGGCCAGAAATCGCACGGGTTGTTAATCTGGTCGGCTGAGACAACCTCACAAAATATGGGGCGAAACGGAGATCATTTGAGGATCCCGATAGATGTTAGACCACCGTCGACCGCAAACCGATTAATCGTGTAAAAGCGACTTTTCCTTGTCGTTTGGGCACGAAATCGGGCAGGGTGCATCCTGAAACTCCCCCGAACACGTGGTACAAAATTCGGCCCGAATCGAAACTGGGTCCGGTAAACCTCCCGGAAGCCGAAAATGAAGTGTATAATACACGTTTTTTCAGTGATTCAGTGTCCGAAATGAAAATGGTCAGAAATCGCACGGGTTGTTAATCTGGTCGGCTGAGACAACCTCACAAAATTTGGGGCGAAACGGAGATCGTTTGAGGATCCCGATAGATGTTAGACCACCGTCGACCGCAAACCGATTAATCGTGTAAAAGCGACTTTTCCTTGTCGTTTGGGCACGAAATTGGGCAAGGTGCATCCTGAAGCTCCCCTGAACACGTGGTACAAAATTCGGCCTGAATCGAAACAGAGTCCGGTAAACCTCCCGGAAGCCGAAAATGAAGTGTATAATACACATTTTTTCAATGATTCGGAGTCCAAAATGAAAATGGCCAGAAATCGCGCGGGTTGTTAATCTGGTCGGTCGAGACAACCTCACAAAATATGGGGCGAAACGGAGATCGTTTGAGGGTCCGATAGATGTTAGACCACCGTCGACCGCAAACCGATTAATCGTGTAAAAGCGACTTTTCCTTGTCGTTTGGGCACGAAATCGGGCAGGGTGCATCCTGAAACTCCCCCGAACACGTGGTACAAAATTCGGCCCGAATCGAAACTGGGTCCGGTAAACCTCCCGGAAGCCGAAAATGAAGTGTATAATACACGTTTTTTCAGTGATTCGGTGTCCGAAATGAAAATGGCCAGAAATCGCACGGGTTGTTAATCTGGTCGGCTGAGACAACCTCACAAAATATGGGGCGAAACGGAGATCGTTTGAGGATCCCGATAGATGTTAGACCACCGTCGACCGCAAACCGATTAATCGTGTAAAAGCGACTTTTCCTTGTCGTTTGGGCACGAAATTGGGCAGGGTGCATCCTGAAGCTCCCCTGAACACGTGGTACAAAATTAGGCCTGAATCGAAACAGAGTCCGGTAAACCTCCCGGAAGCCGAAAATAAAGTGTATAATACACATTTTTTCAATGATTCGGAGTCCAAAATGAAAATGGCCAGAAATCGCACGGGTTGTTAATCTGGTCGGTTGAGACAACCTCACAAAATATGGGGCGAAACGGAGATCGTTTGAGGATCCCGATAGATGTTAGACCACCGTCGACCGCAAACCGATTAGTCGTGTAAAAGCGACTTTTCCTTGTCGTTTGGGCACGAAATTGGGCAGGGTGCATCCTGAAGCTCCCCTGAACACGTGGTACAAAATTCGGCCTGAATCTAAACAGGGTCCGGTAAACCTCCCGGAAGCCAAAAATGAAGTGTATAATACACGTTTTTTCAGTGATTCGGTGTCCGAAATGAAAATGGCCAGAAATCGCACGGGTTGTTAATCTGGTCGGCTGAGACAACCTCACAAAGTATGGGGCGAAACGGAGATCGTTTGAGGATCCCGATAGATGTTAGACCACCGTCAACCGCAAACCGATTAATCGTGTAAAACCGACTTTTCCTTGTCGTTTGGGCACGAAATTGGGCAGGGTGCATCCTGAAGCTCCGCTGAACACGTGGTACAAAATTCGGCCTGAATCGAAACAGGGTCCGGTAAACCTCCCGGAAGCCGAAAATGAAGTGTATAATACACGTTTTTTCAGTGATTCGGTGTCCGAAATGAAAATGGCCAGAAATCGCACGGGTTGTTAATCTGGTCGGCTGAGACAACCTCACAAAATATGGGGCGAAACGGAGATCATTTGAGGATCCCGATAGATGTTAGACCACCGTCGACCGCAAACCGATTAATCGTGTAAAAGCGACTTTTCCTTGTCGTTTGGGCACGAAATTGGGCAGGGTGCATCCTGAAGCTCCCCTGAACACGTGGTACAAAATTCGGCCTGAATCGAAACAGAGTCCGGTAAACCTCCCGGAAGCCGAAAATGAAGTGTATAATACACATTTTTTCAATGATTCGGAGTCCAAAATGAAAATGGCCAGAAATCGCACGGGTTGTCAATCTGGTCGGTCGAGACAACCTCACAAAATATGGGGCGAAACGGAGATCGTTTGAGGGTCCGATAGATGTTAGACCACCGTCGACCGCAAACCGATTAATCGTGTAAAAGCGACTTTTCCTTGTCGTTTGGGCACGAAATTGGGCAGGGTGCATCCTGAAGCTCCCCTGAACACGTGGTACAAAATTCGGCCTGAATCGAAACATGGTCCGGTAAACCTCCCGGAAGCCGAAAATGAAGTGTATAATACACGTTTTTTCAGTGATTCGGGGTCCGAAATGAAAATGGTCAGAAATCGCACGGGTTGTTAATCAGGTCGCCTGAGACAACCTCACAAAATATGGGGCGAAACGGAGATCGTTTGAGGGTCCCGATAGAAGTTAGACCACCGTCGACCGCAAACCGATTAATCGGGTAAAAGCGACTTTTCCTTGTCGTTTGGGCACGAAATTGGGCAGGGTGCATCCTGAAGCTCCCCTGAACACGTGGTACAAAATTCGGCCTGAATCGAAACAGAGTCCGGTAAACCTCCCGGAAGTCGAAAATGAAGTGTATAATACACATTTTTTCAATGATTCGGAGTCCAAAATGAAAATGGCCAGAAATCGCACGGGTTGTTAATCTGGTCGGTCGAGACAACCTCACAAAATATGGGGCGAAACGGAGATCGTTTGAGGGTCCGATAGATGTTAGACCACCGTCGACTGCAAACCGATTAATCGTGTAAAAGCGACATTTCCTTGTCGTTTGGGCACGAAATCGGGCAGGGTGCATCCTAAAACTTCCCCCGAACACGTTGAACGAAATTCGGCCTGAATCGAAGCAGGGTCCGGTAAACCTCCCGAAAGCCGAAAATAAAGTGTATAATACACGTTTTTTCAGTGATTCGGGGTCCGAAATGAAAATGGTCAGAAATCGCACGGGTTGTTAATCAGGTCGCCTGAGACAACCTCACAAAATATGGGGCGAAACGGAGATCGTTTGAGGGTCCCGATAGAAGTTAGACCACCGTCGACCGCAAACCGATTAATCGTGTAAAAGCGACTTTTCCTTGTCGTTTGGGCACGAAATCGGGCAGGGTGCACTCTGAAGCTCCCTCGAACACGTTGAACGAAATCGGTCTGTATCAAAACAGGGTCCGGTAAACCTCCCGGAAGCCGAAAATGAAGTGTATAATACACGTTTTTTCAGTGATTCGGTGTCCGAAATGAAAATGGCCAGAAATCGCCATTTTTTCTGTGATTCTGGTCGCCTGGGACAACCTCACAAAATATGGGGCGAAACGGAGATCGTTTGAGGGTCCCGATAGATGTTAGACCACCGTCGACCGCAAACCGATTAATCATGTAAAAGCGACTTTTCCTTGTCGTTTGGGCACGAAATTGGGTAGGGTGCATCCTGAAGCTCCCCCGAACACGTGGTACAAATATCGGCCTGAATTGAAACAGGGTCCGGTAAACCTCCCGGAAGCCGAAAATGAAGTGTATAATACACGTTTTTTCAGTGATTCGGGGTCCGAAATGAAAATGGCCAGAAATCGCACGGGTTGTTAATCTGGTCGGCTGAGATAACCTCACAAAATATGGGGCGAAACGGAGATCGTTTGAGGGTCCCGATAGAAGTTAGACCACCGTCGACCGCAAACCGATTAATCGTGTAAAAGCGACTTTTCCTTGTCGTTTGGGCACGAAATCGGGCAGGGTGCACTCTGAAGCTCCCCCGAACACGTTGAACGAAATCGGTCTGTATCAAAACAGGGTCCGGTAAACCTCCCGGAAGCCGAAAATGAAGTGTATAATACACGTTTTTTCAGTGATTCGGTGTCCGAAATGAAAATGGCCAGAAATCGCACGGGTTGTTAATCTGGTCGGCTGAGACAACCTCACAAAATATGGGGCGAAACGGAGATCGTTTGAGGATCCCGATAGATGTTAGACCACCGTCGACCGCAAACCGATTAATCGTGTAAAAGCGACTTTTCCTTGTCGTTTGGGTACGAAATTGGGCAGGGTGCATCCTGAAGCTCCCCCGAACACGTGGTACAAATATCGGCCTGAATTGAAACAGGGTCCGGTAAACCTCCCGGAAGCCGAAAATGAAGTAAATGTCAAAATCACGTGGTACAAATACACGTTTTTTCAGTGATTCGGGGTCCGAAATGAAAATGTGAGTAAATGTCAAAATCGCTTCACTGAAGGGACGTTTCAATTCGGTTTATATGATTGAAAAAACTTCTGCCAATGACTACTTTGTTTTAATCATTTTCATGTATCATTGGCATCGGCTGCACATATTCACCGATTCCAATGGTAGTCCTTTAGAATCGAATAAAAGCATGAAATTTGATAAAATGTCAAAAGTGCTTCAAAAATTCGACTTACAACCGATGCCAAAGAGTTCTTTTTTGGATCATGTTTATGGAATCAGTTGTGCTTATTAACCGATTCCAAAGAGTACTTTTTTGAATCGATTCAAAGGCTTATCTGTTTCTGAAGAACCTCTTTTTGAGTCAATTTTTGTATACAAGTTATCCTTCGGACTGAGTTGAGATCCATAACCGATTCCAAAGGGTACTGTTCGGAATCATTTAACCTCTACAACCAATTCTAAAGGGTATTCTTTGGACTCAGTTTATCTCTTTAAGATATTCGAAAGCTACTTTTTTTAATTAAGAAAAACATTAGTGTGTTCCAATAATAATCAAAAACATTAATTAAGGAGTAGATCTCCTGAGAGACGGTATCTCATTAACTTTACTAAAAGACCAAATACAAATGAAAGTAACAATGGTACCAAAACTAATAGAAATAGGTACAATTAACATGAAAGAGTATACAAATATAAAAATGGTTCGCTTGTTATAAAAATAGGTACAAAATAAAGTAATCATTTAATGGTACGAATAGTACGAATAGTTTTTCAATAAGTTAGTGAGAGACCGTCTCTTCCAAGATGTTGTGATTAAGAAAATACAAAGAAAATGACAAATTTAAAATGATACGGAGTATTTACGAAAACAATTCAAACAAAAAACTTGCATCTTAATGTTCACTTCAATCCATCCTACATTGAGTGTTATTAATAGTGGTTTAGATTTTTACCCAGTATTTTTCAGATCGGTTTCTATAGAACAAACGATCCAAATTATTATGAAAGCAGTTTTTTTTCAGTTAAAGGAATCACTTGTTTTTACACTCGATTTCTTTGAATTACGTGGGATGTTCTTCTACTAGTTTATGAAGAGCAACGAAGAACGTTTAAGAGTATCGTTACCTGTTACATCACCATCAGCCGCAAATTATCAATTAATCATGTAAATACGACTTAAACTTGTCGTTTGAGAATGAATCGAGCAGGGGACGAAATTCAGCCTCAATCGAAACGTGCTATCAGGTAGACCTTCTCGAAAGCTGAAAATGAATTATAAACGTTTTTTCAGTGATTCAGGCTCCGAAATAAAAATAAAAGCTGAAAATGAAGGGTATTTTATAAACGTTTTTCCAGTGATTCAGGCTCCGAAATAAAAATAAAAGCTGAAAATGAAGGGTATTTTATAAACGTTTTTTTCAATGATTCAGGCTCCGAAATAAAAATAAAAGCTGAAAATGAAGGGTATTTTATAAACATTTTTTCAATGATTCAGGCTCCGAAATAAAAATAAAAGCTGAAAATGAAGGGTATTATAAAACGTTTTTTCAGTGATTCAGGCTCCGAAATAAAATAAAAATGGACAGAAACCGCACGACTTGTTAAGGTGATTCAGGCGAAAACCATGGTTACCGTATTCCATCACGTATCCCGCGAACCAAAAAGAGGTAAATGCTAATATATTCGCGCTATGCCATCATTCTTTTTCACTTTGTAAAAGGCTAATTCATAACTGTTGTTCATATAGGGAAAATATTCATCGCAGAAATAAATATTTCAAATAGAGAATAAACACAATTCGCGAGCAATTCAAAAAGCTCGTGAACACCTTGAAATACTCTGATTAGTAACTAAAAAAGCAAGACACGATATAACGGATTTTGAAAAGATATTTAACTTTTTGCGACAAAATTTCAATTATTTTTAAAAAATTTGCGACTGATTTTCACATTTTGTGACCAATTTCAATTTTTGCGACCGATTATTCAATTTTTTTTAAAAAAATATGCGACCGATTTTAAAAAATTATTTTACCTTTTGCAACCGATTTCTAAAAAAAAATCAATTTTTGCGACCAATTTTTCAATTTTTTTTTCAAAATTTGCGACTGATTTTCAAAAAGTATTTCACATGATTTCTAAAATAAATTCAATTTTTTGCGACCGATTTTTCATTTTCAAATTTTGCAACTGATTTTCAAAAAAAATTCACATTTTGCGACCAATTTCTGAAACAAATTCAAAAAATTCACATTTTGCGACCAATTTCTGAAACAAATTCAATTTTTTGCGACCGATTTTCAAAAAAAAAATCACATTTTGCGATTGATTTCTAAAATAAATTCAATTTTTTGCGACCGATTTTTCAAAAAAAATTTCAAAATTCGCGACCGATTTTCAAAAAATGTCACATATTGCGACCAATTTCTAAAATAAATTCAATTTTTTGTGACCGATTTTCAAATAAATATTTCACATTTTGCGACCGGTTTCTCAAAAAAAAAATCACAGTTTGCGACGGATATTCAAAAAAAATATTGAAAAAAAATCTGCGACCGACTTTTCAGATTTTGCAACAGATTCAAAAAAAATATTTTTGCAACCGTTTTTTTTGTTTTGGGACGGATTTATCAACTTTTTGGGATTCGCCTTATAATATTTATACATTTTTGGGATTCGAGATCAGTTAACATAAACATTTAACATAGTAAAATTGAAAATCAGTGGCTTCATTCAATAGTTTATCCATCCATCATGCATAAAATTGAAAATAAACATGCGCATAATTTACTAACTTAACAAACATTCATATCACATGCCAAAAAAAAAAAAAACGATTTGAATCTGGGCATTTATCCGATTTCAAAATTATAAAATAATCAATTCAAACAACCCAGAAAAATCAATTCTAAATTAGAAATAAAACAGATAACAAAAACAACAAGATCAAATTTTAATGATGATCGATATCACATCACTGGGTTTTTTCGCCATTTTTACACACGTATGGAGTACTTTATGAGGGCGAATTATGAATCGCCAAGGGTGTATTCATAGTGAATCCGGTAACCATGGCAGAATCCTCGGAAACATGACTAAACAAACACCTAACATATAAGATCCCAGTGCAAAATCCGCAACATATACGAGTATAACATATACATTGACCCGAAACAGTCATGGCATCCAACATATATACACAAAGCAGAGATTGTTTTACGTTTGTTTAGTTTCGTTTCGTTTAGTTTAGTTAGCATTAAAGACACTGAACGGCTGAACCACACCATCATCTCAACAAGTAATTCTAATTCTAAAAGTAGACGGTCTAATTTTGTGAGACGACCCATTTTGTAAAAAAAAAAAACGGTCTTTTTACATAAACGGGTCGTCTCACCAAAATAGACAGTCTAGTTTTAGTTAATTTTAGTTACCGTCTATCAAGATTTAGAACGTTAAGATCAGAAGAGTTGTCGAAACATACCTCAAAGAGCTTGAGTCGTTGTCTTCAGTCGTAGTCGTCATCATCGTGGTATTCACACTCATTTACAAAAAAACATCAACCATTCGATCCATTCCTAATAATCTAGCTCATCTTCGTCATCCAGCTCGTCCAAGTCATTGAGTATCGACTGGTTCATCTTCTTCCGAGACACCCTTCTGTGTTTCTTAGCCTCGAGTCTTGGCTCCGACACCACGACACCCAATTCACCCATCTTCGTCCTGCAAACAATCCAGTACAACACAAGACGGCATGGATTATCGGATTTATGAGTATTAATGCCTCCTACTTTAATACGCCCCATGTTCCAATCAATAATTGATGCTTTTCTTTTTTAGGTGTTTTTAGCCAATAGTTTACGCTTTTCGGTCAGGTAAATTTACTAAAACGAGAATTAAGTGGTCTAACAAGATAAAAAAGGTGTATAACGAATTTCAGTAATTTTACTGATTTCCGTGTATAATATAAACTACTCCGTAAATGTAAAACTACCAATTGAAACGGAAGGACTATATGTTGCCCTAACATTTTGGACCACTCCGTTATCTCTTTAATATCGCAGGAAAACATTTTTGTTGGAAATCTAATGATATACTCAGTAGATTTCATAATTTTATTCACAATTTTTTTTAAGACGGGACATATTATTTTTACGGTTTTACCAACCAAAATGGGTCAAATAGATAACAATTTATCACAAAAGGTTGTCTATACCAGTAGTTTTTGGATCCGTAAAACGGATATTTCAGTCCTAAGTAATACCGAGTTACCGACAGACTTTTTTCTGAGTAAGTTTTGATACATTCGAAGTTAAACCCGCCATTTCAAAGACCAAAAATGTCACATGAAAGAATACCCCAGAGAAAGTACGATAATATGCATTAATAAACACATACCTCACATTGCCCTCTCGCTTCGTGCCCAATGTCCTTAACTGAAACTCCTCGCGTATCTTAATTTCATCAAGTAACTGCAAGTAATACGGGTACCTCTCCCATTCTCCAGCCACCACGCACCCTGGTTCTCCGATATGTAAGCAATTCTTGAATGAACAAGTCTTAGGTGCATTCTCGTCGATCATTTTCTGGATCTGAAATGAAAAATTATCAGCTATATATTACATGCAACAACAAACAATTATTCGCGATGTATTTACTATTTAGAGATGTTAAAACAACCGGAAGAACGATACCTCGGGAAATGCCTGTGCAAGAGAATGTTTAGTGACTTTCAGTAGACTAGGCTGATTGAACCCTGGAGTGTCGGCTAAGTAACCTCCTCCGGCCAACGGAAGTAACGACACGTGACGAGTTGTATGCTTCCCTCTTCCACTTCTAGCAGATACTTCCCCAACTCGCTGCACCTCGAGCCATTTGCTGCCTGTAATCTGGTGAGAAGGCCATGTGATTATATATATATGTCAGTAACCAAACAATTCAACTTCCACGTAAAGTCTTCCTGCTCTCTTCAGAGATCGTCTCAGGATTGATGATTTTCGGACATAGCATGTGAGATACGGAGTATATCACATGAACACTCGTGAGAAACCGTCTTGTTAGATGAAGGTGATATTGGTATGAGAACCATATAAGTTTGAATCTTAGATGGAATATTTCCGGGTTTTTTTTTGAATTCTTGTATAATTGTATATGATCATATCATTTGTAATTGTAACCCAATGTTTTTTTTAAAAAAAATTTACTTTTAAATCCACATATTACCATATAAATTTGAATCTTAGATGGAATATTTCCGGGTTTTTTTTTTTTGAATTCTTGTAAATTTGAATATTGGTATGAGAACCATATAAATTTGAATCTTAGATGGAATATTTCCGGTTTTTTTTTTGAATTCATAATTGTATATGATCATATCATTTGTAATTGTAACCCAATGTTTTTTTTTTATCAAATTTTACTTTTAAATCCACATATTACCGTAATATTTACTACAGAGTATATGAAATAAGATGATGAGAGGAATAACATGAAATTAATGTCATTGAGATTCAAGACGGGAAAAAAAATAGCTACCTCGTCTGTGACGGTAGGAGAATCGTCATTACTTCTCAAAGCATTGATCACGCTAGATTTGCCAACACCGCTTGGTCCGACTATGACAGTTGTACGGTCTCTTAAGGTAAATGCAAGAGAATCAAGGCCGCGGTTGGACTCAACACTGCAAAATATGGGTGTGTAACCCCAACGGCTAAGCCTAGATTTCCATTCAACGAGAACCTGCGTATATTATAGCATTAGAAAGAAGAATTCAAATATCGAAATACCATATGCATAACACTCGAATAATACAGGTATTCAGCCAATGAAGGGGACGGTCTTGATTTTGAAACTCGCCAATTACGTGTCTTTAGCATTTTACTTGCACCTTCGAAAGGAATGCTACGTTTTCGATCTTACCAATTCTTCTATTGACAATTCCGAAATACAACTACTCAAACTTAGGCCAACGCATTTGAAAAGAAAATAAGTTCGTATCAGACTTCTTGATAAACGAGCTGGAGTACTCGGGATAACCTAAATCAGCCGATTAATTCATTATCATTAGTCGCTCCAAATCCACTCTTTTACTACTCCGTAATCAACTAGAGAATAGTCGGCTAGGTAACAGTTGTAACAATAGGGGCTCGACTTAGAAAAACATGAAGAAAAACAAGCAAAGCCCTAATTCAAAGGCTATAGCAACCACCTTCACGAACATTGAAACAGATTTCCGTCTCTTCACGAACAAGCACACGTTTATCAAGTGCAAGCATAGTGTTAATTAATCGACAGATTCGAAGAAAAATACACTGACATAAGCAACATAATTCAACCCTTTCAAGACAAACTCACATTTATCAAGACTCGAGAGCAATCGTAGCGTCAATTAATCAACAAATTCAAACATAATTACAGTACCATGAGCAACAAAATTCAACCTCTTCACAAGCTAACGCGAATTATCAAGAGCAAGCATAACATCAATAGATCGACTTATTCAAACGGAATTCATTCTCTTCACAAACAAGTTCCCATTTATCAAGCACAAATGCGCAATTGTAAAACTCAATTAATCAGCAAATACAAACAAACAAAAATACAGTAACATGAGCGACAAAATTCAACCTCTTCACAAGCCAACGCGAATTATCGAGGGCAAACAAAACCTCAATTGATCAACATATTCAAACAGAATTCAATCTCTTCACAAACAAGTTCGAATTTATCCAGCACATGTGCAATCGTAACCACAATTAATCAGCAAATTCAAACATAATTACAGCAACATGAGCAACAAAACTCGACCTCTTCACAGGCCAACGCGTATTATCAAGGGCAAGCATAACCTAAATCTCTTATCAAGCGCAAATGCACACTCATAACCTCGATCAATCAACAAATTCAAACAAGAACACAGTAAATTCGAGGAAGAATCGCAATTATCAACCACAACCAGAAATAATCAACAAATTCATACAAAAAAACAGTAAAATCGAGGAAGAAATTTCGACCTCTTCGCCAACAACATCACGGTAAACCTAAATTAATCAACAAATTCAAACGAGAATGCAGTAAATTCGAGGAAGAACTGCAATCATCAATCATAACCAGAAATAATCAACAAATTCGTACAAAAATACAGTAAAATCGAGGAAGAAAATCCGACATCTTCGTCAACAACATCACGGTAAACCTAAATTAATCAACAAATTCAAACAAGAACAAAGTAGATTCGAGGAAGAATCGCAATTATCAAGCATAACCTAAATCTCTTTACAAACACGTTCGAATTTATCAAGCGTGAATGCACAATCGTAATCTCAATCAACAAATTCAAACAATATACAGTAAACTCGAGGAAGATAACTCAATCACTTCGCCAACAACATCGCAATTATCAACCATAACAAGAATTAATCAACAAATTCATACAAAAATACAGTAAAATCGAGGAAGATAACTCAATCACTCCGCCAACAACATCGCAATTATCAAGCACGACAGTAAACCTAAATTAATCAACAAATTCAAACGAGAACACAGTAAATTCGGGGAAGAATCACAATCATCAATCATAACCAAAAATAATCAACATACAAAAAACACAGTAAAATCGACCTCTTCGCCAACAACATCACGATAAACCTAAATTAATCAACAATTTCAAAGGAGAACACAGTAAATTCGAGGAAGAATCGCAATTATCAATCATAACCAGAAATAATCAACAAATTCATACAAAAAACACAGTAAAATTGAGGAAGAAAATCGACCTCTTCGCCAACAACATCACAGTAAACCTAAATTAATCAACAAATTTGAACGAGAATACAGTAAATTCGAGGAAGAATCGCAATTATCAACCATAACCAGAAATAATCAACAAATTCATGCAAAAAAAACAGTAAAATCGACCTCTTCGCCAACAACATCACGATAAACCTAAATTAATCAACAAATTCAAACAAGAACACAGTAAATTCGAGGACGAATTGCAATTATCAATCATAACCAGAAATTATCAACAAATTCATACAAAAATACAATAAATTCGAGGAAGAGAATTTCGACCTCTTCGTCAACAAGTTCGCACTTATTAAGCGCAAGAGTGAGCGGAATTCCAGTAGATTCAGCTTCAATCAAAAACCTAGTTAACGAAAACGGTTCGATTTTCGGCTGTTCCATAGAAAACAACACCAAATAATTATCCGAATTCGCAACCGGAGGATCCGAAACCTCCGAATTCCTCGGAAAAACGTTCTCAATCATTCCTCGTCGATCAATCCAATCAATACTCCCTACCAATACCTTATCCCCTACCAATACTCTCTTCTTTATCTTCTTCAACACCGCTCTCACCACACACAACAACTCCGTCCCCTTCTTCGAACCTTCCGAACCTTCTACGCCGTTCTCCGAACCTTCTACGCTGTTCTGGAAGGTTCTAGAAGGTTCGATTACGACTCGCATGAAATTCGCCTGCGCTGACGTCACCATTCCGACGGCCTTGCCGTCGTCGACGGCGGATGGAGGAGGAGAGAGAGTGGTGAGGTTTTGGAGGTGTTGATGTTTGGCGCGTGAGAGGTCACGTGAGTTGAGGAGGTGTTTGTTAGGAGGAGGAGGAGAGGAGTGGTGGTTGTGGTTTTTTCTGGAAGCGGTGGCGTTGGTGACTAGAAGAGAGACGTTGCGGCGGAGGAGAAGGAAGTACGCCGCCGTAGACGGCGGCGCGTGTGGTGGACGAAGGAGAGAGAATGAGGATACTCTCATTTTCGGTTTGTTGCGGATTTTTCAAGGTTTTTTCTCTCTCTCTAGAATGTCATGGAGGATTCAGTAACGGTAATATAATGGGTGGTTTATAAATGGGTTTTTTTTTACTTGTTCTTAAAAATAAATTCACGTTCTCATTTTACGGAATGAGTAATTGAATTAAATTTCAAAAAATATACGAGTATTTCGTATTTTCTTCCATCTTGTTAAACTTTTTTTAATTAAATAATAATCTAATTGAATTATTCCTTACAAAATAATATAAAAATAAATAAACGAGAGGGGTAAGTATACATATTTATTAAAAATTTATAAAGAAATAATAAATCCGATTCAATTGAAACTTTTTCTGTAACAAATCTAACACAGATTCTTGGAAGAGACGGTCTCTCAATAACCACTCTTCAGCATCACTTTATGTTCTATTCGTACCCTTAAATGACAACTTTGTTTTGTACTCCCTCCACTTCTTTTATATCTTACACATTGGGTTTGGAGAGTTATTTAAGAAATGTGAAATATGTGGATGAAAATGAAGGTGGAAAAAAAAGTAGGGTCACAAAAAATAAGAACCACAAAAGATTATTAAAAAGAAAAGTGGAAGATAATAAAGAAGTTACTCAAATAAGAAATGTGGAAGATTATAGAGAAGTGGAGGGAGTACCTGATTTTATAAGAAGTGTACCCTCTTTATATTTGTATACTTTTTTTTGTTAATCGTACCTACTTCTATTAGGTTTGATAAAGTTACCTACTTCTACTTTTTTGTTAAGTGTACCACTGTTACTTTTATTTGTACTTAGTCTCTCTCAGTAAAGTTAATGAGAGACCGTTTTTCAGGAGACGTTATACGTTTCGTATTTTACTACTTACTTATCGTCAAATTTTGCCAACTTCAACATCGAAAATACAAATGAGAAGAACACGGATCACGGAGGCCGTGTACTAATACGACTACTGTGTATTCTTTTTAGTTAGACGTGACAAATAGACAAGCTAGTGTCGTGTCCGTCTCATAAGTAAACGAATTACTAATCCCTCAATCCAAACCCGACACAATTAATTATCGTGTCGTATTCATGTCGATTCATATCGTGTTTTCGGATTGTGTCGTATTCAGGTCATCTCGTGTCATGTTAGTGTTCGTGTCGATCCACCTACATAAATGGGCCACCACAAAGCCTCAACTCAAACCCGTTAATTTTGTGCCGGTTTCATATCGTGTTTTCGAGTCGTGTCATTGTCGGTTTTAAATTGTAAAGAATTGATTGGATGAGACGGTAATATATAAGGTGTTGAAGATTATTTCCACCCAAAACCCCATCAAAGTGTTTTCCCCCCTTTGAAAACCCCTAATTAAAAATGTTCGGAACACCGTCATCAACGCCGGCGTTCGGAACGCCGTCAACAACACCAGCCTTCGGAACGCCGTCGTTCGGAACACCGTCATCAACACCAGCATTCGGAACGCCGTCATCGACGCCGTTATTCTCAACACCGTCGTCAACACCAGCGTTCGGAACGCCGTCGACGCCGTTATTCTCTACTCCGTCACTCTTCGGCCAAACTCAACAACAACAACAGCAGCAGCAAACGACGCCGTTTCAGAATACTGGATTTGGGTTCAGTACGACGCCGTTTGGTGCTCAGCAAACGCAATCGCAACCGCAGCAGCAAACGACGCCGTTTGGTGGATTTCAATTGCAGCAGCCGCAACAGCAATTGACTACTCAGATGGCTCCTGTTGCTCCGTTGCCTTTCTCCCTCGCTGAGCGCGATATTCAAGTATTTTGTTCTTAATTTTTTGAATTTTTTTTGCTAATTATTGCGAAATTAATTGATAATTTGTTCGATTATAGTGTCGATTAGTTATTCTGGCTCGCCTATTAATTGATAATTTGTTCGATTATAGTGTTGAATTTGCTAATTATTGCGAAATTGATTGATAATTTGTTCGATTATAGTGTCGATTTGGTTTATTCTAGCTCGCCTATTTTAATTACTGCAAAATTAATTGGTAATTTGTTCGATTATAGTGTTTATTTGGTTATTTAGCTCACCTTTTTTAATTATTGCAAAATGAATTGATGATTTGTTGGTTTATATTGTTGAATTTGCTAATTACTGCAAAATTAATAGATAATTTGTTTGATTGTAGTGTTGAATTTGCAAATTATTGCAAAATTGATTGATAATTTGTTCGATTATAGTGTCGATTTAGTTGTTTTGGCTTGCCTATTTTAATTACTGCAAAATTAATTGATGATTTGTTGGTTTATATTGTTGAATTTGCAAATTACTGCAAAATTGCTCGCCTATTTTAATTATACTGCAAAATTAATTGATGATTTGTTGGTTTATATTGTTGAATTTGCAAATTACTGCAAAATTGCTCGCCTATTTTAATTATACTGCAAAATTAATTGATGATTTGTTGGGTTATACTGTTGAATTGATGTGTTGTGTAGTTATTAGGTCAGTATTTTAATCTGATTTTGCAAATTACTGCAAAATTGATTGATAATTCGTTCGATTACAGTGTCGATTTAGTTATTCTAGCTTGTCTATTTTAATTACTGCAAAATCAATTGATGATTTGTTGGGTTATAGTGTTGAATTACAGTTGTTTTAGCTCCACATTACTGCAGAATTAATTGATAATTTGTTCGACTATAGTGTCGATATTGTAATATTAGTGCGAGATTGAAGTATATCAATCTTATTAGTTTGACCGATTTGCTAATTACAGCAAAATCTAGCAAATTTGTTTGATTATCGGTTACTGCAACCCGCAAGAATAGAAACCTAAATTATGTAAATATTGGGTCGATTTAATCATTTTTGTTCATATGTTCGATTGATTCTTTACATTTGATTAAAATACATGAATGGAAATGCAGAAAGAAGTACTGAGTTTGGAAACGTGAGTTGATTTTAGGTTGTTTGTTGGATGAATTTTTCAGGCGATTGTTGAAGCGTACAAGGATGATCCTGGAAACCCCAAGTATGCTTTCAAGGTGAGCTTTGATTGTTGTGGATTATCCTTTTCGGTGTATTTTGGGGACTCAATTTATGTGTCGATTATTGGAAATTTTCAATACGTTCCGTGCTCTATTGAATTGAGGATAAGAATGTGACTGTTGTTTTTCAGCATTTGTTGTTCAGTGTCACGGAACCACAGTTTAGGATCAAGCCAGCTGGTGTATCAGATGTGAGTTCTTCCCTTGTCGCTTACACGTTATTTGTTCTCTGGATGATTGATACACCGAGCATGATGTGCGTGTTGGTTTTGGTTTTATGAATGACAGATAATGTGGGCTGAGGCTATGGGGAAACTCGAGGGAATGGACAGTGCAAGTCGTGAACGCCTATGGCCTCAGCTTGTACAGGGTTTCAAGGATCTCTCCAATCGTCTAAAGGTAAGACTTCCTGCCTTTCCCTAATAATGTCTTTCCGTAGTAATCCGTTAAGGCATATCCATCTGACAGTTCTGAACTATATTACTGCAGCTTCAGGATGATGTGATCAATTCAGACGGTGATAGATTGCGCATGACCCAAGGCAATGTGAAAACGGTACATTGTTTAACTGGACAAGTTCATTCAGTTTGCTTATAGTTTGCCGATAGCGATAGGAAATCATTTTGATGTGTGGATTAATTGTGATTTATGTAGCTTCAACGACACTTCCAAGCTGACACGATACCTCGAATTGAAAGATTGAAGCAGAAAGAACAAGGTCTTCAAAGACGTTTATTAAGGGTAGGATTCCTTAGTTCTTAAGTGCTTGGTATCAACTTTCTCCGAGCTATCTATCTTTCTAGTTATGTTTCTCTACAGTTCGTATCCTTTTTCCGACATAGGAGGAAATATCGTGGCTGCAATTTTCTACTCTCTACGGCAGTCTTGCCTGTATCATAACACTAACATTATCTGTGTTATTTTTAGTTGATGAGGATCGTAGAGGCTCTTGAGGGAAAAGGTTTCCGTTTGCCCTTAATGAAAGGGGAAGTCGAGTTAGCTGAAAAATTGGCTGGTATTGGTAGACAGGTATGTGACACAAGTGCGTATTCAAGTGTCAGAGTCGGTTATTTTTATGATACCCATGTCCGAGTGTCAAGTGTCGGACAGGGTATGCGAGGTAATTAGAAGAGTCGGAGATGCCTTTTCCTGATAGAGTTGTTTCTGCAGCTCAAAGGATCTGGAGCAGAGCTCTCGAGGCGAGTTCAAAATCTGCTGACAGTGTCTCGTGTCCATGCAAATGCCAATGGGGGTAGCATCTCCATTTATCTTCCAGGTTCAACCAAAATACACGAGCAGAGTCTTACCGACATGCAAGAGGTAAGATACTAAGATTGTCAATGGCGCTCTTACTAACCTTACCTCCCCCAAACATGAATTTGCAACTCCGATAACTTCGATTTAGACCAAAAATCGAAATTTTTGCCCAAAATAGCCGTGTCTGACACTGAAGACAGCGTATATAAGAATCTGTGTAAGTAACATAGCTGTTGTGTTTGTTGGGTGGACAGGTCTTACAGCAACAAACCGATGCCATAGCAAGACTAGGTAATGTACTAAAGAGAGACATTCGAGACATGGAGATTATTATGTCCGAAGACAGTGAAATGGCTGAAAACGGTAGCTGAGATTTGAGAAGAACATTGGTGAGATAGATACAAGTACGACGGTCTGTTTCCTGTCCGGATATTTAGTGACCCATCATTAGAGAGAATGATACGAGTTTTTTCTTCTACACAACTGAGATGTGCAAACAGCTTTACCAAACCGAAGTTCGACTGAAAAATGACCTCGACAAATGTGAATAATGAAACTCATTTGTTCAGATTTGTAATCATGTAGTAACTTGTTAGGCTTGATTGTACTAAATTTTCTAATTCCTTGGCTTTATGTTGATTCACCAATCCGGATCTCGTGATGCAATTTCTTTTACCCGGAAACTTACAAGAGATGTTTCTTGATACCCATTAACGAGAGATCGATCATATGATGGAGGTAGTTGGTTTTGGCTAAGGTGTAATTAATGTTATGCCTCACACCAAGTTTGATACTGTCGTACTAAAGATTAAAACGAGTCAAACATCCTATTTCAAACGACAAAAAGTTCCGTTAATTTCAATTCAGTCCAATTTAGTGCTATTTAAGTGTCAATGAGTCCAATTCAGCTCTATTAAGGGTCGATGAGTCCAATTCAGTTCAATAAATCCACTCCAATCCGGTTCACTTTTGGTCACTCCAGTTAAACTCAATTCAATTCAGTTCAATTTGATTACGCCGTCAAGCTCACTCCAACATGAAGAACAAAGCTCACTGCAGTTCAATTCAATTCAATCCAGTCGTGCGCTATTAAGGGCCAATGAGTCCAATTCAACTCGGTCCATTTCAGTTCACTTCAGTTAAACCATTTCAATTAAGCTCACTTCAACGGAAGGAACGTGGCCCAAAGCCCAAGTCAAGTCAATTCAGTTCGATTAAGCCCAGTTCAACGGAAAGAAAGAACATAACACGGGTCAAAGACAGATATATTCCACATCAACAAAAATTCGTAGTCAAAGAGGATTAAAGAGGCTCTGCTTAGGATGAGGGATTTTCTACGCGTGGTATAATATAAGTGGGCGGCTTAGATGCTCTACTCGGGTTGGACAGTAGCCCGGAGTTCAAAGGTGGGGTCTTAAAATCGGCCAAAACAGCAGTTAAGCAACACTATCGACGAGCAAGCCCAACTCTTGAAGTCCCACCGTCAGCTTCTCCAACGAGAAAAAAAAAAGATGTACATCGGCTACACTTAGAAAAAGATGATTGATAGGCCCATCGAAAAACATCCAACCGCTACCCACGGACTCAGCCTTTCACCTAATTCAAGAGACAAAACATAAGCTTCCGTCATATACCATAAGAAAATCCGCTTACACAAGTTTGTGAGGTTGACAATGAGAGGGAGAAAACCCGCACATAGTTTTATACGACTGTCACTGTCTTATACCATAAGACCAGCCCATAACCTAAAATCCCAAACAGTTAACTTTATAACTCGTCTTTTTAAACGATAAAATCCAAGTTTAGTTTCACTTATTTCCGATTGGGACTGTCCTATGCTATAGGACAGTTATATGAGAGTTACTCCAAAATCCCGGGTCATTCGGAGACAACCATGGCACTTTGATGAATTTGTGAGATGTTTTAACGACCCTTTTAGTGATGGTAAGCTAGCAGACAAAACATTGAACTTGCGAGTCGGAATCCTCCACGAAGTTAGGAAGCCTTTGATATACTTCTTAGTGAAAACTATTAGGTGCTGAGGTAAAATAAGAGAGGCTGCCCAATGTTGCTACTGGTGGGGGATTCTTGGCACGGGGAAGAGGACTGCGAGGAGGGCCCTTCTGAAGTTCGAGTTAGTATGCAGGGGAGCAAGGTGATGAGCATTGCCGATGATAGGGACGACCTAGGTGTGGACTTTGGAGGGAGCTTAGGGAAAGGCTGAGAAGGACAGAAGTATAGTACGAGGTAACGGGAAGTGGCAGACCTTGAACTGACATAAGTGGAGAAAAGAACCCGTCGTCAGGAGGAAAGTGGTAACGGAAGGATGGAGCGAATAACGGTAGTTCTCTTGAGAATACTGAGATGACCTCCAATAGTTAAGGCTCAAAGTACTCATTTTGCCCAGCCGGGTTGAGCTAACTTAACATCCACCTCAGTTGAAAACACATCCATAACAGATTTGACCCCCACTGCTTCACTATTCCTTTTATATGCAAGACTAAGCTCAGTGGCATCGAGTTCAGAAGGTCTCGCGGTAGTATTGTCGACTATGAGGAGGTCCGACTTTATTACGGTAAATGGAAAGAAAATGTGTTTTATTAGCTTCAATCTAGTATATGATTTTCGATATGCATATGGAGGAAGTTGGAGAGTGAGGACTTTTATGGATGGTTGAGTGTAGCGGATCGATATTTGTCTCAGGAGCTTCTCTGTGCATTGCACAGCTCCTTGGATATGCATTAGTGAACTTGACGAGATTTCTTTTCCACAGAAATTATGGGAGGGATCGCAAGCACAGTCTCACCGGCCTCATATGACCCTTACATTAGACACGTCACAAGCTTATTACAGCCTCACCGGTGTGGAATGGGGATTCATGGAGAAACTGCTTCAATGGATGGGGCTCGAGGAGTGATAAGGTGGGGTGTGGGGAGGGTCAAGGAGTGCATTACCTATATTTCATTCACAATGCTAGTAAATGGAGCACCGTCACAAGTTTAGGACCGAGTCTAGGATTAGGACATGGGGATCCCCTCTCAGTCTCTCACCAATCACCATCTTTGTTCATTATTTGTCTGGAAGTTATGCCAAGACTCATAAGAAAGCTGCCAAGAGCAAGGAAACGGGAATAAAAGTTTCTCGTCAAGGACCAATGTTTCGCACTCACTTTTCGCAGACGAGAGCATCATTTTCACATGAGGCAGGAATCATGCAGAACATGTTATAAGACCTTCGTAGCTATGAAAGGCATCCCAACAACGAGATACGGGAAAACCACGGCGTCTTTAAGGATTATCAAATCCGTGGCTTCAGCCCTTCCCACATATATCATCGGCATCTTCAAGCTGCCCAAGCAATGAGCTCAAAAGACTAGTTACTAATTTTCGGTGGGGCGTGGAGGCTGTGGACAAGGGAAAGAAGACGATTCCATGGGTAGCTTAGAATAAGCTCTACAAAGTGGACTAGAATTCCGAGACTTCCAATATTTCAACAGCGGGGTATGTCTTGTGACAAGAGTCATGTTGGGGAAATACTTCGGCAAAAGATCCTTTATCAATGCAGAGTTGGGCTTGAATCCAATAGAGGCAGATGGGAGGCTAAGGAAATTCTCAGGAAGGAAGGGGTTCAGTACAAGAGTGTGGGCAGACCCATGGGTGTCAAAAACAGCACACTCAACTTACACTTTCTCCACGATGCAAGGCGGATGAAAATATGTTAGTTCCAGAACTTATGATGGAGATGCCTCAAAATGGAACTCTAGTAAGGCGACTCATTGTTTTTACTTTTACCTTTCAAACAAGACCAGATTTCTAGCTTGAGAACAAGTCGTGCTAAACCCGATGAGACATGGTGTAAGGAGCCTGAAAGAGACGGATGTTACAGTCCCTCGCCAAGGCTCCAAATATCGAAGCCAAACAAACTATAAACATGAAAAATGACCCTGGAGTCTGGAACGACATATGGAATGCCCTAGATATACCTGAAATTAAGATAGTCTTTCAACTGTGCAACGACGCACTTTCGACCACGGCCAATGTTGCAAACCATATGCGTTACCCTGATTATTGGTGCCCAGTATGAAACTATTAAGGTAGAGACTTGTCTCCATGGATTTTCGGATTGTGGAAGGAGGGATGGATTTGGGTTGAGTTGGAACCGGAGACTGAGAAAGAAAACGGGTTTGAGCTGGTGAGGGAACTTCACCTGTCACCTGTGTTACGGGAGTCGGAGGTGAGTGAAAGGATGGAGTTGATGACAGGGTGTTGACTGTTGAGCAATTTGGGAGGAACGAAAATTGTGATGCTTGAAGTAATATGGAGCAATGAGCGAGTGATAGCGAGTGTGCGGAGAATAATAAATTAATTGAGAGGGGATAGGAAGGAAAGCGAGAAGGGTGATGGTGGGGGATCGACGGAGTCAGGATCGGCGGGGCCAAGGGAAAGGGTGCTTAAGATAAATGGGATATGGGGCTGAAATACAAAGCAATCGGACCGTAGAAGTGAGACGTGGCTCTGGAATTGTCTCTGGAAAATGCCGGTGTGGCCCCGTATCAAGATGTGTTACAAGGCGCTGGCAACAAGGGGGAATCTAGCTCGAGGTGGAGGTAATGACTTGTCTTGCCCCTTTTGTCTTCCATGACTTAAGTCCAGTCTACACCCGGGACTGTGGGGGTGGCGGGGCGGTTTGGGGAGAGTTTGGGGTGTGACGAACTCGAACCGTTCCATAGTGGGAGTGCGGGCATGGGTGCTATTTGAGGGTCGTGGGGTTAGTGCCGACGCTATTGTGTTGCGGGCAAGGGATGTGTTGGTAGAAATGATGGAGGAGGATCGGGAAAGTGTAGGGTCAATGCTGAGAGG
The DNA here is from genome assembly GCA_958450325.1 of Agrostemma githago. NCBI lineage: Eukaryota > Viridiplantae > Streptophyta > Magnoliopsida > Caryophyllales > Caryophyllaceae > Agrostemma > Agrostemma githago. Next base: position 283,050 of record OY288260.1, read on the forward strand.
TAGGCGCCACCGGGAGGGTGGATCAAAGCCAATGTTGATGCGGGTACGAAAAAGGGAGAGCGTTGGCATGGACGTGGACGTGGGCGTGGGCGTGAGTGGTTTGACATAAAGGGAGGGATGACTCGGCTCCAGAATTGGGATCCTAACCAAGTAGAAGCAAGGCTATTCTTGAGCAATTACAAGAAGCACAAGCTCAGGGTCATAAGAATGTAATCCCTGAGAGTGATTGCTATTGCCACCTTGAAGGAGCGGAAATGCAATGGAACAACTTTTCCCTTATCTTAGATATCTCTAATTTAACTTCACACTTAGATTCAATTATTTGGTATTTTACTAAGAGAGTTAACAATTGTGTAGTCCATGCGCTAGCGCATTTTACTCCTAGAGTTGTTGGTTGTACTTTATGGTTGGATCGTCTTCCAGCTACTGCTAATTTTAATAGATTTTTAATGCATTAACTTCAGAGATTTTACGCTAAAAATATCATTACCGATATTCAGTTTTAAGAATGAAAAGCTTACCGATTCTAGCAGCCTTCCAGAAGAACCCTCTAAATCTGCATCAAGAGAGAAGAGAAGAGTCCATGAGGATAAATTGATAAAATACTCGTATCTTACAAATTCGTTTCAGTAGCATTTGATGGAATAAAGAAGAAAAGAATAGAAGGAATCAACATAGTAAAACATGTACACAACCTTCACCATTACAAACGATAAATGAATAAATAAAAAGAAAATACAGTTTCACAAAAGATGATAGGAATAGAATGTTAGCAACTAGGGACACATAATGCAACATAGTTAGTAAAGACTAAGATATATACGAAGCAACAATTTCCTATATAAGAAGCTAAATGTGTCATATTGTCAAGATGACTTGACTTCATAGTGAATTAGGAAATTAAAGCATGGAAGTCAGGATGTCACTTGTGAGCAAAGATTAACCATCATTGACTTAACGTAATCTAAAAAGAACCCTTACCGTTCAGAATATTGAGGTCAGACCTATATGTAACTGTGTAACATGTAAAGAGCTCACATGGATCATTTTGAAATGGCAATTACAAGTGATAAGTGGAGTACTAATTCAGTGAACTTATTACGCAAGTTTAATGATAGATGAGGGTTGTTTGGTACTTTGGTAAAGGGTATCAAAACACTTGCCAATTTAGGGAGCACTGAAAAGTCGACGACGACGACAACTTAGTACAATTTACTGCAATGTTGGCTGACTAACTCAAACAGGGCAATTCAATCACAGGTCAACATAAAGGATAGTCCTCTACGCAAATCATTATAAGTTAGTGAGTACTCATACAATTTACTACGATAGCGGATTGCTCGCCATAGAGTGCTTTTATGAACAGAGGTAGATTTGATTTACAAGGCAACAATCAAGCCATGAACAATGAAGCTTTAATAAACACTATTACACTTAGTGTCAATGTATCACTCCCTTAATGAGACACATTACCGAGTACTGACTACAGGAAGTTACAGGTCTATCTTCTAAAAATATACGGATAAAAATTACTCAATTTCAGCAACCAAAGCAATGAGTACAACCCAGATTGACAAAATTGTGGGCGTCAACATATAAATACGGTCAGCCAAGCAAAAATTATAGAATAACGGAACAATAAACAGCCTGCTCTCTGTTCAAAAACAGCAGGAAGACAAACACGATCAGCCAAGCAAAATTGTGAACATCCACATTGAAACACGTTTCACACAAATAAGAATTGGCAACAAAAAAACATCAGCATACGATTCCCCCAACGGATTTTTTTAACATTCAACAGACAAAACTTGTACATACAATCAAAATCTAACAAAAGACGGTGAGAAAAATAAGTAAATTACCCTGTTCTCTGTTCAAGAATGGCAGGAAAATGCATCTTGATGTAAGTGCATGTACAAATAGCTAACAACACCACCGTCAAAAACGAGTGAAAATTGAACAGCGCTGACTGCAAAATCCCCAAACATATTTTCATCAGCAACTCAATTATAAATTGCAAACCCTAAATCTCACTATCCTACACCATTCAACCCTAAAAAATTCAATGTAATTGAAAGATGAAAGGTCTAATTACCATATTGATCCTTCGCTATTCGTCCCCAACAATTTCGTCCAATACCTTCAACCAATAGCACGAAAATCACGTCAAATCAACAAAATTAGTTCAAATTACAAACGGAACGATGATTAAATTACACAGAGGAAGTACGTGAATACGCGATCATACCTTGAGAATTATTACAATGGAAGAACAATGACGAGTTCAGCGATTCGAAGTAATTATATCAAAATTCCGAGAAAAACTGAGGATGAGAAATGCAGGAAACTGAAATCAGGAAAAATCGAAGATGATAAACATAATATCACAACCAACAGAATAGTTTCATGCAATTGCAAACCCTAAATTAGTAAATGGAAAGATGATTGAATTACACAAAGGAGGTAAGCGATTAGCGATCATACCTTGAGAATGGATACGACGAAGAACTCTGAAGATTATTCCAGAGATTCTAATCGATTATGTGACGGAATTTGAGAGAAATTGAGAAGATAATTGGGGGAAAATTGAGAAGAATTGGGGGAAAATCGAGGAGAATTGGGCGTTTTTGACGAACCCTAGATCAATAAACTGAAATTGAAAGGGGGGAGGGAAATTACGAATAATTCGAAGACGTGGCAAAATGGTAACCGGGTCAAGTAAAGTCAGGTCAAGTCAAATTTATAAGGATCGTAGAGTTCGGGTCATGTCATTTGGGTTCACGATTATTTCACGTTTTTATCAATTATTATCGACTTTTAAGACGTATTGATTCGTAGACGAGGTAGGTTGGTCAATTCGGATTACAGATCAAACTCGGTTTTCAGTTCCAAGTGTCGTGTTGTCGTGCTGAACACGGGTGACACGGGTTGAGTTTAGTTTTGTCGGATCTAGTGACTACTCATTTATGAATTTTATGGTTTAAAATCTCGTAAATTGATTTAATCCGAGATTATGTCTTCATCAATTGAAGTTTGTTTACTCGTGAGATGTGACTGTGTAAGTGATGGACTATATCTCATTAAATTAACGAGAAAATATACTTATACATGAGAGTTGATATCAGAACAAGACGTAATACACTAACCCGAAATTTCATCGATAGTGCACAATAATCCGCTGAACTCGCCTTAAAAAACTCGAAGAATAATAATGGTAAAATAAATCAAATTACAAAAACCAACCTTACAAAAATTACATTTTCCTACACTATCAAATGGAACAATGACCTAAAATCACAAAAATTATGGCCAAAAAAATTATGACCATGCCACATAATTATTATCATCATCATTAAACTCAAGAAAATATACATATTAAAAATACACAAATGTTACAAATTTTCTTTAATTTTAATTTACTTTACCCTTCGAACACGATACGTATCAGAGTATCAGATACATCTATTTTGTACGAAAATTTTCAATACTTTGGTTCAAAATGAAGCGTCCACGTCTCATCTCATATCCAACAAGATACGTATCAGAGTATCAGATACGTCTATTTTGTACGAAAATTTTCAGTACTTTGGTATGAAGCGTCAACGTGTCGTATCATATCCAACAAGATACGCATTTGATACGGGATACGAGAGCTAGGTTCAAATTTTATCAAGACTCTCAGACACATTTTTCATCCTAGGCCTAATCTCAGGATCACTTTCAGTACAACCAAGAGCAACATGAAAAACAGCAAGCACTTCCTTCTTAGCATGAACCTCCTGCAACAACATTGGATCCACCATTTCCGACAGCGGGTTCTCGTCCTCAAACCCCTTCTTAACCCACCTAACCAACTCCTGAACCTCGGCCGAGCCCCTGGCCTTAGGGTTGGGCTCGGCCGAGGTTGAGGTCGAGGTTAGTGACAGTTCAGGAGATTTTCCTGTAAGCAGTTCAAGTAAGACTACACCAAAAGAGTACACATCCCATTTCTGGTTAGGTCTAGACCCGGGAATCCGAGCCTCAGGAGCTCGATAATGGTTAGATGATTTTTCGTGGGAGACGGGTTTAATGTAGGGAAGGGCACCACCCATTAGGCCACCGGACGAGGAGGAAGACGGGTTAGGGTCGCCGGTGAGGGTAATGAGACGGGTTAGGCCGAAGTCGGAAATGTAGGGTTGGAAGTCAGTGTCTAGGAGGATGTTTGAGGGTTTTATGTCTCCATGGATGAATTTTCTAGGACTACATTCATGCAAGTAGGCTAAACCTTTGGCTGTTCCTTTGGCTATTTTTAGCCTTGTTGTCCATGTTAGGCTTGTTGATGGTTGCCCTGTTCTTCCTGTTCCAAATCAATAGGGTTAGTTAGACAGATAATAGGTCGCAGATTCGAATCCCAAAAAAAAACTCAAGATGACCTGGTACCGGAATTAGGACCGTTTTATAAAGGTTTTGGAGGTTACTGGTTAGTGGTTACTACATTATCGACAATAGGGCCGATGATGGATTATGAGAGTCGAGGCAAAATCGATACTTAATGCCAAAGAGTATACTACAACAATAACATCACACTCTGTCACACCCTAAACCCTAAAATTCAAAGCTACTCTTACCTGTTCTATCATTTGTTTTGGTTGCCTAGATTCCTCTCCTCTCTAGCATTCATACCTCTTGTTTGACAAATTGACATTAGCTCTGCCTCGTGACGGATATATATCCGTCTCTAGCATTAATATGGATCATAATCTGAAACCGTTAACATGAGACACTAAGTATGACTAGCACCAATTAATCACAAATACTACCTAAACACAAACATCTATTGTTCTCTATGCATTCTGATTTTGTCTTATCTATCTAGATGAATGATATTTAACTGATTACTTTTTTTGTGACGGATATATATCCGTCACGAGGCAGAGCTAATGTCAATTTGTCAAACAAGAGGTATGAATGCTAGAGAGGAGAGGAATCTAGGCAACCAAAACAAATGATAGAACAGGTAAGAGTAGCTTTGAATTTTCTAACTAAATTTCATTAAAATAACCCAAAAAAAAGATGTTATTGATGGATCTACATTCTGACAATTGTGCCTAAGTGTAGTGGTGGTGGTTAGATTTGGAATGCAATATTCAGTAATAAGTTGACTTATAATCTACTCATCTACACTTCAATTCTTAATAAAAAAAAAAGGGTGCTTTAGACTCTAATGTGGTAAGTTTGTGGAAAGAGTAAGTCTCCCTATGACGAATATATCTGTCACAAATTATTGACGGGTCAAATAATATCAGTTGGTTAGAAAAGACAAGACTAGAAAGTAGCACATAGATTTGTCTTGTCTATCCAAGTGAGTATTATTTGACCCGTCACACATTTATGATAGATAGCTCGCGGGAAATGCAACCAAATCTTTTGTAGGTGAGATGTAAACAAAAGTCCAAAACCAACTTAGTTCAACTGCCAAATTTAGTGGAATAAAGATGACAAAATCGCACTTTCACCTTCCTTTCGGATTGATAAATACTTTCTTTGTATAGTAAATTTCGGTATCAAGTTAAGACCGTATGTGTACATATGACTAACGTAAGTAAAGCCCGTTTTAGCAAGTAGAGCCGGTGTCGAGTATGTACCAAACAAAACCAAATGAACATTTACACGGATTAACCATCATAAATCTTCTAGAATCTAGAGCAAGATCGAAGAACTCCAAGGGGTCGGAAAATCATGACAGAGATAAACTAGCAATACCAAAAATTTAGACGTACGTTCACGCTAACCCCTAAATCTGCCACACATACAGTATTAGACAACATTTGATCATAGAAGATTAGAGGAAATAAAGTTTTTTTTTTTTTTTTACGATATAACAAAGGAGACGAACGTTCCTACTAAACCCTAAATCCGACACAAACATTATGACATTAGACATCATTTGATCATAGCATACCCAAAGTTAACATCATTAGATGCTCACTCAAATACTCAATGATGCATTGCAAACCACGACAAGTTGACAACAACTAACCCACCAAAAATATAACTCATTGAATATGTACTAGTACTATAATAGTAGTACCATACTATAGCTACACACACTTACGCGTAATTACCAAGTTACCTACCCCACTATCTCTTACCCACCTACAAAGGCAGACGAGCATATCCGTCACAAATGACGGGTTAAATATTTGTATCTAGATTGGTTGACGATGATAAATCATCGATCTTCCTAAGATGATCGTGACAAGTTTGTAGCAGATATACTCGTCACAAGATAGACTTACTAAAAGTCGAAAGAGTAGAAAGTACAAGGTAACTTTGAAGCATCAAAAGTACTTCGGAATATGACACAATATTATACTACGGAGTACTACGGAGTATTATATGATTGAGACGGTTGTGATTAAAAGGAGTCGATGATACACTGACACTGTCATACGAAGGTTTTGAAGATTACCGTGACTATAATTCGATATTTAAAGTGATTTTCGGTTTTTACTATATCTTCTTGTGATTTGACTTGGTGAGTGAATACAAAAAAACATTTATTGGGCCATTTAATGGAACACCCACCACTTTACCAATACATGGTTGGGTAGGACCATTAGAGTATTGGACCATCAAAAAATTGAAATTGTGGTAGTCAAGAATCAAGATCATCTTATGAAGATCACAACTTTTTTCAAAACAAAAAAATTAAAAAATTCCAAGGATAAATCTCTTTGCTTCATTTTATCTAACTGATAAATATTTAACCCGTTTTAAACTGATGACAGAGAAACCCGACTCAAGGGAAACCAATTAACCAACCATAGGATGATAGGATTAGTTGATAAATACAAATTCTTACTTGTGATGGACGTATCCATCGCAAACGTGCGATGGGTCATCCAATAAATTGCCTAGAAAATGATAATTTGTTTTGTCTTATCTTCCCACATGGATAATATTTACCCCGTCGCAGACTTGTGACGTGACGGATACCCGTCACAAGGAGGACTTGTTGATTGATAAATGGGTTGTTTATCAAGGTGGCAATGTACTCCTACATAGCTTAGGCAAACATGCCATTATTCATACTCTGCAAAATCACATGCATATTTTGTGTAATTGAATGGCCCCCCAAACTTTAAATGTCACTGAAAATAGGTTCACAAAACTACTTCCAATCTATCAAGAATTCACCATGAATAAATGTGGTAACAAAAGTAATTTGTAGTGCCTATATGTAATTATGTACCAATCTAACAGAATCCGATCCGATTAACCCGTTTGTCCTGTCTAGATATGGGTATCACATCCCAATTCCCAAGTTCCAACAATCTGACTCATCTGAGATCGATCCCATTTGATAATCGATGATATTGAGATATCTTAATGACCAAAACCGACTTGGTTCGATTTGACAACAAAGTTTTTATAATGACAAGCATAAGCCATTTGTTTTCAATATATAGATGGAGACAAATTAGTAGCAAAAGATCCTCAAAAAAATTGTGGACCAAAACTAATCATAAACAAATAAGTAAGCATCATCTTACTAATGAAAACAAAAGACCATGTAGGACACCTAAGAATTTTGGAATCATTTTGTAAGAGCAAGATTTTAAGGTGCTAAATGCCAAGGATTATATTATTATAAGTACACTAAATTTCATGAACTTTATACAATTATACTCCTACTTCACTTAGTTTCATGTAAGAATGAAACAAGAATTGCCCCAAATATCTTACATGCTCAATGAGAATGTTTTTTAGGTTACGAGGGAACCCGCAGCCGTTATTTTTGGTGCGTTCTAAGTAAATTCTCGGATGTACGTAAACAGCTTGTGAACGACAGACTCGAAACCTAGAAGACATAGTCTCAAGTCATACAACTCCCACAAAATCGTTCTTGCAATGGTTTGAACCACTAGACAACGTCCTTGGAGACAATGTTTTCATGCTCATATTATTGAGATTTTGGACCCAAAACTCTACCTAAGTGTATCTATCATGTTTAATGTCATTATAAGACATCGATTTGTATAATCATGATACTTAATTGTGATTCGTTCACTAAGTGTTGTATCCCTAATAATGACACGACCTAACACCTGATATTTCTTACCAAGACTAGGTGTATCATGTTTAATGTCATTATAAGACATCAATTCATATTACTATAATACTTAATCGTTTAGTAAGTGTCACTATTCAACTAATAGTGTCACACATTAATAACCAATAACAGGTTCAGGGTACATGTTTCACGTCATTATAAAACACCGACTCATATGACTATAATAATACTTAAATGCCCATTAACATCTAATCAGGGTTCGATATATCATGTTTAACGTCGTTATAAAACATCGACTCATATGACTACTACTATAACAACAACAACAACAATATCAGAGTCTTAGTTCCAAAAAGATTTGGGATCGGTTAACATGAATCAATATTTGAAGTCGTCAGTATTATAACACTCAATGTCTACTAACTCATCAGGGTTTCAATATATCATGTTTAACATCATTATAAAACATCGACTCATATGACTACAACAACAATAACATCATAACCTTAGTCCCAAAAAGATCTGAGATCAGTTAACATGAATCAATATCTAAAGTCGTCAGGTCATCATCCACACTCAACGTCTATTAACTCATCAAGGTTTCGATATATCATGTTCAACATCATTATAAAAAAGTTCGAATTCATAAAAGGAGATAAAGGGTACTAACCTCTAAGAGCATTAGCAAGATTGCCATTAGAAATGAAGTCAGAAATGAGCAATTTCTCATCAGGAGCCCAATAATATGCCCTTAACTTAACCACATTAGGATGTTTAACCTTCCCAATTGCTTGAATCTCAGATGCAAACTCTTTATACCTTTGTTGATCACCACCTTCACCTAACCTTCTAACCGCGACCGGCACCCCGTTCCCTAGCACCACCTTGTAAACAATCCCTAACCCGCTTTTCCCCAACACGTAGGCCGACGCCCTCAATAACTCGTCTAACTCGAACGAAAACCCCTTATCAATCGCGACTAATTCCCCCTCCCCTTCCCCTCCGACCTCTCCCCCTCCGACTGAGCTCGCCTTGTCTGAGTCTGTCTCAATGTCATTGCTCGAAAACCCTCTAAAACACGGGCAGAATCGGGAATTCCCTTTCCCGACCCCGTTTCCCCCGAGTTTAGCTGACCCCGTGCAACTGCACCCGTTCGGGTGGTCCTTACGCCTCCAGTAGAGGTAGATAAGGACCAATCCCACGAACGCAACCACCACAGCGTCAGCTGCGGAGATCAACAGGATCACACCCGGGCTCAGTCCCCTATGCCCGGAACCAGTCCCAGTCCCACGCGCCAGGCGCGTGGGACTGGTACTATTATTGTTCCCGCTTGAGCGGGAACAATCCCTCTGCAGCGGGAACCCGCAGAGAAGCGGGTTCCCGAGAAATGCAGTGGGGCCCTGGTTAGCAAATGAACCTGTCTGGGGAATCTCCCCAGACAGGTTGTTCGACCTGAGGTCGAAGCTAACCGTCATGGGAAGATCCCCGAGCGACTTCGGGATCTCCCCAGTCAGACGGTTGAACGAGAGGTTCAACGTCCCGGACAACGACTGGAGTTGACCGAAGTCGACTGGGATCTTCCCAGACAACATATTCGACGAGAGGTCGAGTTGAACCAACTCCGACATCTCCGACCACGCGCCCGCCGGAACCTCGCCGGAGAACCGATTTCGCGCCAAAACTAACCGTTGAAGCGACTGACACTCGCGAATACTCCTCGGAATCTCACCGGAAAGCCGATTATCCGAAACGTCGACGTTTTGAATCCTACGAAGCGAGCAAATCGACGACGGAAGCGGTCCAGTGAGATTATTATTGTACAAGTAAACACTATGCAACGACGTCGCATTGAAGAGCTGGTCCGGAATCGAACCGTAAAACCGGTTTCCATGGATGTTCAACCGGCGAAGATACCTCAACGAACCGAGCTCCGACGGAATATATCCCCTTAGATTCTTCCCTGCAATGGAGATTCCGACAACTCTAGGGTTTCCGCCGGTCGAGGAAGAATTCTTAGCGCATGAAACACCGGTCCAATTGCACGGATCGGAATCGGCGGCGTTCCAATCGTCGAGCGACGGCGAATTGTCGACGGCGGTTTTCAGTGAGAGGAGAGAGAGTCCGTCCTCTGATAAACAATTAACAGTTCGATTAGGAGTACAAACACTGATTAATTGAAGTATAATTAAAAAAATTCTAGTATAATTGAGCTTATGCATGAGCTTAAGCTTGAGCTTGAACTCCATTTTTTGGTTTAGTTATGGAGAATTAGGGGGTTTTCGAGGTTTCATCAATGGCGGAATTATGGAGAATTATGGAAAGTGAGAGAGAGGGAGTCGAGCGAGTGATGGAGATAGAAGTGGTGGGCAGTTGAGGATGCATTAAATAAGTTTAGGCTAAATTAATAGTCTCTCATTATTTTAAGATTATTTATCGTAAAATCGTCTTTATAAAAACTATTGAAAAATTTCTTTTATTATTGGGACCCATTTCTCGACAAATAAAACACCAATTATCTTTGATTAAAATATTTTTTGCAAATAATATTAAAGATAAATAAATTAACGAGACGGAAAAAATATTATACTCCTACCACCACTGTATTATGTGACAGGTAAAACCGTAAAAGTTAGTGTAACAATTTATGGTAAAATAGTGATCACTTTAGGTTAAAGAGTGTCCATTTTACGTTAGATAATGATCACTATCGTACCGTACAACGCTCATTGATAAAGGAGGTAGGGTTGTTGAGACAGTCGGAGGTTAGGCGCTCTTGAAAGAGTGCGTAGTAGCTTGCTGAGTGAGTGCTCTTTCGTTGAAGATGAACGGCTAGCTAATTAAGCGATCTGTCGAAGTTGTGTGTTGTAAAGAAACATCGGTAGGGGAACAGTTCGCCTGTAAGGAAGTAACGGTGCGAGCCGGTGAAGGACGAAGCGGAAGCGATCGAGAATGTCGGCTTGAGTAACGTAAACATTGGTTACAAAGTCCAATGTCCCGGAAACATAAGGTTTCCTTCGAAAGTTCGTCAACATAGGGTGAGTCAAGACATAGTCAATGGACAAGAGCTAAATATTCACTCGTGTACTACCCCTCGTTGGTCCTGAGAGATACCGTACAGTAGTGATTTTTATCTAACGCAAAGTGAAACTTTTATCATAAATTATTAAATTTTACTCCCTTACACAGTACAACCATCGTATACAATAATTACTGCAAATGAAATGAGAAAAGTGGAAAAATTATGGAAAATTGATTTTTTTTTATTTTTTTTTTTATTTTTTTTTTTAGAGAAATTATGAAAAGTGTTGGATGGAAGGGAGTAGAAGGAAAGCAATGTTTAGGATATTTAATTTAATTTTTTCTTTTTCTTTTGTTTATTTTATTTTGGGATTAGAGGTGTAATCATCATTTTGTGATCATATTATTATTTGCTACTATAGTCTAGTACTATTATGAGGATTATTAGTGTAATTATTGATGTTTAATGTGCAAGTTTTATGATTATTGAAAGATTTATAAGCAAAGTTTGTATTCATACTTTATGCATGGATAATCAAGTTTTTATTTGTACAAAAATATATACTCAATATTCCTATAATAATATCGATCTTTGTTTTAACAAGAATTTATTTTACTCAAATTTTATAGTATTGTATCCGTTCAATTTCGATATAAGCTGTAGATGTCGTATAATTTTTTATTAATGAAATAATATATTCCTTCAAAAAAAATATAATATTCATATTAGCTATGGATAATGAGAATTAAATAAAAACCCACTTGTTTTACAAAATAAAGTTATAATTTGTACAATATCACCTAAATAATATTTGTACTCCCTCTATTTTTCATGGATTTAAACATAATTTAATATAAATATATTTTTCAATTAATAATGGCTAATTAAACGGCTTATTACAAGAGGATATTATTATGTAAGAAAAGAATAACATTAGAAAAATATTCGAAAATATTACAAGTATATCATTATGACATCTAGTAAAGACTCAAGGTGATTTTATTATGTTAGAAAAGAATAGTCAAGAGACTAACTGAATTAACGATTTATAATCAATGAATATTATCTGATTTTATAATTTATTTAATATTATTATTCTTTCTTAACGTAAATATCGTCTAATACTTATTTTACATAGGATTACTCAACTTAATATGGCTAAAAAAAGTAATAAATCACAACAACTAAAAGAAAAATTAGGAGAAATAAACTCATAAATTAAAACAAAATAAACTTACTAATAGAATTTAGTTAATTAATCACTTTATCATATATAACTTCAATGTTTTAGGTAGAAACTAATCAAAGTTACTATATTTAGCATTAGAATATACTATTTTCAAGATTCATTATTTCCATATATATATATATATATATGTTACATAATTCCTACACTTAAAGATTCATTACTTAATTATATCCTTAATTAAAAAACCTATTTAATTAAGTGTTTTTCCATCTAATTTTACTTCAAATTAGTAGTAATTAAACTCAAATTATCAAAATGGCATCGGAAATAGAAGCGCAAAATTCGAAGGTGAAAAATATCGATGATTGGTTACCAATTACTTCGAATAGAAACGCAAAATGGTGGTACTCGACTTTTCATAATGTCACGGCCATGGTTGGCGCCGGTGTACTTAGCCTTCCTTATGCTATGTCTGAACTTGGCTGGTATGTACTAAATTCAGTAATTGTTTTCGCCACGTCATCACTGTGCTGGGCCAGGTCGTGATTATTTTCGTGTCGGATCGGGGCCACCAAGATGAACCCGACCCGGTTTGCCAGCTCTAGAGATTATGTTAATAATGATTTTACAAGACATTTACTGAACGTTATATTTCTGAATAATTTCAGGGGTCCAGGTGTAACACTCATGATACTATCATGGCTAGTGACCCTATATACACTATGGCAAATGGTGGAAATGCATGAGATGGTCCCCGGAAAACGGTTTGACCGATACCATGAGCTCGGCCAACACGCTTTTGGGGAGAAACTCGGGTTATGGATTGTGGTACCGCAACAGTTGGTGGTCGATGTTGGTACCGATATTGTTTACATGGTCACGGGTGGAAAATCAATGAAGAAAATACAAGAGTTAGTTCATCCCGGGGGAAAACCAATTAGATTGACCTTTTGGATTATGATATTTTCTTCGGTTCATTTTATTCTTTCGCATCTTCCTAATTTTAATTCTATGTCTATCATCTCTCTGGCTGCTGCCGTTATGTCTTTGAGGTAATTAACTAATTACTTAATTAAATTTTAATTTTTTTTTTACTATTAGTTACTTTGTACATTTTATTTCAGAATTAAAATTGTCATGTTTGTATTTTAAAATTATATTCCCTCCGATTCTTTAGATTCGCAACATATTCCACATTTCGCAAATTCATTGGGTTTGCAATATTTCTATAATAGTTAGGTTTTTGTTTCTGTAAGATTTTTACTTTATTGGTGAGACCCACCATCTCCAATGACAATCTTGTTATTTGTGCAAATAGTAAACGTTGCGAATCTAAAGAATCGGAGGGAGTATGTTTTTTAATCGAATTGTTGATATCATTTACTTGAAATATACGGAAAAAAAAAAGTAATTTTCGATCTCATAAAGAATTTGTGGCAATGAGAAAATTATACAGCCAGTTGTACATAGCTTCTCTATGTACAACTGATTTTATGATTTTGAACTTTATCACAAAAGTTTCAAATTTTGCCGTAAATTTTTTGAGTTTTAGCGTAGAGTTGTCGAGTTAAATCACTTAAATGTTTAGGCTCAAAAACTTACAACTTAGCTCAGAAACTTGTATAACCTCGGTTAATATATACAAAAGTGCAACAACTTTGTCCTGGTTATACAACCAGGTCTATAATCCTATTTTTCAAATTTGTGATGATGCAGCTACTCCACCATAGCGTGGGCAGCATCATGGGCAAAAGGGATACAAGAAGACATCGACTACTCGCCACGTGGCGCATCCTCGTCAGCGAGGGTGATGAACTTCTTCACCGCACTGGGCGACATTGCGTTCGCCTTCGCCGGCCATAACGTCGTGCTGGAGATCCAGGCGACCATTCCTTCCACGCCTGAAAGACCCTCCAAGGGTCCCATGTGGAAGGGGGTCATCCTGGCCTACGTTGTCGTGGCTCTCTGTTACTTCCCAGTCGCCTGGATTGGGTTTCTAATGTTTGGCAACTCTGTTGAGGATAACATTCTTATTAGTCTCGAGAAGCCTACTTGGCTTATTGTTGCGGCTAATGCCTTTGTTATTGTCCATGTCATCGGAAGTTATCAGGTACTGTATTCTACTATTTTTGTTTCAGTAATTCGAATAATATTTTAATATAAAATAAATAAATGACTGATAAAATTTGTTGTGATTAACTTGTTTGTATACTTTCAGATTTATGCCATGCCGATATTTGATATGTTAGAGACCTTCTTGGTTAAGCAGATGAAATTCGAGCCCTCAAGTACCCTTAGATTCGTAACTCGTAACACATATGTTGGTACGTCTGACTCCTCGCAAAATCAAAATCAAAATAAAAAATTACTCTGTATCATGGATTATTCGGAAATAACAGAACATTCTATAATTTAATTTTATCATTTTCAGCATTTACAATGTTCATCGCGATCACCTTTCCTTTCTTCGGTGGCCTTCTCGGGTTTTTCGGAGGATTTGCTTTGGCTCCGACCACATACTATGTAAGTCCGATCATCTATTTATTTATTTTTCTAAGTGACAAATTTAATAGTATTATTTTGGATATAAACTCCAATAATAAATAAATACTAAAATTATTTTACAATAAATTATTGTAAAACCGTCATTTATTATTATTAAAATATTAAAAAAATATGTGTATTACTTTGGGCTTTGCAGTTGCCATGCATCATGTGGCTAGTTCTATACAAGCCCAAGAGATTCAGTATAACATGGTGCCTCAATTATGTAAGCCACAAATTATCTTTTTCTTCATTTCATTATTTATATTACCGAAATAATCTCTTAAATATTTCTTTAATAAATTAATTTCTTAACGTATTTTAAAAAAATACATTAAAAAATTGTTTTAATATTTATCTTTAAAAAAATTAACAAATAATTGGGTAGACTATGAATTATTTTTTTGTTCATTTCATTGTTTATAATACTGAAATAATCTTGTAAATATTTTTTTAATAAATTAATTTCTTAACGTATTTTTAAAAAAAATACATTAAAAAAATTGTTTTAATACATACTCCTATCTTTTAAAAAATTAACAAATAATTGGGTAGACTATAAATTATCTTTTTGTTCATTTCATTATTTCTAATACTGAAATAATCTCATATATCATTCTTTAATTAATTTTTTATCGTATTTGTTAGAACACGCATTAACATTTATCTTATTATTTTGTTTATGTAGTTTTGCATAGCATTGGGGGTGCTACTAATGATCTTAGGACCTATTGGAGGATTAAGGACTATAATTGTTTCGGCGAAGAGTTACCAATTCTATTCATGAGTACCGCTTCTCATATACCGTCATAATTTCATCCTAATTATACTCAAAGAAGAAATATTAATCTCGTTTACGACATTAATTTTCTCCGTCGATTGCAACGACAATGATGGTGACGACAAATCAAATCGACAAAAGAAAATGGATATATAATGCATATGATTTAATTTAATATTTTCAAATATTTAGATAATTATTGTACATATTTGGTAATGAAATTTAATTATTTTTTTTCATGTTGTTGGACAATAATTCCAACTTTAAGGTTGATAAATAAATAAATAAACTTTGGTTGGATTCACAATTAATTTGGTATCATTAATTGCATATTTACAAATTTATATTATTATTATTATTATTATAATTTTATATTGGTACATTTTTTATAAAATCTAGTCATCGTACACACGTTAATAGATTAATCACGAAAAAATTTACAATGATATTACTGAATTAATTCAACAAGTTAGAAAAACCGTTTTATCTTCAAAATCAACACCAACATTACAAACCGATATCCTTATAATTCTCCCAAACAAAACCTAATCGGATCCGAATAACCTGAACTGATTACGAAACCATTTCAACCAAAACCTTAATACGATGGTTGAGATCCGTTTATATTCTATTAATATATCCATAAATCAACCCGATGACTTAGACAGTCGGACCGACTTGGCGACTATGAACTAGCCCAAATCGTTACAAAATTGGGAAAAAAAAAATCTGACCCGATTCGACTCAACCCGACCCGTTTAACCTGTTTGTCGGGTTTCAAAGGTAGTATTAGTAGTAACGAACTTAACGAACAAATAAACAAACAAATATTATTTCCCGCCAAAAAAACAAGCTCCTCTGTACAATCAACAATGGCGGAAAACTCAATCTCCATCTTCTTCTTCTTCGTCATCTTCATCGTGATTTCGTTGAACCCATCAAATTCCCTCGAATACGAAGACCAATTCACCGATTCATCTCTTTTCCAAGACCTACAACCTCAATCATCACCCCCATCTTCCTCCTCCTCATCGATCGATTACGATTACGATTACGTCTTCCCCCCATTTCCATCGAATTTTATCGAAGATGATGAACCGGGTTTCTCTTCGTTTATCCCGGCATTGTTTGTTCTCGGAGATTCCTCTGTTGATGCAGGAAATAATAACTTTCTTGGGACTTTTTCTCGAGTTGATCGACTTCCGTATGGTCGTGATTTCGATACTCATCGTCCTACTGGAAGATTCTCTAATGGCAGAATTCTCGTCGATTTTCTTGGTTTGATTCTTCTTTCTATTGTTTTTTTTCTCGTTTATTGAATTACTTTTCAGTGAATTTAGTTCTTAATTGGGTATTTTAGATTGTGAAATTTAGGGTTCTTATTGATCAATTGAATTAATTTTGGCGATTTTAGTTCTCAATTGGGATTTTTTGAGGCAAAATTAATCGAATTAATTTCGGTAAATTTAGTTCTATTGGGTGTTTTTCTCGTTTATTGAATTAAATTTCGGTGAATTTAGTTCTTAATTGGGGTTTTTAGTTTGTGAATTTAGGGTTCTTGTTGATCAATTGGATTAATTTTGGCGATTTTAGTTCTCAATTGGGATTTTTTGAGGCGAAATTTATCGAATTTAATTAGTTTTTTTTTGAGTTGATTAATCAAATTGAGTGATTAATTTACTGACCAAATTAATGGTTTAATTGGATGATTAGCATCGCGATTAGGGATTCCGTTAGTGCCAAATTATCTCGAAAATGCTGGAAGTGTAGAGTCTATGATTCATGGGGTGAACTACGCTTCTGCTGGTGCTGGAATTATCTTTACAACTGGTTCTGATTTGGTGAGTTTACTCTTCTTTTTCGATGAAATTAACTCGATTTAATTTGCTTTTATATCGTCTTTTGATTGAATTGATCTGAAAAGCGTGTTTCCTGTCGACTGTCGTTCAAGAATTGTATTCACTGACTGTCAGACTGTTGAATGTTTTGATTGACTCGATGTGAAAACTGTGTTTCCTGTCGACTGTCCTTTAAGAATTGCATTCACCGATGACTGTCAGTCTATAGTATGAGAAACATGAACTGTAAGCTGTGTTTCCTGTCGTTTAAGAGTTGCATTCATCGACTGTCTATAGTATGAGAAACATCGACTGTAAGCTGTTGAATTTTTTGATTAGCTCGATGTGAAAACTGTGTTTCCTGCCGACTGTTGTTTAAGAATTGCATTCTCCGATGACTGTCAGTCTATAGTACGAGAAACATTGACTGTAAGCCGTGTTTCCTGTCGTTTAAGAGTTGCATTCACCGATGACTGTCACTCTGTCAGTCTATAGTATGAGAAATATTGACTGTAAGCTGTGTTTCCTGTCGTTTAAGAGTTGCATTCATCGACTGTCGGTCTATAGTATGAGAAACATCGACTGTAAGCTGTTGAATTTTTTGATTGACTCGATGTGAAAACTGTGTTTCCTGTCGACTGTTGTTTAAGAATTGCATTCACTGATGACTGTCAGTCTATAGTATGAGAAACATGGACTGTAAGCAGTGTTTCCTGTCGTTTCAGAATTGCATTCACCGATGACTGTCAGTTTATAGTATGAGAAATATCGACTGTTAGCTGGTGAATGTTTTCATCGACTCGATCTGAAAATTGTGTTTCCTGTCATTTAGGAATTGCATTCACTGACTGTCAGTTTATAGTATGAGAAACATCGACTGTAAGTTATTGAATCTCTGATTGAATCGATCTGAAAATTGTGTTTACAGTTTAAGAATTGCATCGTCTGACTGTCACTTCATAGTATCAGAAGCATCGACTGTAGACTGCTGAGTCATAGCATTCACTCGGCCTGAATTTTTTTGTTACAGTTTAAGAATTGCATTGACCGACTGAAAGCTGTTGAATTTCTGATTTAATCGATCTGAAAATTGTGTTTATTGTTTAAGAATTGCATCGACTGACTGTCACTTCATAGTATCAGAAGCATCGACTGTAGATTGTTGAGTCATAGCATTCACTCGGTCTGAAAATTTTGTTACAGTTTAAGAATTGCATCGACTGACTGTCACTTCATAGTATCAGATGCATCGACTGTAGACTGTAGACTGTTGATTGATTTCATTGATTCGATATGAAAATTGTGTCTACTGATCTTAACTCGCCTAATTTCTTGCAGGGTCAACGAGTCTCGTTAGCGCAGCAAATACAGCAGCTCTCGGACACATTTCAGCAGTTCAAGATGGACATGGGTGAAGAAATGGCAGAAAATCTAATCTCTAGATCGATTCTATACATTTCTATCGGATCCAACGATTACAAACATTACTTCCTTCCGAATGTTTCCGGAGTCCAATCCGTGTACTCTCCCTGGAAATTCAACCGATTATTGGCTAACACGATGAATCAACAAATCAGGGTAATTTAATTAGCATTCCTGCAATTCTGCTCAACTGTCAGTTTTTCATCACAGCATTCCTTCACGCTGGTTAACTTTTTATTGAATGATTTGTTTTTCCTCGATTAATGGCTAACAGAATAGAACAACAAATTAGGGTAATCCGTAATTTAATTAACATTCCTGCACAACAGTTAATTTTTCATCGCAGAATCAGTTTTTTTCTGAATAATTTAGCATTCCTGCGCAACTGTTTCATTGCAGGATCGGTTTTTCAGAATAATTTAGCATTCCTGCGCAACTGTTTCATTGCAGGATCAGTTTTTCAGGAAATAATTTAGCATTCCTGCGCAACTGTTTAACTTTCATTGCGGGATCAGTTTTCAGGATAATTTAGCATTCCTGCAACACTTATTAATTTTTCATTGCATGATTTTCATTTCAGGATAATTTAGCATTAACGATCGTTTTTCTGGTAGAATTTGTATACAGGAGGAGTAAGGAAAGTGGTAATAGCGGGATTAGCGCCAATGGGGTGCGCTCCTCACTATCTATGGAAATATAAGAGCGAGAACGGAGAGTGCATCCAAGACATTAACGACATGATAATGGAGTTCAACTTCGTGATGAGGTACATGGTTGAACAGTTAAACGATGAACTCTCCGATGCTAACCTCATCTTCTGCGACGTCTATCAAGGTTCTATGGATATTATCGAGAATCCTGAACGCTATGGTAAATTCTCAACAACCCGTCTAGTCCCGCCCCACCTTTGAATGAATGAATGATTGACGACAGTAGCATGCAGGATTTGAAGAGACGAAAGAAGCATGCTGTGGAATAGGCAGATATAAAGGGTGGATAATGTGCCTGTCACCTGAAATGGCCTGTCGAAATGCTACGACACACATCTGGTGGGATAAGTACCATCCAACCGATGCAGTGAACAAACTACTGGCAGATAACGCGTGGTCGAGCCTGCATTCGAGTATGTGCTACCCTATGAATATCAAGGACATGGTCGTACTCGACTCTCAACTCTAACATCCCACATTTTACAGCAGAAAAATAACACAGTAAATTTCTTACTGTACTGTTTTTTTTCCTGTGTACTGAATGTTCTGAATTCTGATGATGTACAGTTGCGTTACACAAACTCTTCTCCGAGGTGTAGCAGATTAGGAGCGTCATACACTCGTACACGACTATTTTGTACAATATTCCGAATTCTGATGTTAAATTCACATTTTACAGCAAAAAAAAAACAGTAAATTTCTTACTGTACTGTTTTTCCTGTGTACTGAATGTTCTGAATTCCGATGATGTACAGCTGCGTTACACAAACTCTTCTACGAGGCTTAGGAGATCAGGAGTGTCGTACACGACTATTTTGTACAATATTCTGAATTCTGATGTTAACTTCACATTTTACAGCAAAAAAAACAGTAAATTTCTTACTGTTTTCCCTTCATATGAATGTTTTTTCTCCTTTGTACTGAATGTTCTGAATTCTGATGATGTACAACTGTGTTACACCGATTTTTCTACCACGTGTCGTGTCTGACATGGTATTGGAGTGTCGAGCACGACTACATTTGAACAAAATTTTCATTTCTTTTATATTAAATTGAAGTATCGAAGTGTCGTGTCATGTCAGTGTTATAACGAATTTTGAATGAAATTTCATCTCTTTTACGAGATCTTTACTTTGAAAACAAAATCAACGTATTTATCATTCGTGACCGAGAGATATATCGACGATCAAAGTTATTTCTAATCTCACCAAACATTTACGATATTTTATTTTATTTTAAATTGAAAAAATATTCATTGATTTGATCTCTTTTACTGTTTTTTTTTCCTTTTAAATTTCTTTAGTGGGGTTCTCATAATTTTACTTTCCAATTATTATTATTAGTATTTTAACCCTTTATTGAAACTCACCCTACAATCTACTCATGCACATGTGCAACTTGGGTCATTTTGTTCTCTTGAAATAATACTTTATTTAATTTGCATTAATTTTTTCTAAATACTTTTAGCATTACTACTCAGACTCTTCTACAGGATATCGTGTTCGATATCATGTCGGAATATGACCGACTTTGGACAAGTTTTCGACTTTATTTTGTCTAAATTAAAGTGTCGTGTGGCTGTCGGACATGACACACGTCAGACACGCAACAACACTCGAGTGAAGTGTCAAAGTACTCGAAGTGTCCGACTATTTTATCCAAAGTTTCCGATTTTTTTTTACCTAAATTAAACTATCGAAATACAGTGTCCATATCGGATATGACACGCATCAGCACGTGATACAACATCCGAAACATCCGACTGAACCGTCTGACTATTTTGTGCAAAGTTTTCAATATCGGACACATCGGGCACACACGACATGGTAATGTATATGAATTATGAAGTGTCGGAATAACATAAGTACCGTCAACACAAAAATCAATAAAATAATATAAAGGGTAAGAAGAAAAATTAAGAGTATAATATTCTCCCCATCTTTATTTATTTTTAATTTTATAATTTTAATAAAGTTAGGGAAGAACACAAACACAAAAGAGTTGAATTAAATTTTATGCAATGTCATTTTCTCATCTCAAATCATTCATATATATTCATAATATTCATTTATTATTTAGTGGGATGACTTTTTCTCAATTGGGTATTTTCTAAATTCAGCTAATAATATTACCCAAAAATCCCAAAATATTCAATCTTTGAGCTTCTCCTCCCTCTCTGATTATACTAAAATCAATTTGATTTTCTGGGTATTCAAAAAAATATTCAATTTTTGGGGAAAAAGATTCAATCTTTCAGCTCTCCCCCTAATTTCTAGGGTTTTGGGTTGTTGGTGAGCATTCCTTACACTCTTTAATTTGGGAATTTTTCCTCTTTATTATAGCTGATTTAGTCCTGGATTCTTGTTTCTTGTTCATATAATTATTAATTTTTTTTAAATTTAGTTTAGTTGGTAAGTTGATATATTGTTGAAAGAAGTGATCTTGCATGTTGGTTGATTGATTTTGATCTTGGATTGACATCTGGGTATATCTTTGATTATGAATTGATACTGATTAGTGAATTATTGAAGTAAATTCTGTGAATTTGATGATCCAATTAAGTTTCTGCCCTAAATTGATTGATTCCAAATTAGGGTTTGTGTGATTTGATTGGGTAAAAACTAAAAAACTCTGTGATTGTGAGCAATGTTTAAGCAAATTTTGAGTAGAATTCCTCGAAAATCGTCTTCTAAATCATCATCTGAGGGTAGAGATCATAAGGGAGGAGGAGGTGGGGGATTTGTTGGTGGGTCGAATTCGTCGAGTAATGTAAGGAAAAGTGATGTGGGTTCAAACCGGTCTAATAACGCTAACAATCCCGGTTCAAATGGGGCTCAATGGGCGGGTCAGGGTCAGAATACGGGTCAGAAATTGAACGGTGGTGGTGGTGGTGGTGGTGGTGGTGGTGTTTCGTTGTCGTCTTCTTACGAAGCATTACCTAGTTTTACTGACGTTCCAAGCTCCGAGAAGCAAAGTTTGTTTGTAAGGAAGCTTCAAATGTGTTGTGTAGTATTCGACTTTAGTGACCCGACAAAGAATTTGAGAGAAAAGGAGATCAAGAGACAAACCCTAATGGAACTAGTCGACTACGTCTCATCTTCCCCAAACGGAAAATTTCCCGAGAATGTGATGCAAGATATGATCAAAATGGTGTCGGCGAACTTGTTTAGGTCTCTCGCTTCTCAACCACGAGAGAACAAACCCGTCCAAGCTTTTGATGTCGAAGAGGAAGAGCCTCTCATGGACGCCTCGTGGCCTCATTTGCAAATCGTGTACGAATTCTTGTTAAGATTCGTTGCGTCTCCCGAAACCGACGCGAAACTAGCCAAAAGGTACGTCGATCACTCGTTTGTGCTTCGACTATTGGATTTATTCGATTCGGAGGACCCTCGTGAACGAGATTACCTAAAGACGATATTGCATAGGATATACGGGAAGTTCATGGTGCATCGGCCGTATATTAGGAAAGCGATAAACAATATATTTTATATGTTCATCTTTGAGACGGAGAAACATAATGGTATCGCCGAACTTCTTGAGATTCTTGGGAGTATAATTAACGGGTTTGCTTTGCCGTTGAAGGAAGAGCATAAGCTGTTTCTTGTACGAGTGTTGATACCGCTTCATAGACCGAGGTGCTTGCCTATGTACCATCAACAGTTATCTTACTGTATTACGCAGTTTGTCGAGAAAGATTGTAAGCTTGCTGATTCGGTCATACGTGGGTTACTGAAGTATTGGCCGATCACGAATAGTTCGAAGGAAGTTATGTTTTTGAGTGAGTTGGAGGAAGTTTTGGAAGCGACGCAGTTACCCGAATTTCAGCGTTGTGTTGTCGCCTTGTTTAAGCAAATCGCTCGTTGTCTGAATAGCTCGCATTTTCAGGTATAAATATCGGAACTTTTGCTATTCTTTTTCAATAC
Source organism: Agrostemma githago (assembly GCA_958450325.1). NCBI lineage: Eukaryota > Viridiplantae > Streptophyta > Magnoliopsida > Caryophyllales > Caryophyllaceae > Agrostemma > Agrostemma githago. The sequence continues at coordinate 306,532 of OY288260.1, forward strand.
TAAACGTTTTCATCAAAATTCGGTCATTAATGTTATCGAAATCTTGTTTATATGCATTCTGCTTGAATTGGACTATGTTCTTGAACTTTAGCTTATGATTGTGGACGTGGCCACCGGGTGAACTGTGTTGGGTTCGGGTCGGGTCAGTGGGTCATTCGGGTTAGCCCGGTTGAATTCGGCTTACGGGTCAAACCCGGGTGAAATGGGTCGGGTTCGGGTCGGGTTTGAAGGATCGGGTCAGCTTCGGGTTCACCTCATTTTCCGGTTTGTTATTTTCAATGAATAGACTCTTTCCCTACTATAAAAGTTTTGGGTCATTCGGGTTAGGCAGGGTGAATTCGGCTTACAGGTCAAACCCGGGTGAACTGGGTCGGGTTTGGAGAATCGGGTCAGCCACGGGTCAAACTCGGGTTTGGGTCGGGTCATTCATGTCACGCTAGTTTGCCACCTCTCGTGTCTATATAATGTCATAATGAAAGCATTAGAACCGAGTTTTACCCGTTTTGAAGGTTATAAAGTTATAAAGAATGCATCATGTCAATGTCAAGTTTCGGTTAAAGATTTTGACAACCGTAAATTTACGACTTTTTACCGTCATCTAAGTTTTTTTTTTTTTTTTTTTTTTGGGTGTCAGGTTGCGGAGCGAGCACTGTTCCTATGGAACAACGACCACATCGAAAACCTAGTAAAACAAAACAGCAAAGTGATTCTACCAATCGTATTCCCAGCACTCGAGAGAAACTCTCGAAACCACTGGAACCAAGCCGTTCACAGCCTAACCTTGAACGTAAAGAAGCTCTTCTCCGACCTCGACCCGGACCTCTTCGAGGAGTGCGCGCTCAAGTTTCAGGAAACCGAGTCAAAGGAAGAAGAAATCAGAATCAAACGAGACGCCACGTGGAAACGACTCGAAGATATTGCCACTGCTCGAACTCAAACTCAACAAACCGTGTCTGGACTTTGATGAATGATTGAATGAATTTGATTCTCGACTTTACTTTCGATTTGTACTACACACATTTTTTTTTTCGAAATTTTATTATTATTAACTTATAAATCGAGTATTTAGACTTGGGTTTTTTTAGTGGATATGTTTATTTCATTTGATTTATTTATGTTATCGCGTTTTGAAATTCGTGCCAAAAGTGAAAAAAATGGGGTCATGGTGTATCATTAATTTTTTTTTTTCCGAGTTTATTTTATTTTAGGGATTTTTTTCTACGCGGTACCCCTGTATTTTTCACTTTTCTACCTGGTACCCCTCCCTTTTCTTTGTTTATACATGGTACCCTTGAATTTTATTATTAATTTAACTAGCGTCCCGATTTTTTTTTTTTTTTTTTTCAAGTTTTGTCGTTAGATTATGTTTTTTTAGCTTAGGATTAAGACTTCAATATCATTTAACTTAGATAATTAACAACTAATTGAGCTTAATTTAAGTGTTATCATTTGATTTGAGAATATAATGTCAAAAATATAATCCGTTTAGATTCAGAGTATAACTGCAAACACGTACAAAATTGTTAGTTTAAGTTCAATTATCCGTTAATTAGGTATGTTAAATGACGTTTAACTTTTAATCTTGAACATAAAAGGGTAATTTGTTGTCAATACTTGACGGGAAAAAAAGTTTAGGGATACCAGTAAAGATAATAATAAGGTTTAGGGGTATCACAGAAACTTTTAGTAAAGTATAAGGGTACCATGTATACATGTAAAAAGTGTAGGGTACAAGATAGAAAAGTAAAAAGTTTAGGGGTACCACGTAAAAAAAAAAACACTATTTTTTTAAGTTTATCATTAAAAGGGTACAATAATATCCGATTTACCTAAATCGAAACGAAACTAAAATGGGGCAATGTCGGGTTGGGCTCGTATAACTAGGACCGAGGACGGTCCAATAAGTGGCCAGGCAACTACTAAAACTAGCCCAATCATATAACTAGGACCGAGGATGGTCCAATAACGGGTACAATCATTTTTTTTTTTTGTGATTCTGGGTGTTATCATAAAGTTTTTGAGAGAACGTACAAAAAAATATAAAAAAAAATTGACTACGATGGTTTGTGTATATAAAAATAAAATAAAAAAGAATTGATACAATATTATTGTAGGACTATTGTGTTTCCTAAACACAATAAATAATTCTTTTTTCTTTTAGTAATATGGAAAGTTTTCCTAATCGTATCTATAAATATATATATATTCGGAGCTGTCTATTACAAACCTAACTTCTTTCGATAATAAACTCTCTTTAAAATCATTTGTCACACAAATATCTGAATTCTTCTTCTTCAAAAAAAAAAAAAAACGGTTTTACAGGAGACTTATTCTCGAAAATATGTTGGAGAAACTACCACGTGACGTTGGTGTGTCCATAATACGGCGAATGGATTTGGAAGATGCCCAAAAAATAAGTAGCGTCTCAAAATCATGGAGAAAAATGTTCATTGAGGGTTACTCAGATTTGAATTTTAACGGGTGCTGTAAAGATTCAAAAGATTTTTTACCGGTCAATGTATTTGTCGATTTGGTCTATCAAGTTTTGGGACAAAATAGATCGCCTTTCTTGGGTCGTTTCAAAATATGTTTTCCGGTGAAGTACACTGGAACATGTCATCATGTCGATAAATGGCTTATATTTGTTATTTACCTCAAGGGGGTAAAAACTTTGGAATTAGATTTTAGCCCCGATAAAGTATACAAAAGTCCATATACTTTATCCTGTAATAACGACAGGAATTTTCTTACGCATCCTTCTCATAAAGGACGTTTCATCTCAGTGTCGTCCATCTGTTTAAAGTGGATTCAATTAACTTCCAAATTTATCGAGTTACTATTTACGAGATGTAAACTCTTGGAAAAATTACATCTCGAATATTGTTCGGGTTTTAGAAAAATGAAAATTACCTCGAAAATATTTCGAAATTTGGTTATAAAGTATTGCCCTAATTTGTATGAACTTGAGATTGATGCCCTAAACCTAGTTACCTTAAAATTACATGGAAGGGTAACAAGGGTAAATATTTGTGCTCCGAAACTTGTTGAATTGTCCCTTGGTGATAGTTTTTGTGATCGGTTTTTCATGGCTAACCTATGCACTCGATCTTTTAGAGAGAATTTATCAAAGATTTGTCTCGACTTCGATCTTACAAAGGTTAGTACGTTACTTTTGGGACTTACTGTTTTCATCTTTTTCGAACATTACTGTGAAGCCTAGTTTTAACCAATAGGTTAAAAAGGATTTTTTTTTAATGAAAAAAAATCTTATTTTCTTAATATTTTTTTTCTTTTTATGTAAATTTTTTTTGTTTATATATGGAGTATATGTTTTTTTTTATTATGTCAAATTTACGTAATTGATATTATGCCGTCGATAATTGAATTAAAATTATAATTGAATTTGAAGGGTTTATGAAAGGGGTAGAATAGGAAAATTATAGAAAAATTTGTTAGAATCAAATAAACGAGTAAAAAATAATTCTGTACTTTTTTTTAATTAGAAAAATACACATTCTAATAAGCTGAATAATTTTATTATTTACTTTTATACTCCATTGTTTGTATTGTATTGTTTTTTCTTCGACGGTAGTTGTATTGTATTTTATTGTATTGTTGAGAGCATGTATATACTTTTTTATTAGAAAAATACATATTCTCATATGAAACGGTCTCAAAATTATATATATATATATATATATATATATCATGCAATTGATCTGTTCTTTAAATATGATATTGTTAATGATCAATAATTGAAATTAAAATCAAATACAATTTTGTGTTGAACGTACTTGAAAATATATTACGAAATATTACTATACCGGAAAAAAAAAAACTTATCCTTTTGGTTGATATAAGTGATTAATTACTTTTTAAATTCTTTATTTATTATGGTAGGAGGGTTATTATTATTACTCCATTATTTATTTATTTATTTATTTATTTATATCTAGTGACAATAATGTTACATCATAATCCTTGGGGGAATTGAATAGGAAATATATCCCTATGCGGTGATATTTGTTCCGTCATGACTCTTGACGTGAAATCACAAGAGAAACAGTATAATTATAAGATACTCCTGTACTAAAGTTAATGCACAAATTCTTGGGAGAGGCGGTCTCTCAATAACTTATTGAGAGACCACTCTTCAGTACCACTTTATGTTCTATTCGTACCCACCCTTAAATGACAACTTTGTTTTGTACCTGTTTTTATAAGAAGCGTACCCTCTTTATATTTGTATACTCTTTTAGGTTAATCATACCTACTTCTATTGGATTTGATACCACTGTTACTTCCATTTGTACTTAGTCTCTCATTAAAATTACTGAGAGACCGTCTTTCAAGAGACTTACTCAAGTTAATATATTCTACTCGTATATTCATATATGATATATTCACAATAAATAAGTCGTACTATATTTTACCCGAGACCTAAACCAATATTTAGGATGAGTAAGATTTTCCTGTATACACCGAGAACTAGGCATGAAATTAATTAATTGCTTTTATTATTCAATATTGTTAATTATTTCATGATTTTATATTTTATTAAACAGTAATTTTTTTTTGAGTGAAAAGATCATTTCATTAATAAGAAGTCATACGACATCTACAACCTATATCGAAATTGAACGAGTACAATACTACAAAATTTGAATAAAATAAATTCTCATTAGAACAAAATCTCTCACTAAGATTTTAATCTCTGCTTCTGCACACCCTCTCTCAACATATCGCTGTTTAATGATACAGCTTTTCACAAGAGGGTCTTTGGATCTTCCAAGGTTTTGAAGAGAATCGATTTCATCTAACTTGATAGATTGTAGTCGCCAGTTTGACATAGATTGAAATACCATATGATGAACGATTGTGGTACTGATCTTCCGCGTCTTCTCCGCTATCATAGATGCAACATCTCTCCTCAAAGAGAGAGCAAAATCCATCAATTGATGGGACGAAACTCTCCAAAAGGAGAGGACTTATTCTAACTAAAAAATTAATACTAATATCAATACTAAACGATATAATAAGTAAAAATTTGGGGGCTTACCACCAATTAATGGTGGTAGCCCCAAGGTTTTTTTTCTTTTTGGAGGCTAGGGTTTTTTAGGGGAGGAAGAAAGTTATCACTCCATTATTAAACAGTAATTAAAAAGTGATCATTTTAGGTTAGTTAGTTACTACTTTCAAATAAGTAGTTATTATTTTTTCATATTAAAACATTGTCACTATTTAACTTTGATGTAATAACTTTTTACATAAATTTGATCCGTCCTACGATATAACAGTTATATACTATAATTTGTGTTAAATTAATACGATAATTTTGTTGAATTTGCAGGAGATTTGTCCATCATCTCATGATCAATTCATCAATGTCAAGGAAGTGGTCTTAATAGTTATAAGAACACAAGATTATGCCAACTTGCTATCTTTGTCACAATGGATATTTAAGGCTTGTCCTACACTCCATACCCTAAGACTTGAGGTATATTATACTTCTTCCGTTCCACCAAGATTGTCTCGTATTTCTTTTTGAGTAGGTTATTAAAGATTGTCCCATTTCTAAACTTTCTTTTTTAGTCAGTTCTTTTTTACAACTTCGTCCCTACCAAGTTAAAGTATTTACCATTTTGCCATTCCACTAACTCACTATTTCACACAACATTATGACACACCCTATAAAGGGAGTCATCATTGCCTATATACTTAATCATCATACCATTTTCTTAATTATTGTGCAAAAGTAAATGAGACAAACATTTTGGGACGGAGGGAGTACTTAACATCTTGTCAGAATATCCTAAAATTCATACAGTATTAGTTTAACTATTAATATAAAAATCCTAATTAATTTGTGTTTACACGATTTTGTTTCTGTATATTGCAGACAAGTTGTAAGGATGACATCCTAGAAACATGTTACTTTAATTCAAACCATCTAGAGGAGGTACGAGAATGGTTAGAGGCGAAAGATGATGAAGTTGATGAACATATTTTACCTCGACTGAAGACACTAGAATGGCGTGGAGCATTCCGCCATCACTTTGATGACGATCGAATATTGGCATTATACATTTTGAAAAATGCGGTCAATCTCGAAAAATTCGTATGTGATCCGAGTTGCCCATTGAACAATATTTCCGATGAATGGGATGGCGTTGCTAGGGAGAACGCGAGGAGGCTAGCCAGAGTTATTCCTAAGAATGTCGATTTTGACATCCTATGAGCACCTATTTTCTTCAAGGGAATATGGGACTTTTAATAGATTCATTCTAATTTTTTTACCCAAGTCAATTGTTTAAAACCTTGTTATGTTTCTTACATAGTTTGCGTTTTGGACAACAATGTGGTTTATTTTGTTTTGCATTTTGGATTGTCTTTGATTACTACTCCGTACTAGTTTTTCTGTCAAGCTATGCTTGGGCTACAATTTTCGTGTTTTTTGTACTGAAACTTTATTTTCACATTCGATGTATGGGTCTAATAGTCTAATACTCTAAATGTTACTTAAATGTATAGCTATTATGGAAATAGACTAAACTTGTACAATAACGGATTAAAATACAAATATTTGCAATTCTTAAAGGTTTAACACTTTAACATATAACCGAGTAATTGTTACTCCCTCCATATCACTAAATTCTTCTCACTATTCTAATAAGGAAATACTACTAACTTCTTCTCATATCCTTTCTTTCCTTTTTTGGCAAATTATTTTATTATTTACACTAAAATTCCTCAATTACTTTACTAATAATTTCAAATTACAATAATTAACATCATTAAAATCAATATTAATAATATAACTTCCTCCATTAATAACCAATTTACCATCTTAACCCATTAATTAATTTTTAAATTTTTATTATTTGTTTAACATATCCTCCTTATCCACGTGCCACAATGAAATGGGAAGATCATTGTGGCACGGAGGGAGTACCCATTATACTCGTCCCAAACACAAAAGTTTTTGGTCATCATTCGGGTTAGGCTTAGGCCTAATGAATTCAGCTTATGGGTCAAACTCGGGTTTGGGTCGGGTCAGGTCATTCATGTCGCGTTAGTTTTTGCCACCTCTCGTGTACATAATGTCACAGTGAAAGCATTTAGAACCGAGTTTTACCCGTTTTGAAGATTATAATAAAGAATGCATTATCTCTAGGTCAAGTTTCGGTTAAGGATTTTGAAACCGTAAATTTACGACTTTTTACCGTCATCTAAGATTTTTACCAAGCCGTTCACAGCCTAACCTAGAACGTAAAGAAGCTCTTCTCCGACCTAGACCTGGACCTCTTCGAGGAGTGTGCGCTCAAGTTTCAGGAAACCGAGTCAAAGGAAGAAGAAATCAGAATGAAACGAGATGCCACGTGGAAACGACTCGAAGATATTGCCACCGCTCGAACTCAAACTCAAACCGTGTCTGGACTTTGATGAATGAATGAATGAATTTGATTCTCGACATTACTTTCGATTTGTACTACACACATTTTTTTTTTTCGAAATTTTATTATTATTATTAACTTATAAATCGAGTATTTAAATCGACTAATCGAGTATTTAGACTTGGGTTTTTAGTGGATATGTTTATTTCATTTGATTTATTTATGTTATGGCGTTTTGAATTTCGTGTCGAAAATGAAAAGAAATGGGGTCATGGTGTATCATTTTTTTTTAATTTTTTTTTCGGAGTTTGTAGTGTTGATATGTACGTCTAAAGAATAAAACGGGTACAATAATATCCAACTTACATAATTTGGAAGGCCAAATAACCAAATTGGTAAAAAAAAAAGTGGTTCAAAGGTGACGGATTGGTAAAAAAAGTATCGTCGGCGCCGGATAGGTAAAAAAAGTGGCACCCAATGGACGAATTGGTAAAAAAATATCGCCGGTGCCATATAGGTAAAAAGAGTGGTATCGAAGTGACGAAACTAAGAGTGGGGAATGTCGGGATGGGCTTGAATAACTAGGACCTAGGACGGTCCACTAACTGGCCAGGCAACTACTAAAACTAGCCCAATCATATAACTACGACCGAGGACGGTCCAATAACGGGTACAATTTATTTTATTTTATTTTTTTTATTTTTTGTAATTTTGGATGTTATCATAAAGTTTTTGAGTTTTATTATAAATTTTCTGAGCTTTAATGAAAATTTTGAGCTAAAAAACGCAAAAACTGTACACTACATACCAAAAAATAAAAAAAAATTACTACGATGGTTTGTGTATATAAAAATAAAATAAAAAAGAATTGATACAATATTATTGTAGGACTATTGTGTTTCCTAACCACAATAAAATACCATATACGAGTATATGGTAATATACAGTATAATATACTCCCTCCGATTATCTATTTTTTTTCCTTTCTTTTTGGGAAAGAAAATAAGGAGGGAGTATTATATTAGTTAAATATAAGTGGAATGAAAAAGTAGTAGAAAAAAATATTAAATGAGAAAAAGTGGGGTGAAAAAGCAGGAGAGAGGAATATTAAATGAGAAAAAGTGGGGTGAAAAGAGGTGAATATTATATTAATTAGTGAGGGGTGAAAAACTTTCCTTAAATGGAAAGAGGGAAGAAAATCAAACTCGGTCCAATAAGAAAATAGGGAAGAAAATAGGTAACCAGAAGGAGTATATTTTATGCTTAATTTTTTTTCTTTCAGTATTTTGGAAAGTTTTCCTAATTATTCTGTATCTATACATACATATACATATATATATATATACCCGGGGCTGTCTATCTGTCTATTAAAAACACAACTTCTCTCAATAATAAACTCTCTTTAAAATATCTATCACAAATATCTGAATTCTTCAAAAAGATAGTTTACGAGAGACTTACTCTCGAAAAGATGTTGGAGAAATTACCACAAGAAATCGTTGTCTCCATAATACGACGAATGGATTTGGAAGATGCTCAAAAGATGAGTACCCTCTCAAAATCATGCAGAAAAATCTTCATTGAAGATTACTCGGATTTGAATTTTAACGGATACCGTAAAAATTCAAGATCTTTTACCCCGACCAATATATTTGTCAAATTGGTCAATCGAGTTTTGAGTCAAAATAGATCGTGTTGCTTGGGTCTTTTCAAAATATCTTTTCCGGTGATTGATCCCGATACATGTTATAATGTCGATAAATGGCTTAGATTTGTTATTTACCGCAAAGGGGTAAAAACTTTGGAATTAGATTTTAGTCCCGATAAAGTATACAAAAGTCCATATACTTTATCGTGTAATAACGACAGGAATTTTCTAACACATCCTTACTATAAAGGACATTTCATCTCGGTATCGTCCATTTGTTTAAGGTGGATTCAATTAACCGATGAATTTATCGAGTTACTATTTTTGAGATGTAAACTCTTAGAAAAATTACATCTCGAATATTGTTCGGGTTTTGGAAAAATGAAAATGACCTCGAAAGCAATTCGAAATCTGGTGGTAAAGAATTGCCCTGATTTGCATGAAATTGAGATTGACGCCCTAAACCTAGTTACATGTGAATTACGTGGAAGTGGAGGTGAAAGTGAGGGAAATATTTGTGCTCCAAAACTTGTCGAATTGTCCCTTGGTAATAGTTTTTGAGATCGGTTTTTCAAGGCTAACCTATGCACGCGATCTTCTAGACAGAATTTATCGAAGATTTGTCTCGACTTCTATCTTATTCAGGTTAGTACATTACTTTTTTTCGTCTTTTTCGAATTTAGGTAAATTTCTTTTGTTTATATATGGAGTGTATATGTTTTTTTATTATGTCAAATTTATGTAATTAATTGCCGAAAAATATGCAAAAGAATTGTCACAATTTGTTTTTGAAATTTAATTGTGACAAATATTTCAGATAGTACAACGTTATTACGTGATTTATTTGTTATTTTTTGACATACTTATTGAATTTTTTATATATATATGAAGTGTATATGTTTTTTTATTAGGTCAAATTTACGTAATTAATTGTCGAAAAATATGCAAAAGAATTGTCACAATTTGATTTTAAAATTTAATTGTGACAAATATTTCATTTAATACAACGTTATTATGTTATTTATTTGTTATTTATTTGACATAATTTAATATCATAAAATATTTTATTTAAAGGTAAGTTAACACACTTTTCCTGAACTATGTATTCGATCGTTATATTGAACATTAATTATTTCATGATTTTATATCTTATTATTACGATAATTTTGTTGAATTCTTAGGAAATCTGTCCATCATCTCATGATCAATTCATCAACGTCAAGGAAGTGGTGTTAAGTGCTATAATAACACAAAATTATGCCAACTTCCTATCTTTGTCGCAATGGATATTTAAGGCTTGTCCTACACTCCATACCTTAATACTCAAGGTATAATATTAGTAACATCTTGTCCATTTTTAACATTCATATTAGTTTAACTATTAATATAAAAATTCTAATTAATCTGTATTTACACGGTTTTGTTTCTGTATAATGTAGATAAGTTCTAAGGATGACGTCATAGAGACTTCTTACTTTAATTCAGATCTCGATTCAAACTCGAATTCACAGTCAGTTGATCTAGAGGAGGTACGAGAATGGTTAGAGGCCAAGGATGATGAAGTTGATGAACATATTTTACCTCGATTGAGGACACTAGAATGGCGTGGAGCATTCCGCCATCACTTTGATGACGATCTAGTATTGGCATTATACATATTGAAAAACGCGATCAATCTCAAAAAATTCGTATGTGATCCAAGTTGCCCCTTAAACAATATTTCCAATGAATGGGATGACTTTGCTAGGAAGAACGCGAGGAGGCTAGCCAGAGTTCTTCCTAATAATATCGATTTTCGCATCCTATGAGCGCATCTATTTTAATTTCTTCAAGGGAATATGAGATCATCTCTCAGTTGATTCATTCTAATTTTTTTTACTTTCAATTGTTTAAAACTTCTTATACGAGTATTTGTTTTTTTTTTTTTTTTTTTGGTCAAGAACCTCCTAATACTACATAGTTTGCATTTTGGACAACAATGTGATTTGATAATTATCGTATTATAATTAATAGACTATTAGTCTATTACTCCGAGTGTATTATATTGAAAGTGGACCACCTCGAGCGCATCGATTAATTTAAATTTGACAAGTTTAAGAAGAATAAGAACGTAAGAAGGATAAATATACCTTTCTGAAGATTCCGATAAAATGACATGAACTTCCACTCAAAAAAGGGAAAAGAGATGAAAGAAAGGTACAACTTAACTGGATTCTAACCTTGTGTGTCACCTACGAGTCCGGGACCCTGTCCAGACCCTTAGGGTCTTACCCTAACGGGTGGGGTACGGGTCTTGAATTTTTTGGACACTATAGGTATGAGTCCTTAAAAAATGTTCCGGATCCGGGTCCAGGTCTTAAGAGTCAGACCCGGACCCGACCCGTGGACCCGTGTAAAAAAATAAAAAAATAAAACTTCGTCTAACTTTCTAACATCTTTCACTTGATTATTTAATCACAAATTCTTGTTTGTGACGGAGATATTCGTCACAAATGTATGACGAGTCAAGTAGATACCATTTGAAGGGAAAAGACAAAAGTGAGGTTGGTGGAGCCTTTGTCCTTTTCCCCTCAAATGGTATCTACTTGATCCGTCTTAAGTTTGCGACAGATATATCCGTCGTAAGAGAGACCAACTGTTATTTAATATTCCCTCAAATGAATATCATAGGGTAGATCATAGAAACTTTGGATGAAGTAGTAATAATAAATTTGTCAAAATAAGTTTTCTTTAAAGTTGTAACTTTATACTCCCTCCGAGTTCCTATTATTGTCCCATAAGGTTTTGGGGTGAAAAATAAGGAAGGGGAAATGAGTGGTTGAAAAAAGAAGGAGGAAGAGAGAGAAATGTGAGAGTCATTGTGAACCACATATTAATGACCTAAAAAGGAAAGTGGGATAAAAATCAAACTCAACCAAAAAAGAAAGTGGGACAATAATAGGAACTCGGAGGGAGTATTTTTTTACTTATACTATGGAGTATTGTTAATTTGTTTTGCAACTACACAGGCACATAGGGATAGGAGACTTAGACTCACTAATTTTATTTCGCCTTTTAATTTGACTTTTTTAATTGTCGGGTTATAAATCCTAAATATTTTAAATTATCGTGTATTGGACCCATGACGGACCCGGATCCTACCCGTACCCGTCGGATACGGGTAAGGATCTAAAAAAAATTTACCCTTAAGAATCCAGATCGGGTCCGGATCCGGGTCCAACTTTTGAAATCCAGGTCCGGATCCGCCGTGTTGCCATCCCTATCACCCTTGTAATTATTGCTCAACAACAACCGCACATACAATTATTTTATCCCTTTTATTTATTAAAAAAAATATTTTTAAAAAAAATAAAAAATCAAAATCATTCCATTCAAATTTAAAGGGTGCATTTTCTTTTTTCACACTTGCCTAAATACGTTTTTCATCGTCAATATCTTTCGTTTTACATTAATAAAAATTACTCATAAAATTTGATATTCTTAATCTAGTTATAAAGACGAATCAAGATCTCACGTGATTATATTTTCTCTTATAGATTATCGAGACTATTAACGATTATCTGAGTTGTGAATAGTGTCCAAAAGAGAAGTCGTCCCTCCGTTAAAATACAAAGGGTATGTTTGCTTTTTCACACTTCCTAGACACGTTTTACATCGTCGTCAATATCTTTGCTTTACATTAACAAAAAGTAGATTACATTTTTTTACCCCGAATCTAGTTATTTCATTTTTAAAATTTATTTTACTATAATACTTTAAGAAAATGACCTCTAAAGTTTTTACCTAAAAATGGTAAAGCATCACATTAATATAATAAATTAAATATATTTTATAATAATTAAAAGATTTTGTAGTGATTTTTTTATTATTTAAGATACATTCATAATTTGAGTTTTTATGAAATGGATTATTGAGATCGCTCGAAAAAAACTTAAAACAACAAAAGAAATCAAATCAATGGAATTTTTTTATTTTTTATTTAAAAATAAATAAATAAAATATCTAAGTGTTTGGTGAATGAAAAAAAAGTCCAATGTTTTTTTTTATTTTCTATCTCTTGTTAGAAATAACTTTAATTATCGATATCTCTCGGCCACGAATTGCATAAGCGTTGATTTCATATTCAGAGTAAAAGAGATCAACTTATTTTCTGAACACGTTATAAAGAGTTATAAACTCTCAAATTTATTCGGTAAAAAATGTTGAACCGACCCCAACTTTCACCCTACATTTCGAAAGTGTAACATCGATACGACACTCCGAACCTCATTTTAGACAAAAATTGTTTATCCAAAATAGTCGTGTCGACACTACGACACCTCGTAGAAGAGTCTGTGTAACACAACGCGGCACATCATCAGAAGTTCAGAACATTAACTGCAGTGTACAATGTACTGTACATCATTAGAATTCAGAACATTCAGTACACAGGAGAAAAACATGCATATGAAGGGAAAAAACAGTAAGAAATTTACTGTTTTTTTTATTACTGTAAAATGTGAATTAACATCAGAATTCAGAATATTCGATACTTCAATTTAGACCAAAAAAATGGAAAACTTTCCCACAATAGTCGTGTCCGACTCCTGTACCTCGTAGAAGAGCTGTACATCATCAGAATTCAGAACATTCGCACACAGGAAAACAGTAAGAAATTGACTGTGTTTTTTTTGCTGTAAAATGTGGACTGTCTAAAGTTGGGAGTCCAGGAAGACCTTGTCCTTGATATTTATAGGGTAGCACATACTCGAATGCAGGCTCGACCACGCGTTATCTGCCAGAATTTTGTTCACTGCATCAGTTGGATGGTACTTATCCCACCAGATGTGTGTCGTAGCATTTCGACAGGCCATTTCAGGTGACAGGCACATTATCCACCCTTTGTATCTGCCTATTCCACAGCATGCTTCTTTCGTCTTTTCAAATCCTGCATGCTACTGTCGTCAATCATTCATTCATTCATTCATTCAAAGATGGGGTGGGACTAGACGGGTTGTTGAGAATTTACCACAGCGTTCATGATTCTCGATGATATCCATAGAACCTTGATAGACGTCGCAGAAGATGAGGTTAGCATCGGGGAGCTCGTCGTTTAACTGTTCAACCATGTACCTCAACACGAAGTTGAACTCCATTATCATGTCGTTATTGTCTTGGATGCACTCTCCGTTCTCGCTCATACTTCCATAGATAGTGAGGAGCGCATCCCATTGGCCCTAATCCTGCTATTACCACTTCCCTTCTCCTGTATACAAATTCTATCAGAAAAAACGATCGTTAATGCTAAATTATGACAGTTGTGCTGGAATGCTAAATTATCCTGAAATGAAAATTCCTGCAATGAAAAATTAACTAGTGTTGCAGGAATGCTAAATTATCCTGAAAAATTGATCCTGCAGTGAAATATTAACAGCTGTGCAGGAATGCTAAATTATCCTGAAAAACTGATCCTGCAATAAAAAATTAACAGATTTGCAGGAATGTTAATTAAATGACCCTAATCTGTTGTTTTATTCTGTTAGCCATTAATTAATCTAATCCAGGAAAAACAAATCATTCAATTTAAAAGTTAAGCAGTGTGGATAAATCCTAAACAATCTCGATTTGTTGCTGCAATGCTGTGATGACAAACTGACAGTTGAGCAGAATGCAGGAATGCTAATTAAATTACCCTGATTTGTTGATTCATCGTGTTAGCCAAGAATCAGTTGAAATTCCAGGGAGAGTACACGGATTGGACTCCGGAAACATTCGGAAAGTAGTAATGTATGTAATCGTTGGATCCGATAGAAATGTATAGAATCGATCTAGATATCAGGGTAGCTGCCATTTCTTCACCCATGTTCAACTTGAACTGCTGAAATGTGTCCGAGAGCTGCTGTATTTGCTGAGCTAACGAGACTCGTTGACCCTGCAAGAAATTAGGCCAGTTAAGATCAATAGACACAATTTTCATATTGAGCCAATAAAAAATTCAACAGCGTAAAGTCGATGTTTCTCATACTATAGACTGACAGTTAGTCAATGCAATTCTTAAACAGTAAACACAAATTTCAGATCGAGTCAGTGCTATAACTCAACAGTTTACAGTCGATGGTTCTGATACTATGAAGTGACAGTGAGTTGATGCAATTCTTAAACAGAAACACAATTTTCAGACGAAGACAATAAAAAATTCAACAGTCGATGCTTTTCATACTATACAGTGACAGTTAGTCGATGCAATTCTTAAACTGTAACAAAATTTTCAGACCGAGTGAATGCTATAACTCAACAGTCAGACAGTCGATGCTTCTGATACTATGAAGTGACAGTACAGTAACACAGTTTTCAGATCGAGTCAATCAAAATATTCAACAGCTTATACTCGATGTTTCTCATACTGTAGACTGACAGTCTGTGAATGCAGTTCTTAAACGACAGGAAATCAAAACATTCAGCAACTTACAGTCGACATTTCTCATACTATAGACTGACAGTACCTGAATGCAATTCACAATTCTTAAACGGCAGGAAACACAGTTTTCACATCGAGTCAATCAACACATTTCAACAGCGTGCAGTCGATGTTTCTCATACTATAGACTGACAGTCGGTCAATGCAATTCACAGTTCTTAGACGACAGGAAACACAGTTTTCACATCGAGAAAATCAACACATTCAACAGTGTACAGTCAATGTTTCTCATACTATAGACTGATGGTCGGTGAATGCAATTCTTAAACGACAAGAAACACAGTTTTCACATCAAGTCAATAAAAAATTTCAACAGCTTAATTACAGTCGATGTTACACATACTATAAACTGACAGACGGAGAATGCAGTTCCTAAACGACACGAAACACAGCTTACAGTCAATGTTTCTCATAATATAGACTGCCAGTCATCGGTGGATGCAATTCTTGAACGACAGTCGACAGGAAACACAGTTTTCACATCGAGTCAATCAAAATATTCAACGGTCCGACAGTCGACGAATGCAATTCTTAAACGACAGTCGACAGGAAAAATGGTTTTCACATCGAGTCAATCAAAACATTCAACAGTCTGACAGTCGGTGAATGCAATTCTTAAACGACAGGAAACACAGTTTCACGTCGAGTCATAAAACATCCAACAGTCTGACAATCGGTGAATGCAATTCTTAAGCGACAGGAAACACGGTTTTCAGATCGAGTCAATCAAAAGACTATATAAAAGCAAATCGCGTTAAATTCATCAAAAAAGGATAATTCCAGCACCAGCAGAAGCATAGTTCACCCCATGAATCATAGACTCTACATTTTCGAGATAACTTTGCACCAACGGAATCCCTAATCGCGATGCTAATCATCCAATTAAACCATTCATTTCGTCAATAAATTAATCACTCAATGTCATTAATCAACACACACACAAAAACTAATTAAGAGCTAAATTTTACTTATAGTTAAATTCAATAAATTCTCCAATGTTCATCATTAACCGGGTTTAAGCTTACGACGACTATCATGCATACGAATTTCGCATTAAAATGAAGATTGTGATCACAAATTTCGCCTCAAAAATTCCCAATTAAGGACTGAAATCGCCAAAAACTAATCCAATCGATCAAACCCTAAATTTCATAATCTAAAAAACCCCAATTAAGAACTGAAATCGCCAAAAACTAATCAAATCGATCAAACCCTAAATTTCACAATTAAAAATCCCAATTAAGGACTGAAATCGCCAAAAACTAATCCAATCGATCAAACCCTAAATTTCACAATCTAAAAAACCCCCAATTAAGAACTGAAATCGCCAAAAACTAAACCAATCGATCAAACCCTAAATTTCACAATCTAAAAACCCCCAATTAAGAATTGAAATCGTCAAAAACTAATCCAATCGATCAAACCCTAAATTTCACTATCTAAAAAACCCCCCAATTAAGCACTAAATTAACTGAAAAATAATTCAATCAACAAGAAAAAAAACACCCAATAGAAAGAAGAATTAAACCAAGAAAATCGACGGGAATTCTGCCATTAAAGAACCTTCCAGTAGGACGATGAGTATCGAAATCACGACCATACGGAAGTCGATCAGCTCGAGCAAAAGTCCCAACAGAAGAATCTCCAATAACAAACAATGCCGGGATAAGTGAAGAAAACACCGATTCATCATCTTCGATAAAACTCGAAAAACTCGAAGAAGGAGACGGAAATGGAGAGAAGAGGTAATCGATCCATGAGGAGGATGGGGGTGATGATTGAGGTTGGAGGTCTTGGAATAGAGATGGGTAGGTGAATTGTTCTGGGAATTCGAGGTAATTTGACGGGTTCAACGAACGAAGAAAACGATGAAGACGACAAAGACGAAGAAGAAGATGGAGATTGAGTTTTCCGCCATTGTTGTTGGTACAGAGGAGCTTGTGTTTTTTTGGCGGGAAATAATTGTTTGTTTATTTGTTCGTTAAGTTAGTTACTACTAATATCTTTAAGATTATGTGATTTTAATTTTATACTCCGTATTATAGATCTGGCAAACGGGTTAAACGGGTCGGATTGAGTCGGTCTGGGTCAGGTTATTCGATTTTGTAAGAATTTGGGTTAGTCCGGGGTCGGTTCGAGTCATTCTGGTTTATACAGAGTACAATATACACATATATATCGAATAAAATTTGTCTTAGTCAGTGGTTAAGATTAGGTGCTCCGAAACGGTAGGTCTCAGTTCAAATCGACTAAATTACAGTACTATCAACTTATTTTTGGATAATCGTTCTGTTAAGGTTAAGCTAATTCGGGTTACCCGACCTATCAAACTCGAGTCTCGGTTTAGGTTATTCAAATCCGATTAGTTTTGTTTGGGAGAAGAACGAGAATTATAAAGATATCGGTTCGTAATGTTGGTGTTGATTTTCAACGTAAAACGGTTTTTCTATTTTGTTGAATTAATATACTTTGTATAATGAATTTCTAATTAATGATAATATTATTGTTAATCTTGTAATTAACGTATTAACGTGTGTTCAATGTACACGTGTTATAAAAAATGTAACATAAACTTGTAATCCTTAAAAAGATTGATTAAAAACTAGATACGTAACTAATACGGAGTATACGAGTAACTGATTACGTAGTACAGAAGAGGGTCATTAGATGATCTCTCTTACTCTTATTAGCAGACCGGTTCTGAATAATCTGGCTCGTAAGAGACCTAATCCGAGTCACCAAAATTTTCTGAAAACTCAAATTTGACAGTTCATTCGGTATATCACGAACCGACCTAGTGTACATATCTATACTAATATATAATACAGAAATCACACATTTGGTTTTTTGGCGGCAAAAACACTTTCTTAAAATATCACATTTTCCAAATTAATCTAATACTCCATATTAATGAGATATTTTGGTATATACTTTCTTAAAACGACATAGCCACAAGTTTAAAATATTCTGATAGTATTGTAATTTATTTAAAGGAGTTAAAATATCTGAAAACAACTTAGTTATACCCACCTGCGGACAAAACAACCAATCACGTTTATTGCGATTAAAATTATTTTCATATGATAATCGAACATATATAGATTAAACATTGTCGAAAATATACCTATTACACAATTTTCTAACATATAAACAAATATACATAAATTTAAACATTTTTTATACTCCATATAACGTAAACTAATCAGTATAATCACTGATAAAATAACATGAAATAGATAAAAAAATATATATATATATCTATAAAATATATTAGTATCAATAACCAATAATAATTTTCAAAAAAATGAATACGGGGTATTAGTTATGAAAATATTAATGTAGGTAAGTTTCATCTAATGTAGTACTCTGTGTATAATAAAGAGTAGTAACCAGACTTCTTTGAAATATATTGAAATTGGAGAATATAACACATTTTACATATTACACGACGCTATAGTAGTACTCCTAATTGTTACCTTAAATTAATATTTTTATTTTATTATTAATGTACGAGATAACAATCACGTAATTTTTTAATGGTACACTTTGATTTTCATGAGGCGGTTCAATTAGATGTCTATTTTTTATTCGCAATTTTCATGAAATGTTTTATTTTATGATTTTTATATTAAGTTAATAAATTTTACATTATTTAAAAAACATAAGTTAAAACTAAATTTACCCAATCAATAATTGTATCAAATGTACGAGACATGCTTATAATATGTTAAAAGATATATACAGGTCAAACATGTATCTTTACATTTGATTTCATGTGTTTTTCACTTAAAAATTATTTGTGTTAAAGGTTTAATATCCAAATAATATTATCTACGTAATTTTTTTATTTATACCCGTGCAATTTTGCACGGATACTAACCTAGTTGCCACATACAATGATAAGTACAATTAATATTTTTGGAAAATAGTCGATAATAATAAACGATTCAACCTTAAACAAACGTGACCGATATATACACACACATGACTAGTAGACCTGTCAAAAATTGATCCGACCCGTTTTTTCGACCCGTAACTTATTTGAACCCGTTAATTTAGGGTCCAAACCCGACCCGTCTGGATTGGGTCAACGAGAAATATCAAAATTAATATTTAAATATTATATTTGTATTTATAATTAAGAAAATTAATACTTTTAATATTTTAAATTACAAAGATGAACAAATATTCAATTTAATACTACTTTAATCATTTAATAATAAAATAATTTTAAAAAATGTTTTTAATATTTTTTTAAAAATATAAACATTATAACTGAAGAGTATAACCGTAATAATATTAAAAATAATAAATACGGAGTATTAAATATTTACAGTAATTTTTTTACTTAAAAAGCGGTAAAAAAGTTGTACGTTCAGAACTATTACTGACCCGTATTTTTACCCTAATCCGACCCGTGACCCTATAACCTGACCCGTATTTGACTTGACCTGTATACGATCCGACCCATATTCAAATCCAATTTGTATGACCCAATTCAAGACTCGACTCGCTCGACCCGTTTCAAAGGTGTACACATGAGACATGAGTCCACATGACACATACAAAATGATGGATCGAGGCATAATAATACGAGGACGTAATAACCGTTTTTGCGAGTGCTGTTTTTCGTCGTCGACATTTCAGTCACGTCGTCGGCGCTTTTTAAAGTAAAAGACGATCTTGCCCTTGCCTTGCCCTTGCCTTAATTAGATTAGTTAACTAATGTTATGTAATTTTAGAAGTTAGATTAGTTATTGAAACTCGTTAATGAAGCGGTTTTTTAATTTTTCAAACCGTTCCGTTATTATCTTGTCCTTATTATATATCCACTCAAACTCCACTTACCATATTTAATTTAATTTTCTCTCACTTAAAAAAAACGTCTTTTCTTTAGAGAAACCCGACTTTTCTAGAAACCCGACTTTTCTAGAAATTAGGTTGTCGGCGATTTTTAATGTGAAAAGACAACAACGTCCTTCCCTAATTACATTCACTAACTTTGTTAATGAAATTAAAAAGTTTAATCATGTTAATGAAACTCGATAATAAAACGTTTTTTTTTTTTTTGAAAACCGTCATTTTATTATGTTACGGATTATGTTATATTATATATCCTCCCCCATCCACAACAACACTAATATTATTGATAATATTAAAATTGTATTAATGGGCGATTTTAGGAGGTTTTAGAATCAAATATAGATAATAGTTTAGTAAGGTTTATCAACAATGTGCAGTTGGTTTAGTGGTGAAGAGGCTCATTTGTGTTCAAGAGGTTGTGGACGTAAAAGAGTTACGTTGAGACACGTGCCTCAAAAACCGTTCAAGAGTACAAAAACCGTAATTTTAATTTACTCGGAAATATTAATTACATTAATTAACAAACTTAATTAATATCAATAATCATAATTAGAGGAAGGGTAAAGGAGTAAATTCACGTATAAAGCGCCGACGACGTGGCTGAAATGTCGACGACGAAATGTAGTAGTGGTTTTTGCTCCCACTTTTGTAGGTGTGTGTAGACTTGTGGTCCCAACAATCTACATCTACCAGAAATCAAATGTATGAAAAGTCAAAAAGTGCAAATTGCGCGCGCTCAAATTCAATCATTACCCTTCAGCCGGCCGGTATATATATGATGTCATCCTTCATTCATTCCTATGAACCTATGATCCTATCTGGTCATTTATTGTTATGTGATTAAGATACTCTTCATAACTAATTCAAATAAAAAATGCTAGGGTGATATATAACGAGACGCGATTGTTTCACGAGCAATGAAAGTTAAGGTGGACAACTTAATTAACGAGCCAATTAGTCGTGTAACCATTATTGATTCGGATTATTATCAACTCTAGTACACTTTTTGACCTAAAGAGACGGTAATTGTGTGGCACATCATGTAGTTAGATCGTGTCCGTTGGGAGGAATTGCTGTATGTTTCATCTTTTTCGGATGCTATTTCAGCACTAGCGGAAATTGATACTCCCTCCGAATTTCTAACATTTTTCCTTTTTTGGGTTGAGTTTGATCTTTTACCAATTTTTCACTTTAGCTCATAAATGTGTGGTTGACATTCAACCCCTCATTTCTCTCTCATCCTTTTTTTTTACCCACTCATTTTCTCTTCCTTATTTTTCACCTAAAAATAAATGGGACAATGTTAGAAAAAAATCATGTCCGTATACACTTTTAAAAAAATCAAACTCGAAAGTTATCCGAATAACGGTTTTATTACAAAATCTAATTGAAAATGTGATATATCTATGACGTGGCACAACAAAATGATGGGGCAAGTCCGTATACGTGTATATATAGAGCCACCTTTCCCTCCCATTTTTTTTTTCACACTCTCTCACATTTCAGCTCTTGCAGGAGTGCTTTCTCTCTCTAAAACCACCTCACCCAATTTCTCTCTAAAAACTTCAACTAAATCCTCTATACGAAGTAGCAAACGATGGAAAACGTCGGAGACAAAGAATTGTCGGCGTCGGAAACTCAAGGTTTCGCTGTTTTCCGGCTCTCTTCTAAGATCGTTAAGGATAATGTTCACGTTGTAATTCCTCTTGATAAGGTCTCTTCTCCTAATTACTCGTATTTGATTTGATTTGATTTGATTTCGTCGTGGAATTTCTTTGATTTCTGTACATTTTCAATTGATTTGTCTCTCATGAAGCAGCGAACAATGGAAGAAGTCGGAGACGAATCAAAGTCGGTGTCGGAAACTCGTGGTTTCACTGATTTCACGCTTTCTTCGAAGCTTGTTCTGGATAATCTTCACTGTTTCATTCCTCTTGATCAGGTCGATCTCTTTCTCCTAATTACTCCGTATTTGATTTCCTCGTGGAAACAGTTATTGATGATTAAATTAGCTTCTGTTCTTCGATTCTTCGAAATTGATTGATTGTTTGTATGTATTCTGCAGTAACATCATGATTTGGTCTCATATAGACAACTATTATTATTATTTGTGAACGATTGAGAGCTTATGATTTCTTTGTTAATGGCGATGGAGAACTCTGTTTTTCTCTTCTTACGTTCTTTATATTTTTTTCGGCAGTTTAGGAAGCTCATGCTTGAATATATGTTAGATTGAGCTGAATTTTAGGTTAATTGTGAACGATTTCTTCGTTTAGGCATAATTCGATGTTTTCTCCTTATGTTCTTTTTTTTTTTTTTTTTTTTTTCGGAAGTTTATGAAGCGCGTACGTGAATATATACGTCAGATTGATGTTTTCTTGAGCTGAATTTTAATTTAGGTTAATTGTGAATGATTTGTTCGTTTAGGCATAATTCAACGTTTGAAGCTCACAATTGATGTTTTCGTCTTGTATTTTTGGTTAATTGTGAGTAATTTCGCTTGATTTGACGGATAACATAGTTTGTTATGAAGTGAGGGCAAGATTCTTGAAATTAATTGTCATAAATGAACGATTTGAGAAATTAATTGAACTCTAGCTTAATTAGGAGTGATTTCCTGTAATTAGACGTGTAAATAAACTTGAATCCGGTACTTGATTTTATTTGTTGGATTGTTCGAACGGGAGTGTTTTTGTGTAATAATTCCGAACACATTAGAGTACTGCATGTGCATGTCTGCAACTCTAACCGTCTTCCCTGTCATGTCGTTCATTTTGTTGTATATAGTGAGATTGAGTATGCAGGCATAATTCGATGTTTTCCTGAGCTGAGTTTTAGGTTAATTGTGAACGATTTGTTCGTTTAGGCATAATTCTACGTTTGAAGCTTATGATTGATGTTTCCGTCTTTGTATTTTTGGTTAATTGTGAGTAATTTCGCTTGACTAATTTTGCATAACGAAGTGTAGTACACAGATTGTATTGAAGTGAGGGCAACATTCTTGAAATTAATTGTCATAAATGAACAATTTGAGAAACTAATTGAATTCTAGGTTAATTAGGAGTGATTTCCTGTACCGGATTCATCATATATCTTGTTTATCTTGTTTTCAGCTCGCTCTACCGTTGATCGACACTGAGCAATTCCAGAGGTAATTAACCGACATTTTCATCTTCTATTCCTCGTTTTAAATGTCTCATCTCGAGTTTCAACCAACTCCTTCCTGATTATATCCTCTTTTGTTTGGCAGGCTTCGTGAGCTCAAGCAGCTTGGTGAGTCATTCGTTTTCAAAACATTCCCTGCCTGCCTTCTTTTTCCGTCTTTCAACGTGTTAATTTGTTACTCCGCGATGCTTGTGCTAGTCATGTATACCATACGAGAATATATGCTTATACGAGAATTATTGTGTTGAATTGTTTACTTTGCTGGTCTCCCATTCACTTTGTGGCTCATCAATAACTAATACAGTACTCCGTAACTATTAACAATGCTTGCCTCCTTACCTTGTTTTTCCGTCTTTTAACGTGTTTGTTACTCCACGATGCTTATGCTATTCATGTACTAGTTGCGACAATCTGTGCATACCATACGAGAATTATTGTGTTGAATTGTTTGCTGGTCTGCCATTCATCACTTGTTGCTCATCACATGCCACCTTGTGATTCTCACTTGTTTCTGTCACTGAGTTGGCCTTTTTCCGTTTAATACTACAGTACCTATTTCCTTTAGTTTTCTTCTATGATAAAATCTCCCGTGAGACTGTGTTACTGGAGAATTTGTGTTCTTTCTATAGCATGTCCATGAATCAGTTTTATTTTCTGTTGACAAACAAATGTTGTGCTAAGTCATTCTTTATTCATTGTTTTTAAATCAGCTCAGTTTTATTATGATCTGTACCATAAGGGAATGTTGTGAAGTCATTTTTTAAGTCGAAGAGTTGTCCTCAATATTCTGTATATCACAATATATTAGAACCAAGCCGTTGTCCTTTTCTAATTGATTCATGGAGTTTAGGACTTGGCGGTTTCAAATAATGATTCATGTGAACTCTCTCCAAATCGTTTCTGTACTAGGCTCTAAGAGGACTGGGAATTTTCCTGTGTTTGGTCTAATTGTGAAGTCTTATGTATTTTATATACGGAGTAATTACTTTCGTGTTTCAGTACATGCGAGTTTTTGTTACTACTCCGTACTTTGGTTGCATTTGTTCTATGTGGGCTGGCTTACGGCCTCTGCTGTGTTAAGAGGGGACATATTATTAGTCTACTCACTACACATTTTTCCAGGTGTGACACACTTGGTGTACTCGGGGGCC
The DNA here is from genome assembly GCA_958450325.1 of Agrostemma githago. Classification (NCBI taxonomy): domain Eukaryota; kingdom Viridiplantae; phylum Streptophyta; class Magnoliopsida; order Caryophyllales; family Caryophyllaceae; genus Agrostemma; species Agrostemma githago. Next base: position 331,210 of record OY288260.1, read on the forward strand.
GTACATTCGCAGTCTGAGCACTCTCTTGGCGTAAATCATCTTGCCGAAAAAACTGTCAAGGAACTCGAAAGATACCAAGTAGGACTTCTACCGTGGTATTGCATTCTCATTTTGCCGTGGGTTTGGATATATATCTCACTTGAGTTCTATTTTGCAGGATCCTGAACCTGGCATCGATGAATTTGATGTGCAGATTGTAAAACTTGCTGGTAAATACAGATATTCATATGTTGCAGTCATCTTGTCTGATGCAATGTTGGTCCATTCTCTCTAACTGTAGTTTCGTATGAACGTTATGCTTTTAAGGACTACTCTATGATGCTGGCCATGGTCCTTTCAGTGACATGTTTGAGAGCAGTTTTTTTCCCAAGGTTCTTCAAGGCCCCTCGGAATGGTATTGTTCGAAACTTTATCATTTGTTTATATTTAACATTGAAAAAATATTAGAATCTCCTGTAAGGCGGTAACTGATTCATGGTTTATATTTAACATTCCTTTCTAATTGAAGATTCGAAATGGGATTGATGTTGACAAGTAATTCTTGGTTTTGTTGCTTTTGTGCTCTATATCTTTGTAGTTTGAGAATGTCCTAGCTAATCCTGACTTGTTTTACACAGGTTTGACTATATTGTTCGTGATTCTCGTGCTTGCGACCTTGGTTTCAGCTTCCAGTTTGAGAGGTACTTAGTCTGTCGGTAGTCGCTAACCAGGAACCAGTGGAGCGTGACATTGAATACTGTCTATCATTACTTGCAGGTTACTGCAAACCGTGCGAGTCATGGATGATGAGATATGTTACCGGACCAAAGAATGTGAGTACGAGTAATATATTGTTGTATTGATTGTTCTGTGAGTCAGCAGTCTGTCCTTCCGATTTTATACTGAAGTTCACATTTCAATATTCCATAGCTGTGCCAGATCTTACCATACACAAGCTGTTTCTTAGTCGTGCTGATCTCCATCGAACTGTCTACACACACGCAAAGGTGAAGGTGATTACTACGGAGTATTAATTACTATCGTTTGAATCGTTTGCCATTTGTTTTGTATATAATCTGTTGCTTTGTTCTGATTATTGTTTGTGGGGGTAGGATTCTGGTCAGATTTCTCCGAATGAAGAAGATATAGCTGCTGTGAGCAACATCAAGATCGATCTCACACGAGGGACGAATAATCCTCCTCTCAAAAGGTAAATTTGCCTTTAATCGCTCGCTTTTAACAGTATTTTTTTACTGGTCATCAGATGATTCCTGTGTTCGACCTACGAAACTGTTTCAAACAATTGTTTTTTCTCTTTTATTCATCGATGAAATGCCCTTCATTTTTATAGAATCTTGTGTACTGACTCATGACAATTCGCATGACACTTTGAAGGTCTCACGAGGACATGTCAGTCCGGATGATTGATTACATTGTTGATGACCATCAAATAGAGATTGACGAGTCAATGCTGAAGAAAGTGAAGGTATTTGAGTTGATGATAACTTTCTGCTTCTGCTTTAGCATATTCTCCATTATTTGCCGAACTGGCAACTCATCGATCACTCAAATTATCAGCATACTGCAGTACAAATTTCTTCATTCCTGTCATTTGATGTTTTGATGCCTTAAACTCAGCTCATCTCCAGTGTTGTTTTTTATACTCATTCTGATTAGTATTCCTGAACGACTTTTTTTTTACAGGAGATGGTACTTGCCAGCAATGAACATGCTTCAAGAGCTGTAAGTAATCGTCTTCTGAGACTCCCTATTGCTGTTCATTCTCCTACGTAGGATGGTTGGCTCAGTTTATGATGACACTTCCTTTTTTTTGTCTGTCTGATTTTATCATGTAGAGCTCGAAGGAGAAGCGGTTCTTGTATGATATTGTCGCCAATGGTCGAAATGGGATTGACGTTGACAAGTAATTCTTGGTTTTCTTGCTTCGGTTCTCTATTTCTTTGTAGTTTGAGGATGTACTAGCTAGCTAATCTTGACCTGTTTTACACAGGTTTGACTATATTGTTTGTGATTCTCGAGCTTGTGACCTCGGTTGCAGCTTCCAGTTTGAGAGGTACCATGTCATTTGCAGCATACTTAGTCAGTCAGTACTCAGTAGTCACTAAGCAGGAACCGTGGAGCGTGACATTGTATACTGTATCGTTACTTGCAGGTTACTGCAAACAGTTCCAGTCATGGATGATGAGATATGCTACCGGACCAAAGAATGTCAGTATGAGTCATATATTGTTCTATATGTTGATTGTTTTATACTGAAGTTTCACATTTCAATATTTCGTAGCTGTGCCAGATCTTACAATACACAAGCTGTTTCTTAGTCGTGCTGATCTCCATCGAACTGTCTACACACACGCAAAGGTGAAGGTGATTACTACGGAGTATTAATTACTATCGTTTGAATCGTTTGCCGCCTTCTTTTTCTCACTTGTTTTGTAGTTTTCCGTCTTTTCCCCAATATGTTGTTTATGATAATTGGGAAAATTTCAGGCAATTGAGCTCATGATTGTTGATGCATTGGTGAAAGCAAATAACCATCTTCAAATTTCATCATTGGTTCATCTTAAGAGGATTGAAACTGATCCACACCTGGACCTCAAAGAAGCTAGAGATTTGATTCTACTTATGCAAAGACAAGATCTGTATCAGGTGATTTTACTACTAAATCGAAATTCATCCTACTTTATCTGACTTGTTTTGTTCTCAGCAGATCGTTTGTTCTCAGATCTAAGCTGAGTATACTTTTCTTACCTTTGTCATATTGTATCACAGGAACAACTCTCAGACGAGTCTTCTGCAGTGCAGCCCCTTCGACTGAGAGGGGGCTGCGCAATCTGTGCTCAACAGTTTCAAGAATTGCTAGGGCTTTACGAGGAGGTTCTTGAGTGGGAAACATATACAGAAAGGAGAATGAACTATTTTCTTCATGCTCAGGGTAGACCAGGTACCATTTACACCGCTGCTCCAGTGAGGATAGCAAGGGATATGGCGAAGGAGGAAAGATTTCTGGAGGATGTTGTGGTCAATCTTCAAGCTAAAATGGGGGCTATTTTCATGAATTCCAATCACCTTCACACCTTTCCATTTGCAATATTGGGAGTAAAACAGTTGAATTGCGTTATCTACATGAGGAATGCTGGAATGTGGGCAGGGCCTTTTCTCACAACTGCCAATCCACCCACTCCGGAGATGACGCAGATTGCAGGTCTGAACAATATCAACATTCAACAGGTCTTAAGGAAAAGGAGATTCCTCGCTGACAGGACACGACTGCATTTTAATGTAATGCATTTGTCAGCTGATACATGCTTCAATACTGCATTAATATGTAAGGAAAAAAACTCGATAAACACGTGAGAAGGGAGATACTGAGATAGATAGACAGAGCATCTCTTACTTCTCCAAGCACCCCTTTTGTTTTTCTGGTGACGGACGACTCCAACTCAGGAAAAACATCCTCCTGTCATATGTAAAAGCATTGATGAATTCCTAGTCGAGAAGTCAATTGACCTACAAATACAATAGGACTCTTCAAACGACTCCACACATGAGAACTTACTGCAATAATATACATCACCTGAATCATTCAAACATGCACTCAAAATAAGATCGGAACTGCTACCATTTCTTAAATCATGAAATGTTTATCGGTGGATGCAGACACAACGAGCGGCCATTGCACAGATAAGACCACAGAAAAGTGCTGCTAGGATGACAATGTAGTCAGATTGTGCAGACGTAAGATCTGTCGACATTGACGTATTCACCACTGTCAAAATCCTAAGGGTAATAATACTCATTACTTCATGTAACTAACACTCAGGGTTCAGGGGACGAGCGAGGACAGTTTTTAGTATGGTGTAGGGAAGGAAGAGACGGAGATTTTCGATTTTGTTGGTGATTATTAGTTGAAATCTGAGGTTTGGGTTGATTGTTGAAGCTTTTATAGTAACATAAATATAGGAAAAAGATGCTGTCAGCCAATCACAGGACAGCAGTAAAAAAAGGTTCTACTTCGCCTTAGTCGCAAAAAGATTTTGGATCGGCTAACATGAATCAATATCCAAAGTCGTCATCAAAAGAAAAGGAAGACGGAAAATACAATGAAATAATACTGTCATAAAAATACAGTTAGACGACCTTATGCGCGCAGGAATGTGACAGTAATGAGTAAATCGGCAAAGGAAAATAGCAGTCATGAAAGCAAGCATCAGGAGTTTCACGAGGCAGTCGAACCTGAACACATTGCGCAGTTACTGCAGCCGACACATCCCCGAGATGCAGTGCCCTGGTTATACCTTCAAAACGATCATGCACGATACAGCATTGCCAGTTTTATTTACAGTTTCATGATTTGAAAGGCCAAAACCTTAATAGTTTAACAAATTGACCTTAATCACATGATTAGAAGTAAATTCAAATTAGCCTCAAGTCCACAACAGCTGATGCTGAACACCTTAATCACATGTTCCACGAATTCTCGTCTGTGACTGGCATATCTGTCACAAACTAATTACACGATAAATATATCGCTCACGTAACTGTCACACCTCACAAAGGAGACCTACTATATACTCTGTTAGGGGTGTAAACGAGCCGAGCCGAGCATGAGCTTGGCCTTGCTCGACTCGTGCTCGTTAAGCAAAACTCGAACTCGAGCCGATCTCGAGTTTGAAAAAATTGAGCTCGGAACCAAGCTCACGAGCTAAAATGCGAGTTCGAACCTAACTCCAGCCTATATATGATTATTAAAATTTACGTTTTTTTTCCACCGATGTGTTTAATAAAATTGGGATCCAAAAAACATATACAAACGTATTAGACAAATCAATAAGAACATTTTATATGGTGAAAAAAACTCAGTTCGACTCATTAAATTGTCGAGCCGAGGCCGAGCTAGAGTCGAGCTCGCACGAGCCGAACTTTGACCGAATCGAGCTCGAACTGCTCGCGAACTATCTCGTCTCATTAACATCGATTTACTTTTTTTTTCAATCGATCAAATCATGCGTTTATCAGTGCTGAAGACGAACGGCGGCGGCGGCGGCGGCGGTGGCGGCGGTGGCAGTGGTGAAGGCGAAGTTTCCGGCGCCGTGACGCCGTCAGCTCCGCTCGACTGGAAATTCTACCAGGGTTTTTTTTCGCTTATCGTTTTTGGTTAATTTATTTGAGAACCGATGTTGTGGATTGGATTGATTTGATTTGATTTGAGCTCATTTGATGTTTAATTTAGGGTTTTGGATAGTTCGATCTGGTGCTTTGATGCAGCGATTTGTCTGTGAAATGTTGGGGTTTTGATTTTTTTGGTTGATTAACATGCAGCTAGATGTAATTTGATTGCTTGATGAGTTGGTATAAGTATATGAATGTCGTTGTTGTTGTTGTCGTCGAGGATCTGATAATGGCAACTCTGATTTTATCGATTAGTCATTGTTGTTGTCGCTGTTAAATGTATATGAATGTCGTTGTTGTTGTCTTCAAGGATCTGATAATGGCAACTCTGATTTTATCGATTAGTCATTGTTGTTGTCGCTCTTAAATGTATGTGAATGTCGTTGTTGTTGTCGTCGAGGATCTGATAATGGCAACTCTGATTTTATCGATTAATCATTGTTGTTGTTGTCGCTGTTAAATGTATATGAATGTCGTTGTGAGATAATGTGGATGGTGTTGAGCAGAAAGTGGTTTGTTTAGCTTAGGTGTATAAAGCTAACCCGCCGTTTATATCATTGATCGCCTTTTTTCTAGGCCACGTTTGGATTCTTTGTGCAGCGAAGTTGAAAGTGAGCTTGGATTGTTGTTCTCAAAGGGACAGAATTGAGGATCTGATAATGGCAATCAGCCTAAGCAATCTCAAAGTGACGAAAGAGAAAGATTTGAAATGGTCATCGAGGATGTGAGGGACGGAATACTTGTGAAACCATTGAATGCATATAAACTCTTTCTTCAGAGTTCAAACAAAAAAACTCGTTTGAAACCATTGAATGCATATAATGGACACATTTTGCGTTATCTACCTGATTTTATAACTGAGTTAAGCCCCGTTCTTTGTTCTTTCTGACCTAAGGCACATTTTGCCTTGTTTCATTTGGTTTCGTTTGATTTTTGGATTGAGATTCATAGTTGATTATGTGCTTGGTTCCGACAGTTGCGGTAGCATTATGTCATGTTTTGAGATTTTTTGAGGTTCTGATTGTTGGGTTTTGCTTTAACTATGCAATTTGTTTTGAGATTTTAAGAGGTTTTGTATTGATCAGTTTGTGTTGCTCTCTTCCTCTCTTTGTTTGTTTCTCTTTGCCCTCCTTTTCTCCCTATTTTAATCCCAGCTTATTTAAATTATTTTGATTTTTATGACTTTGATTTTGTTTTAGGGGATTTTGATTTAGGTTTGTGAGATTCGTGAGCACACCGAGGTTTTGGAGCGGTTTGTGACGATTGAAAGGGAGATTTCGCAGTTGGAGAACTCGATCAAGTCGTTCGAAGCTTCAAATGTTGATATTGATGTACAAGGTGTATTTAGGAGAGCGTTTCAGATTCTGCCCTTTCTTCGCCTTTCTCCTTCCTCCCACTCTCTTCCTCCCGATTTTGTATCAAACATGTTCATTCTCTCCCTAATCCTCCAATTTTTACCTCGCTTTCTTTCTTTGATTGTTCCTCTTTGCTCTCCTTTTGTCTCTATTTTAATTGTTCTTCTTTTCTTTGCTCTCCTTTTGTCTCTACTTCTTGCTTCTGATTAATGCCGCCTGATGATACTGGCAGTTCGACCCCATTGCACCAATGTTTTGTCTCCGGACTTGTCTGCTTTGGATAAGAAGAAGGGAAAGTCCTAGCCAGAGAGGAGGAGGGGGCCGGGAGGCCTCATGCCCGATTATGTTAAGCTGGACGAGACTGTGTTCTCGCTTTCCAATGAGCCCGTGTGTACCTTTGTAGGTCACTTGGATGATGTGCTGGACCTTTCTTGGTCTTCTAAGGTAATAAAAACCAACTAACTTGTGATTTTGAGTACATTGTTATATGCTGCTTCTGAGGTGGTTTTCAAATTCAGAGAACCATTTACTTTCGTCTTCAATGGACAAGAGTGTGTGGTCGTGGGATGTCAAACAAAGGCTTGCCTCAAAGTGTTTGGCCCCAACGACTACGGTGAGTGAGTGAGTAGAAACTTTGGGTTAATTATGTATGACATGAAAATAATGATGAGACCCTTCATGTTTTGGTGGTTGCAATTACTTGTATACAGCTCAATCCTGCAAATGATGATTATTTCATCAGCGGCTCACTTGATGCTAGGGTTTGTGTTTGGAACGTGTCTGGAAGACGGGTTGTTGATTGGACTGATCTTCATGAAATGGTTACTGCTGCTTGCTACACTCTTGACGGCCAGGTTTAGTCTCTTTCTGATGTACCTATGCAGCTATACTGTCTGATGTCCGCGAATTCTCAGTACTGTGGGCTCTCACAAAGGAAAATGTCGTATGAACAGCATAACATGTATAAGTCGGTAGTTTTTGGTATGAGATGGTCTTACTCTTTCTATTCAGACAAACTGTAACATGCATTTCGATTTCATTGTTTAAATTTTTGCAGGTGGGAAACTAAATCAATTGAGTCGGTAAGGGTTTCACCTTCTTACAATCGTGGCAAGAATGGCGATCTGTTCATCATGGTGATTTTATTGTATTCTCGGTAAACATGTGATCCCGAAAACTTGTTTGAGGGTTTTTCGAGGTATTTAGGGTGATGTTGATAATACGAAGTGCAAATTGGTGTATAAACGATAAATATGAATTAATATATAAATTTTCTCGTGGTAATATCTACTGAATCTGGACAACTGATTAATAAATTAGTATGTCCGAGATTCACGACCTTTAATTTCGTTCAGTTTTATCCCTAGAAAGTTTAATAGAGGCTTACGAGTTACAGTCTCGATTAACTGATTGATTTTGTTTACGCTGACAACAAAAAAAACTCATTTACGAGAATATTATCGTGAGAATCAATCAATCGTCAATATATATACAGAACGGAAATTTTTCGAAAAGTAAAAAAAATCCTAATTGCAAAGAAAGATCAGTGTATTTGCCTCTGCATTTCTGAAACGGTTTTTGTTGCAGACAACATTCTTCGATCAGCATTCTGTTATCTAGTAGCGATGAGCGATGCATTTCCATTTCAGAAGCGGTTTGTTGCATTACTTAGTATTCAGTTGTCTAGCATCTGCATTTCAGAAGCGGTTTTTGTTGCAGATCAACATCCCTCAGCATTCTGTTATCTAGCAGTAGCGATGAGCGATGCATTTGCATTTCAGAAGCAGTTTGTTGCATTACTTAGCATTCAGTTATCTAGCAGCAGCTGCAGCTATGCACCTGCATTTCAGAAGCGGTTTGTTGCATTACTTACAGTTGCAGTACATGCAGAAGATTAACATTACAACAACATTCCTTATCCCTCAAGCTCGAGACAATCTTCGCTTTAAAGCTCCTCGTTTCATGTAGAAAACACCAGATTTTCTACATTTTCTGCAATGCACACGTCCTGACAGTCGGAAAAAAATCGTCTTTTTCCCCAAAAAATCCGTAAAAAAGGTCATCAGAATCACTATAAAACAATCCCAATCACATCTAACCCAATCCCAACATCAAACATTCAAAACCCGTCTCTAATTTTCCGATTTCTACAATGATAATTTTCCGATTTCCACAATGAACACAGAAAAAAATAACCTACTGTCAGTAGCAGTAGCATTCCTACTGTCTGCAGCATTAACCTTAACCCTGCTGCAACCAGCAGAATGCAACATTGACATAACAGAACAAGACCTAGCCTCCGACGACACACTATGGAACCTCTACGAGCGATGGAGGGCACACTACACAGTATCACGAGACCTAGAGGAGAAGAAAAAACGGTTCAACGTGTTTCAAATCAAATGTCAATTTTATTCACGACGTTAATAAAATGGATAAACCTTATAAACTGAGTTTAAACCAGTTTGCAGACATGACGAACCTCGAGTTTAAAAATTATTACAGTTCGAAGATTAGTCATCATCGGATGTTCAGTCCGAGGCCTGTCACCGGGTTTGTCCACGGGGAGACGACTGATGTGCCTGAATCCGTTGATTGGAGGCTTAAGGGTGCTGTCACTCCTGTCAAAAATCAAGGGAGTTGCGGTTAGTTTAATTTTTTTTTTACTGAAATGACTCGTGTTTGAATTCCGTCAGCAGCGTAACTGATATGTATGTAATGCTGAAATTAAACTACAGGTAGTTGTTGGGCATTTTCGACCATAGTTGCAGTGGAAGGGATCAACCAGATCAGAACAAAGAATTTACTGTCACTGTCGGAACAGGAACTCGTCGACTGTGTTCCTGACAACAGTGGATGCGATGGTGGACTGATGGAGCATGCGTTCGCTTATATTAAGAGCGTTGGTGGAGTGACAGCGGAAATTACTTATCCTTATATTGCTAGGAATCAACCTTGCAATTCCGCCAAGGTAATGCTACACTGTTTTCTGCTGCAATGAATTTCTGGTGACTGTAGACTGTTTTCTGCTGAATGCATTACTGTTTTCTGCTGCACTGAATTTCTGCTGGATGTAGACTGTTTTCTGCTGCAATAAAATTCAGTTGAATGCAATCTATTTTCTGCTGCAATGAATTTCAGTTCGATGTAGACTGTTTTCTGCTGCAATGTAAAAAAAAATCTGCTGTAATGAATTTCAGTTGAATGTAGACTGTTTTCCGCTGCAATGAATTTCAGTTGAATGTAATTTTTTTCCTGCTGCAATTAACTTGCAGGTGAATGCACCAGTAGTAAAAATCGACGGGTACGAAGGAGTACCAGAAAACGACGAGAATGCATTACTAAAAGCTGTCGCAAACCAGCCAGTTTCCGTTGCCATTGACGCAGGTGGCCGAACCTTCCAATTCTACCACGAGGTAACCAACTCAACATTCAGCATTCATCAGTTCCTGATTTCCTGCAATTTATTACAGGTTTTCGACGTTTCCTTTACTGATGTGTAATTTTCTTTCCTTTTTCGACAGGGAGTGTATACAGGCGAATGTGGAACGGATCTGGATCACGGGGTAGCAGCAGTAGGATACGGGTCGACCCAAGACGGGACAAAGTATTGGATCGTGAGGAACTCGTGGGGCGCCGGGTGGGGTGAGAAGGGTTACATTCGGATGCAACGAGGCGTGGCAGCGAAAGAAGGGCTTTGTGGGATTGCAATGGATGCAAGTTATCCTCTGAAATCGGGTTCCGATAATCCGAAAACTGATACTACTTGCAAAGATGAACTTTGAAGAGAAAATTTCCGAGAACTCGAACGTTATGTAATCTAAAGTTGTTTTCTACCGACAAAAAAATAAAATAAAAAAAAGTTTTTATAATAATAAATGTACTATTATTAATCTATGTTACGTAGAAATAATATTCCGTATTTGACTAGTTAATGAATAAATCTGTTTTTTTTTTAATATCATATCCTAAAAATAATATAAAAAGTGAAAAAAAATTATCGAGACAGAAAAAGTACTCCGTTTGATTTATGATATAATTTTTAAATCAGATGAAATAACATCAACTGCACTCGTGGCCTAATGGATAAGGCATTTGACTTCTAATCAAAGGATTGTGGTGGGTTCGAGTCCCCCACCGAGTGTGTTTCTTAATTACAATTCCCTCGGTTTTTTCTACACTTGTTACGCGCTAATAAATTAATTTAATTATCACATATGATCTGAGCATCGTCAAATAACGTGACCCAATCTTGAAGCCATCGACCAAAATGAGCCACGTTTCGACTGAGTAATACTTCGTTTTCCTTTTCTATCGATGTACCTGCATAGCAGTATCCTAGGATCGAAGAGACACTCTATGCAAAGTCTTGAGTTGTTCCAACTCCTCGCCTCGTGCAATTCCATGATCGACGTAGCATATCTGTAAGCAAAGGAAAAGTAGCTTGATCATTAACAAAACAAAAGGGATAATAATGTACTAAATCCTCTTTATTACTAAGACAATAGAGGTTGATGATGGGTCAACTCCTCATTAAATTTTTCCCTCCAAGCTATTATCACTTAAATAAGGAAACAAATAAACAATTAAACTCAAACAATTACTACTTTTAATCCAAATTCAAGTCAAAGCCAATATTCTTAGAAGAATTTTTTTCAATAAATAAAATTATCATGCATTCTACGTGTATTAACTATATATTAAAAAAAATTATGATATAATTTATTTTATTTCGTGACAAAATATAATTGTCTCAGACTATCGAAGTCTAAGTATTGCAAACAAATACGGAGTATAAAATCTTGATGATTGTAAAAACTACCGGAGTATATAAAATATTTCCAGATTTTGATTTTAATATATAAATATTTGGAGTAATATTTATGTTATCTTGGAGTAATTTGTTAATTAGATTTATAAATGACCTCAATATATAAGAAAATGAATTTTGATTTTTGAATATTGGTTTTGTGATAAAAAAAACCTTTAATTAAATAATCAAGTAAAAATTATAAAATTTTGTTATTACCTCTGTAAAAAAAATTAAATTATTAAACTATGAATTGAATGAGATTACACGATTATATCTTGATTATCATTGAAATTTTAAATTATTTTCTCAAGTATAAAATGTAAATATTAAAAATGTGAAAAACTAATAGTGTGGCAACATATATTTATAAATAATCATTAAATATAAAATTCTAAATTTACCGTGCATTAAATCACACCTGGTACTGAAGATGCCTTGAGGTATCGAGTCGTCTTTCAAGAAAATTCTGCCATCCACGATTATCTCTTAGCGACCTCTCCAAAACTGCGGTTCTCTGCATCGCACAAGCCCAACATATAACATACTACTACCGTTGAGTACAAAATTAAGGGAACGGTCATTCTTACATACATAACTAGGGTCCAACACCAGTAAGTTGAACTGATTCGGTCCATTCACTTGACGCTTGACTTGAATACCGACAATTGTCCTTGAATGACCTTCATGTTGAAAATATAAGGGCCTGATCATCGATCACATAATAATAACATTTCAGAAGAGGTAACGGTAGACACCAAAATTTTATATATTTCGGTATCTATTTATGTCTAATATCTTTAGTATTTAGAGATAATTATCAATAAATATTGTGATAATATATTAGGATACCGTAGATTCTTAACTTACTCCCTAAGCTATTAGGCTATAAATACGGTCTAATGTCTAGGGTTTTAGAGGAGGTCAGATTGAATAAGGTAAATGGAATAAGTCATAAAAAAACCCATCTTCCCCCTACGGAACTAAGTCAATAAGACCTTCGTAGAACTATCAAAAAACCATAGCCTTCGAGATTGGAATCAAGAGATCCACGGAAGTTGTAACGCTCAATCTTTCGGTTATAAAATAAAAACTCGTTTCCATACTCCCTCCGAGTTTCTAACATTGTCCCGTATTTCTTTTTGGGCTGAGTTTGATCTTTTACCCACTTTCCTCTTTGGGCCATAAAGGTGTGGTTCACATTCAACCACCTATTTCTCTCTCTTCCTCCTTCTTTTTTAACCACTCATTTTCTCTTCCTTATTTTCCACCTCAAAAAGAAACGGGCCAATCATAGGAACTCGGAGGGAGAGTATTATTTCGTATCTGTTATTTTATATTATCGCATGTTCGAAATTTTATGTTTTACAGTAACTGAACAAACGACGACCGTATTCAACAACGAGAAGAAGAACTCACATCTTGTTTGTAACCAGAACATTTTGGTTGCGACATTCATGGGGCAAGCCTTTCCAAAAATAGTTCCAAACCCAGCTAATAAGAGGTTTAGAGCCATTAGAGGTATCAAAGTCAAAAACTTTAGCTCGAAGACCAAAAGAACGCAACATTGCAGTACATTCTGTTGCTCCAATCCATTTTTGGGAACCATACACCTTCCCCTCGAAATGAAACGAACCATGTCGATCAAAACCCCTCTGCCAAGCTAATTCAAGCCATCTTTGAAGCGATCCAACGTCTGGCACGAATCCTGAACCTCCAAACATAGCTTCTCTTGCCTCGGGTCTTTCCTTGAGTAGGTGAGAACTGATCATTTGTATGTTACGCCACCCACAATCCCAACCCATGCCCTCCTCGACGCTGTCAAAATGATCAACGTATCCACATACGAGTACTGAACTCGTTGATGAGTTTTCCCTCTCCAGACAGCTTACTAGTAAGCTTATAAATCCACCTTCTATTTCACGGAACACTGCCTTCGTCTGTAAGTTTATAATAATATCTTTCAGTTCATCCTCCTCCCCACACCTCCGATTCCTAGATGTACCGCTTCCTGAACCTGACTGTATATCCGTCACATAGCTATAATCGGTCAAATGGCTAGATAAAACAAATACATTGTGGTCCGTCACAAACTTGTGACATAGCTCGGAAACATACATGTTGTGTACTCGGAAACAATATTTTCGAGCATATTTCGTCACAAACATGAATTTTTGTAGTCGGAGATATCATGTATAGATTCATAACATTCTATAGTAATTACCTGTGTTCTTCCCCTTTCTTTTTTGGGAAGAAAATAAGGAGAGAGTAATTATATTAGTAGAATAATGGGAGGTGGAATGAAAAAGTAAGAGAGAGGAATATTATATTAATTAAATGAGAAAAAGTAGAATGAAAAAATAGGAGAGGGGAATATTATATTAATTAAATGAGAAAAAGTGTGGTGGAAAAGTAGGAGAGATGAATATTATATTAATTAATAAAGAGGTAAAACTTTTCTTAAATGGAAAGAGGGAAGAAAATCAAACTCAGCCCAAAAAGGAAATAGGGAAGAACATAGGTAATCTGAGGGAGTAATAAATTAAGGAAAGAAACGTACAAATGAACCAACTCAGCCAAAAACTTAAGGCGGTGTTTGAGTCCAACTATTATATTTATATTCTAATAATTGGGCTTGAAGAGTGGTTAGTGCACGGGATTCAAACTTGTGACCTTCGGTCACGCTGACTATGATATCAGGTTAGATGAAACAACTCAAATAAATCCTTAAGACGATGAAAGGGGAAGGAAACATACAGATAAACTCATACAAGATAAACCCACAGAAATCGATTCTGTATCCTCATCCTCCTCCGAGTTCAAGTTCAAGTGCTCATTCGTATGCCTGCATTATTGTAGTTTACATTTGTTTTATAGACAAAATTTAAGACAACGAAAAAAAAAAATATTGACTTGGAGCATTTCCTAGAAAACTTGTCGTGTGAATATAAATGGGTCTCAACTATCAACCATTGTTTTGGTTGGTCCATATGCCAGCGGGATTGAAGAGTGATTAATTTTCACTTGAGTGTTCGAGATATCGGGAGTTATGGAGTCGATTCAACCAAATCTCAGCATTCTTTCCAAAAATAGAAAGATAAACTAGACCTGGTAAACAGATCGGGTCGTGTGGTGTTCGTGTTTGTGTCATTGTTAAACGGCTCACGAACCCCTCAACCCAAACCCGACCCATTTAAGTTTCGTGTCGTGTTTGTGTTGATCCACTTACGTAAATGGGTCATCAACCCTCAACCCAAACCCATTTATTTCGTGTCGTGTTTTCCTGTCATGTCCATATTTGGAAAATATTAACATATTTATGTTCAAAATAATTTAAAATATTTACAATAATTTAATAAACAGGTTATTCGTGTCAGTTTCGTGTTTTAGGACCTCAACCCAAACCCGACCCAATTAAATCTCGTGTCGTGTTCGTGTCGACCCACATACCTAAATGGGTCATCAACTCTCAACCCAAACCCGTTTATTTTGTGTCGTGTCATTTTTTGCCTGCTCTAAGATAAACGGTAAAAACTAACAAAGCTGTAGCTAGAGAGGATTAGAGATTATACATACACACCTCTGAAATTCATGGTTTGGAATCCAATTTTCACAAACTGAGCACCAACTCATATCCATTTTCTGCTTTCAAATACTATCACTCTTTTTTTTTTTTGCGCTTTTCTCTTACACTACTCACTACTCACTACTCACTACTCACTATAGTGGAACAAATCACAATAATTGTGTAAGAGTTTTTTTTTTTGTTTTTTTGCTGTTGCATCATGAATTTTTGTGATTTGTGACAATTAGTTTTTGAAGAAAGTACAAAAGCAAGTATGGGCATAAACTTTGCTGCATTATGAGCGGTGTAGTAGTAGTAGTAGTTGGATGAATGCTTGAGACTCTGATATTGCATTAAAGCTACGTAGTACTAGCCTGCGTTCCTCCCATTTTTGAGACTCTGATATTGCATTAAAACTATGACTTGTGAGGGACATTTTGAAAAATGAGAGGAGCATAAAAAAAATGCTTTTGAGCCGGGGGTGTTCACCGGTCCAAATCCGGACTGACAACCCAAAAAATCAAACCTGTGGACTAGACCGGTTAACAAAAAATCCAGACCAGTACGGACCGGCAAAATACATTAAATTTGATTAATTTTTTTAAGGGTGGACCGGACCAGACCGTACGGTCCGAGTCGTTCAAGTTTATCAATCCGGGTCACTTTTTGAACACCCCTACTTTTGAGTATTTCTCAAAGCTGTCAAACTTTTGTAGGTCTTTATACCAAGCTGCCTCATTATGTCCGACTTGTTACTGATGTCATGGGGCTATTAAGTAACTTGGCCTTGTATCACTTTTAATGAATAATGTAATACTCCCTCCGAGTTTCTATTATTGTCCCAAAGGGATTTGGGGTGGAAAATAAGGAAAGGGAAATGAGTGGTTAAAAAAAGAAGAAGGAAGAGAGAGAAATGAGAGAGTAATTGTGAACCACACATTGATGGTCTAAAAAGGAAAGTTGGACAAAAATCAAACACAGCCCAAAAAGGAAAGTTGGACAATAATAGGAACTCGGAGGGAGTATGCACTTTAGTTGTATGTGTTCTCTAATACTTCCTCGTCTTCTATATGATGTTTCACATTTGATTGTGGGAAAAAATTAAAAAAATGGATATATGTGGAGGAAAATGAAGATAGAGAAAAGGAAGTGGGGTCACAAGCAATAAGAACCACAAAATATTTACTAAAAAGGAAATGGAACATCTCAATGAAGTTTTCTAAAAAGTATATGTGGAAGATCTTAGTGAATGAGAGGGAGTATGATTCAGAATATAGTGAAGTTATTTTCAAGTAATCGAATTCCCCCTGTGATGTGCACTTTAGTTTGGACGCAATGTAATGTACAATATGTCAATTTATCTTACTATCGCTATTCGCCTATTCCCTTTAGCTTATAAAAAACTTGTCGGATTGTTTAAGGTTTAGGAATTTGCACAATTTTATCGGATTATGGATCAAAATTGTCGGATTAGGATTTGTATGATTTCATCTGA
Organism: Agrostemma githago; assembly: GCA_958450325.1. NCBI lineage: Eukaryota > Viridiplantae > Streptophyta > Magnoliopsida > Caryophyllales > Caryophyllaceae > Agrostemma > Agrostemma githago. The sequence goes on from OY288260.1 coordinate 347,604, forward strand.
TTATCGACCAAAACTGTCGGATTAGGGGTTAGGTATTTGTATGATTTTGTCGTTTTTGTTTTAATTTGATACGGAGTTCCGACTGCCACGATGTGGAGGTTTATCTCTAACCGATGAAGGTGGACGAGAGAGATTCTGATGACATATTTCTAGCGTTGGGAATAAACGGCCCCCATGTAAAGAATTGAATGGATGAGAGGGAGTAATACGTAGCATTTTGATGACATGTTTGAGCATCGTGTTAAGACGTTGAGTTATGGTGATGGGTCGTATGAAGTTCGAAGTGATACAAAGGGAGCAGTTGCATATTCTTTTACTACTTAGTTGATTGGTACTCACTCCGAGTCTGAATGATCTTCCAATTTGATTTAAAATATACCTCACATCTATTAAACAAAGGGGAAGATCATTCAGACTCGGAGGGATATCCTTATCAAAATTCAACTCATGCGTTGATTAGAATTTGCACACGTAATTAAAATCAAATAATTACAATATTAAAACATGTAACATTCTAATTAAATTCTAGGTTAGTTGTTCTTGGGTGCAACAAAAGCCACCAAATTATGACTAATAATCAAAAATATCGCTGGATTGGACTAGATGACAAGAGAAAGTCATCTTACTTATATGAGGATAAAAGAAATGAAGAAACGAAATTCCGACTAAACTAAATGACAAAGCGAGACATATTTAAGGATGAATCTATGACCATGAGCTGACAATTGATCTCCTGAGTGGTGAATTTGAGAATTTGACCTATCATTTGTATTACATTATGATTTTATTATAAGAAATTCGATATTTGAATTGCATTGCTTACAGTTCTATGAAGACAATCAATATATATATATAAAGGAGGAAGTTTTCGAACGATATGATTGGTCCGTTACATCAAAACTCAATTTAGGAAAGTATCATTAATGATAAAAAAAATCAAGTAGAGAATCTTTTAATTATTACAATCAATTTATTTAATCTATCATATTAATGTGATGTTTTATAAATTTTCATCTAAAAATTTTTAAATTTCATTTAACAAAAAGTTATCGTAAATAAAATTATAAAAATAAATTAATTAGATTCGTGGTAAAAAATGCTTTCAATAGAGTATAAATTTCATATTATTTGTTTCATATTATTTGCTCGAAAAAGTGATGAATTTATTACATATAAAGATATTAAAGTTATCCCACATCGACAAATGATAATAAGGTGATGAAATTATTCTTAAGTCGTTAAATAATAGTAATCATCTGGCCTTAGATATCTATAATGATTCAATTTTTTTTGATATAGCCTTAAAGTAAGTCATATAGCCTTAAGTAATCAAATTATGTCCAATTGTAATCATCCGACCTTAGTAAGTCATATAGCCTTAAGTAATTATCCACATCGAGAAATTATATTATGATTAGGTTATGGAATTCTATAATATAAATAAGAGTAATGATAGTCGGATTTTGTCGCCAATCTAACCACCAAATAAACCAACTAACCTAAACTAAAATAGCAAGGGTAAGTCGGGTCGAATCCACAGAGAGATCGGGAATGAATACTAGGTCGGTCTCAGATTATGAATTAGCTACGCGAATCAATTATCAAGGGTGGAATTAGACTAATTAAGCTAACTAAGAAATGCAAAAGTAAACTAAAAATCAAACAAATAACAAGAATGATGATCTAATAATAAAGAAAGGCCTAGGGTCCGACTTAACCACCGACATATCATAATTATGAGCAAAGAACACCGATAATGGGTTGCTAGGGATATTAGGATGAGTGGAACGCCTCTAAGGGTCGACTACCTCCCTCCCGGGTTCGTAGTCCAACTAAGTAAAATCCGATCACTTCCCTCCCGGGCTCGTGAATCGGATTCCTAGGTCAATCGAGTGAGTCCACTCCCGTGGTACCCAATCCAAGGTCCTAGGTCACTAAGTACGCGTCTAATCCCGTTCCTTTCTCTCCCCTCTCCCAAGGTGAAGAGTCTAGACCGATAGTTAGGGTACCCTACCTAATTCTCACTCCCGTGTTCAACTAGGCGGGGCAAGGCAAGTCAAGGGGCGAGTTTTACTACCTAGACCTAACCGACTCCCGTCGGTGGACAAGGGTCAAGGGTTCAAACACAACCTAAAGACAAGTCGATTCCCGAACCCCAAACTATCCTCCTCCGTATATCCCAAACAATCCAAATACGAAATTTCAAACCCACAATATAGACATGTCGGGGTCAAATCGTTCCCTAGAAAGACACTACTCACTAAACATAATTATATTGATGAAAATACTAATACTAATTACTCTAAGCCTGAAGAAATAAAAAGGAGGAAACTTTAATTAATCCTAACATAAACTATATATAAACAAACAAGACAATTATAAAATAACACTACAACACACAATTAACAATAAAGATTATAACTTTAAACTAATTACTAACTAAATATATCACATAAACATAAGATTAAACATAAATAAATATAATAAAGGAAAAGAGATAAGAATTATACCAAATAGAAAGCTTGAATTGAGGAAGAAAGATTACACTAAAACAAATATAAAACAAATAAAAAGAAAGTACTTAGATTAAGAAGAAGAAATGAAAAGAAGATGGTGAAGTTGCTGCTGCTGCGTGACTGTTGCTGCTGCTACCTTTTTCTCTAATTCCTACTCTGCCTGCTCCCTTTCTACTGCTACCCCTACGCCCACTTTTCTTCCTTTTCTATGTAAGAGCCTTTTTTTTTTTTTCTTCCTTTTGGTGGGCTGTCTCAAGCCCGATATAATAACCCGGCTCGTGTTCTCTTTTTGTCTTGATCCGTCTTGATTTGTCTCGGTTATAAGTCGACTCGATCCTTCCGGTACCTACAATATTAAATGACTCGAGCAGTACCAAAATCCCGAGAAATAACATAATTTGACATTAATTATACAAGACTCGACTAATAATCTAATTAAACGTAAAATGACTAATTACTAACAAATCGGGTTATAAAATTGATCGAATAAGAGTAGAAATATGGGGCAAAAACGAGTAAAATCACGAGTTATCAAACTCCCCACACTTAACTCTTACTCGTTCTCGAGTAAGCTCAAAAAACTAAACTACGACTCATAAATAAAAACAACAAAATGAAAACACGATATATACAAACATACGTACTCACAAAATATTTACAAACAATCACGAGCTCCAATTCAAAAGTCGCAATTCTAAAATCTAACTAAAGCATAAACAATGATAAGCAAACACTAAAAACGTTGCATAATCACATTATACATCAATCGGTTTCGGTCCAAGCTATTTCAAGGGCGTGAGATGGAGATGGAAAGCGAACTCCCATGAAATTAGTGACTAAAAACATGTCTCGGCTCCTCGTAAAAAAAAACGAAGGGCTAGGGTCGTCCTATAAACCAAGTGACGGAATAAAATGATCCAAAATGGTGAAATGGATATAAATAAATACGACTCGGGGAGGAATTTGATTCTTTTTCTTTTCTTTTTCTCGATTTCTCTTTTTCTATTTTTTTTTTTCTTTTTCATTTTTTTCATTTTTCATTTTTTTTTTTCTTTCTTCTCCCCCTTATTCTTTCATTTTGAGTTTTTGTGATTTTTTTTTTCTTGATTGCTCATTTTTTTTTTTTTGATGCTTGAGCATTTTTTGTGGTATTGGTATGAAAAATCAACTCTTATTTTGTAGAGTATTTTTGTGGAAAATGGATCGTAAAAAAAAACGTTACTCGGGTTATAGTCACCTAGACAAGTTAATAAATCAAATCACATCACGGGAGGTGGACGGTGGAATTGAATGAAGTACACACCTCGAGCGACTTACAGTAGGAGACCAATTGATACATAACATTCATATGCAACGATCCAATGTCTAAATTTCATTATTTTCACAAAAGTTAGAAACTAGAAGAACAACTAAATCAAAGAAGACAAGTGAAAGCTAAAAAACTTAGACACTTTAACGATTTTCTAATTTTTCACTTTTTATGAATTTTTCAAAATTTTCAAATTTTTATGGATTTTCTAAATTTTTCAAAAGAAAACACGAAATAGACATGAAAAATAAAAATGGTCAAAACAAGCTAACACAAGCATATATTTCCACAAAACTCCACCAAGGTACTAACCACAAGAGTATCAACTCAACCGCAACAAAATCCAACCAAAAGTCTCCCCACACTTAAATCGAACATTGTCCTCAATGTTCAAAACAAGGGGAAGGGAAAAGGAGGGCAAGAAGTTACCGTTAAAGCTCTTCTCGAAGCTATAATCATCTTTCCTTGCTTCTTGTTCTAATCCCTTCAAGTTGAACTCTTGCAAAAGTACCTACAACAAAAGAACAAAAACCCACACAAAAAAGCAAAAATATATACAATGGGGGCTTTGTTTAAAGTCGTTAGCTCGACTTCTTCAAGACTTCAAGAAAAGAGCAATTTAATGCCCTTAGAAGTTGGTCGTACAACCTAGCAAAGAATTCCGAGAAGTGACAATAGAAGACAAAAGTATATGGACAATGCAATGCGTAAACAAGAAAGGCACAATAATTATGAAATAATTTTTCCGGGCCTTCATGTTCAAATCGATCTTCTTTGTCAACCATGGATTCTTTACGTTTGTTAATAGGTTTGGAGTTCAAAAGAGAAGAGGCTCGGACTAATCGCAACCCTAGAAAAGCACAAGTCAGCGGTCAACGCGTTGACTTTGAACACGGACGGTTCAATCTTGTTCTCGGGGGCTTGCGACCGTTCGATCTTAGTGTGGGAGAGGGAGGACAGCGGGCGGTACATGTCAGTGAGTGGGGCCCTCAGAGGACACGAGGGGGCGATACTGTGTTTGATCAATGTTGGCGAGTTTTTGATCAGTGGTTCAGCTGATCGGACAGTGAGGGTGTGGCGACAAGGTGTGGACGGTAAGTTTTGTTGTTTGACGGTTTTGACTGGGCATAAGAAGGCGGTGAAGTGTTTGGCCGGGAGAATGATGGACGGTGAGGATGGGATCGCGGTGTTCAGTGGTGGGCTCGATGGGGAGATTAACGTCTGGAGTATTAAGATTAGTCGAAGTTAGATAGCCAGTCGATTTTCAAATGAATTTGAGAGACCATGTTCTAAACATTAGATCAAAGCCCTATTGGGCTTGATAACCAGCCTGCAACCGTTATTTTTGGTGCGTGTTTGGCAATTACCGGCTCAAAATTTGCTGAATTTTGACTCAGACATACGTTTACTTTAATTTTTACGATAACTTTGAAAGTCGGAGCTCATACTATTCGTTTTTGATGTACCGGTTAAAGTCGGGAAATTCGTCGAAATTGGTTTTGAGGGAAGAAGACATTGATGTTGATTGTATTTGTATATAGTGTAATGTTGTGGTACTATAGTTGATTATTGATGGTGATTTGTTCTTTGGTTTTTACTCTTTTCGTCTTGGTCATTTGTTATCCTTTGATTAAAATATTCTTTACAGATGTCAGATAATATAAAATGACGACAAATAACTGAGATAATCCTTGATTTTTGTGTAATTGGGATAATTTTTGGTGTTTGAATTTTGATGTATTAATTTGTTTGTTTTTGTTCCTTCTTTTGTGGCGGAACATGTAATTGATTATAATTTTTTTGGAACAAAAATCAATTTCATTAATAAAAAGTTATACTATATAACATTTATAAATAATATTAAATTTAATAAATCAGAATACAAATTTGTATTAAATAATTAAGGAATATCGTCGATCAATCTAAACAAATTAATAAATATAATTATCTATTATTAGAATAATATGTTTCTGCATATTTTTTATCATTCAAATTTGATGAATTTATTGTCCATCACGAAACTACGAGTATTTGTTAGCTTGTGGCGAAAGAAATTATATATTTTATCCAATTTTTAAAGTGATAATATAGTTTTTAACTACGACGGTAACAGATAATGAAAAATATATAAAGATATTATCGTCTCTAATAAACTTTTTTTTTGTATTATGCAAGTTGAGTTAATATCATGTTTTATTCAATGTTATACTTTATTTGTTCAACTCTATCTATTTTATATGCCCTTCCCACTAAAACAATTGATAATATTATTTTCTCTTTTTTCACAACAAAATAATAAATAAATAAAATTAAACAGCTTTAAAATATTCTTTAATTACTTCTTTTACGTCAGAATAAAATAAAATATTCAGTAATTATTGTGTAAAACAGTTTCACAATATACAACGGTTTCTTTGATTAAAGGTTCATCATTTATCAATAATAAATTAAATTCTCATTTTTTTATAAAAATTCTCGTTATCGATAATTTTACTTCAATTTATATAATCTTAAGAGTTATTATAAAATTCAAAAGACTTTTCGTTTATTAAATTAAATTAAATTCTCATTTTAAACTATAATTTGGGTGAACTATTCCATCATTATCCTATAACATGGCACAACTTATAATAATTTATTTAATTAATTTGTTTTACTATCTAATTAATTATTATGTTGACTTAATTCAAGTTGCATGTAAAATAATCTTTTGAGTACAAATATCTAAGTTAGATCATATGAAGACAAATTATAATAATTTCTTATAAATTATAAATTGCATGTTAATAATAAGCCAATGACTAAATGATGCCTTGGATCCACTCATTAATTACTTTATTATATAGTCCACTACATGATCATAAATAGAATAAGACGATTTCACGTATAAAACAGTTAAAATTCATAAAAATTATTCATTTATTATTATTATTATTATTAAAATGAAACTTGTATTAAACATTGAAACAAATTACGTTAGCGGGTAGCCGAGATACTATCTGAGTCTCACTCCCTTAGTGATTGCAAAAATAACTCTAGTGAAAATACGAACGGTTGCACACGCTCCAGCATCCTGTGTCATACTGTCATGGCGAACTTAAAAATCCGCTGGAGCAAGGTAACGGCATCCGTAATTTACAAATTGGTGGGTAGCCGAGATAATATTTGGACCCCACTCCCTTAGCTATTATTATAAAAAAATATTTATTTATTATTATTATTATTATTATTATTATTATCAAATTAATGATATTTTTATAGTACAAATTATTAAAGGGACCGTAGTTATTTACAATTGCCTCGGTTTTTTCTACACTTGTTCACTGGACACACGTTAATAAATTAATTATTACACATCAGATATTTTGTAAGTACGGTAAATATGAATTAATCAATGTAAAAGAAGAGATCGACATTTAGTTAGTTAGCAGCTAATGCTATGCATCTGCATTTTCAGAAGCGGTTTTTGTTGCAGATCAACATCAACATTCCTCGATCAGCATTCTGTTATCTAGCAGCGATGAGCGATGCATTTGCATTTCAGAAGCGGTTTGTTGCATTACTTAGCATTCAGTTCTCTAGCAGCAGCAGTAGCAGCTATGCATCTGCATTTCAGAAGCGGTTTTTGTTGCAGACAGCATTCCTCAGCATTCTGTTATCTAGCAGCGATGAGCGATGCATTTGCATTTCAGAAGCGGTTTGTTGCATTACTTAGCATTCAGTTCTCTAGCAGCAGCAGCAGCAGCAGCAGCAGCATTTCAGAAGCGGTTTGTTGCATTACTTACAGTTGCAGTACATGCAGATCAACAACAACATAACAACATTCCTTATCCCTCAAGATTGAGACAATCTTCGCTTCAAAGCTCCTCGTTTCATGTAGAAAACACCAGATTTCCTACATTTTCTGCAATGCACACGTCCTGACAGTCGAAAGAAGTCGTCTTTCCCCTCAAAAAAAGTAAAAAAAACTGTAAAAAAAAAAGTCATCAGAAACCGAATTATAAACACCAGACTTCCTACATTATCTTACAGTAGCATTACTTATTACAGTTGCAGTACATGCAGAAGATCAACATTTAAGTCGATTTAACAACATTACTTATCCCTCAAGCTCGAGAAAATCTTCGCTTTCAAGCTCCTCGTTTCCTGGAGAAAACACCAGATTTCCTACATCTTCTGCAATGCACGCGTCCTGACAGTCGAGAGAAATCGTCTTTTCCGAAGAAAAAAAAGTCATCAGAAACAGAATCTTAGTCACTGTATTTCCTGCAGAAAAAACACCAGATTTCCTACATTTTCTGCAATGCACGCGTCATGACAGTCGGAAAAAAAATCATCTTTTTCCCCAAAAAACCCGTAAAAAAGGTCATCAGAATCACTATATAACAATCTCAATCACATCTAACCCAATCCCAACATCAAACATTCAAAACCCGTTTCTAATTTTCCGATTTCCACAATGAACACAGGAAAAAATAACCTACTGTCAGTAGCAGTGGCATTCCTACTGTCTGCAGCATTAACCTTAACCCTCCTGCAACCAACAGAATGCAACATTGACATTACAGAACAAGACCTAGCCTCCGACGACACACTATGGAATCTCTACGAGCGATGGAGGGCACACTACACAGTGTCACGAGACCTAGAGGAGAAGAAAAAACGGTTCAACGTGTTCAAATCAAATGTCAATTTTATTCACGACGTGAATAAAATGGACAAACCTTATAAACTGAGTTTAAACCAGTTTGCAGACATGACGAACCTCGAGTTCAAAAATTATTACAGTTCGAAGATTAGTCATCATCGGATGTTCAGTCCGAGGCCTGTCACTGGGTTTGTCCACGGGGACACGACTGATGTGCCCGAATCCGTTGATTGGAGGCTTAAGGGCGCTGTCACTCCTGTCAAAAATCAAGGGAGTTGTGGTTAGTTTAATTTTTTTTTTACTGAAATAACTCGTGTTTGAATTCCGTCAGCAGCGTAACTGATATGTAATGCTAAAATTAAACGACAGGTAGTTGTTGGGCGTTTTCGACCATAGTTGCAGTGGAAGGGATCAACCAGATCAGAACAAAGAATTTACTGTCGCTGTCGGAACAGGAACTCGTCGACTGTGTTCCTGATAACAGTGGATGTGACGGTGGACTGATGGAGCATGCGTTCGCTTATATTAAGAGCGTTGGTGGAGTGACAGCGGAAATTACTTATCCTTATATTGCTAGGAATCAACCTTGCAATTCCGCCAAGGTAATGCTACACTGTTTTCTGCTGCAATGAATTTCTGGTGACTGTAGACTGTTTTCTGCTGAATGCATTACTATTTTCTGCTGCACTGAATTTCTGCTGGATGTAGACTGTTTTCTGCTGCAATAAAATTCAGTTGAATGCAATCTATTTTCTGCTGCAATGAATTTCAGTTCGATGTAGACTGTTTTCTGCTGCAATGTAAAAAAAAATCTGCTGTAATGAATTTCAGTTGAATGTAGACTGTTTTCCGCTGCAATGGATTTCAGTTGAATGCAATCGATTTTCTGCTGCAATGAATGAATTTCAGTTGAATGTAATTTTTTTCCTGCTGCAATTAACTTGCAGGTGAATGCACCAGTAGTAAAAATCGACGGGTACGAAGGAGTACCAGAAAACGACGAGAATGCATTACTAAAAGCTGTCGCAAACCAGCCAGTTTCCGTTGCCATTGACGCAGGTGGCCGAACCTTCCAATTCTACCACGAGGTAACCAACTCAACATTCAGCATTCATCAGTTCCTGATTTCCTGCAATTTATTACAGGTTTTCGACGTTTCCTTTACTGATGTGTAATTTTCTTTCCTTTTTCGACAGGGAGTGTATACAGGCGAATGTGGAACGGATCTGGATCACGGGGTAGCAGCAGTAGGATACGGGTCGACCCAAGACGGGACAAAGTATTGGATCGTGAGGAACTCGTGGGGCGCAGGGTGGGGTGAGAAGGGTTACATTCGAATGCAACGAGGCGTGGCAGTGAAAGAAGGGCTCTGTGGGATTGCAATGGATGCAAGTTATCCTCTGAAATCGGGTTCCGATAATCCGAAAACTGATGCTACTACTTGCAAAGATGAACTTTGAAGAGAAAATTTCCGAGAACTCGAATGTTATGTAATCTAACGTTGTTTTCTACCGACAAAAAATAAAATAAAAAAAAGTTTTTATAATAATAAATATAGTATTATTAATCTATGTTACGTGGAAATAATATTCCGTATTTGACTAGTTAATGAATAAATCTGTTTTTTTTTTTTAATATCATATCCTAAAAATAATATAAAAAGTGAAAAAAATTATTGAGACGAAAAAAGTACTCCGTTTGATTTATGAGGAAATATTTAAATCAGATGGAATAACATCGATTGCCCTCGTGGCTTAATGGATAAGGCATTTGACTTCTAATCAAAGGATTGTGGGTTCGAGTCGGTTTCTTATTTTTTTATTTATTTCTCTCTATCTGGGCCTTCTTTAGTCTTCATGGTCTTCCATTGGGTTCAGTCAGGTCCGGTCGGGTTCCTGAGTTCTGCCCTTAGTGGTTTTGGCGTTTTTGGTCTGTCTCCTTTTTTGAGGCCGACTTCATTTAGGAATATTTTCGTAAATTCAGTTACAGGAGTTCTTCTTTTGGGTAAAATCGTAAAGAGGATGGTCGGATGCTGGTGGTTGGTGGTTGGGTTTTCAGATAACGATCTGGGTTGGATTCGTGATTGAATCATGTCATACAACCGTCTATATACGATAGGTTGATCGTTTCATTTGTGTATGAGTTTTTTCTCCAATGAAAGATCGAATACCTTTCATTTATTTATGAATAAAATTTTCGCTCGTAACCGTCTTAAATCTATTGTAGAAGGTTAACTGGTTAATGTAAAAACGTTGAAAACAATTGAATCCTAGAATGTGTGCTCAACAGTTTCAAGAATTGCCAGGGCTTTACGAGGAGGTTCGAGAGTGGGAAACATATACAGAAACGAGAATGAACTATTTTCTTCATGCTCAGGGTATAGCAGGTACCATTTACACCGATGCTCCAGTGAGGATATCAAAGGATATGATGAAGGAGGAAAGATTTCTCGATGATATTGTGACCAATCTTCAAGATAAAATGGGGGCTATTTTCATGAATTCCAATCACCTGAACACCTTCCCATTTGCAATATTGGGAGTAGGAGAGTTGAATTGCGTTATATTCATGAGGAATGCGGGAATGTGGGCAGGGCCTTTTGTCACAACTGCCAATCCACCCACTCCGGAGATGACGCAGATAACAGGTCTGAACAATATCACCATTCAACAGGTCTAGCAGGCTAAAGGAAAAAGAGATTCTTAGCCGGAAACAGTTTCCTCGCTGACGGGACACGGCTGCTTTCAATTTTGTATGGTGTGTAATATCTTTTGTGGAATATTATTCTCGTAGACTGATTGTACTCTCGATGCACTGGAGTACTTTTTTCAGCTAGGTTGGTGTTCTTGCTGATTGGAATGATTTTTAGGGTGAAACTCAAATCGGGGAGAGTAAAGAATGTCGTCGTCATTGTCTTTTTCAGTTGATCTACAGTTTCATGTAATTTGCATATGAATCACGCACAGGCACAGCGATAAAAATTTGATGGATTTTGTGACCCTTATGCTTCGCTTCGTTCCCCAAAAAGTTTCTGGGAAATTTGGCGATATATGGTTTGTTTTTAGCATTGCAGCAATCGAAGATACTCCATTATAGGTAGCAGCAATGGCTTCTTTAGTTTCAGTAGTTATCTTGAATCTTGATCTTCCCCATTCATTCCTAATTGCTCAAAACTTGTGAGCTAACATACTTGCTTCATTTACATTCGGATTATTGGTTATATTTAAAATCGGGTTATTGGTTGTAACATGAATTGACAAACAGATCAACGAGACATGATGCATCGATATCTCTCAAAAATTGAAAGTAACATACTCGAAAATGATCCAAATGTGAAATGACTCAATTGGACTTGAACTCCACTCGATGTCTATTATTTCCGATCCAAAGATCTTCCTGCCATTGCCTCATTTGTAGTTTAATCTCGGGAGTTTGGCCATGTATCCAGTTGGTAGAAATTGCGGCTAGCTTCGATTTAGCACCCGGATTCCATTCCAGATACAGAGTAATTACTTCCAGTCCCCATTGAATTCCTTTCCATATCCAGTTTCCTGTTTAGCCATCTCAATGTTTGTCGAGCTATCGTTTGCTGAAGGAACCATGTATTTACGCCCTATTGTATTATAGAGCAACGTGTCTTGATCCGTAAGTAACTTCCAACCTAATTTAGCCAGTAGTGCCTTATCCTTACTAAAGGATGGTAAATTCTCCTTGTTTTACTGAATGAATAATCCATCTATATATACAACCCTATGGTCTAAACATCTACTTCCTAGATACATAGAAACTATAAGCTAATGAATACATTAAAGACATATTACAAATATTGATGCTAGAAGTCTAGGGAAAAGGCTATACATAGAATGTAGTCTATTACGCCCCCGCAGTCGAAACGGGAGGAGACTGAATGTTGAGACTGGATCGGAAGTCATCGAACAAGGCTTTAGGGAGACTTTTGGTGAAGATGTCGGCATACTGATAGCGGACGGAACATGTAAGACTCGTAGCTGACCGAGTGCAACCTTCTCACGAACAAAATGAATGTCCATTTCAATGTGCTTGGTGCGTTGATAGTTAACGAGATTACTGGCAAGGTGAATTTCACTTACATTGTCACAATAAACGATGGTGGCTTTAGATTGGGGGCAATGAAGTTCGAGGAGCAAGTTACGGAGCCAACAAGTCTCGGCGACAATATTAGCAACACCACGATATTCGGCCTCTGTACTGGAGCGGGACATGGTGGGCTGACGTTTAGAGGACCATGAGACAATGTTATCACCCAAATAAACACAGTATCCGGACGTTGAGCGTCGGATGTCGGGACAGCCTCCCCGATCGGCGTCGGAGTAAGCAATAAGAGAAGTGGTCGATGATCGACGGATGGAGAGGCCATGGGAGATGGTTCCTCGGAGATAGCGGAGAATTCTTTTGAGCGCGGCAAGATGAGGTTCCCGGGGATCATACATAAATAAACAGACTTGTTGAACGGCGTAAGAAATGTCGGGACGAGTAAAAGTCAAATATTGGAGAGCGCCGGCAAGACTGCGGTAAAGAGTTGGGTCGGTGATTGGAGGACCAGAGGCTGCACTGAGTTTGGCTTGCGTGTCAACCGGTGTTTGAGACGGTTTACAGGAAGTCATTTGAGCTCGGGCTAGTATTTCTTCAGCGTACTTGGTTTGGGAGAGAAAAAGGCCTTCTTTGTGGCGGGCCACAGATATGCCAAGAAAGAAACTTAAAGGGCCAAGATCAGTCATGGAGAATTCGGATTTGAAACTGCTGATGATGGAGTCATGGAGCTGGTTGGAATAAGATGCAAGGATAATGTCATCGACATAGAGTAGAATGTAGGCCGTGTGAACTTGAGTGTGGAGAATAAATAAGGAATGATCAACCCGACTTTGGACAAATCCGATGGAACTGACAAAATTTGCGAACCGTTGGTACCAAGCTCGAAGGGCCTGCTTAAGACCGTAAAGGGACTTGCGTAAGAGACAAACATAGTCGGGATGACGTTGATCACGAAACCCCGGTGGCTGATGCATGTAAACAGACTCTGATAAATGGCCATGGAGGAAAGCATTTTTGACGTCAAGTTGATGCAAGGACCAATTTCGGGAGACGGCTATGTTGAGGACAGTGCGGATGGTGGTAGGTTTGACGACAGGGCTGAAAGTTTCTTCACAATCAATGCCAACCTGTTGAGACCTGCCATTGACAACAACAAGACGGGCTTTGTACCGTTCTAACACGCCATTAGACTTGAATTTATGTTTAAAAAGCCACATACAACGGGTTACATTAGCATCACAAGGCTTAGGAATTAGGACCCACGTATTATTTTTAATAAGAGCATTAAATTCATCGTGCATAGCAAAGTTCCAATTAGGGTCACGGAGAGCGGTTATGGGGTCACGGGGAATCGGGGATAGGTCGGTGGTGATGAGAAGATTGGTAATAATGCGCGGTTTGTGGATGCCATGTTTGCTTCGTGTTTGCATTGGGTGGTTGGGTACGGAAGTGGGCTGGGAAGGGGAGAGGGTGGGTTGATGAGAGGAGGTGGTATTGGGCTGGTTGGGTGATGTGTGAGGGTTGGGCTGAGAGGGAGTGGCGGGTTTCTGGGATGAGGAGGGACTTTTGAGGGGGGAAGGGTTATTGGGCTGGGTAGGGGGGGATCTGGCAAGGGGAGATAGGTTATTGGGCTGGTGATTTGAAGGTTTGGCCCGTCTGGAATAAACAAGGAGAGGTGGGCTGGGTTGTGTTGTTTGAAGATGGTGCTGAGTGTAGGGAGATGGGCTGGGGTCAAGAAAATCATAGGAAGGGGATGAGGTGATCTTATTATGGAAAGGAAAAATTGTCTCGTGAAACGTGACATGTCGGTTTATGAGGATCTTACGAGTGGAGAGATCGAGACATAGATAACCACGGTGAGCGGAGGGGTACCCAAGGAACACACATTGAGTGGATCGGGCATCGAGTTTGTGAATATTGGAGGGCGGAAGGTGTGGGTAACAAAGACAACCAAAAACACGAAGATGAGAATAGGTCGGAATTTTTCGATAAAGATTTTGAGTGGGGGAGATGAATTTATCGTTTTTACGGGGAGTGATATTGTGAAGGTAGGTTGCCATGGCAAGGGCATATGGCCAAAGATTAGGTGGGACATGAGAGTGAGCGAGAAGAGTACGGATGATGTTGTTGATAGTACGGATTTTTCGTTCGGCCTTACCGTTTTGACTAGACGTGTGGGGACAAGAGAAACGGAATTGGATCCCATTATTAGAGAAAAATGTGTGATACGGAGTATTATCGAATTCGCGACCATTATCACACTGAAAATTTTTAATTTTAAGATTAAATTGAGTCGAGATTAAAGAGTGAAATTGTTGAAAAAGAGGGAAGACTTGAGATTTATTTTTTATAGGAAAAGTCCATAAAAAATTTGTAAAGTCATCGAGGAAAAGAAGATAATACCGGTGATGTAAGTTACTTGGAACGGGTGAGGTCCATAAATCGCTATGTATAATATCAAACGGCATAGAGGTAGAAGAAGTAGACGGGAAAAACGGAAGACGGGTATGCTTTCCAAGCTCACAGGCTTGACATAAATCGGTTCGGGGCACCTTATTACATTTAAAAGAAAGACGAGAATTAAGAGAATCTAAAATTGCCGGCCCGGGATGACCGAGTCGGTTGTGCCATAATTCACGGGAATTGGAGATAGAGAGAAATGAAGAGGCGGTGGGTTGAGAGACGGGATAGAGGTCACCGCTGCTACTGCATCTCATAAGACGGTTCCCCGTTCGTAAGTCCTTCACAGTAAAACCAAACGGGTCAAATTCCACAGAGACAAAATTATCAGTAGTAAATTTACGGACGGAGACGAGATTTTTTACTAGTGACGGGACATGAAGAACGTTATTTAAATTGAGAGGGGGGAGGGGTCGGGGTAAAGTAGTATCTCCGTGGCCAATAATTGGGACTCTTTGACCATTACCAACGATAATAAAACGGGGAATGCTCGTATTAAAATAAGTAGCGAGGGTACCTGATTCGGAAGTCATGTGAGCCGATGCACCCGTATCCATATACCAAGCGTCGTCAGGTTCCTGGAGAGAAACAGATTGAACAGCAGCAGCAAGTTCCGTCGGGTAGTAGGTCGGAGGAGGTGCGGCAGATTGAACCGGGGCCTGGGCAAGGAAAGCCTGTTGGGGTCGAGGACCGAGGATACCGGCACCGTTGCCGGCGGCTGGGGGGGACCAGATCTGCGTCGGGTATGGGCAAGGGGGAGCCGTGTGGGGCCACTGAGAGGAAGAGGAAGACGGTGCGCCGGCGTTAGGGACAAACACCCATTGGCCACCGGTGGTCGGAAATGGCGTCGGAGAGGCAGGGTGGGATTCGCGCGCGGGCTGCCGGGACCCGCCATGTCTGCCGCCCCTGTTAGGGTTTCGGCCACCACCACGGCCGCGCCCTCGGTTCGCGGTGGGTCGGGTGTTTGTGCCGGATCCGGAATTGGAATCGACGGTGGCGGCAAGGGCAGTCGGAGAGGACGCCGGAAAAGGGCCAGATGCTTTGTTTTGACGGGTTTCTTCGAGCGCGAGCATAGATCGGGCTTTGAGGAATGTGGGAAGCGGTTCACATTGTTGAATAAGAGCGGCAATATTTCCGTAGTCTTTGGAGACATTGGAGATCATGTGAAGAACGAGACGGTCGTCGGAAAGTGGTGAGCCAATATTTTTGAGTTGGTCGGACAACCTCTTCAATGCCTGACAGTAAGAAGAAACATTGGAAAAATTATCCATATGAGTGTTAGAGAATTGTTGTTCAAGCAAAACCGCTCGGGAATGCTTGTTGTCATTGAAAAGATCGTATATCCGTTCCCATGTTTGCTTCGCTGTGGAATCAGTTTTGACGATGGTCTCGAGTAGGTCTTTGGAAATCGTTCCGTAGATCCATAGCTTGACGGTGGAGTCTAGGCGGTCCCATAGGGCCTTATCGTTTGCGTCGGCGGCTGGAGGGGCGTCGACCGGCGGGTCAACAAGATGATGGTGGACATCATGGGCTTTGGCGGTATTGAGAAATAATTCGGCCCAAACATCATAGGAGGACTCATACTCGAGAATGATGGGAACGTGATTTTTGATAGATGTAACACTACTTGCGGGGTGAAATGTTGGGGCCATTACGGAGCAGAAATGGACAGCAGAGTAATGGTGGAAGAAAAGCCTGCACACAGGGAGAAGAGAAAAATAGAAGAAAAACAAAAAAAGAGTCAGGAGAAAGAGAAACAAAATTTAGAAGAGAATTGTGTGCTCTGATACCATAAAGGATGGTAAATTCCCCTTGTCTTTACTGATTGAATAATCCATCTATATATACAACCCTATGGTCTAAACATCTACTTCCTAGATACATAGGAACTATAAGCTAATGAATACATTAAAGACATATTACAAATATTGATGCTAGAAGTCTAGGGAAAAGGCTATACATAGAATATGGTCTATTATGTATGTCAATGAGAACAAGAGCGCCGGTAAGGTGAAATCTTCCTTCAGCTTTGGGAGTGGGAGTGGTACCCTTCGAGGTCACCTGCTGGTCAGTATCCTTCTCGTATTTGCTGATAGTATATCACACGGAGTAGTATAATTTTACTCAAGTGATTGGTTATGTGGTGGATCAGGCCGGAGAAGAACGGTTTTCAGTAGAGTTGGATGATGATAATCAAGTGTGGTATGAAATACTCTCGATTTCAAAACCAGCACATTTTCTATCCGTATGTACAGTTCAGACAGAAGCATTTCGCCAGGGAGTCGACAAATGCAGTATTGAAGCATGTATCAGCTGACTGATAACGTGACAGTAGAATTAAAA
Source organism: Agrostemma githago (assembly GCA_958450325.1). Lineage (NCBI taxonomy): Eukaryota > Viridiplantae > Streptophyta > Magnoliopsida > Caryophyllales > Caryophyllaceae > Agrostemma > Agrostemma githago. The sequence goes on from OY288260.1 coordinate 364,951, forward strand.
GACCTGGCTTCTCAGACTATTTTTCCCTTCAGTTATCAGTTCAATGCACTTTTTCCCGTTTCATTTCGTGCTTGTCAAAGTCCTGTAAATGTCGAATCTGAAGACGTGGATCATGCTTCAATTACTGTATCGTTGTCATGTGTGAATGAATGAAGATCAAGTTCGCATCTTTTCTGTTGAACACAGACTTCTGCATCATTCTTTGGAACTCAGATTAACATCGGTGTTGTTGCTGTATCGACATTTTGGGCCTTAGTCTTTTCTGACTGAAGCACTGAAAACTGAAGTACGTTTTTAAACTAATTTGCCAAACTCTCATAAGTACGTATGACGATGTGTAGTTCACATTAATTTGGGCCTTAGTCTTACATTAATTTGACATGAACTGAAGTACGTATTTTGGGCGTTAGTCTTACAGTATAGACTGACAGTCATCAGTGAATGCAATTCTGAAATGACAGGAAACACAGCTTACAGTCAATGTTTCTCATACTATAGACTGACAGTCATCAGTGAATGCAATTCTTAAACGACAGTCGACAGGAAACACAGTTTTCATATCGAGCCAATCAAAACATTCAACAGCTTACAGTCGATGTTTCTCATACTATAGACTGACAGTCGATGAATGCAACTCTTAAACGACAGGAAAAACAGCTTACAGTCAATGTTTCTCATACTATAGAGTCTTACATTAATTTGACAAAAATCAAACTCTCATAAGTTGTTCACAAACTTGCTGAATTATACTTGCTGAATGACGATCTGTAAATCACGTGCTGCACTTCTCATGCCTGCGGTTGGAGCTTCTTCTGTGGTAACCAAGGTGCCGGTCCACATCCCTTTCGTCTTCATGAAGAGCACACACCCGAGCTCTCCCCATCCAGCAAATAGAAACGGAAATGTGGAAAGATATAATTACTTTGGAAAACAATCCACATATAACGCTCCAGTGTACGTGTAACCCTCTTATAGAACCAGGGCCGGCCCGTAGGGTGATCCATTCGGTTCTAGGAACCGGGACCAAGTAGGTGAAGGGCTCAATATTAATAGTATTGATTATAGTACAAAATTAGCAAATTGGTGCAGTGTTTAAGATATTTAATATTGATATTGAGATCTTGAGGTCGTGGATTCGATTTCTATATTACTCATCGTGTTAACTTACGTTTAAATAAAGTCTTGTTCGATATTCACGATTATAGAAATAAATCATTTAAGCAAATAGTTTATATTTCTAAATTATGTCAAATAAAAAACAAAATAAACCACGTAATAACGATATACTCCGTGAAATATTTGTCACAATTAAATTTCAAAAAATAAATTGTGACAATTTTTTTAAATATCAGTAATTTAACGTTTAAATAAAGTCTGGTTTTATATTCACGATTATAGAAATAAATCATTTAAGTAAATAGTGTATATTTCTAAATTATGTCAAATGAAAACAAAATAAACAACCTAATAACAATATATTCCGTGAAATATTTGTCACAATTAAATTTTAAAAAACCAATTGTGAAAATTCTTTTAAATATTCAAATTACTGAATAATATTAGTTATTATGACAGTATATAGATGAAATGATGGAAATTACAGGCCACAAGAAAAGATAAAGAGAGGATATCGAATGCTTGCAACCCAACCTGATTTTAAATATAACCATAGTTTATTTGAGTTGTTTTTGGATCGGAAATAATAGACATTGAGTGGAGTTCAAGTCCAATTGTGAATACCAGGTACCATATACTTTAATGCTCCAGGAAGGATAGCTCACGACATGACGATGGAGGAAATATTTCTTGATGATGTTGTGATGAATCTGGAACGTCAAATGAATTTTATTTTCGCGAGTTCCGATCACTTGAACACCTATCCATTTGCGATTTTGGAAGCACGAGAGTTGATTTGCGTTATAATCATGAGGGATGCGGACATGTGGGCAGGCCCTTTTGTCACCATCCACCCACTCCGGAGATGACACAGTTAGCAAATGTGCACCAAATCGCCATTCATCAGGTCTAGCACTCTAAAGGAAAAAGAGATTCTTAGCCGGAAACGGTTTCCTCTCTGACGGGACACGGCTGCTTTCAATTTTGTATGGTATGTGTAATCTCTTTTGTGGAATATTATTCTTGTAGACTGATTGTACTCTCGATGCACCGGAGTACTTTGTTCAGCTAGGTTGGTGTTCTTGCTGATTGAAATGATTTTTAGGGTGAAACTCAAATCGGGGAGAGTAAAGAATGTTGTCGTCATTGTCCTTTTTAGTTGATCTACAGTTTCATGTAATTTGCATATGAATCTCGCACAGCGATAATAATTTACTGATTGAACTTCCCATTTGACGGATTTTGTGACCCTTATGCTTCGCTTCGTTCCCCAAAAAGTTTCTGGGAAATTTGGCGATATATGGTTTGTTTTTAGCATTGCAGCGAAGATACTCCAGTACAGGAGTTTGGTCCATAATGATGGTAACATGAATTGACAAACAGATCAACGAGACATGATGCATCGATTGTAGAAATAAAGGCTTGAATTGATGATTGTATTGATTTAAAGAACATATATAAATACAAGAGAGGAACAGTATGCTACAGTAGAGAGAGTCGTAACCTGGTATCTTACGTAACTACTAACTATACCGAGATTACACAATATATATTTACCTAGGATTTAGTATCTACAATTTAGGCTAAAGTATAACTAATATTATTCAGTATCTTTATCCTTAACATCGATACTCTGTATCTACCATACTTTACACGATCAAATATAACTATATAGTAACCATTTGTTTTTAAGTCTTATTCGTACTTATTTTATGATTGGATGTAATTCTAAATGACAACTCTCTCAATAGACCTACTATTACAGTAATAATATATTTTCAAGTAGGTTCAATGCAAAATTGTACTCATAATATTTTAATTTTAATTCCAATTCCAATTATTTATCATTAACACTATCATATTAAAAAAATACTCCGTATGACCAATAATTGCATGACATCTATACAGTATTATAGTAGATAAATACTCGTATTATTTTGAAACCGTCTCACCTTAGAATCTGTATTTTTCTAATTAAAAAAAGTACGGATTTATTTTTTCATCGTTTACTCAATTCTAACGATTTTTTCTATAATTTTCCTATTGTATCCCTTTCATAAACCCTTAACTTTAACCCAATATTCAATTTGCTCCCTTTTCGTTTTATCAATATACAATCCATTCAAATTCGATTATAATTTTATTTCAATTATCGACTGAATAATATCGATTTTTTCAAAGTGTAAATAGATTTTGATTTTTTAAGAATTTGTATCCAATAAGTCTTACATATTCTGTATCACGATTTTATTAATGAAATAATCTATTTACTAAAAAAAAAAAATGATTTTCGAATTTCGAGGCGTTAAACACAAGAACAATCGGGTAAAAATGGAAATATCATAAAATCGTCTTAGATAAAAGTTTGTTTTATTATCGTTGCACAAAACTACAAAAGGGAAGCTTGGATTCAACTTAATGCTCAATTTATAGTGTCCTTTTGGAAAAAAAAAAAAAAAAAAAAAAAAAAAAAAAAAAAAACAAAAACAAAATTGAATATGAACCCTCTTTTCAAAAGAAATGGGTGTTTGTTTGTCTTCTTTCCTATTCTTGATCTCTGATGAACTTAGAAGCACTTCCGATGCACGATCGACGGCCCTGATTCATCGTACTCCGCCTTCGCTATCCACATCTGTCGTTTCGAAGAGACACGCATAAGATTGTTGTAAATTTATCGTTAGAAATTCAGCGCATGTGAAATCGTCTCACGTTCACAAGTACAACTTTTTAAGTTGACCTGACCCAAAGAACTTGACCCGAACCACTTGTACCCGGACTCCCAACCCAAACCTAACCCGATATCAAACATGTCCCGATTAGTCACCCAATGATGATGACTTCGACGTGAATTGTATCCGACCCAAACCCTATTGGACCGACTAGGCTCTAACCCAATCCATAACGGATGAAAATGACCCGATTTCCACCTTTATTAATCACAAACCAGGATCTATGTTACTTGGGCTCGTTTAAAGGCACATGATTCAGACTCGGCTGTTTTTATGGAAAAAATGCATATTTTGACTTAAAATGGCACGTGATGGAATAAGAAGAGTCAGAGCAACAGAGGCCAGGATCAGGATCAGGATCGGGAATTACCTGCTGGAAAGTGCTGAGGGAAGCCAAGATCGACCCACCAATCCAAACACTATACTTCCTCTCGGGCGGGGCGACGACCTTGATCTTCATACTACTAGGCGCTAACGCCGTGATCTCCTTACTCATCCGGTCAGCAATACCGGTAAACATCGTCGTCCCACCACTCAAAACAATGTTCCCATACAAATCCTTCCTGATATCCACATCACATTTCATGATCGAATTATACGTCGTCTCATGAATCCCGGCCGCTTCCATCCCGATGAACGAGGGCTGGAACAGCACTTCCGGGCACCTGAACCGCTCCCCGCCTATGGTGATCACCTGCCCGTCGGGCAGCTCGTAGCTTTTTTCCACGGCTGAGCTCGTCTTGGCCGTCTCCATTTCCTGCTCGTAGTCGAGCGCGATGTAGGAGAGCTTTTCCTTCATGTCCCTCACGATCTCACGCTCCGCTGAGGTCGTGAACGAGTACCCCCGCTCGGTCAGGATTTTCATCATGTAGTCGGTCAGGTCTCGCCCGGCTAAGTCCAGACGTAGGATCGCGTGTGGGAGTGCGTACCCTTCGTAGATTGGGACCGTGTGGCTCACCCCGTCCCCCGAGTCCAACACTATCCCTGCATTACATGCAAATAACATTCAGGTCAATTCCAGATTACAGATCAAAATGGCGTCTGTCTGTTTTACCAGTCGGCCATTAACATTGTAATATTTCCGATCAGTTTTCATAATTCTAGTGAAAAATCCCCAAAAAAATGACTTATAAAACAAAACAGACAGAATGTCAGCAAATGCTTATAAACTCATATGTTGTAAAAAAAAACATGAGGTAAGCCGGTCAAGTTAATTCGTGTTACAGATCAAACTCATGTGCATCTGTTTTGCCATGGCTAGTCTGCAGCCTGCAGACTAGCCATCTTGGTATTTAGTACGGTCAGTCGACCACTTACATTGTAAAATTTCGAAAAAAATTCTAAAAAAAAAACAACGACGACTAATAAAACGAAACAGACAGACGAACAGACAGACAGAGTGAATGTTTTGCCATACCGGTAGTACGACCGCTGGCATAGAGCGAAAGAACGGCCTGAATGGCGACATACATAGCAGGAGCATTGAACGTCTCGAACATGATTTGAGTCATCTTCTCACGATTCGCCTTCGGATTGAGAGGAGCTTCAGTCAATAAGATCGGGTGTTCTTCAGGTGCGACACGAAGCTCGTTGTAGAACGTGTGATGCCATATCTTCTCCATGTCGTCCCAGTTACTGACAATACCGTGCTCAATTGGGTATTTAAGTGTTAATATTCCACGTTTCGATTGAGCTTCGTCTCCTACGTACGCGTCCTTTTGCCCCATTCCGACCATCACACCCGTGTGTCGTGGCCTCCCGACTATGCTTGGGAATACCGCTCTTGGTGCATCGTCTCCCGCGAAACCCGCCTAAAATTTCGACACTCGGGTTATTAAAAGATGACAATGTGTCACGTCACTGACGCACAGACAGAAAAGTTATGTTACTCTGACACTTTTTCATTAAAAGACGACAATGTGTCGTGTCTGACACTCACAGACAAACCGCCAACCTATGTTACTCTGACACTTTTTCATTATAAGACACGTGTCTGACACTGACTAACAGACAGACAGACAGACAGACAGCCAAGCTATGTTACTCTGATACTTTTTCATTAAAAGACGACAATGTGTCGTGTCTGACACTGACAGACAGACAGACAGCCAAGCCAAGCCAAGCCAAGCTATGTTACTCTGACACTTGGGTTACGTGTCGATTTCAATTGATACGCAAAGACTATGAACTTTTTTCATTAAAAGACGACAATGTGTCAGGTCTGACACTGATAGACTTTACAGTCAAACCGTTACTCAGACTCTTGACTCGTGAATTCGTGATACTCCGTATTACCTTTTGTCAGGTCTGACACTGAGAGACTTACGGAACAAGCTATGAAATTAAATACGACTATTTTATGCGAAGTTTTTCGTTCTTTAATCTTAAAATGAAGTGTCGAGTACGTGATACGACATCTAAGGGGAGATTAATTACCTTAACCATTCCAGTTCCATTATCGCAAACAAGAGGCTGAATATCCTCACCATCAGCCATCTTCTACACCTGCGTCTTTAATCATCAGTTCACGAATAATATAAAAGGTAAATAAATGTACGAGACTCAATATTATTTAAAATTTCTCATAATTAATTAATGATCCATATTATGTACATTTTTCTAATTTCTTAAAATTAAAGGAATTAAAGCTCAATATTTCGAATTTTTTCGCCGATAATATAAAAGACAAACAAATATACGATGTTACAGTATTATTCTCATAATTAATTAATGATCTATATTATTTACATTTCTCTAATTATTCCATCAAATCAAAGAAATTTCAACTCAATATTTTTCCAATTTCATATGATCCATCCAAATTCACAATTCATATGATAAGATAATTACACAATTAAATTATGGAGTAGATATCGCAAATTCTATCCCCTCACGTCTATTATAATACGATTAATTGCACGTTTCGTTGAACCAGAAAAATACGAGTTATTACTCGTAAATAATTAATCATGCAAATCAAAATTAATTAAATGTAAAACCATATGAAGCAAAATGAAAAGGGTATAAACTATGAAGAATTACCTTGAATTGGGTTGATGATAATTTTTTTTTTTCAAATAACAAGAAGAGAAAAGAAATAATGTAATGAAAAATAATTAAATAAAAGATTGAAACTTTAATTAGAGAAAAGAAAACCCACAAAAGATTGAATTATATAGAGGTTGAGCTTGAATAATGGAAGAAAAATGGCTATTTTCATGGGTGGCCATGCACCTCTACACACAATTACTAAATTATTATTAATAACATTTTTAATTATTATTTTTTATGCAAAATTTCATAATTTATTTTTTAAATAAAGATTAATATCAATTAATTTAATTAGTTGCATAGGAGGATTTATTATAAAAAAAAAAAAAAAAACTAAAATAACATTTAATTTATTAATTTATTTGCTATTGATTCACAAATTATTAAGACGGTTCACATTTACTATTGATACTAGTGATCTTTTTACACAAATGAACAGTTTCACGTCATGAGACCGTCTCACACAATAACTACTGTACTACATAGATTTACAAGCTTCGAGCCAAGCCCCGAGCTCAATCTCAAAATTATGACCTGATCCCAGAACCTGATCTGGCTCGAACTTAAATCAACTCATACCTAACGATCTTTTTATACAAATGAGTTGTTTCACGACGTTAACCTGTCTCACACGATAACTGCTACTCCATAAATCACGCGACTTTAACTTCACAACTATTGTATTTTTCTCAGTATAATTTTTTCCTATTTATAAATACGGAAATTATATTTTTTACGATAAATATATCGACTTTTAAAATTAAAACGAGTTAAATAAATCGATTATGAAAAAATATTTAGTCAAACTAATTAACGAGTACATTACTCGTAATATGCAGAAGGTGTAAAAGAATATTCCATACACAAGAAACTTCAAAATCCCCCTTTTTTGTTTGATTAAATTTCCCTCTTTCCCCCTTTTTTGTTGTTATCCACCCCGAATTTATTCACGAAATTTCCCCAAATCGAAAACCCAGAAATACCCAGATTTTCGTTTTCGATTTAATACCACTTTTATACCAATTTCGAAGGAAAAAAAATTCAAGGTTTTATTTCAAAGAGATGGAAAATGGTGGGTCGAGGATTTCTCGATCGTTAATGGCGGCTGCTATGTCTAATATTCCAGCTTCTTCTTCTTCATCGTCTTCGTCGTCTTCTTCGTTGAATAATTCTTCATCGAATTCATTGAATTCTTCATCAATTTTCACAAATTGGCCATTGATTTCTGCTCTTATTGCTTTTGCTTTGGCTCAAGCGATCAAAGTTGTTACAACTTGGTAATTTATACGATATTTCTCTGAATTTTATCGATTTTTTAGGTTATTGCTTATGATTTTATTGAATTTTGGATCTGAATTTTTTGTTATTTATTTCAATTTCTTAGCTCGTGTTTAGCTTGTGATTGTTGTGATTGAATTTTGATTGTGTTTTGTGGGTTGAATTGAGTTTTGGGATTGTTGGAAAATTAGGGTTTCGATTGCATGTTTTGATTGAACGTAAATTGTTGATGATTGAATGGGAAATTAGGGTTTGTTAATTGGATAAGCTGGCTTATGAGTTGGGAATTTAGGGTTGTGTTGATGCCAAATTGCCTAAATAGTTCATGATTTCGGGCTTTTCGGTTTTTCAGGGTGATTACAATTGATTGGCTTGATGATTGAATGGAAAATTAGGGTTTGTTAATTGGATAAGCTGGCTTATGAGTTAGAAATTTGGTGTTGTGTTGATGCCTACATACTCCTAGGTCATGAATTTCGGTTTTTCAGAGTGCATTGATTCGATTGTTTGGAAGAAATTGGACTTTGATTAGGTATTGTAATTGAATAAAAGGGGGGGAAAGAAATGCCCAATTGATAGTAGTATGGTGTGGGTCATACTTGGTTTTTAGGGAAGAACTCTCGGGCCTTGAAACCGGTTTTAAGGAAGGCATAACCCCACTACTTCGACACCATATACCATATGGGTCTAGCGTTGCGTCTGATATGAGCATATAATTCGACACCTAGTCACCTAGAGGCTAGAGGCTAGAGGCTAGAGATAGATTTAGCCGACTGTCTTTTGTTGTTTTCGCAAAAGGGTTGTGATCGACAGTTCGACATGCACCAACTTCCCTTGCATTTGTAGTTAAGTAACCTTAAGTTAGAGTGACATAGTTCTACTTTATTGATTTCGTTTGATATACCGAGGACCCTGATTCAGCCGAACGTCTTTTTGTTCTTTTAGCAAAATGGTTGTGATCGACAGTTCGACATGCACCAATGTCCCTTGCATTTGTCGTTAAGTAACTTTGAGTTTGAGTGACATAGATCTACACTATCGACAATCCGTGTTGTCAAATGTTTCTCGTTATATGTTCATTGTGCATTTTACCATTGACGATTCATGTTAGCCACCCACAAACAAGAGTTATAGACTTATAGTACTATATTGTGTTGTATTATTCAGAACCCGGGTTCTCGAATCTTTCGTGCAATTCGCGTTATATGTTTATTTTGCTCTTTTCCGAAGCATTGTGAGGTAGGATTCTTACGGTTTAATATATGTTTTCAGGTACAAGGAGAAGAGATGGGATTATAAACAGCTAGTTGGTTCTGGTGGCATGCCGTCATCACATTCCGCCACCGTCACAGCTCTAGCTGCTGCCATAGGTCTCCAAGATGGTCTCGGAGGCTCTTTGTTTGCAGCTTCCCTCATCTTAGCATGTGTGGTATGCTCGATGCCCCCATCCTTCCACCACCATTAGAATGTCCCCCGGTGTTATGATTCGGGACTATTTTATCTGAAACTGCCGGAAATTTGGTGTCGTATTTTCAATAGATTTTGACTCAGATGTTCATCATTGCATGATTATGTTGGTTTATGAACATTTTATAGCACATTAAAAATAAAAATAAAAATCATAAAAACACGCCTTTAGTTTGTGTTCAACATTTTTTAACATTTGGTGTCAATCGTTTGATTTGATGTAAACTAATTCATACTTTTAACCTCGTGGATCTCGTTGAACTTTGTGGTGGTATAGGTCATGTATGACGCAACTGGCGTGAGATTACAAGCTGGACGCCAGGCTGAGGTCGGTATCCTATTCTTCAGCCGTACTATATATAAACGTAGCATCATATTCGCTTGATATCGGTTTTTATTATCCCCTTAAATCTTACCCCCATACTTTCGCCCGTTTCCTTCAGGTGTTAAACCAGATTGTCTATGAACTGCCTGCTGAACATCCTCTCGCAGAAAGTCGACCATTGCATGAACTTCTCGGTCACACTCCCCCTCAGGTTGGTAAATCACGTCTTTTGTGTTTAGTCTCTTAATTAGTTGAGGAAATCACACGTAGAAGTAGACGTTGCAAACGGGTCAACGAATTCGGGTTTGTCAGATCATCTCGGGTTTTGTAAGAATTCGGGCTAGATCGTGCAGTAGGACCCAGTATTTTGGGTTCAGACAATTTTTTCGTGTCAGCTATTATCAGCTTTTTTTAGGAATATCCGTTCATATGTGTAGAAATAGACGTCGCAAACGGGTCAACCCATTCGGGTTCCTTAGATTATCTCGGGTTTTGTAGGATTTCGGGCTAGATCGTGTAGGACCCAGTATTTCGGGTTGAGTTTTTTTTGGTGTCGCTATTATCAACTGTTTTAGGAATATCTGTTCATATGCGTAGAAGTAGACGTCACAAACGGGTCAACCAATTCGGGTTTGTGTAGGACCCGGTATTTCGGGTTGATATCATTTTTCCGTGTCAAATATTATAACGTTTTTAGGAATATCGCTTCATATGCGTATGGGTTGGGTCGTTTTTGATGACGATTTCTATCCGATTATGACAGGTCGTTGCTGGTGGACTGTTGGGGCTCGCCACCGCTGCTATGATTCATATGATCATCACGATCTGTCGCCAAATCGGTACTTAAGTTCACTTGAAACGCGAATGAAAACATGCATCCAGGAGCTTAGTAATAATATAGTACAAAAAGTGGTGGCATCGAATTCAATGTTACGGGTTTTTTAATGTTTATATAGTGTTCGTTTCCTGAAAAACCGTCTAACGTCGCGTCGGTGTGTAATTCATTTGGACATCATCAATTTGACTAGAAACCCGAGAACGAGAAAATCTAAAACGGGTACGAAATTTTAGGTCATTTCGAGTCGAGTCGGATCTTGCTGTAGAAAAATCGGATTGTAAACCGGAAAAAAAAAACCGATGTATTAAAACCTTTTACAAAGTACAAAACTTATTAGTCTGACCGTTAATGTAAGCTCGTGTATTTTTTTTTCAAGTTCGATGCTACCACTCGTTTTTTACTAAACTCGGTCCGTTACCATCGGTTGTACACGCAACCGGTGTCGAGCGGAAAAGTTTCACGAGAAAACCGGTTTTTACAGCCGATGGTACCGAGTCGACGCTCCTTGCATGTATTTAGACGGGTTAGTCCGTATTCAGGATGGGCTGGTGGAGTCGGTGGGCCCAACCGTTTTTATTTGGACTGACGAGCGGCCACGTGAGGGAGCGGGCCAAGGTGGGCCCAGCTGACCACACCAGTCGATTTTTTTATTTGGCAAATTCTAGTTTGTGACGAGAATATCTGTCATAGCCTGTGACAGGTCAAATAATACACGTGAATAATTATTGCTTTCTATGGTTGCATTATCTACCCACGTGACCGACCCGTCACGACTCAGTCATTTTTCTTGTTTTTGTTTTGTTTTGTTTTTTGTGGGCCCGACCAAGGTGGTGGTCCGGATTGGAAGACGGGCCGGTCAATGGTTGGCCCACAAATATAAACTCACACTTTTGGCCACCTCTATTATTAATAATAAATTATTTTCAATTAATTAATTAAAATTAAAAATTATTGGAGTAATAATAAGTTTTTTTTTTTTTTCAATGTTCTCTAAATTAAGATTTACTCCGTATAGTATTCTCTTTGTCTCAATTATTTTAATTAAAATAATTTCCACAAATAATTTAAAAGATAAGTAATTAATCAAGACAGAAAGAGTAATAATTTGTTTAGATTTTATAATCATGATTTTAGTCCTGAATTTTTATTTTAGTCTTGAATTTTCATCATTGTACTCGAATTAATTATCAATATTTCACGTGTCGCTATGACATATTCATCCCATTTATTCCCCTTTGGTTTTTTATATAGTACAAGTACAAACAATATATTCATAGTAATTTACAAAACAAATAATTTTTTTTTTTGGTGCGATACAAAACAAATAATATGGACCGTTGCTTTTGACTCTTCACCGATCTTTTCCTTTTTCGACATGACAAAAATAAAGAATATATAAAGTTATATTATTCGTTTCAGGATAAAATATCAAAATCATTTAAATACCTTTTTTATGACATTAATCAATTTTCTCTTAATTAATTAAATTAATTTTGTAGTTGCATATTTTTTGTAATCAAAATATTATTGTACAATTTGAAATGTGAAAATTAATAGATTCACAATTCAAAATCTGTAAATAATTCTCAAAATGCACGAGTATATATTGTACGGTTTCTTTTAACAAAACAAATACAGAATACGAGTAATATTCTTGTATAGCTCTCCCCCATTCACTGGAAACTTAACACGAGACCGTTTTACGTGAAAACATTATCTTCTATTTTATTTGAAAAATGAAAACATAATAATAATAATACTTATAATAATAATAATAATAATAAAGAAACATTATCATATAGTAACCGACTTTATATGGATTTTTTTTTACTTTTTTAGTGTCAAGTGCAAGTACCAATGCCTAACTTTTTTAACCGTTACTTGGGTAGTTTCTGAGACGCACACTTTGCATAATTGCATATTCCATCCAACATAGGTACTAGTGTACCAATTATTTACATTATTTAGTCACAAATTGCACTCTAACACAGTTTCACGTGTGAGACGATCCACGTCTGTCTAAAACCAATTTCATTTAGCGTTGTTGTTGGAATAGATGAGTGAACTTTTCGTACAAAGAAATCATTCTATGATGTGAAATCGTCTTACATACAGTAGCAATTAGTGTTACTCCCTCCCATCCATTCAATTCTTTACACTTATTATAAATGGACAATCCAATCAATTCTTTACATTCCCTTTTTGCCAAAACACTTTACATTATAATCCTTATATTCTTACTCTATTTACACAAAATGCCACTACTTTTTCCTTACTTTTAAGTTTGGTGGACCCATAAAACCATTTGATTTACCAATAATACCCTTACTTTTACCACTTTTCTTAAAACTTGTGAAACCCCCCATGTCAAGAATTAAATGGATGGGAGGGAGTATTTAGTGGCTCCTAATAATGCAGTCGCAAATTGCATCGTAAGACGGTTTTACGCGCGAGATGATCCACGTCTGTCTAAACCAACTTCATTTAGTGCTCCTAATAATACAAATTTAGTGAATTTTTCGTGCAAAGAAGTCATTATACGGTGTGAAATCGTCTTACATGAGTTAGCAAGTAGTGCTATCTAGTGCTCCTAATAGTACAAATTTTACATTTTTTATAATGTGTTCCATATTCCAATGGATCTAGGTGACCTCACTCACATCACATCTCCTCAAATTTATGAAAAGATTCAACCTTTTTCACATAAATTTACTGCTTTTTCTTCAACACCCAGTTCATATTTTATGATTTCCTGAAATGGGTAGCTGTCATCTTACTGTTGCATTCACCATAAATCTCTGACAATTTATCTTATTTTAATTTTAGTTCATTTTATTTTAACTCAATTTTATCTTAATTTATCCACAGTTTTTGTGAAAAAGATCAAAACTTTCACTATAATTTGTGTTATTTCTTCAAAACCCAGTTCTTGTTTTTTGATTTTCTATAATGGGTAGCTGTCATTTACTCATTTTACTGTTGCATTCCACATAAATTTCTGACAAGTTGATTTAATTTTAATTTAATTTCAATTTAATTCAATTAATTCAGTTCATCTCTGACATTGCATTGACAGTCTTCACTTGGGTTGTCTATTGCTTGTCTTTTTCTTCTTATTCTTACATGCATTTGAAGATTAATCTTCACTGTTCATGATAGATTAGTATGTGTGTTTTTTTTTTTTTGGAATTAAATGATTAAAATTATATTCCCAAATCCCAAATGATTAGTTTTTATTCACTGTTTTTGTGATAGTGAAGCTTTTTTTTTTCTGCTGTTTCTGACCTGTTTTTCTTAGATTCTATTCATTTTCTGTGATGATTATTCAACACTGAATATCAAGTCTAATGCTTTAGAATTTAGATTAGGGTTTCTTAATTTTATTTTTAATTTTTGTGAAATTTGGGGATTTTGGTATTAATTTTTTGGTGGATTGTCCTGATTTTCTTAGATTCCATTCATTTTCTGTGATGATTATTCAATATTGAATATCAAGTCTAGTGCTTTAGAATTTAGATTAGGGTTTCTTAATTTTATTTTTAACATTTGTGAAATTTGGGGATTTTGGTATTAATTTTTTGGTGGATTGTCCTGTTTTTCTTTGATTCCATTCATTTTCTGTGATAATTAATCATTAGGGTTTCTTTAGTTTTTTTTTTTTTTTTTTTTTTTTTTTTTGTGAATTTGGGGATTTTGGAATTAATTAGAAGTATTTTTAGGTTACTAGGTTCAATTAGAAGTGGGAAAAAAAATGAGATCTATAGAAGATAAGGAGATGTCAAATGGAAGCATTACATTTGAGTTCCACAAAGGAAATGGAGGTGGTAGTAGTAATAATAATAGAGTAACACATTCTCGAACCGGAACCGGTTTAGGAAAGCCAACACCATCAAAGTGGGATGATGCTCAAAAATGGCTAGTTGGGTTTTCTAGAGTTGGTGGTGATAGGAGGAATAATACATCAAAAACTAAGCCTAGAAACTCGAATGCCGATGATACTAGGTTGATTGCCCCAATCCCTCAACAAGAAGTAGATTATGATGATGTTGATGAAGTCGAGAAAGTCGAAAATGAAATCCCGACTTCTTCTTCTTCTCAATTCGATGTTCATACCAAGAATGTTGATTGTGATGAGGGTTTTTGGAGGATTAATAAGGGTGGTGGTGTAGTAGTAGAGAGTAGTAGTAATCCCGGATTAGCGGTTAGATCGGTTTGTGTTAGGGATATGGGAACGGAGATGACCCCGATTGCTAGTCTTGAACCTTCTAGAACCGCTACTCCGATACGTGCCACCACCCCGGCTAACCGTAGCCCGATTTCTTCGGCCGGGTCTACTCCTATGAGGTGTCAACACGGCGTGACCGGTTTGCAGTCGGTCGAGGGTAGTAGGAGTCATGTTTCTCCACTTGGGAGGGAGAGTGTGGTTAATCGAGGGTCGTGTGGAGAGGAAGAAGAAGAGGGTAGTAAGGTTAAGGTTAGCGGGTTAGAACTTGCTAATAAGAAGCATAATCCTTTGGAAACTCGAGCTTTGGCGTGGGATGAAGCCGAGCGTGCCAAGTACATGGCGAGGTGATTCTCCTTTTTTTTACTGACACCAACACGACACTTCGATACTTCATTTTAGACCATAAAAAACTGAACATTTGGCCCAAAATAGCCGTGTCTGACACGACAGACACCTAGTAAGAGTGTCTGAGTAACACGGGTTAGTACACGATTTTGTTTAGGCTGTGGATTGATTTGTTTGATTTGTGTAGGTATAAAAGAGAAGAAGTGAAGATACAAGCGTGGGAAAATCACGAGAAAAGAAAAGCTGAAATGGAGATGAAGAAATTGGAGGTATATACGGTTTCGATGATTCATCGTATCCTCAAATGATCTACTGTCCAATTTCTGTTGATGTCTGTGCCTCTTTTCTGCAGTAAAAAACACTGTTCCGATGAATCGTTGTGTTATTAAATGATCTACTGTTGATTTCTGTTGATGTCTGTGGATCCTTTCTGCAGTAAAAAACACTGTTCCGATGAATGTCGTGTTATTAAATGATCTACTGTTGGTTTCTGTTGATGTCTGTCTGTGGCTGTATAAATGCATTAAACCATGAGTGCTGAACTACTGAACTATTGGCTGAAATGAATGTCGACTTGACGGATATATGTGTTAGCTTCCGCTGTTTCAGGACATCGGTTTCATGTATTTTGTTCAATATTTGTGGGCGAAAATATTTTCTCGGGTTCCTGTTCCTGTAAAGAATTTCTTCTTGATTCGCCCGTGCCTCATATATCTAGCATCCTGAGTTCCGATTTCTGTACTTACTGATGCTGCACGAATGTCTCGCTTTCTGCTGTATTTCCTGGTATCGTTGTTCTGGTTAACTGTCGTCATCCTATTTGCATCGACAACCCCTCTATATCAGCTCTAATGCCTATTTTGAGCAAATTTTTTGATTTTTTTGTCTAAATTGAAGTGTTCTGTTGGTGTGGCACACGACAGTTCACCTGGGCAAAAACACCGTTAAACCATAACTAACTTTCTTGATGCTGACAGGATTCGAACCCCTCGTGAGTCGTGATTTTATTCCTGCATGACGATAAATTTACTGTTAAATGCAGGTGAAAGCAGAGAGACTGAAATCCAGAGCACAAGAGAAGTACACAAATAAACTGGCTGCGACACGAAGAATCGCAGAGGAGAAACGAGCGAACGCAGAGGCGAAACTAAGCGAGAAAGCCGTCAAAACGTCAGAGAAAGCCGACTACATCAGAAGAACCGGTCACTTACCCTCGTCGTTCTCCATTAAACTGCCCTCTATTTGCTGGCAATAGCTCAAAGAATACCATCTTCTTCAAGTTATGTTTGCCCTTGCATTGTAATGTAACTGCTGTCGTGTCGTGTCGCATGTCTGATACGTCGACCAAATAATTGAATGTTTGGATCGAAATAGCCGTTTTTGACACTCTGACACCCTCCGACACTTCATTTGGGTGTCTGTCGTGTCACGTGTCTGATACGTCGACCAAATAATTGAATTTTGGGTCGAAATAGCCGTTTCTGACACTGTGTCGGACACGACAGCTCGTAGGAGAGTATAGTAGGTTGTATCTTAAAACTTTGGTGCATGTTTTTACCTTATGAAAAGTGGATCAATAGAATAAATTTTTTGTTCATTTTGAAAATTATAGAATACCTTTTAATTACATTAATTTTTATTTATTTTATTAAATTTTGTTATTATTTTATTTGTAATATTAATTGTGAAAATTATTATTAATTTTTCGAAAAAAAAAATATTAACAAATTATTCCTTATACAATAAAACAGAAACAAAAGGGCAATATAGTAAATACATATTCAAATGATCTGACTCGATCTCAATTTTTTTCTAAAAACGTTAACCGTCACATATATCAACAAACGATGTATGATTGTGTATACATGAACGAGACATCATACACGAGACGTCACGATTCGTACACGAAACATCATGTCTTCATCATGAATATTACCCGTAAATAAGTTACGAATAACAGTAATTATTGTGGACAACCGTTGTACCATGCGACAATAGTAAAAATTTGCAATTTACGATGAAAAGTGATCATTTTAGGTTAGTTAGTTACCACTTTCAGATAAATAGTTACCATTTTTTCATATTAAAACGTGGTCACTATTTAACTTAAAGTGGTCACTAAATAACATAAAGGGGTAGCTTTTGACCATAAATTAGGTCCGTCGTACGGTACAACGGTTGTATACTATAATTTGTGAATAAGTTAAATGCCGCATTCAATTAACTCGAAAAAAAAAAAAAAACGGCAGATTCGCACACGATTTCATCATAAATTGATTAAATACCATATTCAATTAACTCGGAAAAGAAAAATATTCCCGTCAGATTCTTACACGATTTCATCATAAATGGATTAAATACCGTATTCAATTAATTAACTCGAATATAAAATTATTTCCATCAAATTTTCCTAAAATCATCTCATATATTCCCGTCAGATCCGAACACGATTTCTTCATAAATGGATTAAATTCCGTATTCAATTAACTCGAAAAAAAATAAAATTATTTCCGTAAAATTTTCCTAAAATCATCTCATATATTCCCGTCAGATTCGTACACAATTTCATCATAAATGGATTAAATTCCGTATTCAATTAACTCGAAAAAAATTAAAATTATTTTCGACAAATTTTCCAAAAATCGTCTCATAAATCGAAAATCTTGACAAAAACCCAAAAAAAAAAACACATATACAACGAACCTATAACTATAAGGATAAGTCGATAACACATATACGTTAAAAAAAAAAAAAAACACAATTCGCGATTTATTCTATTTCCCCCCTTTTCCCCCATCGAAAAAAACCCTAATTCGATAATTCGTAATCGCCTTTACTTTTTCCCAAATTGTTTCCAAATCGATTACTCTTTTTCTTCTTCCCTGTCTCTTGCTTACTCTCTGAATCTTTGGGTTGTGATTGTGAGAGTAGTAGTGGTACATGTATGATCGATTTTTCTAGGGTTTTCAATTTCGGCGGAGTTGAGAGTTCTTTTGGTAGGGTTTGAAGTTCGGGATTGGTTGATTGATGGATTTGAGTTGGATATAGTGTGTATTGTTAGTGCGATTTGTTGTTCGTTGAGGAAATACGGATTGGTTTCCGAGCTTCAGAGCAACGAAGTCGCTACTTTCGAAGGTCTGATTTCGCTCGCTTGTTCTAATTTTTTTGTTGTGTTTGGTGTTTTTGTTTTGTTTTGTTTTCGATTAGTTCGATTCGGTGAATTGTTGTTGGATTAGGGTTTTTATTGATTGTAATCAGTTGATATAATAAAGAAAAAAAAAGGAAGAAAAAAGAAATTGTTGTTTTCGTTTTGATTGTTGATTTTTTGGGGGTAGAACGAAATTTGGGGATTAGGGTTATGGCAGCTGGAAGACATGGAGTGTACAACGAAACTGGGTATAGTAACCCTAATTGGGAGAGGTCTAGTGAGGGTTATGATTATCGGGACGAGGAATTCGATAGGTTTAGCAATGGTAGGCATGACAGGGATCGTGATTTGAGGGGGAGTGATGGTAGAGGTAGGGTTAGACAAAGGGATATCAAGGAAAGAGACCTTGCAAATGGTGAGAATTATCGGTCTTCATCGAGTAGGAGTAATTCTGGTGGTAGTGGGGATACGGCCGTTGGTGTGGGGGTAGGGAAAGGTCCCAGGAGGTGCGGTTATTCGAGTAAGATTGCTGACCGTGAGCCGGGTGAGCTCTCGAGTGAGGGTGGGTCTGATGGTGCTAACGAGTTTGATTCACGTGGTAATGGGGTTCGGCCCCCACCTGTTGTCAAGAAAAGAAAGTTTTCTCCTATTGTATGGGATAAAGACGATAAGGGGGTTAAAGATACGTTGAGAAATGGGGTTTTGGGAACTACCCCTTCCTTGCCTCAACCAGTGGTTAGTGAACAATTAGTCGAGGAGTCGGTTTATGTGGTCGAGAAAACAGAAGTGTCGGTTGTTAGCGTTGAAAGATCTGAGGAGCCCAAGTCTCCTCTTGGCGAAGTTCCAATGGATGATTATTATGTGGATAACAATGATGTAGATGGGTCTCATGTAGAGTTGCCTCAATCACGGTCTCTTGAAGGACGGTGGGGTAATCGTGGGGAGGCTGTTCAGTTGGAAGACGAGGAATTCATTCCTACTAGGCACATATCAGCTTCCAGGTGGGCAGGTGATGCCACCTCTCCTGCTGATGAAGGCAAGATATCGGATGATGGAGTTGTACGAAAGCGGAGACGGAAAATGCCGTCTTCTGAGCGTTTGAGCTCCAGGAGGAGTAACAGTTCGTCTAGTCCAGAAACTGGAGAGGGTATACGAGAGGGTTTGGATGTACGTAAGGGCAGATCATCTGATTCTGACAATAGTATGCTAAGTAGACCATTCAGCACGGATCGTGATATTCAAAGTGGTCAAGATAGGAAGGATCGCATGGAGTTAGACGATGATTACAATGACACTGACATTAGTCTTAGTTCTCGGGAAACAGATTCAGAAGACGAAGATTATTCTCGTGGAACACCTGGTCCTGAACCTTTACCTCCACCAAAAAGATCAGTCAATATGCTTATGGGTTGTAGGAGCGTGGATGAGTTTGAAAGGCTAAACAAGATAGATGAGGGTACCTATGGTGTGGTGTACAGAGCGAAAGATAAGAAAACTGGAGAGATAGTAGCATTGAAAAAGGTTAAGATGGAGAAGGAAAGGGAGGGATTCCCATTGACTTCTCTGCGAGAAATAAACATTCTTTTGTCATTGCATCACCCTTCTATTGTGGATGTTAAGGAGGTTGTGGTGGGAAGCAACCTTGACAGTATTTTTATGGTGATGGAGTACATGGAACATGATCTTAAAGGTCTCATGGAGACCATGAGGCAGCCGTATAGTCAGAGTGAAGTTAAATGCCTCATGCTTCAGCTATTTGATGGTATTAAGTATCTTCATGATAATTGGGTGCTTCATCGTGACTTAAAGACATCAAATTTACTTCTGAACAATCAGGGTGAGCTGAAGATTTGTGACTTCGGGTTGGCACGTCAGTATGGAAGTCCATTGAAGCCATATACTCACTTGGTTGTCACACTTTGGTACAGGTGAGGTGTTCCGCTTCACTATGCATTTTTTTTACCGTTGGAGTAGATCGAGTAATGCTTAATATATTCCCTTTTCTTTAATAAGTTAAATGGTCGCTTCTGTCTTATTTTGCTTAGTTGGTCGCATACTTTTGTCTTGCTCCACATCACTAGCATGTTGTTGCCTGAACTTAAGAAGTAACGATGTTCATATTTTGCTTCTTTTTTATCTGTGTTATGTCTCATGTGCTGCCTTCCTATCTATGTTTTTCTGCACCTGCATAACAGCTGAGTTTGCACCATCCTTTGAAAATGGCTATCCAGGTTGCTTCTTCTGAATCGAACAATACTTTTTTTAGCTGTCGTCCACGCACCTGGTATTTGTTCGATGTACTACGTTACAATTTTCCCTTTGCGCCATTTGCTGTTGTTCCATTGCTACTGCTGAATTTAACTGTATTTCTGAAAGTTATTAGATGCCACACGACGTGTTTAGTTGTCTATACGTATAATCAAGGATCTGATTAGCGAATGCTTGGTTTTGTGCAGGGCGCCGGAGCTGCTGTTGGGAGCAAAAGAGTATTCAACAGCCATTGATATGTGGTCACTTGGTTGCATTATGGCTGAATTTTTGTCCAAGGAGCCTCTGTTTAATGGGAAGTCAGAATTTGATCAACTTGACAAGGTACTTCAGTGTTAAGAAAAGTATGTACTGGTTAAGTTTTTCAGCCTACAAGCTACAACAGTTGTGGCATCGGTTGTTCTCCATCAGCTGATATTGCTTACCATATCTTTATTCTTATTCTTTTGTTAATTCAATGCAGATTTTTCGGATTCTTGGAACACCAAATGAGACCATTTGGCCTGGAATGAAAAAATTGCCTGGAGTGAAGGTCAATTTTGTTAAGCACCAGTAAGTCGTACATAATTTCCAAAACTTGTGCTTTATATATGTTTGGATCCAGTTTTCTTATTCTCTGTACTCTTTTCCCAGGCTTCCGGCTTTGGGTGGTTCTGGTCTGGCTTTCTGGCCTAATCGGTACTGTTTCAGTTATCAGGGCACATACTTTTGTAATGATTAACTATTTCATTTTACCTCTTAGGTACAACCAGTTGCGCAAGAAATTTCCGGCCACATCCTTTACTGGATCTCCAGTCCTTTCTGATGCTGGATTCGACTTGTTAAATCGGCTGTTAACTTATGATCCTGAGAAGGTGTGCACTGTGTCCATCAGCCTCTTTTTTCCTTTGCCAACCTTTGTTTATGCAATGTTTTCATTGTGTTTTGTCATTGCTTGCAGCGTATAACTGCTGATGCTGCTCTTAAGCACGAGTGGTTCCGGGAAGTTCCTCTTCCTAAGTCGAAGGAATTCATGCCCACGTTTCCTGCTCAACATGCACAAGACAGGTGTTTTACTTTGCACTTGTACCGTTCCTTTTCCAATTTACCGTTCTTCCATGTTTTTGGTTTAATGTTTTTTTTTATGGATTATTCACCCTGCAGGCGTATGCGAAGAATGCTAAAGAGCCCGGATCCTTTGGAGGAGCAACGGAGGAAGGAATTGAAGCAAGCTGAATTCGGAACGGGTGGCCTGTTTGGCTAGTAGATTTGCTTGAAATCGTGAACTTCATCTTCGTGTATCTCACTAAACATGCTGGCAGATAAACATGCTTGAGGTGAGAGATGGACTCTTGCCAAAGTGGCTTATGATAATATCATTTATGCCATTTTTAGCAGGCATGTTTACTAGTGGAGTGAAGAAATGTACTATTTGCCTTTGCCAACATTTATGTTGCAAGCTAGATGTGATCCCTTCACTTGTGCTATTTTGATAGGTTACATCTTGACACTGCCAACATCGTAGGGTGTGGCATACAAATTTATCATTTTAGAAAGACCGGGTTCACTTGGAACTTGCGTATGTAAAATTATCTCTATTCGACACACTGTATACTATTTTAGAATTTTGTTTTCAATAGCAAAGCATCATGAATTTGTCATATTTCCATGTTCCTCATGTTCTGATTTCCTTAGTGTTTACTTGAGCAGTCGGTGTAAAGCCGAGGGACACTCTTTGCTTTTCATTGATGGCTGGATAGAGAGAAGGTAATATGTTAACCTAGTTTAGTACCTATGGAGTAAAATGGACATTACTTTTTTGCCGAGATTTTATTTATAGCTATTTTGTTTGCCATTTTTAATTGTAAGGATTGCGTTGAGTGTTTTTCGAGATGATCTTGCATCTGTTTCCAAGGTTTATGGGTGCACTTCACTTGCTGTTTGATTTTACATGATGTGCCTAACATAACCTACTTCTCATCGCTTCCCATGTAAATCATCCCTATGACCTATCTTTCATGCTCTTCTGTGTCGATTATAATTGTTTTCCATCAGGTTATAGTATTATTTACCATTCCAAAATTATTGTTTTAAGTAATCTGCTGCTGTTGCATGCACTTGTTTGTACAAGGCTATTCCCAGGTGTGGGAAATTAGGGATATAGCTTTCAGATGGTGGTTTTCTTGATGGTGTGTTTTTCCCCCAAAGAAGTGCGCACTTAGTTGCATTACAATATAGGAAAAAGTGATTCGAATCTGAATACTTCTGTTTAAGAGATCTTCGGCATGCTATGGGTTATCAAATGCGGTTCACAGAGGTTTTTTAAAAGCTAGGAACAGTATTGTTACTATGTAATGGTTCTTATGATGGTACTTGTGGTTTTGGCTACTTGTTAGGTTCAAAAGTGTCACTGTCTTTTTTAGCAGGGTGGACTGCTGAGTCCGAGCACTACAGCTTGTTTGCTTTTCCCAAATGACTTCCGTTTCCGATGGACTCAAAGACATAAACTGATCGTGCAACATCCATCCAAACTTTGATCCGTCCGTCATCAAATTAGCAATTCTTTTAAATTAATTCCCCTCGAAATCGTAATGTGGTCCTGCAAAGATTCTCATCTTTTCTGGGCACAATAGAGGTATAGTTCTTATTCTCTTTCTTGCATTTTTTATTTGTATAGATTCTTCCTTTGATTAATGCTGTATACTGGTAATCTGGTACTGGTTTGATATTCGAGGAGCTGCCACTGGTATTTCGTCCATCTGTGTTTTCAAGGCTTATTTGGACATATGTCTATTAAGTTACTTATAGGGAACTTTTTCCGTCCATGGCTCCTCGAGTCCCCGATAAGCATCTTATGGCTGTAGTTCTGTAATCTGTGTGATCAAAGTATTTCAAATCCAACAAATGGAACTTTGAAATGGTTTTACGGTTTAAATGAGCCACTTCTTGCTGACAAACTCGAAATAATTTTTAAGTTTGAATGACCATTGCATTGATCTCCACAACTGCACTGTCCTGTAATCAACTGCTCAAAATTCTCCTGTTTGGCATAACTGTAGAACTGTGCTATGTGCTGCTTTTCTTCAGATTGCCTTCGTAGGTATTTTAATCCTGTACCAGAGTTGCGCCAATGTCTGGCTTTCCTTTTTACTGTCTCGGTTTGTGAATTTGTGTGATAGCTTAAATCCTCATTGTGTACTGTTAATCCTTACTGTGATAAATTGACAACCAGAGTACTAGTATGTTTTAGAACTAGTAGTTCTTTTCTGCTCTAAATTTACCAAGTAATTTCTGATCTATTAGTATGTGGGAAAGAAAGACCTGTTTTTCTTCTAATTTATGCTGCTAAGGGGGCGTTTGGTTGGAACAAGGGAGAGGGAGAGAAAGGGATTCTCTTAGATTTTCCTTGTTTGTTTTGAAATTGCAATGGAATGAGGATGAAGAGAGTCGAACCCAACAAACATCTCACCAATTCAGCACTACCATCTGACACTGACACTACAGTATACACTTTTGCCGGTATTCCTCAGTTGACGAATGCTGGCGAGTCTCCTCTTGCAGCTGGCAACTTGGGCTAACCCTCCCGACACCCTCACAGCCCTTCGAAACTCACCCCCACCAACCTTTAAAATCCACCCTAACAACTAATAACACCCACCCACTCCACCAAAACGCCCTCCCCCACCCCCGGAAGCACCAAACCCTGTGTTTCCGTGGGCGTTTTGTTGTGGGTGTTTATAATTTTTAGGTGGTTCTTACATTTTTGAAGGGGATGGCGAGGCGGTGGTCCGTGAAGAGGAGTGCTAATGACAAGGCTTGAATGCGGACGCTGGTGGTGGTGGTGCCCAAGTGGTGGATTGTTACGGTGATAATTAAGTGGAGTAGTGTGGGTTGGCGGAAAGGGAATCCCAAACCCTAGGGGAGTGGGGGAATGGAGATCGAGGAGTTTTGGGGTACGTGAGTTGGAGAAAGGGAATGTACAGAATACTGGAACAGACAACTACAAAGTAATTGAAGGATTCGATTCCGTTTTCCTTTCTTGGAATCCCTCAACCCATTTTCCGTCACGCTTTGAGTTTAGTTATGATTTGTTAATACAGTATACTATTTTTGATAGTGTGTGCATTAGTTTCCTCTGATTTCTCTTTTCAGGTTAATTTTTTCTAGTTTTGACTTCGTTAACATTCCACACGACACGGTTAAAATCCGTTTTGAAACAGTGTATGCATTATGTTTGTTCACAGGTCTTGGTTCACTACCTCTGTAACTCTTGAGGCACCTTCTGAATGCAATTGTGTGTCGGTGTGACTGTGACTGTGTGACAGTTTTTGAATGCAATTCTGTGTGACTCCAGTGTAGTTGTTGTGAAGCTTCTGCATTGCAGTGTTCCAAAAAGACGCGACTAAATTCCGTTTTGAAACAGTGTATGCATTATGTTTGTTTACAGGTGTTTGTTCACTACCTTTTCTGAATGCAATTGTTTGTCGGTGTGACTGTGTGACAGTTTTTGAATGCAATTCTGTGCGACTTCAGTGTTGTTTTTGTGAAGCTTCTGCATTCCAGTGTTCCAAAAAGACGCGATTAAAATCCGTTTTGAAACTGATCGTGTTTACATTGTGCAGTACTCGGTAACTCTTGCGGCACTTTCTGAATGCAATTGTGTTTTCATCTGACCTGCAGACTTGCAGAAGTTGCAGTCAACTTACTGTCACTTTTCTCTGATGATGCATCGAGAGCTGTTTGTTAAACAAGCTTCCTCAGTTCTTTCCGTACTCGGTATTTTAGACCGGCTTTCATTGTGCATCTCGTTTGCAGACGGAAGCAGGTTAGTGATACACGACTATTCAAGATAATCGAGTTGGTACTTAGTACACGGACTGATTCATTCCACCTTCGCAGATGAAAGCCACTGAAAGAAAAGCTCGACATTTCCATGAAAATACAATTCTTTGAAAAGAAAAAACCCGACAATTTTCGTGTGCGAAGGTGTATAATATAAACTACTCCGTTTATAAAACCGTCTATTTTGGGGGTATTTTGATAGTTTCCCCATTATCATGGGCTCGTAAACTCGTGATTTGCTTATAATTTCGATCCATTCAACACTTCAATCTTATTCGTCTCAAACCCGTTAACCCGCTTTTCAAATAATCTTCTAGCTAGTGAGTTATGACCTAATCTTTTACTTTTGACCTAAAAAATGGTCTATTTTCCACATCCAAAAAATAATAAAAATTTCAAAAACCTTTTGAGAGCACCCAAGTTGGACAATAAGATCCATGATTCCATGCATATAAGACAACAAACAAACTAATACACCCCAAAAAAAGCCCAAAAGGCATTATTCTTTACTTGCTTATCATTCTAACTTAGCCCATATAACAACTCATGACTTCAAAGTAAAGTATTTTGTCATTTTTTTTGTCTCTTTCCCATGTCCAATTTTGTGTTACATACGGTTTTTAAATAATTGACGTTTTCATATAAAAATAATATTAATTTGAAAATTTTAAAAATTATAACGTGAGTATTTTTACGAAAATAATTTTTTAATATGGGTATATATATCATTTCAACTTTTTTGAAATCGTCACTTTTCTAAAAACAAGGTCGTCCATTCGTTGGTTGATCCCTTGCTATCTCGTTCTTGTGTTTGCTCGTTGTTTAGGTTGGTGAGTGAGAATTTCGCTCAGTGCAGTAGTCACCTTTGAGATTCTTCGATTTAAGTCATGACTTTTCACGAGTTTTTACTAAGTTAGCTAATATTTGTAATTATTAAAATATTTTTTTAAATGTAAAATGGATTTTTAATCTATTATTTTAGTTTAATTTTGATTCATAGGCATGTGATCTAGGTAGATCATGCCCATGCTACATTTGCCCATGAACATAACATGTTCATCAATCACCATCTATAGTTCACTTTAGTAGTTGGCACAAACCCTTACCCAATTCCAACCCTTCAGAAGCTTACTAGCTTACATCAATCCACCTAAATTTGCGACTGCGACGAATATATCCGTTCAAAACATAAAACAAACTTATACTCGTATTATTTATCAAATACAATAATAAATGAGATACAAATATACTCCGTATAAACACGGGTTATCTAATTCGGTCTGCCATCCTCTGAATCATGAATAGATTCAATCTAGAGTATATGATTCACCATTATTTCGAAATATGCTCTATGTTTAGCGAATCGTGGAGTATATGATAACCCAGATTTAAACCAACAAACAACAGACTTGTCTGTCATTTCACGAATCCAAACACAATCGGTTAAGAGAAAACCGAATTTAAAGGTTTACGAGTATTTTTTAATAGGTTTATTGAATAAACTTCACAAGTATCTTTTTATAAACAAATTTTAAATCAAACTTCGATGATTTTGCAGGTTTTATTTATTTAATTATTTATGAGTTCCAATTTTTTTGGGTGATCTGCAATCAACAACTCACTCATACTTCATTAGTCAGCTAGTAAGAAGAACTAGTCTTTTATTTTATTTTATTTTATTTATGTAATATGTATATATGTCAATTTCTTTCTCAATCAGAAATTCGGGTTCATTTCTAGACAGATCTTCCCCCCAAATTTGTGCAAAACAAGACTACCAAATCAATCAATCATCATCTCCAATCATTTTTTGTTTCAAAGTTGTAATCTTTTTTATGTTTATTTTTTCAATTATTTTGATAAATTTTGGTGAAATTCCAATCTTTTGCACAAATTTTGAAACCCCATATATTAAATTTCTCATGTTTTGATCAAATCCATCATCTTTCTCACTTATAAATCTTTTTTTTGATCATCAATTCATCATACAAGTGATCAAATCACACTAGTTATAGCAAATTTGGAAACCACATGAGTTAAATTTCTCATGTTTTGATCAAAGTTATCATCTTTCTCACTTTTAAATCACTTCCCCCCAAATTTGGGTAAATTTCATAGCTTTTGTACAAATTTGGAACAATTACCGTGAGACCGTTTCATACGAGTTTTTGTGAATTTGGAAACCCCACAAGTTAAATCTCTCATATTTTGATCAAAGTTGTCATCTATCTCACTTTCCAAATGGATATAGACAACCCAACAACACCATCAACAACAACAACAAATGTTGGTATTCAAACCCCATTTCTTGATCAAACAAATGAAACCCACCAACAAATTCCTAATCATAATCGTAATCGTAATCATAATCATAATCATACTCAAAAGGATGATGTTGATGTTGTTGTTGTTCTTGATGGGGAGTATGATGACACCCAACTTGACAAAACCCTTCAAAGATTAGAATTTTGTTTAAGATTTCTTGGTTTTGATCAAAGTAATGTGTTTAGATTTGTCTTGTCTTGGGTTGTGTTCTTTGTCATATGTGTGGCTGTTCCTGTTGTTATACTTGAGTTTACTCACTGCTCAAAATGTGATAGTTACCAAATGAGGGAATTTGAGTATGAAGTTCTTACCTCACATGTTCTTCTTGCTGCTGCTTCTTTGATTTCTTTGTCCTATAATCTTAACAAAAAAGGGATCAGAAAATTCTTGTTTGTTGATAGATATAGAGGTCATACCTCTAGGTTCATGGGCCAATATATCCAAAAGATTAAGGTATATGATCATTTTTTTTATTTCAATCATGTTTTTTCATTAGTTATTTTGTTTGACGTTTTCAGATAATGATTCATGTTAGTCGACCCCAAATCCTTTTGGAACTAAGGCTCGGATGTTGTTGTTATTGTTATTTTATTGTTTTTATGTAGTTTGAATCTATGTTACTTGGACTCGTTTATAGGTATCTGATAGTGTTCAGACTCGGTTATTCTTATGAAAAATGTGCATGTTTTGGCTTAAAATGAGGTATTGAAGTGTCATGCACATGTCCAAGTGTCACTGTCGAACACAGGTGCGTGATGGAATAAGAAGAGTCGGAGTAACATAGGTCTGACTGCTTATGTAGTTATGCGGTTATGCCTGAATTGATGGCTTCATATTATAGTTATGTTATTCGACCCCAAATCATTTCGAGTCATGCACATGTCCAAGTGTCGAGTGTTTACGGTACATGATGGAATAAGAAGAGTCCGAGTAACATAGGTTTGAATGCTTATGCAGTTATGCCTGAATTGATGGCTTCATATTATAGTTCTGTTATTCGACCCCGGATCATTTCGAGACTAAGCATTTGTTGTCGTTGTTGCTGCTGCTGTTGGTGCTGATGCTTTTATGTAGTCTGAATGCTTTGAAGGTTTCATTCCATATGATCGCTATTCCAAATCATTTCGAGATTAAGCATTTGTCGTCGTTGTCGGCTTAACATTCCGAAGAAGTTCTAATTTTGTTCTAATACATATTTCCCTGCATTTTTTTGTTTATTTTGTATTTTCATGCATTTTTTTACGAACTTACTCTTGATCGTTTAATGACCTCTCATATTTAATACTTTTTTACCTGCATTTTTTTGTTCATTCGTATTTTCATGAATTTTTTTAACAAACTTACTCGTGTAATTTTAGTTACCTCGCGTATTTAATACGATCATTTGCACTTACAGGAGCTTTTTGTGGTTATATTCTTTAGGACTCTTATACCTTGCTCTTGATGTCGCTCCTCCCGTGTTGCATCCTAAAGTTCGCTCACGAATTCACACGGATGTTATACGTGCAAAACCAATCGTGGTGGCAAGCCGGATTGGTTGTCTCGGCTTTGGTCATATCGTGGACCTACGTAAGTGCTATAACTTTAGCCGCATGCATTCTCTTCCATTTAGCGTGCAGTTTACAAATCATTCATTTCGAAGATTATAAGAATCTTTTGGAACGAGAATCGAGTATTTTGAGTTTGATGGAGGAGCATATTAGATTACGGGATTATCTTTCGAAAATCAGTCATAGATTTCGGAAATATCTTCTCTTGGTCTTCCTGCTTGTTACAGCGAACCTGTTTATGACCCTCGTTCAGATCACGGGAGTCAATGGACGAGTTACTTTCTTAAATGGCGGAAATTTCGCTGTAAGTTCGACTGCATTTCTTAGAAATCTTGCTCATCATTTTCTGAATTAAGGGCCCCCATTCTTTTGGATTGTAGACTTGTAGTAGGCTTAACTCAACTAAACCGAACCGAAGTGGGTCAACTAGGTCGGGTTCGCGTGGTTCAGCTTCTGGTCGGACCAACAGAAAAATGGGTTGACTTCGGATGGGGCCGTGTCATTTCGGTTTTTGTTATTTTCAATTTTTTTAAGGATATTAACTCATTTTCTATAAAAACATTTGGGCAGTTTCGGGTTAGGCCGGGTCGATTTGGGTTACGGGTCGAACTCAGATCTTAACTTCGGGTGTCGGGTCGGGTCAATTTTGCTTGAACTCAACTGAATTGAGCGGAAATGAAGTTGAAAAGAACCGGGCCTTAGTACCGTTTTATGCTTTATTTTCTGTTTTACTAGTATATAGGCGATATAGGGATGTGTAGTGTGTTATATAAATCGTCGTCTAATTTCAGGTGACGTCGTTGGTTCAAGTAGTAGAAACACTTCTCTGTCTGCATGCTGGCACGAAGATTTCCCACAGAGCGCAGGGAATCGGGGCCGTGGCATGTAAATGGCATGCATTGGTAACCTGCAAGTCATTCGAAGGAAGTCGACATTCGCTTTCGTTGGCGTCGTTGTCCTCAAACTGTTCCGATAGTGATCTCGAAGCGTTTGAAACAATCGATGGCATTACTCTTCGTAATCATTCACATTTCGCTTCCGTATCTTCTCATAATAAGAGGCAATCGTTCGGTAAGTCTATTTCTACTCCAAGTTTACACTAAACCGACCCACAGCGTAGATGTCTTAGTCTAGTGGTTGAGACGATGGAGATATTCCGGACAATAGGTCGTAGGTTCGATTCCCCCTCCCTCGTTATTGATATGCGATTAAGTTCGGTTTTATTTCTACAAGTTTGATATTCCGGACCGGACCGGACCGGACCAGATTGACCCCGACCGGCAACCCAAAAAATCCAAACCCGCGGACCGGATCGGTTAACAATGAAACCCGGACTGGACAGGACCGTACAGTCCGGGTCGGTCGGGTTTGCCGGTCCGGGTCACGTTTTGAAGCCCCCCTACTTGGTGCTGCGACTAAGTGCGCACTTCGTTAAAAAAACACCAAACCGAACACGACTCTCTATTGCCCGGGATCGGAAATCGGAAGATTGCTTGTTGTTTAGCCTTGTTTCGAGCTTTATACCGTGTGTGAAGCACTCGTAGGAGTCGTTCAATACCCGTTCTCCACGCAATTTCATTTGAAAGCCGTCTCTTTGTATTCTCGATTCCGACTCATATATCGATGAGACGATGGATTGTCGATTAAGAAGTGCTATGATCGTGTTAATTTGATTTTTCCGACAATATTTTTGATTTATGCTCGAGTGCTCGACGATACTGACACGTATTTTCAGTGATGTATTTGCAGACGAATCCCGGAGGAATCACTTTGTACGGATGGGTAGTGGATCGTTCGCTACTTACGATCATCTTCTCTATAGAGCTCTCGCTCGTCCTTTTCGTCCTCGGTCAAACCATTATCTTCTCATCGACTCCTTCGTGACATTATTCTTTCATTCTTGAAGGCGGTTGTCGTAAAGCGAAAACTACTCTTACGTAAATTAGAAGGTCAAATTAATTAGTCGACGTTGACTTTTTTTTCTTTCGCTTTGTACATTTTTGTATACCATTTTGTAAATGTTATGGTATTAGGAGATATATGTAAATATACGGTAATTTATGACGCTTTGAAGAAACTGTATAATATACGGTAATTTCTAATTGTCGCGGTTTTAAATGGGGAAGTCGAAACTCCGATTATTGTGAAAATTATGTAAAATTGATTCGGGAATATGTGAAGATTATATTCCGATTGTGTAAGGGATAAATTGGCTTAAGTATAATCGATACACAAATCCAACTTTATTATGCCTATGAATCGCAAATTGTTAAAGAATGAATTTCGTCACGTCGCTTACTAAAAATATATACTTAACACATACTAAAAGATCGTGAATCAGCGAATCTGGTAACCGTGATGTAAAGGGCGTTCGACACAAAAAATATTAGACCTACCAAAAATGTCACGACCCGACACCAAAACAGAAGATCCAAGCTTGATTCGCAACTAGAATTGACATGCTCAAAGTGTTAATTACCGTTTAAGATCTACTCGTACTCAATAATATTTTTAGAGAGGTTGAACCTGAGCCCCGAAAATGAACTTCCCAACCCGGTTAGCCTTGTTCTTTCTAGCTGAAACTAACTGAAGTTAAAATGTCTGAACTAAACGATCCTGAATTGAACTGAACTGAAAGTCTGAATATAAGTTGGGAACGAAAACCGTCTTAACATTCTAAATTCAAATCCTTGAAAATCCGAGTGTTTTGTACTCAGGAAAGAGCCAACCCAAACCCAAACCCAAACCCAAACCCAAACCCGACTCGGAAAAGAGCCGACCCAAACTAAACCCGATTGATCCGTTTATAAGGTCGACATACTTAAAAAAAAGCCCATATAATTTAATAAGCCCAATTGATTTTTTTTTTTAAATGAATTTTGACTTTTTAAATAAAAACACAAATTCTTGGGAGAGACGGTCTTTCAATAACTTATTGAGAGACCACTCTTCAGTATCACTCTATGTCTTATTCGTATCCTCAAATGACAATTTTGTTTGTACCTGTTTGTATAGGAAGCGTACCCTCTTTATATTTGTATACTCTTTTATGTTAATCGTACCTACTTCTATTAGGTTTGGTACCACTGCTACTTTCATTTGTACTTAGTCTCTCAGTAAAGTTAATGAGAGACCGTCTCTCAGCAGACCTACTCAAATAAAAATAAATAAATCTAACTCGTAGTATTTCGAATTCAAACTATAAAGATACCAAAAACGCTCGTTTTTCTTTTTAAATATCTCTCTCTCTTTCACTCTCTTTCACTCTCTAACGGTCGAATTTCTTCGAATCAAAAGTAAAGTAAAATCCCTCTTCATTTCATCATCTTCTTCTTCTTCACATAATTCCGATTTCAACTTCGATTTCAATTTCAATTTCAATCGCATCTGAACATCGATTTGTGATTTTAGTACAAGGTTAGCGATTTTTTGAGTTTGTGATTAGTCAGTTTGATTTTCGTTTGTTGATTAGTCGATTAAATTACGTTAATTGTTGTCTGAAATTAATTGTGATTGTTTGTTCTTCTGAAATTAATTGTGATTTTGTGATTCAGTATGAGTTTGAATTGAGTAGAAGGTTAGCGATTTTTTTGAGTTTGCGATTAGTTAGTTTGATTTTGTTTGTTAATTCGTCGATTAAATTACGTTATTTCGTCTTTTCGGCATAAATTTATCGTGATTTGGAGTTATTGATTGTTTGTTCTTCTGAAATTTGTTGTTATTTTGTGATTTTGTGATCAGTCATTTTGATTTCGTTTGTTCGTTTGTTATTTCGTCTGTTCGTTTGAAATTAATCATGATTTGGAATTATCGATTGTTTGTTCTTCTGAAATTAGTTGTGATTTTTTGAGTTTGTGAAGTTAGTTTGATTTCGTTTGTTGTTTGTTAATTCGTCGATTAAATTATGTTATTTCGTCTGTTCATCGTAAATTAATCGTGATTCGGAGTTATCGATTGTTTGTTTTTGTGAAATTAAGTGTGATTTTGTGATTCAGTATGAGTTTGAATTGAGTGAATTTTGGATCCTAGAAAAATGCGTAATTCGATTTTTAGTTTACTGTTCGTTGGATTATCGATTGTTTAGTATGATTTGAGTTGAATGTGTTCATGTAATAGTGGAAATCGACAAATCGTACCGGAATTTTAATGTTTCATTCCAGAATTAGGGTTTAGACTTGAATTTGATGTTGAAAATTAGTACTGAATTGAGTATGTTTTATGTGAAGTTATTAGCTGTTTGAATGTGTTCATGTAGTAGTGGAAATCGACAAATCGTACCGGAATCCTAATGTTTCATTCCAGAATTAGGGTTTAGACTTGAATTTGATGTTGAAAATTAGTACTGAATTGAGTATGTTTTATGTGAAGTTATTAGCTGTTTGAATGTGTTCATGTAGTAGTGGAAATCGACAAATCGTACCGGAATCCTAATGTTTCATTCCAGAATTAGGGTTTAGACTTGAATTTGATGTTGAAAATCATGTTTTATGTGAAGTTATTAGCTGTTTGAATGTGCTCATGTAGTACTGGTAATCGTACCGGAAATCTGGAATCCTATAGTTTCATCCAAAAATTAGGGTTTAGACTTGAATTTGATGTTGAAAATTATGTTTTATGTGAAGTTATTAGCTGTTTGACTAATTATGGGTGGAGTAAAGTCTTTCACTTTCAAGATAATCCCAAAAATTAGGGTTTAGACTTGAATTTGATGTTGAAAATTATGTTTTATGTGAAGTTATTAGCTGTTTGACTAATTATGGGTGGAGTAAAGTCTTTCACTTTCAAGATAATCCCAAAAATTAGGGTTTTGACTTGAATTTGATGTTGAAAATTATGTTTTATGTGAAGTTATTAGCTGTTTGACTAATTATGGGTGGAGTAAAGTCTTTCACTTTCAAGATAATCCCAAAAATTAGGGTTTTGACTTGAATTTGATGTTGAAAATTATGTTTTATGTGAAGTTATTAGCTGTTTGACTAATTATTGGTGGAGTAAAGTCTTTCACTTTCAAGATAATCCCAAAAATTAGGGTTTTGACTTTGAATTTGATGTATAAAAACTATGTTCATGTGAAGTTATTAACTATTTGGATGATTATTGGTTTTCAAAGATAATCCCAAAAATTAGGGTTTTAGACTTTGGAATCTGATTTTGTTGAATCTTTGGTTTATGTTTCCAGATCATGATTGTATTTAATGTAATTAGGGATAATTACGGAAAATAATCTTGTTCGATTTTGAAGTCCGGATTTAATCATAATCATCCGAAATTTCAATTTTGTAGATCAAAAATCTTAACTTTTATTTAATGTAATTGGGGGTAATTATGGAAAATAATCTTGTTAAAGTTTGAACTTCGGATCACGTGGTATCTATTTGACCAGTTTCAACTTAAAGCGGATATACACATCTTATACAGGAATTCACGCTGTTTTTTCTGTGTCGGATTTTGACGATTTTGTTGTATGTTAATGTGGTTTCAGGTGAAAATCTGGTGTTTCTGAATATGACGAGTGCGCCAAATGACCTGCTTTTACAGGCTGAAACGACATGCGGGTCGCTTTTATTTGAACTTCAGGTACTTACTGAGACTGTAGTATTATTGACGGATTTATCGGGTATTCAGAATCTGAACTTCAAGTTCTTATTGAGATTAATGTATTTCGGGGATAACTGTGGTTATAATTGACGGATTTATCAGGCATTTAGAACCTGAACTTCGAGTTCTTATTGAGATTGTTGTTATAATTGACGGATTTTTGAGGTAGTTAACATATGAACTTCAGGTACTTATTGAGATTGTATAATTTTGGGGATAACTGTGGTTTATTATTGACGGATTTATCGGGTATTTAGAATCTGAACTTCGAGTTCTTATTGAGA
Source organism: Agrostemma githago (assembly GCA_958450325.1). Classification (NCBI taxonomy): domain Eukaryota; kingdom Viridiplantae; phylum Streptophyta; class Magnoliopsida; order Caryophyllales; family Caryophyllaceae; genus Agrostemma; species Agrostemma githago. Next base: position 400,319 of record OY288260.1, read on the forward strand.
TTATAACATTTCGGGAATAAATGTGGTTATAATTTACGGATTTATAAGGCATTTAGAATATGAACTTCAGGTACTTATTGAGATTGTATAATTTTGGGGATAACTGTGGACCTGTGGTTTTTATTATTGACGGATTTATCGGGTATTTAGAATCTGAATTTCGATTTCTTATTGAACTGTGTTCCTTTTGTTCGTCATTGACGTGTGCAGAAAATATGGGACGAGGTGGGCGAGACTGAAGCATCGAGGGATAAGATGTTATATGAGCTTGAACAAGAGTGTCTGGAAGTATACAGGAGGAAAGTCGATCTAGCAAACCGTTCTAGGGCTCAGCTACGCCAGGCGATTGCTGATTCTGAGGCCGAACTTGCAGCTATTTGTTCTGCTTTAGGCGAGCTTCCGGTACATATTAGGCAGGCAGGTTATCCGAACTTACACTTTTATCGCTGTTATTAGATTGTCGTATGAATATTCTTCATTTATCGCTGTTTTTTCTGTGTTTATAGTTTTTATATCGTAATGTCTGATTTCAGAATAATCCTAGCATCAATGCAGATAAATTTATCGCTGTTATTTGATTGTCGTGTGAATATTCTTCATTTTTATACAGTATGCTCTACGGGTTTTGTTGTTTCGTGATGACCCTTCATAGTTTAAAAACTCGATCAATGGAAGTATTAGCTTTTTCTCTGTTTATAGTTTTTTATACCGTAATGTCTGATTTCGGAATAATCCTAGCATCAATGCAGGTAAATTTATCGTAAATTCATCTACTAATAACGACAGTATTATTGCTTTTACACCTTGTTGTGCTCGTACTTCTAAGTTAAAAGGGAATAATAATAACTGAGTTAAACATTGCAGTCGGAACAAAATGGCCGAAGTTTGATAGAAGAGCTCAACACTATTCTTCCCGAGCTAGAAGAGATGCGGAAAAGAAAACTAGAAAGAAGAAACCAATTTGTCGAAGTTATCGGTCAGATTCAGAAGGTATCCATGGAGATTTTCGGATCCAACGGATATGAAAGCTCACAGACACTAATTGATGAAAATGACCTTTCTGTAAGACGGTTTGAAGAACTGCAAAAACATCTCGAGTCCCTACAAAGGGAAAAGGTCGTCGATTTTTTAGTTGTCGTTATTTCATTTTGTCAATTGAAAACCGAACATATACTGATAACGATTGATCTTTGAATTGCAGAGTGATCGCGTAAAGCAGGCAATGGAACACTTGAGTGTTTTGAGCTCGTTGTGCACTGTCCTCGGGTTGGATTTCAAAGAAACCGTGAGGGATCTTCATCCTAGCTTAACTGAAGGCGACGAAAGTTTGTGTATAAGTACCGAAACACTTAAGCTGATGGAGTCCACCATCAGTAAACTGCAAGAGCTCAAAATCCAGAGAATGCAGAGGGTATAGTACAAAAAAAACGCCTTTCTCGGATTATTATTTGTTTTCTTTTTTGATCTTATTTGCAATCTGATCTGAAAAATTACGCAGCTTCAAGATCTTGCGACGATGTTGGTGGAGCTCTGGAATCTCATGGATACACCAGTGGAGGAGCAACAAGCGTTCCAAAACGTGACGTGCAAAATTGCTGCATCACACGAGGAGATCACTGACCCTGACATTCTTTCTTCTGATTTCATTAAACATGTGAGCTATATTTTCTGATCACGACGAGATCATTCTTTCTTCTGATTTCACGGCTATATTTTCATGAAAAATATGCATATTTTGGCTTAAAATGGGGCCTCCGTGTGTCCAACAGACACCAAAAAATATGCATATTTTCTACTGTACTTGTTTTAGTATATTCTCAATCTATATTATTTAGACACGTTTAAAAATATCTGACACGGGTGTGTGTCCAAATGTCGAACGGCTATATTTTCATGAAAAAATATGCATATTTTGGCTTAAAATGAGGTGTGTCGGAAAATCTCTAACGGAAATGTAATTATCTTTCCAGGTTGAGACGGAAGTTTTCAGGTTGGAAGAGTTCAAATCTAGCAAGATGAAAGAACTAGTCCTGAAAAAGAGGGTAGAGTTAGAGGAACTTTGTAGGAAGACACATCTACTTCCTGAAGGAGAGGCTGAAATCGAAAGTCTACTTGACGCGATTGAAACCGGTATCTCGCTTATTATAAGTTTATAACTTCAATTCTATATATTGGTTGACGCCTGACGGTCTATATGTCGCGTTTTTTTTATTCTGAATGTTGATTTATCGGAAATACAGGAGCTTTAGACCCTGGTTCTGTCCTCGAGCAAATTGAGATGGAAGTTGCTAAGGTTAAAGAGGAAGCCTTTAGTCGGAAGGACATACTGGAGAGAGTCGAGAAGTGGGTATCGGCTCGTGAAGAGGAGGAATGGCTAGAGGATTATAATTTGGTAAGCATGCTCATATATATACAGAAACCGTGTCAGAACATGTGGGACCTACCGCCTCTGAGACCGACCTCTACTGTCGAAAATTTATGATGTTCTTATATGCATTGTGATGAAAATCAGAAAACAGGTACAAATGTACAATGCATCTCGTATATAGAGATCGTACGAGACCACCTTGTACAAAAAATAGTGTGCTCGTCGATTTTTTTTGAAACTCGATGTTTTTTGATGTTGAAAATTGGCTGCTGCGTGCGTACTGCAGGATGAAAACAGATACAATGCAGGCAGAGGCGCTCATCTTATCCTCAAACGTGCTGAAAAAGCTCGAATACTAGTTAATAAGATTCCTGGTAAGTTTTCCAGACGTGCGTACTGTCGATTTCCAGACTTTGACAGTGCATTGTGTTTTCTTTTTCTTCGGAAAAATGTCGGATTACTTACTGTCATATTGTATGTTTGGTAGGGATGGTCGAGGCTTTAGCAGCGAAAGCTCTTAGCTGGGAGAATGAACGAGGAGTCGTGTTCATGTATGACGGGGTAAGTTTCACGTTTCAAATCACGTGAAGCAAATACTCGATCAATACGATTCTTAAACCCGTTTTCATTTACCATCGTGTTCTGTGACTGTAAAATTATTCTCTCAGATTCGTCTACTTTCAATGCTCGAGGAATACATGATAGTACGACAAGAGAGGGAACAAGAGAAGAAACGACAACGGGTACAAATATCAAATAACATCATCAATTTATCATCGTGTTGCCTCGAATATCATTATATATCATTACATTGTCTAACAACGACATTCACATTATCGTAAAATTCAGGAACAGAAAAAACTTCAAGGGCAGTTCATTACAGAACAAGAGGCAATGTTCGGATCAAAGCCGAGTCCATTAAAGAGCGGGAAGAAAGCTTCAAGGATGTCGATGGGAGGAGCAACAGCAACCAATAATAGACGAATGTCTGTTGGTGGCAACATGATTCAAACTCCGAGGCCTATTTCATCTCATTCTACGAGAGCCACTCCAAGTTCACGTCCTGTGAAGAAAGACGACAACCAACGAACAAAAACCAACGGTTAGTGCTTATGCCATTTTTTCCTTCTGCAATTAATCGTAGAACAAAAAACACGGAATTCCAACTTTTTTAAATCGCAAAAATGAAACACAGCAAAATAATTCAACTGTATATTGTCAATTTTTACTCAAAAATATTGATTTCTACTCAAAAACACGGAATTCCAATTTTTTTTTTAAATTGCCAAAATGAAACACAAACTGCTGAAATTCTGCAAAAAATGCAACTGTATATTGTCGATTTCTACTCAAAGATATCGTGAAGTCGTGAACACCTATAACATTTTTTTCAACTGTATATTGTCGATACCATTTTTTTCTTCTGCAATTAAGCGTAGAACAAAAAAAACACGGAATTCCATTTTTTTTTAAAGTCGCATAAATGAAATTCAACTGTATATTGTCGATTTCTACTCAAAGGTATCATGTAATCATGAACACCTATAACGCAGAAAAATACAGAATTCCAATTTATTAGAACCGAAAAAATGTAACACAAACTGAAATAATATTGTTGATTTCCATGCAATAGGAATTCATCTGCAATACTCGTATTACTGAAAGATATCGTGAAAACCTATAATGCAGAAAACTACCAGTAAAGTTAATACGACGACAGTCTGTCGATTACATTACAATAGGAATTCATGTGAAATTCGAGTATTAATCGTAGCGTTCTTTTTCATGTACAGCGAGGAGAGCATTAGACGTTACGAATCTACCAGCAAGAAACTACACAGCATTCAATGGCCGTGAATCCGAACCTGCTGCTACTGTAAGAAAACCCTTCTCACCCGTCTCTTCCATTGCATCTTCAAGAGCAAACGGAGACTTCTTCGACGACCAAAACATCTTCTCTGAAAATCATACGCCTCAGAAAACCGTCACCAAATCTAATAATAATAATAGTACCGTTCTTGAAACGCCTTCGAAGATAATACATGCTGTCGTGGATGAAGAAAACCGCACTCCGAATGTTAAGTGCATTCCAGTCCCGATGACTCCCAAAACGGTTTCGGCCCCAATGGTGACGTCGATGACACCAGCTCAAACAATGTCGGTGGAAGAAAGGAACGACGATGTGGAGTACTCGTTTGAGGAACGGAGAGCTGGGTTTGTCGTGCCCGTGCCCAATACTCATCATCATCTAAAGAGGGCTATACTGGTATGAATGTATGATATCGAGTACAAAAAACAAGTCACACGAATGTTTCTCGAGAGTCGAGACTGATGATTACGATTTCTGAAGTCAAATTATTTTGGCTGATATATCTTCGATTACTCGCTTGTAAAATGATTTGAAGTTGTTCGAGGATTAACACTCTTTGGTTTGTACCATAACTCGAGATATGTTTTAGTCGATAGGACCCTCTCGTTTTCCTACTACATGAATTCCGAACATAAACAACATGAATGAAGCTAACATCAATCTTCCTACTACATCTTCGCGGTCTAGGATCTCGAGGATTCAACAAATCCGCTTTCAACGAGTTTTCGATTGTTAGTCAATGCACGTTTATCGCCTTCAAACACCCTCATATCTACTCCGTAGTACCTAAAAACATGGTAGAACACGTTATCTTACCTAAGGAACCTACCACACGATTTTCGACCATTTACATTTCGGGGTCCCGGATCTTCGAAAAACGTGTTCGTTATCTGACCTAAGGAACCTACCACATGTTGAACATACACCACGATTTCGGCCGTTCGGAAGGTCGTTTCGGGCCACGTCTTGTTTTCATCCTGCTTTACTACTACGTCTTCGTGGTGCCTCAAGGATGTCTCGAGTTCAATTTCCTACTACATCTTCGCGGTCTAGGATCTCGAGAATTCAATAAATCTGCTTTCCATGAGTTTGTGATTGTTAATCAATGCACGTTTATCGCCTTCACACACCCTCACATCTACTCCGTAGTACCTAAAAACTTGGGAGAACATGTTATTTGACCTAAGGAACCTACCACGCGATTTTGGGCCATTTTCATTTCGGGGTCCCGGATCTCCGAAAAATGTGTATTATACACTACGCTTTCGGCCGTCCAGGAGGTCGTTTCGGGTCACGTCTAGTTTTCATCCTGTTTTACTACTACGTCTTCGTGGTGCTTCCAAGATGTCTCGAGTTCAATTTCAGCCTCAAATGACACGTGAAAATGTTGTTTGCGTGAGTTTTCGATAGCTAGCCGATGCACATTTATCGCCTTCAAACACCCTCATATCTACTCCGTAGTACCTAAAAACTTGGGAGAACATGTTATTTGACCTAAGGAACCTACCACGCGATTTTCGATCATTTTCATTTTGGGGTCCCGGATCTCCGAAAACATGTATTATACACTACGATTTCGGACATCCGGAAGGTTCTTTCGGGCCACGTCTTGTTTTCATCCTGTTTTACTACTACGTCTTCGTGGTGCCTCCAGGATGTAACGAATTCAATTTCAGCCTCAAATGACACGTGCAAATGCTGTTTGCGTAAATTTTCGATAGCTAGCCGATGCACGTTTATCGCCTACAAACGCCCTCATATCTACTCCGTAGTACCAAATAACTTGGGAGAACACGTTATCTGACCTAAGGAACCTACCACACGATTTTCGACCATTTTCATTTCGGGGTCCCGGATCTCCGAAAAACGTGTATTATACACTACGATTTCGGCCGTCCGGGAGGTCGTTTCGGGCCACGTCTTGTTTTCATCCTGTTTTACCACTACGTCTTCGTGGTGCCTCCAGGATGTCTCGAGTTCAATTTCAGCCTCAAATGAAACGTGCAAATGCGGTTTGCGTGAGATAGCTAGCCGATCCACGTTTATCGCTTTCAAACACCCTCATATCTACTCCTAAGTACCTAAAAACTTTGGAGAACACGTCATCTGACGTAAGGAACCTACCACGCGATTTTCGACCATTTTCATTTCGGGGTCTCGGATCTCCGAAAAACGTGTATTATATATACACTACGATTTCGGCCGTCCGGGAGGTCGTTTCGGGCCACGTCTTGTTTTCATCCTGTTTTACTACTACGTCTTCGTGCTGCCTCCTGGATGTCTCGAGTTCAATTTCTGGCTCAAACGACACGTGCAAATGTTGTTTGCGTGAGTTTTCGATAGTTGGCCGATGCACGTTTATCTCCTTCAAATACCCTCATATCTACTCCGTTGTACCTAAAAACTTGGGAGAACACGTTATCTGACCTAAGGAACCTACCACGCGATTTTCGACCGTTTTCATTTCGGGGTCCCGGATCTCCGAAAAACGTGTATTATACACTACGATTTCGGCCGTCCGGGAGGTCCTTTCGGGCCACGTCTTCTTTTCATCCTGTTTTACTACTACGTCTTCGTGGTGCCTCCAGGATATCTCGAGTTCAATTTCAGCCCCAAATGACACGTGCAAATGCTGTTTGCGTGAGTTTTCGGTAGCTAGCCGATGCACGTTTATTGCCTTCAAACACCCTCATATCTACTCCGTAGTGCCATAAAACTTGGGAGAACGCGTTATCTGACCTAAGGAACCTACCACGCGATTTTCGACTATTTTCATTTTGGGGTCCCGGATCTCCGAAAAACGTGTATTATACACCACGATTTCGGCCGTCCGGAAGGTCGTTTCGGGCCACGTCTTGTTTTCATCCTGCTTTACTACTACGTCTTCGTGGTGCCTCAAGGATGTCTCGAGTTCAATTTCCTACAACATCTTCGCGGTCTAGGATCTCGAGAATTCAACAAATCTGCTTTCCACGAGTTTGTGATTGTTAATCAATGCACGTTTATCGCCTTCACACACCCTCACATCTACTCCGTAGTACCTAAAAACTTGGGAGAACACGTTATCTGACCTAAGGAACCTACCACGCGATTTTGGACCATTTTCATTTCGGGGTCCCGGATCTCTGAAAAACGTGTATTACACTACGATTTCGGCCGTCCGGGAGGTCTTTTCGGGCCACGTCTTCTTTTCATCCTGTTTTACTACTACGTCTTCGTGGTGCCTCCATGATGTCTCGAGTTCAATTTCAGCCTCAAATGACACGTGCAAATGCTGTTTGCGTGAGTTTTCTGTAGCTAGCCGATGCACGTTTATCGCCTTCAAACACCCTCATATCTACTCCGTAGTACCTAAAAACTTGGGAGAACGCATTAACTAACCTAAGGAACCTAACACGCAATTTTCGACCATTTTCATTTCGGGGTCCCGGATCTCCGAAAAACGTGTATTATACACTATGATTTCGGCCGTCCGGGAGGTCGTTTGGGGCCACGTTTTGTTTTCATCCTGTATTACTACTACGTCTTCGTGGTGCCTCCATGATGTCTCGAGTTCAATTTCAGCCTCAAATGACACGTGCAAATGCTTTTTGCTCGAGTTCGAGTTTTCGATAGCTAGCCGATGCACGTTTATCGCATTCAAACACTCTCATATCTACTCCGTAGTACCTAAAAACTTGGGGGAACGCGTTATCTGACCAAAGGAACCAACCACGCGATTTTTGACCATTTTCATTTCGGGGTCCCGGATCTTCGAAAAACGTGTATTATACACTACGATTTCGGCCATCCGGGAGGTCGTTTCGGGCCACGTCTTGTTTTCATCTTGTTTCACTACTACGTCTTCGTGGTGCCTCCAGGATGTCTCGAGTTCAATTTCAGCCTCAAATGGCACGTGCAAATGCTGTTTGCGTGAGTTTTCGGTAGCTAGCCGATGCACGTTTATCGCCCTCAAACACCTTCATATCTACTCCGTAGTACCTAAAAACTTGGGAGAGCACGCTATCTGGCCTAAGGAGCCTACCACGTGATTTTTGACCATTTTCATTTCGGGGTCCCGGATCTCCGAAAAACGTGTACTATACTCTACGATTTCGGCCGTCCGGGAGGTCTTTTCGGGCCACGTCTTGTTTTCATCCTGTTTTACTACTACGTCTTCGTGGTGCCTCCAGGATGTCTCGAGTTCAATTTCAGCCTCAAATGGCACGTGCAAATGCTGTTTGCGTGAGTTTTCGGTAGCTAGCCGATGCACGTTTATCGCCTTCAAACACCCTCATATCTACTCCGTAGTGCCTTAAAACTTGGGAGAACACGTTATCTGACCTAAGGAACCTACCACACGATTTTCGACTATTTTCATTTTGGGGTCCCGGATCTCCGAAAAACGTGTATTATTAACTACGATTTCAGCCGTCCGGGAGGTCGTTTCGGGCCATGTCTTCATCCTATTTTAATACTACGGCTTCGTGGCGCCTCCAGGATGTCTCGAGTTCAATTTCAGCCTCAAATGACACGTGCAAATGTTGTTTTCGTGAGTTTTCGGTAGCTAGCCGATGCACGTTTATCGCTTTCAAACCCTTTAATATCTACTCCGTAGTGCCTTAAAACTTGGGAGAACACGTTATCTGACCTAAGAAACCTACCACGCGATTTTCGACTATTTTTATTTCGGGGTCCCGGATCTCCGAAAAACGTGTATTATACATTACGATTTCGGCCGTCCGAGAGGTCTTTTTGGGCCACGTCTTCTTTTCATCCTGTTTTACTACTACGTTTTCGTGGTGCCTCCAGGATGTCTCGAGTTCAATTTCAGCCCCAAATGACACGTGCAAATGCCGTTTGCATGAGTTTCCGATAGCTAGCCGATGCACGTTTATCGCATTCAAACACCCTCATATCAACTCCGTAGTGCCTAAAAACCTGGGAGAACACGTTATCTGACCTAAGGAACCTACCACGCGATTTTCAACCGTTTTCAATTCGGGGTCCTGGATCTCTGAAAAACGTGTATTATACACTACGATTTCAGCCGTTCTGGAGGTCGTTTCGGGCCACGTCTTGTTTTCATCCAGTTTTACTAATACGTCTTCGTGGTGCTTCCGAGATGTCTCGAGTTCAATTCCAGTCTCAAATGACACGTGCAAATGTTGTTTGCGTGAGTTTTCGGTAGCTAGCCGATGCACGTTTATCGCATTCAAACACCCTCATATCTACTCCATAATACCTACAAACTTGGGAGAACACGTTATCTGACCTAAGGAACCTACCACATGATTTTCGACCATTTTCATTTCGGGGTCCCGGATCTCCGAAAAACGTGTATTATACACCACGATTTCGGCCGTCCGGAAGATCGTTTCGGGCCACGTCTTGTTTTCATCCTGCTTTACTACTACGTCTTCGTGGTGCCTCAAGGATGTCTCGAGTTCAATTTCCTACTACATCTTCGCGGTCTAGGATCTCGAGAATTCAACAAATCTGCTTTCCACGAGTTTGTGATTGTTAATCAATGCACGTTTATCGCCTTCACACACCCTCACATCTACTCCGTAGTACCTAAAAACTTGGGAGAACACGTTATCTGACCTAAGGAACCTACCACGCGATTTTGGACCATTTTCATTTCGGGGTCCCGGATCTCTGAAAAACGTGTATTATACACTACGATTTCGGCCTTCCGGGAGGTCTTTTCGGGCCACGTCTTCTTTTCATCCTGTTTTACTACTACGTCTTCGTGGTGCCTCCATGATGTCTCGAGTTCAATTTCAGCCTCAAATGACACGTGCAAATGCTGTTTGCGTGAGTTTTCTGTAGCTAGCCGATGCACGTTTATCGCCTTCAAACACCCTCATATCTACTCCGTAGTACCTAAAAACTTGGGAGAACGCATTAACTAACCTAAGGAACCTAACACGCGATTTTCGACCATTTTCATTTCGAGGTCCCGGATCTCCGAAAAACGTGTATTATACACTACGATTTCGGCCGTCCGGGAGGTCGTTTGGGGCCACGTTTTGTTTTCATCCTGTATTACTACTACGTCTTCGTGGTGCCTCCAGGATTTCTCGAGTTCAATTTCAACCTCAAATGGCACGTGCAAATGTTGTTTGCGTGAATTTTCGATAGCTAGCCGATGCACGTTTATCGCTTTCAAACACTCTCATATCTACTCCGTAGTACCTAAAAACTTGGGGGAACACGTTATCTGGCCTAAGGAGCCTACCACGCGATTTTCGACCATTTTCATTTCGGGGTCCCGGATCTCCGAAAAACGTGTATTATACACTACGATTTCGGCCGTCCGGGAGGTCGTTTCGGGCCACATCTTGTTTTCATCCTGTATTACTACTACGTCTTCGTGGTGCCTCCATGATGTCTCGAGTTCAATTTCAGCCTCAAATGACACGTGCAAATGCTTTTTGCTCGAGTTCGAGTTTTCGATAGCTAGCCGATGCACGTTTATCGCTTTCAAACACTCTCAGATCTACTCCGTAGTACCTAAAAACTTGGGGGAACGCGTTATCTGACCTAAGGAACCAACCACGCGATTTTTGACCATTTTCATTTCGGGGTCCCGGATCTTCGAAAAACGTGTATTATATACACTACGATTTCGGCCGTCCGGGAGGTCGTTTCGGGCCACGTCTTGTTTTCATCTTGTTTCACTACTACGTCTTCGTGGTGCCTCCAGGATGTCTCGAGTTCAATTTCAGCCTCAAATGGCACGTGCAAATGCTATTTGCGTGAGTTTTCGGTAGCTAGCCGATGCACGTTTAACGCCCTCAAACACCCTCATATCTACTCCGTAGTACCTAAAAACTTGGGAGAGCACGCTATCTGGCCTAAGGAGCCTACCACGCGATTTTCGACCATTTTCATTTCGGGGTCCCGGATCTCCGAAAAACGTGTATTATACACTACGATTTCGGTCGTCCGGGAGGTCTTTTCGGGCCACGTCTTGTTTTCATCTTGTTTCACTACTATGTCTTCGTGGTGCCTCCAGGATGTCTCGAGTTCAATTTCAGCCTTAAATGGCACGTGCAAATGCTGTTTGCGTGAGTTTTCGGTAGCTAGCCGATGCACGTTTATCGCCCTCAAACACCCTCATATCCACTCCGTAGTACCTAAAAACTTGGGAGAGCACGCTATCTGGCCTAAGGAGCCTACCACGCGATTTTTGACCATTTTCATTTCGGGGTCCCGGATCTCCGAAAAACGTGTATTATACACTACGATTTCGGCCGTCCGGGAGGTCTTTTCGGGCCACGTCTTCTTTTCATCCTGTTTTACTACTACGTCTTCGTGGTGCCTCCAGGATGTCTCGAGTTCAATTTCAGCCTCTAATGGCACGTGCAAATGCTGTTTGCGTGAGTTTTCGGTAGCTAGCCGATGCACGTTTATCGCCTTCAAACACCCTCATATCTACTCCGTAGTGCCTTAAAACTTGGGAGAACACGTTATCTGACCTAAGGAACCTACCACGCGATTTTCGACTATTTTCATTTTGGGGTCCCGGATCTCCGAAAAACGTGTATTATTAACTATGATTTCAGCCGTCCGGGAGGTCGTTTCGGGCCATGTCTCGTATTCATCCTATTTTAATACTACGGCTTCGTGGTGCCTCCAGGATGTCTCGAGTTCAATTTCAGTCTCAAATGACACGTGCAAATGTTGTTTTCGTGAGTTTTCAGTAGCTAGCCGATGCACGTTTATTGCTTTCAAACCCCCTCATATCTACTCCGTAGTGCCTTAAAACTTGGGAGAACACGTTATCTGACCTAAGAAACCTACCACACGATTTTCGACTATTTTTATTTCGGGGTCCCGGATCTCCGAAAAACGTGTATTATACACTACGATTTCGGCCGTCCGAGAGGTCTTTTTGGGCCACGTCTTCTTTTCATCCTGTTTTACTACTACGTTTTTGTGGTGCCTCCAGGATGTCTCGAGTTCAATTTCAGCCCCAAATGACACGTGCAAATGACGTTTGCATGAGTTTCCGATAGCTAGCCGATGCACGTTTATCGCATTCAAACACCCTCATATCAACTCCGTAGTGCCTAAAAACCTGGGAGAACACGTTATCTGACCTAAGGAACCTACCACGCGATTTTCAACCGTTTTCAATTCGGGGTCCTGGATCTCCGAAAAACGTGTATTATACACCACGATTTCGGCCGTCCGAAAGGTCGTTTCGGGCCACGTCTTGTTTTCATCCTGCTTTACTACTACGTCTTCGTGGTGCCTCAAGGATGTCTCGAGTTCAATTTCCTACTACATCTTCGCGGTCTAGGATCTCGAGAATTCAACAAATCTGCTTTCCACGAGTTTGTGATTGTTAATCAATGCACGTTTATCGCCTTCACACACCCTCACATCTACTCCGTAGTACCTAAAAACTTGGGAGAACACGTTATCTGACCTAAGGAACCTACCACGCGATTTTGGACCATTTTCATTTCGGGGTCCCGGATCTCTGAAAAACGTGTATTATACACTACGATTTCGGCCGTCCGGGAGGTCTTTTCGGGCCACGTCTTCTTTTCATCCTTTTTTTACTACTACGTCTTCATGGTGCCTCCATGATGTCTCGAGTTCAATTTCAGCCTCAAATGACACGTGCAAATGCTGTTTGCGTGAGTTTTCGGTAGCTAGCCGATGCACGTTTATCGCCTTCAAACACCCTCATATCTACTCCGTAGTACCTAAAAACTTGGGAGAACGCATTAACTAACCTAAGGAACCTAACACGCGATTTTCGACCATTTTCATTTCGGGGTCCCGGATCTCCGAAAAACGTGTATTATACACTACGATTTCGGCCGTCCGGGAGGTCGTTTGGGGCCACGTTTTGTTTTCATCCTGTATTACTACTACGTCTTCGTGGTGCCTCCAGGATGTCTCGAGCTCAATTTCAGCCTCAATGGCACGTGCAAATGTTGTTTGCGTGAGTTTTCGATAGCTAGCCGATGCACGTTTATCGCTTTCAAACACTCTCATATCTACTCCGTAGTACCTAAAAACTTGGGGGAACACGTTATCTGACCTAAGGAACCAACCACGCGATTTTTGACCATTTTCATTTCGGGGTCCCGGATCTTCGAAAAACGTGTATTATACACTACGATTTCGGCCGTCCAGGAGGTCGTTTCGGGCCACATCTTGTTTTCATCCTGCTTCACTACTACGTCTTCGTGGTGCCTCCAGGATGTCTCGAGTTCAATTTCGGCCTCAAATGGCACGTGCAAATGCTGTTTGCGTGAGTTTTCGGTAGCTAGCCGATGCACGTTTATCGCCCTCAAACACCCTCATATCCACTCCGTAGTACCTAAAAACTTGGGAGAGCACGCTATCTGGCCTAAGGAGCCTACCACGCGATTTTTGACCATTTTCATTTCGGGGTCCCGGATCTCCGAAAAACGTGTATTATACACTACGATTTCGGCCGTCCGGGAGGTCTTTTCGGGCCACGTCTTGTTTTCATCCTGTTTTACTACTACGTCTTCGTGGTGTCTCCAGCATGTCTCGAGTTCAATTTCAGCCTCAAATGACACGTGCAAATGCTGTTTGCGTGAGTTTTCATAGCTAGCCGATGCACGTTTATCGCCTGGAAACACCCTCATATCTACTTCGTATTACCTAAAAACTTGGGAGAACACGTTATCTGACCTAAGGAACCAACCACGCGATTTTCGACCATTTTCATTTCGGGTTCCAGGATCTCCGAAAAACGTGTATTACACTACGATTTCGGCCGTCCGGGAGGTCATTTCGGGCCAAGTCTTGTTTTCATCCTGTTTTACTACTACGTCTTCGTTGTGCCTCCAGCATGTCTCGAGTTCAATTTCAGTCTCAAATGACACGTGCAAATGCTGTTTGCGTGAGTTTTCGATAGCTAGCCGATGCACGTTTATCGCCTTCAAACACCCTCATATCTACTCCGTAGTACCTAAAAACTTGGGAGAACACGTTATCTGACCTAAGGAACCTACCACGTGATTTTTGAGCATTTTCATATCGGGGTCCCGATCCCCGAAAAACGTGTATTATACACTACGATTTCGGCCGTCCGGGAGGTCGTTTCGGGCCACGTCTTGATTTCATCCTGTTTTGCTAATACGTCTTCGTGGTTCCTCCAGGATGCCTCGAGTTCAATTTCGGCCTCAAATGACACGTGCAAATGTTGTTTGCGTGAGTTTTCGGTAGCTAGCCGATGCACGTTTATCGCCTTCAAACACCCTCATATCTACTCTGTAGTGCCTAGAAACTTGGGAGAACACGTTATCTGACCTAAGGAACCTACCACGCGATTTTCGACCGTTTCCATTTCAGGTTCCCGGATCCCCGAAAAACGTGTATTATACACTACGATTTCGGCCGTCCGGGAGGTCTTTTTGCAAAATATGCCGCAAAAAGGAATTTATTTGCGTCTTTTTTATCTTATGACGCCTCAAATAGTTATTTTATTTGCGGCATTATTTTTGTTTGACGCCTCAAATAGTAAATTTATTTGCTGCGTTATTTTACTATGTCGCCTCAAATTGTGGTATTTAAAATACCAAAATCCTTCGTCTACTCTGTTTTAATCTGCTCAATAAAACTAAATATCGTACTTTGTACTACATTGTCCACCACATGTCAATTACAATACTCATAAGATAACATACATTTCAAAGCACGAAGCATCTTCCTATTAAAATCGTCATACAAAATTCGCAGTTAGTATAGGCTAACTATTTAGTATAACGATAGTTGAAGTAGCCCACTTGTCGCGCACTTCATTGATCTAATCTTCGGTTTATAGATGTAGGGCTCCTCTTTGCATCGGATGCAAACCTAATAATAACACAAGATCGACCAATTAACATTGACTGAAAAGGAATGACACACTTAACAATGGCGCACATAACTAACTGAAAATATGATAATATCAAATATAAGGCGAAAATCCCAAATAATACGGAGTAGTATTTAAAAAGTACTCCCTCCGTACAATAAGAAATAACAACAGCCATCATCCGAGAACGGTATTGACTCATTTATAGACGTGCTGGATACGCGATACCACAACTAAGTGAAGTATTTGAGTAACATGGGTTAAACCTTTAAGTCACAACCGACCAAACCAAGTTCTCATATGTATACACTAAAAGGCTCATTAACTTAAGAATCAGCATCAGTCAGGCCCCATCTTTACATTAGAAACAGGTAATTTGTGCCATTGTTTGCTGACTTGCTCACAGTGAGCCGTGTCCTCGGCCCAAATCAAAATGGTTGTTTCTCCACTAAAATAAAACAAGAACAGATATAAATATTGTCCAGTTACGAGTTTTACACAGCTAAGAGACCTATGCCACTTAATCTAGCTTTCTCCGAAAATAAAGATACGGAAAAGGTAGCATCAAAGAAAAATTAATGATTTTTTTTTTACCCCAATAATACAAAACGATACTCATTATTTAACCCATGAAATGGTAAACAAAAAGTACGATGTAAACACCGACACAGTTGAAAAAATTAAGCACAACGAAAGCACCAATATTACATAAATTTGGTTGTTTTCTAAACTAAAGACAGTGCTTAAAGGTAAGCAACAATGAAAGATGAATGCAATTTTTCCCGACACATTGATAAATGTACTCATTGTTTAACTTGTGAATTTGTTTTCTAGAAACGTTTCGAGTGAATAATACTCTTAGGTCCTGCAAGTATCGGATATCAGATGCTCCTGACTTTCCCAGTGACAACTGACAGTCCTATGAATTATGCTTTATACACAAAGAGTTACGAAAACAGACCTTCAGAATTAGCAGTTCTAACAGATAACCTCGACTCGTTTGGATCTGGCTGCAGCAGGGATACAGTAAGCCATGTTGTTTGATTTCGGCACAATCTTGGTTCTAGATTACAGTAAACGCTCTTTCTTAGGTGTTTTTCCAAATTTCTGCACAAGTTGTTTCATAGTGAACCTGTCAAATGTGTTCAAACATGTATCCGTAAAACGTCGAGAAGGAAATGAAGGATTTTTACCAGCAAAGACGACACCTTCAAAACCCATCCCATTGAAATCCTATATTCGAATTCAGAAATATCACGGATTTTGACTAAAATTATATCACAAATTTCATCATCTTTACCGATTAATGTAATCATCTATCAAACCTAATTTCACGAATTCTGACCCAAACCCCTCGTATAATCGTCATCAAACCCTAATTTCACTGATTTTGACTCAAAACACTAATATAATTGTCAACAAACCCTATTTTCACGGATTTTGACTCAAAACCATGATATAATCGTCATCAAAACCCCAATTAATTAATCATAATCGTTACAATCATAATCGTCCTCATCATTAATTAACCTAAAGTTCACAGAGTAACATCTTAATTAAACAAATTGAACCTACAGATCTGATCGATTTACCTCCATCAAAGCAGCAGCAGTTTCTTCATTAACCTCGTCTTTTCGCCAAATTAGGGTTTCGGGGAGAGGAGGAGGAAGAAGAAGAAATAGGGAATTGGGAAATTGCTGGATCTTATGACCGTTAGGTTGGTTACGTTTATTTGTTTGAATTTTATATTTATTGCACGAGACGGGTGATTGTTAATTTTTCGTGTTTTTCTACTACGTCTTCGTAGTCCCTCGAGGATGTCCTAAGGAACTTCGTAGTACCTAAAAATTTGGGAGAACACGTTATGTGACATAAGGAACATGCCACGCGATTTTTGATACATTATGATTTTAGCCGTCCGAGAGGTTATATCGGGTCACGTCTCAATTTATTGTATTGTTGTTTTCCTACATCTTCGAAGTCCCTCCGGGATGTCTCTAGTACAATTTGAGACTTAAATAAATAACAAGTGCAAATGCGCTTTGCGCGAGTTTTTAATTGTTAGCTAAAGCACGCTTATTGCCTTCCAATACCCTCATATCTACTCTGTTTTACCTAAAAATTTGGAAAAACACGTTATCCGCCCTAAGGAACTTGCCACGCGATTTCCGACCAGTTTCATTTTGGAGTCTCGGATCTCCGAAAAACATGCATTATACACTACGATTTGAGTCACCGGACATATATCCGTCTTAAGAGAGACGAGAAGAGACACATTATCAATAATGCACAAGAAGCTATTCACATAAATGATGAGAAGACCTCTCATCAAAAACCCTAATTACAAATCCTATTTACAATCTAGATTTCTAAACTCCTAAAAAGATTATATATGCAAAAGAGTTAAGTTGGTTGATAAATTAAAGCAATTTAACGATAACGACAACGACAACGACTGATTATGGTTTTACCCGATTAAGATTTACGATTAGCCATGCAAATGAAACCATTACGATTAGTCGATTACCATTATTATTAACTATTAAGGTCAATATGAAGAGGCTCAGGGTTGCCTCTTTCTATAAGGTTCTCACCAAGCTTTACACCTAGCTGCCCTTTGTCCCCGGCTCCAAACCCGTATAGTTTTCCTGACTCGGTCAGCGCAAACGTGTGTGCGTTCCAGAATATCGAGTTGGTCAGGCTGATTTGTACTACCCGTTCCTTCACTTGTCTTAATGAGGACACGATTTCCGGTTTTAGTACGTTCGCGTGCCCGTTCCCCTGTCGATGCAAGTATAAGTGTCCGAAAAAAACCCGTCAAAAAACACTCAAATATCAATGCCTAGTAGTAAGTAGGGCTCTTAGACCCGGCAAATGGGTCAGCCGGGTCGGGTCAGATTTGGGTTGGGTCACTTTAGGGTGTGAAAAAACGGGTTGATTTTGGGTCGGGCTGGTCATTTCGGGTTTGGGTTATTTTTGAATTTGTTACTTTTTTTAGGGATACCGACTCGTTTTCTATAATAACATTCGGGTCACGTCCTTAAAAATATACGCATAGATAATTTAGTCTCCGACAAGGACTTAGACCCGGCAAATGGGTCAGCCGGGTCGGATCAAGTTTGGGTTGGGTCACTTTTGGGTGTGAAAAAACGGGTTGATTTTGGGTCGGGCTGGTCATTTCGGGTTCGGGTTATTTTCGGATTTGTTACTTTTTTTATTTAGGGATATCGACTCGTTTTCTATAATAATAACATTCAGGTCAGTTGCGTGTTAGACCGGGTCAATTTGGGTTACACGTCAGATTCGGGTCTCCAATTCGGGTGTCGGGTCGGGTTATTCGGGTCATGTCGGATACGTCAAAAAAATTGAAATGTCGACGAGTAAGAATTTCACCTGTCCGTCGACCTCGTTACTGTGGCCAAGGCTCGAAGATTCGCCACACCCAAAAGAATAAACATCACCAACATCGGAAACCACGAAAGTGGTATAATCGCCCGTTGCAACATGCACCGCTTTAACATCATTAAGTCCTTCAACCACCTTTGGAACGGATTCGCACTCTTCGTTCCCGTGTCCCAAACACCCGTACCGTCCCCACCCCCACGTACAAACCCGACCATCTTTGCCTACCACGGCCGCATGCCAAGCACCCGCCGCCACGACCATCGGCTGGATGTTCAATGTCTGAAATTGCTCGATTATTCGAGGGTATTTCTCATCGGTTTTTGCACCGTGTCCTAGCTTTCCTCCCAAACCACATCCTACTGAGTACACTGACCTGACATCATTCAAAACCGACAACAAGATTTTTGTAAGTAGAACTTACAACAACTGCCAGCATTTACGAAAACAGAACATCGTCAATAAGCTTAAAGGGATTGAAATTGTTTGAACGCCTAATTTTTTTTATTGGTTTTTAAGTAAAAAATTATTTTTGATATTTTTTATTTTTTTTGATAGTATAATTATCATTATACTCTTTAATTATAATGTTTTTAATCTAAAAAATATTAATATCACATTTTAAAATTATTTTTATTATATGACCTGTCCAACGCCTACTTTTTTTTATCAGTTTTAAAGTCAAAAAATATTTTTGATATTAATTTTTTTATTTATTTTTATATAATTTTAATTGTACTCTTTAATTATAATGTTTTTATTCTAAAAAATATTAATATGTATCACATTATAAAATTATTGTCATAATTATTTTATTATTAAATAATAAAAAAGTTTTATTAAAATGAATATTTGCTTATATTTGTAATTTAAATTTTAAAATATTATTAAAAGTATTAACTCTTTAAACATAAATCCAAATATAATATATTAATATTAATATTGTATTACTTTTAATAAATTATCATTGACCCAGCGGGTTTTGACCATAAATTAACAAGTTTTCAGGTCAAACGGCTCACGGGTCGAAAAAGGGGTTCATGACCCTAAAAAATGAGTCAAGTCGGGTCAAATGACTCGCGGGTCGAAAAAATGGGTTCATGACCCTAAAAAAATGGGTCAGGTATACTTACATCCCATTAGGCTGACAAGCAAGAGCAAGAAGATAACAATACCCAGCCGCAATCTGCACAACGGGTACACCCTCAAGGGGCCCTAATAGAGGGTACGGCCGTGCATCAGTGGGGTCCATTTGATGTCCGAGCTTTTTATCGTTTCCCCAAGAGAAAGTATAAACCGTTCCTTCTCTCGACAATACAGCCGTGAAGAAGTTTGCGATGGCAGCTTGGACAACAAAGATGTCTTTTAATGAGTCGACG
Organism: Agrostemma githago; assembly: GCA_958450325.1. Taxonomy (NCBI): domain Eukaryota; kingdom Viridiplantae; phylum Streptophyta; class Magnoliopsida; order Caryophyllales; family Caryophyllaceae; genus Agrostemma; species Agrostemma githago. The sequence goes on from OY288260.1 coordinate 420,175, forward strand.
AGCTGCGGAGTGTGAACTGTTTTCGAGCCTTGACCACCGAATTCTGCTTCTCCGAACGAGTCTTTTCCAAAGGCGTAAACTTTTCCTGTGTCGCTGATCAACATTGTTCTTCCTGCACCCGCTGTTGCTTGGATTATCCGTATTCCTTGCAACGACCTGCACAACAACCGTTACTCTGATAATTAAAATAAGGGTAAATTCAAAGTTACTCTCTTTTTTCAAATACCAATTTTTTAAAATTATGGCATTTTGAATTTTTTTTTTAAAATTACTCCCAAAATATGTTCAAAAGTTGAAAAATCGCTCGAAATTATGCTTCTAGGACGAAAATGCTCGTACTTTTTTATCCTCTATTAGTGCACTTCACCTTCTAACCAAGGGTATTTCGTCATAAAAATATAATTTGGAGCAATTTTTTTAATCTTTGAATAGATTTTGGGAATATTTTTTAAATAAAAATTTCAAAAGAGGGTAATTTAAAAAATGTGTATTTCAAAAGGGAGTAATTGAATATTTTAAATGCCATATGGTGTATCTGATATGACACGATACTTCAATACTTCACTTTAAATTACGCAAAAAAAAAAACAAAAAAACATCATCAGAGCCTTGGATTTGGGGTCGGCTAACATGAATCAATATGTGAGGTCGTCAAGTCGTCATTCATTAAAAAAATACTAATAAAATGAAAATTAAAATAAAGGCGAAAAATACAATAAAAATAAATGAAAAACAAAAAGGGGGGAAACCTTATTGGGCGAGGCCGATACTCATCAACTGTATTCCCTTCGGGTGAAATCCCGTGTCCAAGTTGTCCTGAACTATTTGACCCAAACGAGTACACAACCCCATTCGAAGTCACGACAATGCTATGCCCCGGTCCTGCAATAGCCTGCGATTTTTCCCTCCGACAACACGCTTCACCGGCCAACAAATACCTTAATACCAATTTCCAAGACCCCCCACATTTCTCCTTCAACACGTCTCTTTGTTCGACTGTCATCGGTCTAAAAACCACCCTCTTTAGGCACATATCGAAAGCAGCCAGCTCGGCTATCGACAGTTCATGATCAGGAGCAAAGTTCGCTTGCTGCCTGAAGAACGAACACGTCGCCTGTAAAACCGGAATTCAAATTCAAATCATCAGCAGCGTCACGAATTCTAAAACAAACGTAAGGAAGATGTCGAACACGTGTATTTATACAAGAAAGACTTGCCTCTAATCTTGCGAGATCTTGAGGGTCCAGGTTACATGATGTGAGAACGTGAAGAACGACAGAAGGGTTGGCAGATAAAGGGAATTCTCCTGGTGTGGAATTCCCGAAACAATGTCGGACAAGTCGTTGGAACGTTGATCGAGGTGAGGTGACTAGTGTTGCAGCAATGGGTTGTGATTCAGGAATGTTACAGTACTGAATTGTTTCGGTTCCGCTTGTTGTGACATCCATTTTTTTGGGCACTGCCCCCCCGAAAAACCACTTAGGGGTTGCCCTACTTATCTAATCAACTGACCTCAATCAAGTTTCTGCGATTCCATTCAATATATCAAGTCACATTACATTATCTAAGAATCGGTAATGCAACATTCTACTACATTGTAATTAGTAGCACCTCCAATTCTTAGGAATCGCCTCCCCTGACTAAAATACTCATCACAAATCGTAAAAAATGGGGCAATTCCAAAGAATCACGGGCTTTGGTGATGCAACATAGTACATTGTAATTAGTATCGCCTCTAATTCTTAGGAATCGTCTCATCTGATTAAAATATTCTTCACAAATCGTAGAAAATGGGGCAATTCCAAAGAATCGGACTTTAGATGAAAAGAGAAAAGCTACTTAATCAATTCACTAATGCAACATTGTAAATTGTGAATTTGTGATCAGTACTACCTCCGATTCTTAGGAATCACCCCAAAATTTAACTAAAATATTCCTCGTAAATCTTAGAAAATGGGGCAAATTCCAAAGAATCGGACGCAATATTCCGACTTTATATGATAAAACACAATAAATGACTAGTTAACTACCTTAGGGTTTTGCACAAACAAGTGAGCAAAAAGTACTCGAGTTATAAACCTAGAAGAGAAAACATGTAAGGATCAAAAATGGAGTACAAAGCTAATAAACTCATAATATCAACATAATGACAACATGCACTTAAGTTAAGGGTAAGTTGGTAACCCCCTTTTTATTGGGTCCATGCTAATAAATTGACGGGTTTCGAACACATGTCTCAAACACTGACTAAACTAGTTGACATCTGTTCACGCCACGTTTACAAAACCACATTGATGGTAACCACATATCATAAGAAGACATGGTACTAAATTACATGAAATATCATCAATTGAGACAAATTTAGACAATTTGGAGTTTTGGACAATACTCATTTGATAAAACACGAATATATCTGCCACAAACTTGACACGGCTCAAATAAAGACTTATATGCATTGATAACCCAAACCCATTTCCTATTCCCGATACTTTGGCTCAAATAAAGACTCGTGTGCATAGATGAACACAACCAGATGCGAACCTAAACCTAAGATCTTGAGGGTGGCAAGAAATGTCTTTCTTTTTACGATTTATAGGGTAGCAAAAGTCGATAATTTTAACTGTTTTTTTTATGTTTTTTTTTAAGTTTGGAGTAGCGAGTGTTACTCCTAACTACTAGCTAGATTCCTCTCTAAACAAAACCCATTTACTATTCCCGATACTTGAATCATCCCACTGACACAGGTCAAATAAAGATTCGTGTGCATAGATAAACCCAAACCCATTTCCCATTTCCCATTCCCAATACTTGAATCATCTAAAAGACACATGTGCATAGATGAAGACAAGTCATTTACTATTCTCGATACACTTCAATTATCACAAATTTGTGACGGATATACTAACTCGATAAAATTGATAAAATTGATGATCTAAGTGACACAGGTCAAATAAAGGCACATGTGCATAGATAAAGACAATACATTTACTATTCCCGAACTTCAATTATCACAAATTTGTGACGGATATACTAACTCGATAAAATTGATGATCTAACTTAGGAAAGTAGTTGAACAGTTGATTGACCAAACACAGAGAAGTATAGAATATACATAATCAGAAGCAAACTATGTAAGATTCCCATCAAAAAAAATAAAAAATAAAGAGAACCTTAATTAAATCAATCAATCACATAATTTCATATCAATCGATCATCAATCAGAAATTCTCTTAAAACATTGAATAATCTAAAGATCAAAACACACACAAAATAGTCATCTGATCAAACATCAAATTGAAAAAAAAAAAAATTAATTAATCACATAAACATAATAAATTAATAATTCGATCATTTAATTTAATTAATTAATTCAGTACCCTCTTCAAATTACACGAAATTAAACATGGGGAAAATCATAGACGATCAAAATTCATCATTTTTTTTTTTTACAAAATTAATCAATTTAAAATGGAATTTAAATTAAATTTAGATGAAATTTGGGCCTTACAAATTGAGGGGTTTGAAGCAGAAATTACGAATTAAAAACACCAAAGTTGTAAACTTTATAATAAATTGTGATGACCCATTTGATGAAAGAATTGATTTTTTTGGGATGATTGAGAGAAAGAGAGAGAAGAGATGAGGTAACTTTTTTTTGTTGGAGTTTGTTTGTTCAATTGATTAGAATTTTAGAAGGAATGAATGAAAGGTGGAGTAATATACAAAGACAAGAATGCTTGAATTTTGGGCATTTTGCTTATCTCTTTTTTCACACTATAATAATAATTAATTCTCGAATGAGACGGTCTTGGACACGGTTTTGGACTTCTGGTGGTTACGGTTTTGGTTTTTAATGAGTAATGGTTCAAGAAATGAGACGGTTTTAGGTTAAAACGGGTCTCGGTGATTATGATTTTGGTTTTTAGTGAGTAATGATTCTCGAATGAGATGGTCTCAAAGACGGTTTTGGACTTCTGATGGTTACGGTTTTGGTTTCTAATGAGTAATGGTTCAAGAAATGAGACGGTTTTACGTTAAAACAGGTCTCGGTGATTATGATTTTGGTTTTTAGTGAGTAATGATTCTCGAATGAGATGGTCTCAAAGACGGTTTTGGACTTCTGATGGTTACGGTTTTGGTTTCTAATGAGTAATGGTTCAAGAAATGAGACGGTTTTATATTACGTTTAGGTTTAAAACGGGTCTCGGTGGTTGGTGGTTAGGATTTTGGTTTTTAGTGAGTAATGATTCTCGAGTGAGACGGTCTCGGAGACAATTATGGTGGTATTGGAGTTACGATTTTGGTTTTTGATGAGTGATGGCCTCTCGAAATAAGACGGTTTTAGGTTTAGGTTTAGAACGGGTCTCGTGGTTACAGTTTTGGTTTTTAGTGAGTAATGGTTCTCGAAATGAGACGGTTTAACGATACGTTTAGGTTTAAAATAAATGTTACTTTTCGAATTAGACAGATCTCGGTGGTTACGATTTTGGTTTTTAGTGAGTAAAGATTCTCGATTGAGACGGTTTTATGTTTAGGTTTAAAATAAACGTTATTTTTCGAATGAGACGGGTTTCGTGGTTACGATTTTGGTTTTTAGTGAGTAATGATTCTAGAGTGAGACGATTTTAAGTAGAAAGTCTTCTAATTTCATGCCGTATATGGTAAGTTATGTCTCACACTAAGCTTGTGCGAAATGGTTTCCCAAAAAGATTTATTGACGAAATATAAAGAATTAAATAGAATAAATTGATGCTTTAATATAAGGAAATTGATAAATACAGATAACGTGTTTCCCTATGCGTGTGATTATATATCTTATAAGGAAATTTATAATAAATAAATATGAAATGAGTTAAATATAATATTGTGGTTTTATTTCTGTATTAAGAGAGATCGACTGCTCTTCTTTTGGGATACGTTTTTCAAAACTCATGTGATGATGTGTCCATTTAATAACCTAATAATTGTTATGATTCGTATCGATCGTATGCGGTTATATACCTAATTAATCATCGAATAAAACATTTGTTAATAAAAAAAATGTGATAAATAAACATGTAATTAATCAAACATTTTAGCTCATTTTCCACATTTTTTTTCCTATCATATATTCATATTATTATTACTTATTATTATTATAAAGAAAATTTTATTGATGAATCAAAACAATCTTTACAAAAAAATTGGTGTGCAGCCGATATATTATTCTGAGGTATTATTTTTATTATTATTATTATGGGAATTTTATTGAAAAATCAAAACACAATTTACAAAAATTTGGTGGGCAGCCGTATATTATTATTATTATTATTATTATTATTATTATTATTATTATTATTATTATTTATAAATGAAGAATTTTATCGATATTATTATTATTATAAAGAATAGAAGAATTTTATCGAAGATCAAGCCGTTTACAAAAAAAATTGATGGTAGCCGAGATACAATATTATTATTATTATTATTATTATTATTATTTAAAAAAAAAACGGAACTTGCATTAACACCAGAACAAATTATTATTATTATTATTATTATTATTATTATTATGCCATAATAAATAATAAATAATAATAAAATTATTATAATAATTATTATTTATTTATTTTGGAAATATATTAACATTATTGTTGTTGGTGTGCCATCATTTTTGCCATGGTTTCCTCCTAACAAAACCACATTCTTCACGACTCATAATTAAAGTTAGATACCAAATCAAGTAACCCAATTAAACATAAATTCTAGTTGTAGCAAACATTTTATTCACTCTTATTATTTGCTTTCTTCTAATCTAATTACTTTTAATATCGACTTATCGTCACCAATTCAACTTAATCACGTTGTTCGATCACCATTAAAAATTTATAACATCTCGCGTGGTAGTTTGAAATGTTTTAATGAGTTTATAATACAATTCAGACCAGTCGATAATCAATAATATTATCTTAATATCGTCATTAGTGGCACGAATAATATATCACAATTAAATTTTTATTAATTTAATTTAATTTTCAACATTTATTGACTTAATCACGTGGTTCGATCACCATTATAACATCTCGCGTGGTAATTTGAAATGTTTTAACGAGTTTATAATAAAAGTCAGACAGGTCGATAATCGATATTATTATCTTAATCTCGTCGTTAGTGGCATGTATTATAAGGTCGGACTAGTCAAATCCCGAGACGAGCCATAACGGGTCATATAGTCTTGACCCATGAAAAAATGGGACGGGATGACGGGTCGGGTTAGGTTATATGGTTGGGCTTGAGAAGTTGATTTAAAGGCTTTAATGGGCTTAATTTAATCTTTTTTTTAGCCCATAATTATTGGGCTAGATCCACATAAATATACAAAATTGGTAACCATTTTATTTAAATTAAATTAATTAAATCAGAGTTTTAATTTATTGTAATTTTTGCAAAAATAAAATCATAATTAAAGTCCACCGACTAAATTAATTACAGTGCCCAAATATTATTATATTAATTAATTAATTAATTAATTAAACACACTTAATTCAATGCTAATAATGATTAGTTAGTCCACTAATTACAAGTCAGAGCTGTCCAGCTCATAATTAATCTAAGATTAATTTGGAAATATTCTGAACAATAAAATTTTGCAATTTTTTTTTTTATAAAAGACGGGTTTTTGATAGAATTAACGAGGAACCTCTTGCATGAATCCCGAGATGGTTGATTGAGATTTGAGACGATTTATAAGTCAGAGTCAGAGTAACGCTATTTTGAGATTTGAGACGATTTGAAACTTATACGCGATTATTTTGTTAGGATTTTTATTAGTTATTATCGTCTATGTTAAGAAATGATAATTTATAAGTCAAATAATATTTTATTAAATCTTTAACATTTAATATTTTATTAAATAATGTTAGTTTTTTTTTTTTTTTTTTTATGTTTAATTTATTTAAAATTTAAATAAAATAATAATAAGACAAGAATTTGTAAATTCCAAAAAAAACAGAAAGCCAATGAAAATTGAGATAAAATAAAAGAAAAAAAATGACACGTAAAAGTTTGCATGCGAAATTAATGGACCAATTGTTAATAATTAATTATTAATTCCTCATAATTTTGCCCTATATATATACACACACCCTTCCTTCACTTCCCAAATCACACCCCAAAACCAAAAAAACCAAAAAAAAAAACAAAAAAAAACTTTTATAATTTAATCGCTAATTCTCTAATGAGACGGTAATTAAAAATATAATTTATCGATTCTCACATTTTCATTATAATGTGAAACTCGAAGATTCAGCAATAATTCTCGTGTGAGACGGTAATCACGTTAAAACACTAATCCTCATTTTTTTCTTAATTATCACAAAAACACAAATTCTCATTTTTTTTAATCACATAATCTCATATGAGACGGTAATCACCAACAAAAACACTGATTCTGATTTATTTTTTTTTAATACAAAAAACACTAATTCTCATATGAAACTCGATTCTCATATGAGACGGTAACGTAATTAAAAAATTCACTAATCTTCATCTATTTCTTTATTTTTATTTTTTTCAATTACAGAAATATTAATTCTCATATGAGACGGTAATTATAAAAAAATTGTTCCTCATTTTTATTTTTTTTAAATAACAGAAAAAATTATTAATTCTCGTATGAGATAGTAGTAATTACAAAAAAAACATTGATCCTCATTTATTTATATTAATTAATCACATAAACATTAATTCTAATATGAGACGGTGATTTTTTATTTTGTTTTATTTTTTTTAAAAAAAAAAACCAATTCTAGACGTTTTTTTTTAATAACGGAAACACAAATTCTCATACGAGACAGTACGATGAAACTCGACGATCCAACACCAACGACTCCGAAAATCCTACGTTACTTCACATTCTTCCTTTTCCTCTCAATCCCTCTCCTCCTATTCCTAACCCTCCAAACCCAACCCGAACCCAAACCCAAAACCCGAGCCTCCGAGATCCGTATCCGACCCGGATACCCAACCTACGCCTCGTACCTCCAACGCCAGCTCAACAAAACCCGAAACCCTAAACTCCGACAAATCTGGACGACCCGCGACTGGGCCCGCAAAATAACCGTATTTTCCGAATTCTTCACGGACCTAAAAAACTCGGGGTTCTTATCGAACACGTCCCGGTGCCTTTGCATCGGGGCGCGGGTCGGGCAAGAGGTCGAGGCGTTGCGGCGGGTCGGGGTGACCGACTCCATCGGGCTCGACCTCGTCCCGTCCCCGCCGCTGGTCGTGGAAGGCGATTTCCACGACCAGCCGTTCGGGGACGAGGTTTTCGACTTTGAATTCTCGAACGTGTTTGATCACGCGCTTTATCCGGAGAAATTCGTTTCGGAGATCGAGCGGACGTTACGGCCCGGTGGGGTGTGTGTGTTGCACGTGACGGTTTCGAGACGTGGGGATAAGTATTCGGCTAATGATTTGGATTCGGATCGGGGTGTTGACGGGGTTGTCGGGTTGTTTGTCGGGTCGGATTTGGTTCGGGTTAGGAAGGTTGATGGGTTCGGGTTGGATACCGAACTCGTTTTTCGTAAGAAGGGCGGTCCGTGAAAATATTAGTTACCCGTGTGGTGAAAACACGATTATTATTACCCGTGTGGTAAAAAAACACGATTATTATTACCCGTGTGGTAAAAAAACACGATTATTTTGTTAGGATTTTTATAAGTTATTATCGTCTATGTTACTCTGACTCGGTTGCCAGCGTGGTGAAAACACGATTATTTTGTCAAGATTTTTATTAATTATTATTAATGTGAATGTTACCGTGACTCGGTTGCCAGCGTGGTAAAAAAAACACGATTATTTTGTTTGGATTTTTATTAGTTATTATCGTTTACGTTTACGTTTACTTTGACGACCAACGTGGTAAAATTAAAACACGATTATTTTTGTTAGAATTTTTATTAATAATAATCGATTTATCGACTATGTTACTCTGACTCGGTTGCCAACGTGATAAAAACATTCCGAGTATTTTACATGCAAAAGGTGACTCCACTCTGCTCGACTCGACTCGACTCGTTATAAGTTATAACCGTGTTTTGTAAATATATTAAAAGCAAAAAGTGCATATAATTACTTTTTTTTTTCAATCTTTTAATCATCATAATATTAATTTGCCTTTGATAATAAGAATTATAATGTTGAAAAAATTGAAATATTAGTGGTGATAACAATGAGTATTTATTTGGTAAGCCTTCAAATCATTATCATTATATTAATTTAAATATTAATAATTTAATCATTTATCATTATATTCTCATACTTTATGACCCCATTAGATTAATTAAAACACAAAAACTACAAAAAAAAAAAAAAAAAAAAAAAAAAAAAAAAAAACGGTTTCTCGATAATATTAACGATTCATATATCATAGATAATTTTTAATTTTAATTTTATTTTATTTTAAGTAAAAAAAATGGGTATTTTCCTAGCTCAAATTAACACGTTTCGTAATTTATTTTCGATTGATGAATACATAAAGAAGTCTCCTAAAATACCGTCTCACAATGCTAATATAATTAATGGAAGTGTTTTACTCGTAACTTGAAGTTTTTTAGGTCATAGATCCGTTACTTTAGCCAATGAATGGCAAAATCAAGACATATTTTGATATTTGGATCTCTTCTCTCAACGGTCCGGATTCTGTTGTGAAAATCGAGACTTCTAAAATAAGCATGTTTAAATCATCGAAAAAGACGGTTTTACTTTGACTAACTCGGTCTTACGTTGAACATTATTTATTTTTTTTAGAAAAAAACGGTGCGAGTGTCGTGTTAATTGAAAAAACCATCATCAATTTTTGTCGAGAATTAATGTGAAAGCTACGGGTGTTCAAAAAGTGGCTCGGACCGATAAATCAGACCGGGGCCCACACCGGTCCGCTCTCCGGGTCACCAAAAGCTTGGTAACCAGTCCGATCCGGGTTTCTTTGTTAACCAGTCCGGACCGCAGGTTTGGATTTTTGGGGTTGCCGGTCCACTGGTCAATCTGGTCCGATCCGGGTTTGGACCCGTGAAAACCCTAGTACCGAAAGCTTTAAAAGACATTATTTTAATATAAAAAAGAATAATTATCGAGTTTGTGACTAATTCGAGCAAAATTGGAGGGGTAAGCCGTAAAGCAAAATTACCCCTCGTAAGAGTCAGTAAAACAGTAAAAACAACGTTGAATTACAGTAACGAGTAATGACGACGACAAAAAAGTTATATCGAGATTATTACCATGGATCACGAGTCTGAGAAAAGACTGTCGGGAACAAAGTCGGGAGTCTCGCTCTCACCGTCTTGTGATTGTGAAGCTACTAGCTTCGCCTTCTTGTATCGAGCCGAGCTTCTTAATACCGTTTGTATATCCAAGTCTGGTAACCTGCAACAACACGAATCCTACTCGTAAATAACTGGCAAACGGGTCATAACCGGATCTGGGTCGCATTCGGGTCAAATATAACTGGCAAACGGGTCATAACCGGATCTGGGTCGCATTCGGGTCACAAACGGATTCGGGGCGCAAAATATTACTGGCAAACGGGTCATAACCGGGTCAAATATTACTAGTAAATAACTGGCAAACGGGTCATAAGACTCATAACCGGATCTGGGTCGCATTCGGGTCAAATATTACTGGCAAACGGGTCATAACCGGATCTGGGTCGCATTCGGGGTCAAATATAACTGGCAAGCGGGTCATAACCAGATATGGGTCGCATTCGGGTCAAGTCATTCGGATTTGTACGATAAAAAAACACGAGATTCAGCACTTACTTGATGTCCTTTGTGCATTGACTGCCTATAGGTTCTGTGAACAAAAAAAAACAGAAGACGGAATCAGAAAACCGTTTCACACGATTTTTTTAGCCGGATTGTGGAAAAGAAGTTACCGGGTTGGGAAGTGACGACATCTCCGTTATCTTCTGCGTCAGAGTAATCAGACGAATATAAATCGTCAGGAGTTCTAGTGCTAGAACCCGAAAGATTTCTTCCAAATTCACCATTATCAGAATCAGAACTGTCGCTATATAAACTTCCGAATAAACCTGCTGATTTGCCAGGAATCAAACTCGATTTTCCCAATTTTGGAATGACGGGATTGTTTCGAACGTGAGTGTCGTCCATCACGTCTTTCGATGAGTTTTTTGCTGCCCTGGATCTGGTAACAGCAGGGGTAGGAAGATCAAGATCGACGTTTTTCTTTATCTTTTGCTTAATTGCTGGAGCTCGAGGTTTGACGGGACTAGATGAAGCTTCTTGGGACGGGATATGATTCTCCTCGGGCAATGGGATTCCGTCTTTAAGCGTAGTAGCATTATCGTTCCCATTTTTGATCGGCAGAGAATCAAGCTGTTCCGCCTAAAAGAAAAAAAAAAAAAAAAAAGATCAATAATCATTTCACCAATGAAGTTTTCGTCTACAAGTCATCCCAAAAAAAAAGAATAATAAAATAATAATAAAAATAAAATATAATTTCAAATGCAAAATTAAGTTGAAAGCGGTAATAATAAATTTTCAAAGGTTACCAACTCCAAGTTCAAAAAAAAGTACGAAAATAATTTTTGAAAAAAAAAAAAGAATTGAGAATAAATAAAAAGAACAAAATGATAGTCCTCGAATAAAATACGATGAACTAGTTTTTCTAATTTTTCCATATAATTATCGCTTCATCCAAAAAAAAGGCGAACAATAAAATAAAATAATAATAAAAATATAATTTCAAACGCAAAATTAAGTTGAAAGCGGCAATAATAAATTTTTAAAAGGTTTCCAACTCCAAGTTCAAAAAAAAGTATGAAAATAATTTTTGAAAAATAAAATTAAATAAAAGAATTAAGAATAAATAAAAAGAACAAAAGATATCCTGAAATAAACAAGGAAGAACTGGTTTTTTTTTTTTTTTTTTTTCTAATTTTTCCATATAATTATTGCTTCAGATGTACCTCGGACAAATCGTTAGCAGAAAAAGTTAGCTTCTTTTGCACCGACGTGATAGCTTCTACACTCTGAGGCTGCTCTTCCTGTAGTATCGTTAAGGTATCAAGTTCCGATTCCTGAACATTATCCTGAGCATCTGTTTCACTTGCTTTACTCTTTTTTGGAGTGGTCGACTTTTGTTGATTCGGAGAGGTATCAAGCTTCTTTGCATTCGAGTTACTCGATGGTTGATTATCGAGGTTTGTTGCTTCAATTGGATCATCTGTCAGAGATTTCTCGTGCAGCGTGACGTTCTCTCGACTGTCAGCATCATTAACTGTTTGATTCAGTGTAACTTCGTCGGCCTGTTCCACAACCTACTCAGAGTGAAGTCAGAATCCGACACAAGATCGTTTCATACAAGACCCGATAAAGGGGAAGGACCCCGTCATCGACTCAACTTTAGAGAAAGACATTATTACCCTTTTTTCCTCGGACACCTGCTCTAACGCAGGGACCTCAGGCTCAGGCTCGGGCACGGGCACATCTGCAGCAGTAGTAGTTTGTTTGCCTTTGGACCTCTTACTTTTCGCCACAGGTTTGCTACTTTTATCTGTTTCGGCAGCTAAATCGTCGTTCAATGCTACTTCGTCTTCTTTACTCTTCTTTGTCCTCTTCTTGCTTGGCTTAGGCTTATCCACTCGAGTCTCATCCAGTTCACCAAGATTCACCTGACTTCGCTCAGCAGTGTCATTTATACTAACACTGTTCTCTCTTAAGCAATCATCGGCCGGTTTTGGGGAAGTCTTCACAGGTTCACTACTTTGAGCTGTTTCCGCTGATAAATTAACGGTTTTTATCTTCTTCTGCGGAGAAAAGAGAGACGTTTCTTCATTGTCTTTACTCTTCTTCGTCTTCCTCTTGCTTGGCTTAGGCTTAGGCTTATCTACTATAGTCGCTTCTGTTACATCAGCCGATACTACGTGTGTTGCTGGAATGTCGTTCAGCTCTTCAGTAATCTCCTTTAAGCAATCAGCAATTATCTGTCAAAATAAAAAGAACATAAGTAAAATGTCGACCGCCAGGGCCGCCGCCACAGTCATGATTCGTAAAAACCAGAAATTTCTTTTGTCGATATTACTCACAGTTTCGGGGGAAATCACATGCTTCACCTTCTCATGCAACTGCTCCTCTAAAGGAAACTCGGAAGCGTCCTCCTTTTGTTCAGTCCTAATCTCGGGATTTTGTTCAGGTTTGCTGACGTCAACTGATTGCGACATCTGAACATCTTCCTCTCGCCTTGAGTTCGATAAATCTTGATCAGATTTCTTGGATTTATATGTTTTCTTCTTCTTAACTGTGCCCGATTCAGTAATTTTCTCATCGGGAGCATTTTTGATGCTTAATTCTCTATCGCATGCCACTTTCTCGCTGTCCAACACATCTTGAATGCTATTAACAACGCTTCCATCAACTGCATCGACAGTTACCTCATTTGTCCTCCCAGTTTCTCCGGCTCGAGGCACACAATCCGTCGCTTCAGTCATAATCTCAGGATTTTGTTCAGGTTTGTTAACGTCAACTGATTGCAACGTCTGAACATCTTCCTGCTTTGAGTTCGGTAAAACTTGATCAGATTTCTTGGACTTATGCGTTTTCTTTTTCTTAACAATAGTGCCCGATTCTGTAACTTTCTCTTCACCAGTTTCTTTCCTGCTCGATTCTCTTTCGCATGCCATTTTCTCACTGTCCAACACATCTTGAATGCTATTAACAACACTTCCATCAATTGCATCGACAGTTACCTCATTTGTCCTCTCAGTTTCTTCGGCTCGAGGCACACAATCCCTCGCTTCAGTCCTAATCTCAGGATTTTGTTCAGGTTTGTTAACGTCAACTGACTGCGACGTCTGAACATCTTCCTGCTTTGAGTTCGATAAAACTTGATCAGATTTCTTGGACTTGTGCGTTTTCTTTTTCTTAACGGTGCCCGATTCTGTAACTTTCTCTTCAGAAGTTTTTTTCTCGCTCTCCAAACCAGTAACCACATCGTGAATGCTATTAACAACGCTTCCATCAATTGCATTGACAGTTACCTCATTCGTCCTCTCAGTTTCTTCAGCTCGAGGCACACAATCCCTCGCTTCAGTCCTAATCTCAGGATTTTGTTCAGGTTTGCTGACATCAACTGATTGCGACATCTGAGCATCTTCCTGCTTTGAATTCGATAAAACTTGATCAGATTTCTTGGACTTATGCTTCTTTTTCTTAACGGTGCCCGATTCTGTAACCTTCTCTTCAGAAGTTTTTTCCTCGCTCAATTCTCTTTTGCGTGTCATTTTCTCGCTGTCCAAACCAGTAACCTCATCGTGAATGCTATTAACAACACTTCCATCAACTACATCGACAGTTACCTCATTTGTCCTCTCAGGTTCTTCGGCTCGAGGCACACAATCCCTCGCTTCAGTCCTAATCTCAGGATTTTGTTCAGGATTAATAGCGTCAACTGATTGCGACGTCTGAGCATCTTCCTGCCTTGAGTTCGATAAAACTTGATCAGATTTCTTGGACTTATGCTTTCTCTTTTTCTTAATGGTGCCCGATTCTGTAACTTTCTCTTCAGAAGTTTTTTTCTCACTGTCCAATCCAGCAACCTCATCGTGAATGCCATTAACAACGCTTCCATCAACTGCAACGACAGTTACCTCATTCGTCTTCTTGGTTTCTTCAGCTCGAGGCACACAATCCATCGCTTCAGTCCTAATCTCAGGATTTTGTTCAGATTTGTTAACGTCAACTGATTGCGACGTTTGAGCATCTTCCTTACCAGATTTCTTGGATTTACGCGTTTTCTTTTTCTTGGCAACGGTACCCGATTCAGTAATTTTCTCTTCGGGAGCATTTTTACTGCTGTCCAAACCAGTAACCTCGTCACGAATGCTATTAACACGGCTTCCATCAACTGCACGGACATCTTCCTCATTCCCCGACTCAATGTTTTTCTTCAACTCCGATGACTTCAAAAGAACGTCTTCCTCATTTACCGCTTCACGATGAGACAAAGGAAGCTTTGAGTCGTCAGTTACCTTCAACGCTGTCGATTCCTTCTCCATGGCAATGTCAAGGCCTTTACCTCGTTTCTTTTTCTTCTTGGCTTTTTGATACGGTTCCTCCACGGCTCTCTTGGCATCACCAGATGCCGATGAAGCATCAAGAGCATGACCAGCCGTGTCGTGATGACCATATTTCATTTCCGTCTTCCTCGCTTCACTTCCAGGAGAAGTTTCGACAGCTTTAGATGACAAAACATTAGAAAGATCAACATCAACAGCGACTTTCTGAAGATTAGTTGGCAACGAGGATTTCTCACAAACATTGTCGCTGTCGGGATCATTACGTCGTTTTTTCCTGCTAGTCCTGTGACGCATCAAACTCTTTTCGGACTCGAGAGTCTTACTATCATCACATTTTCTTTCTTTCACTTGATTACCACCCCTCTCAACATCCGCAAAAACAAACCATGTTTCAACCCCGATAAATGCCGTTCTCAAAAGCATACTTTCCGACAAGTGATAGTAATTTTGCTCCCGTTTAACCTATCAAAAATCCATATATAAATACGCATACAATACTTCAAAACAAATACCAATACGAATACTTTCGAGTCTGTACAACAAATTTCGGAGTAAACAACAAACAAGCATCAAATTTCAATCGCAATGGAAAAACATCGAGTAAGAGAGTAAAACCTTAAGCGAGTTGATCTTGATCTGTCCGAAGTTTGAGAAACACTTGTAATGTTCCTTTACAATTCGTTCTGCAACCTCGAAATCAACAATGTCAGACACGGAAACTTTCACTTTACGGTGTGTCAATGTACATGAATCCAACACTGAATATGTGTACAATTTTCCCAATTCTATAACGACGCATAACCCGTCGAAAGGGAGAAATGATCCAACATCCTCTATAACCTCGACCCGTTATAAAACCCGTCACACAACCGAGAACCCGTTATAATCCAACATACTACATAATCTTGACCCGTTATAGCAATACGACGAATGTGTCACAGCTCACAAGGGAGACGAACTTAGATTAACATAATACATGAGAAATGTAATCCAACATTTTATATAATCTCGAATTCTTGACCCATTACAACAATGTGAAGGATAACCCATTTACGAACTGAATTAGCATAATAATTAGAAATAATCCAACGTTTTATATACTCTCGGCCCGTATAAAATTCGACAGATAACCCGTCAAAAAGAAGACGAACTGAGTCAACAATTTAACCTAATACATGAGAAATAATCCAACATTTTATATAATCTCGACCCGTTACAACAATACAACGGATAACCCATTTCCGAACTGAATTAGCATAATAATTAGAAATAATCAACATTTCATATACTCTCGACCCGTATAAAATTCGACGGATAACCCGTCAAAAAGAAGACGAACTGAATCAACAATACGACGGATAACCCGTTTGCGAACTGAATTAGCAATAATATATAGGAATAATCCAACGTTTCATATACTTTCGACCCGTATAAAATTCGACGGATAACCCGTCAAAAAGAAGACGAACCGAATCAAAATACGACGGATAACCCGTCACAAAAAGGAGACGATGCGTCGAAAACGAAGAACAATCAATTAATCAAACACCTTGCGTGCACAAATTTTACAAAACCCTAACAATTAATTTAATCGAAAATGAAGCAAATTAGAAGTGGGAAAAGGGGGAAAATAATGGACCTTTGAGAGTAGAAAATGTTACAAGAGATGAGACAAGAACGACGATGTGAGTGTCGAGATTTGTATCAACGAAAACTGCTTTGAGTTCTTCATCATCGTCCTTGTGTTGTTCTTCTTCGTCATCGTGTTCTTCATCGTCGAGGGTTCGTTTCCGTTTTTTCGCCATTGATGAAAGCTTGGAGCTTTGAATTTCGAAGGGTGAGAACTTGAGAAGAGAGTTTTAATGGCGGCAGAGAGAATTGAGACAAGTTGAGTGAAAGTGAAAGGAGGAGGTTTTATATTGAGAGTGTTAAAACGACGTCGTTTTAGTACGGCTTAAGTGGACAACCAAATACTACTCTTAACATAAAAAGACGGTTCACGATAATTTTACTTATAAGAATGTTAATGAGACTGTCTCGTACAAAATTTACTGATTAATGTCGTAGACTAGGTTACACCGATACGGATACGGACACGTCTCTAAATATGACAAATTGTGTCCGAATAAATTAAAAAAATCGGACACGATTTCACAGGTGTCCGACACGTATTGTCGTGTGTCCGACACGACACGTTGGTTTGGTAGAGTGTCCGTGCAACCTAGGCCGTAGAGAACAAACAGGCCAACCGGGTCTAGTTCGGGTTGGTTCAAGTTTGGGTCGGGTCAGATCATTTCAAGTTCGGATCATTTTTTGCGTTTGCTATTTCCAACTTTTTTTTAGGGATATCGACTTTTTTTCTACTCCGATCAGTTTCGGGTTAGCCCCAGTCAATTCGGGTTACGGGTCAACCCCACGTGTTCGGTTTGGGTGTCGGATCGGGTACGGGTAGGTTTATTCGGTTCAGGTCATTCGGGCCAGGTCAATTTTGGAACGTACTCGAAATAATAAGTCTCAAATTCGAGTCACTCCCTCTACTAAAATGCGACAATGCGGACAGCATGCGCTCTTCGTGTAAATCGAATGAATTTAATAAATTCAAATTTTTCCATTGTAAACCAACACAGTTAGTACATAAATTAAACAAAATACATAAAATACAACATTACCCCAATGCATCAAAGGCTCCCGAGTAACACGGGGTTAAAAAAAGTAAAAAAAAAAAAAACGTTAAAAAAAATCACGGTAAATTGAACGTTTGCGTCGAGATTGGATGCACATTTTTCCGAGGTTTTTTTTTCGTCTAATCACGTTTCCTCGAATCCTTGATTTGGCCTCTCTTTCGGATTTTGAGACAAAACCGAAGACGCCAAGCGTCGATGATGCACTCGGGAACGCAAGACGCGAGTCCCCATAGCAGAGAGTGCGGCCAGTAAGGCGTGCAACGAGGCTCGTACCCAATGTGGCGTATCCCGGCCTTGGCATAGGATTCTGTTGACGGGACAAAGAATGATGATCGCTTGATCGATGCCATCTTTGTCGCTACGTATAACGGGACCTGCGAGTCATTTTTGGTTCGGATCATTTTCGGGTTTGACTCGTTTTCTATAATAGCATTGGGGTTAGTTTCGGGCGGGTTTGGTGGAGTCTGGTCGAGTCAATTCGGGTTACGGGTCAAACTCGGACCTCCAGTTTAGGTGTCGGGTACTTGGAGTTCGGGTTGACTTATTCAAGTTCGGGACAGTTTATTTTTAGGATATCGACTCGTTTTCTATAATAACATTCGGGTTAGTTTCGGGTTTGACTGAGTCAATGCGGGTTCGGCCTTCAGTTAGGTGTCGGGTTGGCTTATTCGGGCTCGGGTCAGTTTTGCCAATATGACCCGTTAATTGGCGTAAATCAAAGAAACGTGTTACCTGGCATTGAACGTCGATGCCCAAGTTCTTGTACTCGACATACAAACACCTTGAAAACTGATCGACGTAACTGCAAAACAGCAAAAACCAATGAAAAAGAATGGAGCTTTATACATCTAAAAGTCGAAAAAACTCGATCAAAAGTTCAATAAACTCGAAAAGTCGAAAACCAACAAAAACCAATAAATTCGAAGATTATGCATAACTGGAAAAACCAACGAAAAAGAAGCAGACTTTATAAGTCGAATCTGCAAGAAAACTCGATCATGAGTTGATCTGTAAAACTCGACAAGTTGGCAAATTTATGCAGAACGAGAAAAACCGATGAACAAGAACAAAACTTTATGCATCTAATCTGGCAAAAAATTATGTAGATCGTAAGCTTGGAAATTTAAAAAAAGTTGAAAGATTTATGCATCGCGATAAAAACCAGCCTAACTTTATATTAGCTCAAAAAACTCGAAAAAACAGATGAAATTCCTGCAATTCTTACGCGTTAGTGGCTGCGTAAACATAATAAAGAGGATCAGAACTATCAGAATGAATCAAAACCAACCAAAGTTCATAAATCTAATCTTCAAAAAGTTCAATCATACACTCAAAAGGTTCGAAATTTATGCAAAACTCAATCATAAGCTCGAAAAATTCATGAAAAAAACAGATAAAATTCCTGGAATTCTTACGCTTTAGTGGCAGCGTAAACACAAAAAAAACCAACCAAAATTAATACATCTAATCTTCGAAAAAACTCCATCATAAGCTCAAAAAACACGAATAATTCACGAAAAAACAGATGAAATTCCTGCAATTCTTACGCTTTAGTGGCTGCGTAAACAGAATAAAGACGATCACAAGGAATCAAAACCAACCAAACTTCATACATCTAATCTTCAAAAAGCTCAATCATCAATCAAATACTCGAAATGTTCAAAATTTATGCAAGCACTCAATCATAAGCTTGAAAAACTCGAAAAAATCATGAAAAAAAAACAGAAAATTCCTGCAATTTTTATGCTTTAGTGATGGCGTAAACAGATCTAATCATCAAAAAGCTCAATCATATGCTTCAGAAACTCGAAAGATCGAAAATTCATGAACAACAATAAAAACCAGCCAAAATTCATACAACAAATCTTCAACAAACTCAATCATAATCTCAAAAAACACGAAAATTCATGCTTAACAATAAAAACCAACAAAAATTCATACATCTAATCTTCAAAAAGCTCAAAGAACACGAAAAACTCGAAAATTCATGCACAACAATAAAAACCAACCAAAATTCATACATCAAATCTTCAAAAACCTCAATCATAAGCTCAAAAAACTCGAGAAATTCATGAAAAAACAGATAAAATTCCTGCAATTCTTACGCTTCAGTGGCGGCGTAAACAGAATAAAAACCAACCAAACTTCATACATCTACTCTTCAAAAAAAACTCAATCATAAGCTCAAAAAACACGAAAAATTCATGAAAATTCAAGAAAAAACTCGAAAAATTCGAGGAATTCTTACGCTTTAGTGGCGGCGTAAACGGAATAAAGAGGATCAGAAGGAATAACAATAGCAGCACCAGAACCAATATTAACAATAGCCCCTTTCCTCCTCTTAATCATATTAGGCAAAACAACATGAGTAATCTTACTAATCCCTTCAACATTAACCCTAATTAAATCCCTAATTAAATCATCTTCAACTTCATGAAAATACCTAGCATACGGGTACGAAATCCCAACATTATTAATCAAAATCCCGACATCTAATCCTTCAATTACTTCCTTAATCTTCAAAACCCCCAAATCAACTAATTCCCCAGAAAAGTCAATTACTACTGATTTCACCTCGATTTTGGGGAATTTACCCTTGATTGATGCGGTAACTTCGGTTAATTTTTCTGGGTTTCTACCGATTAGTATAAGATTAATGCCCTTTTTGGCTAATTGAATTGCGAACCCTTTTCCTATACCGTCTGTTGGACCGGTTACTACGGCCCATGACCCGTATTTGGTTAGATTCTTTCCGGGTCGGAGGAAATTGGTGTAGACCCATTTGAGAAGAGTGAAAAGGGTTTTTAGAAGTGTGATTGAACCTAGGGCTAGTATGACGAGCAGCCATTTTGGTTGGGAGATTAATTGGTGGAATACACAGTCCGCCATTGTTGACGATTAATGAAGCTCTGTCGAAATCGAAATCGAAATCGGAATTTGATTTGAATTTGGAATTGAATTCGAGATCGTTTAATGTCGATTAATGGTGAAATTAAATCGATTTAATTGAATTTTGTTGAGGGATGAAGTCATGAAGGTGTGTGGGTTGTTAGAGGTTGTTGACTTTTTTTTTCTTGGACCGGTTCGGTTTTTTTCCGACTAAATAAACTGAACTGAATTGAACCGAGTAAAAAAAGAGTAAACATGGAACGGAACGGGACGGGACGGGACGGGACGAGATGAGACTGAACCGAAGTGAGTTGACAAGAACGGGATAAAAAAAAACCGGTTACATAAAAAAAAAAAAAAAAATTTGGGTCGATATTGAATTTCGAGTAGAGAGACGTATCACGGGTTTGAACGACTTTCGAGTCATGGACAAAATTTGTTCATTATCGAGTCTCGGGTGTATTGGACACGGTATCAATACGTTTCGTTCACTTTTTCGATGGGTTAAAAATAACACAAAATATGTTTTTATATCAGATCAATATTGAACTCGACTGCACTAAAAAATAAAAAATAAAAAATAATAATAAATTATTATTTCAGGTTTAAAAACAACACAAAATATGTTTATATCGGGTTAATATTAATTCGGCTGTACTAAAAATAAAAAAAATAATTAAAAAAATATAAAAAAAAAAGAAGAAAATATTATGATCGAAATAACGTGAATAATGTGTTTTACTTAACAAAAACTCGTATAAGATCGTTATTCGTAGACACTGGCCTAAATTATGTACTACGACTACGAGTATAATATAATACGAGTAACAGTTTCACAATAAATTTATTGATGACAGATATATACGTCACGACAGGTCGACAAGTGACGTAAATTTTTATTAAACTTTATTTTTTTTATTTTTTTTTTCCATGTGATATTGGACCAAAGTAGGTCCAATAAATGTTGCTATTTTTGGACATTCAATCAATTGGGCCATTGAAGGTTGATGAACTAACTACTCATAAATTTGTGTATAAAGTTTTCAATATTTATTACCAACAAGAAAATTTATGATTTTTTTATTTTTTTTTTGTACTTTTTGGTTAGTAACTCGTCTCGTAACGTCAAATCCTGACTCGAATTCTACGTCTATTGTTTCAACGAGAAATATACTCGAGAGAAGCAATCTCGTCGGTAGGCCCTGTTCTTTTGGACTTATATTCAGTCAGTCAGTTTCAGTTTCAGTTCAGCTCCAGGAGATATATTTTGTCTCTATATTTTAGTCAGTTTCAATTAAATTAAGTTCAGTTAAGTTAAGTTCAGTCAGTTTCAGTCCAAAAGAACATGACCTTAGTCTCGTACATTATTGTCTCGTAACGTCAAATCCTGACTCGAATCCTACTTCAACGAGAAATATACGAGAGAAAACCAATAAGAATTCGTTTACAATTGAAAAATAACGTATTAATATCGCATAACGAATAAAAAATACAATTTTTTTTTATATTCTTTTTTCGAAAATTGGGGAAAAAATAGACGGGTCGAATTCAAACACGGGTCACGACTCACGAGTATCAACACCGGGATTTTCGATCTTTTCTTTGTCTACCAACATAAAGCCTCCAAGCATCAAGGTAACCCTTCGGAACTAGACTAGCGACGCACCATTGAAGCGAGTGAGCCCAATACGGACTACACCTCGACCCGACCCCGATCCACCTGACCGCCGCTTCTGCGTAATTCTCGGCCGTGGGCACGAATACTGACGACCTATCGACTGACGCCACCTCCGACGCCATTTTCGTCGCGACGTAGAGTGGTACCTTCGATGAAAAAATAATTAATTTCAGACTCATATAGATCTCGAGCAATAATGCACGGTAAATACATGAATTTTATTTTCAGTGCATTATTATAAATACTCTGATGTGATTGGTAACCTATTAACTCTTCAGATTTTTAATCGAGATAATAGAGTAATTATATTATTTCCACGATAATTAAATAAAAAATTTGTTTTATCGCCACGTAGAGAGGTACCTTCGACACAAAAATAATTAATTTAATTTTACACTGGTATAGATCTCGAGCAATAATACACGATAAATACATGATTTTATTTTCGGTGCATTATTATAATTTAAAAATACTCGATATAATTGGTAACTTATTATTAATTAATTAAATCTTCAGATTTTTAATCGAGATAATTGAATAATTATATTTTTTTCCACGATAATTAAATAAAATTTTTGTTTTATATCACGAAGAAACTAATAATAATCGCGAATCAAAATGCATCTCCTTATATATTCAGATAGTAAAAAAATTGTTTAAAATAATTAATTTAATTTTACACTGGTATAGATCTCGAGCAATAATGCACGGAAAATACAGGATTTTATTCTCGATGCATTATTATAATTTAAAAATACTCCGATATAATTGGTAAGCTATTATTAATTAATTAACTCTTCAGATTTTTAATCGAGATAATTGAGTAATTATATTTTTTTCCACGATAATTAAATAAAAAGTTTGTTTTATTTTATATCACGAAGAAACTAATATATAATCGCGAATCAAAATGCATCTCCTTATATATTCAGATAATTGAATTTTATTATTATTTTCTTAAACAAATTTATTTTTTCTTCGAGTTTTTACTAGAAACAAATTTGAGACAGTCTCACAATAAATTTACCTGACACTGGACATCTATCCCATGATTCTTGTACTCCACGTAAAGACTTCTCGAAAACCGGTCAATAAAGCTGTCGACGAAAAGAAAAAAAAAAACCCGATAACCTCGTAAAAACGACTACCGTGGTAAAAAAAAAAAGACGGTAAAACCGTAAAAGTAAAACTTACGATTTAGTAGCACCGTAAATAGCGTAAAGAGGATGAGACGGGACGACAACGGACGCACCGGACCCAATATTAACGATCGCACCTTTCCGTCTCTTAATCATTCCCGGTAAAACCGCCATGGTAACTCCGACCGTTCCTTCGACATTTACCCTAATTACCTTCATCCAAACCCGTTCTTCGACCTCGTGAAAATACATAGGTTTAGGGTACGAAACCCCGACGTTATTCACCAAAACACCCACGTCTAACCCCTCGACGACCCTCTCTATTGCCGTGACTACAGACGACATTTTGTCACTCGAGAAATCGAGTGGCAATGTGATGATGTCGACGAGAGGGAAGACGAGTTTGATCTCGGCCGAGGTTGAGTCGAGTTTAAGTGAATTTCGACTAATGAGAACGAGGTTAAGACCTTTGGAAGCGAGTTGAAAGGCGAACGCCTTTCCTATACCGTTTGTTGAACCCGTGATTACGGCCCATGACCCGTATGAATTTTTAAGGTTTTTCGAGGGTTTGAGGAACGCGATGAATACCCATTTTAGGAAAGAAATCGAGGTCACGATAATTCGAAGAAGACCTAAGTAACACAAGAGGGAAAACCATGAAGGTTGTGAAGCTAAGAACATGTTTTTTTTTTTTTTTTTGAGAGAGAGAAGAGCGTACTGTGTCGCAGATGAAAATCGAATCCTCGGCCTCTCGATTTTTTAACTAGTAGCTCTCCATGTGCATGCATTTAAACTATATGATCTTCATAAATGAGAGGATGAAAAGTGAAGCCATTTTTTTTACCATAGGACTTTTAACACTTACCATTTTCCAACTTCTACCTACAATTAATTAGACCGGGTAAACGGGTCAACTGGGTCGGATCGGGTCACTTTTGGGTCGGGAAACTCGAGCTGACTCATGTCGGGCTGGAAAATTGTCGAGTTAGGGTCATTTTCGGGGTTGTTGTTTTCGACTATTTTAAGGGTATCGACTCGTTTGCTATCTACCTACAATTAGGCCGGGTAAACGGATCAACTGGGTCGGATCAGGTTTGAGTCGGGTCAGTTTTGGGTTGGGAAACTCGAGTTGACTACATGTCGGGTTGAATTATTTTGGGTTCAGATCATTTTTGGGTTTGTTGTTTTGAACTTTTTTAGGGATAACGACTTAACATCCAAGTCAGTTCCGGGTCAGATTGGGTTACCGGTCAAACTCGGGTCTTAAGTTCAGGTGTCGGATTCAGCTCGGACCAGTTAAGACGAGTCAATTTCTTTTTCAATCGAAGATATTCGACTTAGATTTTAAAGTGATTAAACATATCGATCCTAAATTTAAACGGGTCGATTACGAAGTTGAACTCAACACTTCGTTTTTGGACTCGTGCCCGAATTGTAAACCGAGTTTGAGTAACATAGGTTAAGCAGAAACCGGCATGTTTTTCTGTACAAATTGCATTCTGCAAGCCTGAGATTACATACATCGGAACATCAATGAAATTCCGAATTATTTTTTCATCTTGTAATTTGTTTCGATGATGATCGTGATGTCTGATACCAAATAACCGCGCCAATAAGATTGTTCAGAGAATGAGCTGCCATGGGAACGACGACGCTTGAAGTTGCAACGGTTGCGTACCCGTACATAAACCCGACAAATGTCGCCCTGCAGCGTAAAAAACAGCATAAAATGTTAAAGTCCGTCCTGACGTGTAAGTAAATCGGACCGACATGGACCATAGTCACCAGACAGGTTTCATTCCGGGTCCACAAAAACTGATCTAAAGTAGACATGGCAAAACCGACTCGACCCGACCCGACACCCGAACTGAAGACCCGGGTTTGACCCATAACCCGAATTAACTCGGGCTAACCCGAAAGTAGCCTGAATCAACCATATTTTTCTGACCCGAAAGTGGCTCGGCCTGAAGCTGACCTGACCCAACCCAAACTCGACCCGCTTAACCAGTTTGCCAGGTCTAAAAAGGCTTCCGGTCCGGGCCCACCATCTAACAGGACCGGTCATCGGACTTATTTAAGAGCATAAGATAAGAAAGTAACTACCAAATCGCGAAGGAGATTTTCCGGCCGTTCCCTATGTGTAGAATTCCGAAAAGGGCAGCAACTGCGACTGCGGTTTTCCAGTTTAGGCCGAAAAGAGGTAACAATGCGCCACGGAAAAGTAATTCCTGATATAAATATATAATACCCAATTAAACCAAAATCGGATCAGAGATCCAATTTGCTAAGTTTATGACAAATTTGACGAGAGTTCTAACCTCGCTAATCCCGGGAAGAAATGCAACAATCGGGTAATCGAAGGTTTGCAAGGACGTCAAAACCTGTATTTTAACAAGAACAGAAGCCATTGAAGATCCGTAACCCTTTAGTTAAAAATAACAAATACGAAATGACCCGGCCCGACAAAAACTTGACCCGAAAATGGTCCAACCCGAAGCTGACTCAACCTAAACCCGACCCGGTTGACCCGTTTGTGAGGTCCAAGAGTACCTGTGTGTTGGCTGATTCACTTGATTCGGCAAAATCGGACCAGGTGTTCAGTAAGGTGTACCTGGATACGGATATCAACGCAACCAAACCTGTAATCAACTCAAGATGCCAAACCTCGAAACCAACTGCACGAGACGGGAAAAAAATACACCCCAAAACCAACAAACAAACAAACAATGAAAACGGTGTAAGAACTCGGGAAAACGCAATGAACATAGTCACATTACTCCGTAGTACGAGTACAACTTACACGACACTTGAGTGGAGCAGTCGTAGAATGGCAACCCTGCGTCCGATGATGCTATAGTCGATACCTGAACATAGATAAGATTACGAAACAATGAGAGTAATGAGACGAGTAAAGACATTCTTTGATACGAAGAACACGAACCTGTCGAATTGTGAACCCTAGAGCGGCTATCAACCCCGAAGTCAAAACACAAGCTTGAAGAACAGCCTTCCTAGAAGGAGTTGGAGTCGGACTAATCTCGGTTTTGTTATCCAAAACGGGTAAATTTTCATCAACAACATCAACGACTTCATTGATATCGTCTAATGACTCGTTTTGTCGTTCCTTATTTCGTCTTTGTTTTTTGGAAGAATTTCGAGTAGCGAATGTTACTACGATTCTAGTTCCATGGCCTTCCTTCATAATCAAAAGAAATCATCAAATGAAGTCTCACAATATCAAAATACATAGAATTTTTTTTTTCCCAAAACCATTAAAAGCGAATTTTATTTGTGATCAAATATTTACTGCTCAAGGCGTCGTTCAGAACCCCTAAAAATCAATCGAATCTCTCCTCAAGACTTCAATGTGGATTCTAATTCGATAATCGATGTAGAACAGTAGATTAATTATTTACCTAATTGAAAAATAAAAGGGTGAAATTATACTAATCAAATCATCAAAATACATACTCCATTAATCAATCGAATCAATCATTTTTTACTTAATTGATTGATTATTTATGCTATGGGATTCTAGAGCATTTTTCCATTAATCAAATCATTCAACCCTAAAAATCAATCGAATCTCTCCCCATGATTTCAATGTGGATTCTAATTCGATAATCGATGTAGCATACTCCCTAGTAAATTAATTATTTACTTAATTGATTGTTTATTTACCTAATTGAACAATAAAAGGGTGAAATTATACTAATCAAATCATCAAAGAACAGAGAATAATGGATTCTAGAGCATTTTTCCGTTAATCAAATCATTCAACCCTAAAAATCAATCGAATAATTCGATAATCGATTAATTAATTATTTACTTAATTGATTAATTATTTACCTAATTGAACAACAAAAAGATGAAATTATACCAATCAAATCATCAAAATTGGGGATTAAACTCAAAAAATAAGAAAATTGAAGGAAACTAACCCAATAATAGATGATTTCTGAGATGGGTATTGGTAATTCTCATCCAAAAATTAGTATGTGAAGTAAGAAGAACACCCATTTTCGTAAATAAACTGCAAATTATTCAAAAACCCAGAAAAAATTAGTATGATTTGAAGATAAAGGAGCAAAATTGCATAATATTAATCCAATTTGAAGTGTAATTAGAAGCCATTGATGACCAAAGAGAGAAACCCTTACCTTAAAGGTGGTTACAAGGTTGTTACTTTATCCTTCGTTGAGAAACCGTCTCGCACTAACTAAATACATTAACGTTAAGCCGTTAAGTACCTTCGTCACGTGACATATCTCGAGAAATCATTTTTTTTTTGGTTTGATGAAGAGCGCAATAAGTCGCATTAGGATATGTCGTCCACGATACCTGGTCTTCACCGTTAAGCTGAGAAGTGAGAATCATTTTTTATAAGGTTAGTATTCTCGTTTGTTGAGAAACCGTCTTGCACTTAAAATACATCAAGATCAACTAGCTTCGTCATGTGAGATATCTCGAGAAATCATACTCCGTATTTTATAATGTTTGTATTCTCGTTCTCGTTTGTTGAGAAACCGTCGTGCACTTGATACATCAAGATCAACTACCTTCATCACGTGACATTCTGACATATCTCGAGAAATCGTATTTTATAAGGTTAGTTTCCCGTTTGTTAAGAAACCGTCAAGTACTTTAATCACGTGACATATCTCGATACCATTTTTACCGTTAAGAAACGCCATGAACTCAATCAAAACATCAAATTCAAAATCGAGAATACAAGAAAATAAAAAAAATCGATTACCGTTTTCACCTTGGCGGTTGAATCAAGCTTCGAATCCAATCCAAATCCAGACTAGATCGGACGGTGGCGCAGGGCCGATGAACGAACGAATGAATTATATTTAAGACTATGATATGAACAACATACAGATAAACAATACGGAGTAATAATACGAGTAATAATCAATAAATACGAGTAAAAAATCTAAATCTAAATACTCGTATACGGTATACTAATAGTAAAATACATTTTCGAGGCGTTATTGATTGGTCATGTCGGGTGGGGGGTGTGGTCTATAATTAAATCTGATCGTCGGACCTACAGAAGTCGATTTCGATTACAAAATGGTTCCGAGTAACCAGAGGTGGAGGACGAGCCAATATGCGATTAGCCCGAGTCTTGCTCGTGGCCGTCTCATTAACATTCGTCCGCCTGAAACCCTGCCAACATATTCAAATATCGTATTTAGCATCCCGCGATAAAAAAAAAAGGCAAAGAATTTCCGAAATCCTGGCTAAGAAGACATCACGTGTCGGGTTCACAGTAAGTTGCGACTGTCTTTTGAATCTATATAGCATCCATCTTGATTCCGAGATAGAAACGGGTCAACCGGGTCGGGTCGGGTCATTTCGGGTAGAGGTGATCATATGCGGACATGAGCCGGGCTAAGTGTGAAATTTTGGCCCACGGACAACCGGGTTAGCGGGCCGAATCTTTGTATACTTTTGAAAATGTTGTGTCCAAACCCACTAAAATTTCGGGCCAGGCGGGACAGACCAATCGGACGGTACGACCCATAATCAGCTCTCTCTAATTTTGGGGTGCACTATTATAAACATTCGGGTCATATTAGATTAGGTCGGGTCAATTCATGTAACGGGTCACCAATCGGACGGTACGACCCATGAACAGCTCTAATTTCGGGGTGCACTATTATAAACATTCGGGTCATATTGGATTAGTTCGGGTTAGATTGGATTAGGTCAGGTCAATTCATGTAACGGGTCAAGTTCGGGTTTTAAATTCAAGTTTTGGGTCAGCTAGTCGGCTATGAGTTGGGTCAATTTTGCCGGGTCTAAATTTGCGCCATCACAACATCCACATGACGAACAATTTAACCGTCTCATTTGAACGTTTACTTTTGATTGAAATATTTATCGCAAATAATAATAAAAGGTAAACAAATGACTGAGACGGAAAGAGTAGAGAGATACCAGAACCCGTCTACACGGTCAGCTATAATCTTGCCTTGGCTAGGAACGAGACCTGACGTATTTAGCGATTTGAATACATGACCTGCAATCAAAGAGTAAAAACACAAAAAAAAAGTTCGGTAAATTTGGACGATGAACAGTTCGACAACAGTCTGTCATCTTCGAAGAACGGAGTGTTGAAATGAGAAAGTTATGTACCTTTGTCTTCGACTGCTTCGTTATCAATCAACCGACTGGTCTCTGAATCGATGTTTACTGCGATGTGATCGCTTGAGCCTCCTTTCCACATTGTTCTTACGTGAGTAGAAGATGGTGCAGGAGATATCGTTGCTTTAGAAACAGAGCCCTGCACGATTAAACCGACAATTAACAAGAAGCCATGATTAACGAAATTACAAACTATATGGAACGTAAAACTATTGGTCGAGATTGAATAGACAGGGCGATGAAAAACAAGTTAACGTAATTTTTTTACGACTAAATTACCCAATATATACACAGCAATGCATTAGCAATTAAAACACTAATAAAAGTACAAAACCAACTTCGACAATGCCAATGAACGATAAAGGAATACAATGTCGTGAAAAGTCGGGTTTTTTTTTTAAAAAAGGATATAAATTTATTATTATTATTATTATTATTTTATTTTTATTTTTATAAAAGGGAAAATTTTACTGATAAATCAAATCGCAATTTACAAAGATTATTATTATTATTATTATTATTATTATTATTATTTTTTTTTTATATTTTTTTTTATAAACTGGAGCTTGCATCAAAAACGAAACAAATTATTATTATTATTATTATTATTATTATTATTTTATTATTATTATTATTATTATTATTATTATTATATTATTATTATTGTTATTATTGTTTTATGGATGACGACTTGATGACCACAGTGATTCATGTTAGCCGACCCCAAATCTTTTAAGGCTCTTGTTGTTGAATGTTGTGAAAAGTCGGCCCACGGACAAGCGGGTTTGAGACTGGGTCGTGGCCCGTGGGTTGGGACTTTGTGGGTCGGGCGGGTTTTATGGGTCATTCCTCCAAAGAACACCTCTACTTAAGTTACATGCATGTAAAGTTATAGACAACGCTAGGAGTTAGGAGTTAGGACTCGAGATTGGCAAAAGGCACTTACCACATCTTCAATCTCAGAAATTTCTGATGCTGACGGTAATGAGGCGGGTTCAAAGATGCTCCTTTCCTGAACAACGTCCGGAGACGAAATCCTAGATCGAAGTAAATCTTCAAGTGACTTAACCTTCAACGATAAATCATCGGTCGTCTTCTGGCTTTCAAGCAACTTTGAATCAAGTTCACGGATTTCCAATTTCGAATTTTCAGTTTCCGTAATCAGTGCCATGATCATCTTCTCCAAATGTTGTACAAGATCCCGAGAAGCGATAGATCGCTGGTCGATAGTCGCGTCACCTCTCAGTTTCTGAATGATTCTCTTTAAATCTCCTTCGATCATTAACAATTCATCTTTGACCTCGATCAGTTCCTGCTCGTTACCGCTCTTCGAAGTCTCCGTATCAAATTCACGTTCCGAAATTACTGTCCGTACTAGATCTTCCAGTACTTTAACGAGATCGGTTGAAGAACGAGGTTTCTGGTCGAAACTTCTACCACTTTGTAAAATTTCGACAACTTTTTGAACACCGGACTCGAATTCACGGGCTTTGGATTTCCAGTTTTCAGATTCCGAGATGGCGGTCATTACCATCTTTTCTAATATTTTAATCGGATCATTTCCGTCACGAAGTTTCTGGTCTTCGAGAATATCTTCACTCGAAAACTTCTGAATGATTCTGTTCAGGCCAGCTTCCATATCGACTATCTCGCTCTTGACCCTTTCCAATTCTTCGTCACGGCCAAAACTACCTTGAACTTGTTCTTTCAGATGTTCTGTTTCACGAATCTGAGCCGAAAGAGCGGTCTGAAGCTCTGAGTTTTCGTGAGTAAGGGAGTCGATTTGATTCTGTAACTCGGGGAAGTTGTCGATAATGTAAAATAACTTGCCAATGTGGGCTGAATCCTGAGGATCCATGTCCTGAGCCTGTACAGCTTCAGTGGGAACATCGATACTGCTTGCTCTCTCCACGAGGTTTTCGACACGAGATGCCCAAACGCGAGCCTCTTCAGCTTCTGAAACAGTAAATAGAAGTTCAAAAACAGTAAATATACCGAACAATTTTGTAGGTAAGATTTAGCAAAAACAACCGTTTTCATACTATCGTGTTCAAAAAGTTCTGAATGTCGTATATTAAAAGAATCACAAATTATAGAGTAAGATAGTCTCACGAGTAAGACGGTCCAATTCTCTAATGGCATGTTTGGGAACATGAATTTGGAATTGAATTTCGGATTTCAAATATTTGGAGCGTTTGGGAACCTTGAGATTTGGATTTGAAATCGAAACTAAATCCAACCTAGTTCAAATTTGGCTCTCTCAAATTCCTAGTATATGGATAGTAATTATTTTTCTTTATTTTTTCCTGTATTTGAAAATTTACATTGTTCTATTAAAAAGTTTTCAAAAATAAAATTTGGTGACCTTGACCCGACTCCACCCGCTCGAATTCCAAATCCAAGGGTACCCAAACACTAGTATTTTGGATTTGGATTTGAATTCTAGAAATTCAAATACAAGAATTGAAATCAATTCTGAGTACCCAAACGCAACCAAAACAGATACTCCGTAATTCATTGAGACTGTCTCACACAATAACTACTAGGAAGATTTTTTTTGGCTGAAGTCAACATCATTTCATAACCAATTTCAAATACGACAATATAAATGGGAAGGAAGGAGCAATAGTAAACGTTAACGTACCTCTCGCTTTGGTCGCCAAAGCAGTCTCAAGGGAAGAAATCTCTGCATTTTTTTCCGTCAATTGAATTTCAATGTCTTGATAGTTTTCCAACTTACGCCTCAGCTCACTGCATAAATTTTGCACGGTAGCTATATCAGCCTCCAACACATGAACCTTATGATTGTATAAATCCCGTTCTTTCATAGCCTCGTTTGCTGTAACATTAGCTTCGTTCAGGTCACTCTGCAATTCCTTGGTTGCAGATGAAATCGAGTTTCGCAACTCCTCACACACACTCGAAACTTTTTTACTCGCCGATAACAACCTGTTAATAGTTAACACGGGGTCATTCTCATTTTCCCCTTCAAACTCGGGAGTTGCATTAAGTTCGAGCTGCAGCAGTTGAGTGGCTTCAGTACAGGCAGACAAAAGACGTGAAACGTCGTCTTCTAAAGCAACGACTTTATTCTCCAGCGCACTGTGATCCGTCTCCATACTCTTCATCTTGTGAACCATAGGTGTCACCAGTTTGCTAGTAGACACTACTTCTTGCAACAGAGAAGTGTTTGACTCGTTCACGAAGGATAAGAAACAACCAACTTGCTCCGTTAATGCTTTATTCTTTGCATGGAAAATTTCCGTCATCTTCTGAACGTACAGAGAGATATCACTAGACTGTGCTACATCATCACGACTGGTGACAGCATCAACACGCAGGATATCGTCAAGATTGGTGGAAAGTAACTTTGTTAGATGAGAAGCTTCCTGAAATAAGCAAAAGTAATACTTCAGAAAACTTCAAAGAAAGAGATGAAAAAAGTCGCCTGCATAAACGATGTACAACATGGGGTCCCGTGACACTACAAAAAATCTATTTCGTACATTTTTTTAGACAATGACACGGCCTTATAAACCGATCTTTCAAAGTCAGCCATCGTTCTGAAATAACCCACCCTGAGTCATGGAACGGAAGGATTGATCAAGTGATGTGTAGGCGGGAGGATTTTTTTTCCGAAAAATCTCAGTAATTTCGGAAACAAATTAGACAGTTAACAGATAAAAATAATTCCGAAAGTGATAGCAAATTGGGCGATAGTGTTAATACCTCCGAAGTGGGCTGTACTTCTGGATCCATCTCAGAAAACTGACATCTTATATTCGTCAACAATCCCTCCATCTCTCTGAGGCTTTCGTGATTTGTCTCAAAGCATTTTCTCAGAGAAGAGATTACGGACTCATCTTCGACAACCTGTTCAAGCCCTTTAAGGTGATCAATGAGTCCCAAAGTCCTGCTCTCGAAGCTTCCGTGAGTCCCGGCCAACTCCTCCAAGCATGCATTTAATTTGGCATTTAACGTGGATAGTTCCTCGTCTGCAGCCTTCTTTTCATTGGAGAGTTCAAGAATGTCTTTTTTAGCTTTCGTAAGTTCGTCTTCAAGGGTGTCAATCCGTGACTGTGCGTCTTGCAGCTTGCCATCCCAACTGCCAGCTTCCTGTTCAAACTTCTTCAAGTCATCCTCCAACTTAGCTCTACTGATCTGGGCTTCGTTACGTTCATCATTCAAGACAGTTAATCTGGTCTCCATATCAGATACGGTGTTTTCAAGAGCTTTAACCTTCGTTGTTGCCTCCGATAGATCAGCAATCAGAGCGGAAATCTCTGATTTAGCTTTACCTAATTCAGCTTCAGTAGCAGCATTAATCGATTCAGCTTCTTGCTTCTCCTTTACAAGCCTTGACACGTCGCTTTCAGCAAGTGCAAGGGAATTTTCGAGTGTTTTCTTAGCTACATCAGCCTCTGCAAACAAAGATGCCTCCCTCGTTGTTCTTTCCAGATGCTGTTCAATAGATGCCCGTGCATTTTCTATCTCGCTCTTCTCTTCAGCAAGTCGAGAAAATTCTTCCTCGGCAACTTTCAGGGCATCTTGTAATGACTCGATCCTTAACTGGGCTCCTGAAACCTTCGAGGTTAATGTATCGACTTCATCCTTCGAACTCTTCAACTCTTGCTCTAAATTCCCCTTGGCAACTTCACATTCATTAAGGTATTCACCGAGCCATTTTAACTTTTCGATAGGCTGCTCAAAACTTGAAGTTTCAGGTCGACCAATGCTATTTATAGACTCCATCACAGCGTCAAT
The DNA here is from genome assembly GCA_958450325.1 of Agrostemma githago. Classification (NCBI taxonomy): domain Eukaryota; kingdom Viridiplantae; phylum Streptophyta; class Magnoliopsida; order Caryophyllales; family Caryophyllaceae; genus Agrostemma; species Agrostemma githago. Next base: position 454,561 of record OY288260.1, read on the forward strand.
CAACTTGTTCCTGTCTTCGAGATCCCTTTCGAGTTGATCTCGTTCATCTTTCAGTGTTGAAAGATTTTCCTCCAGCTTTTGCATGCCTTCAACCAGACTAGAAAGCCTACTACTTTCACTCTCGTAATTAGAAATCGTTGATTCCTTCTGCTGCAACTCGATCTTCACATTTTCAATTTCTGAACTCTTTTCATTGATGAGTTGCTTTAGACCCTCTCTTTCTTGCACCAGCCCCTTCCCCTTTTTAACTGCCATTGACAACTTTTCCCGTATTAGAGCTGATTTATCCTCAGTTCGTTCAAGATCCCTCTTTAGGTTGTCATTCTGTTCTTTGAGAGCGGTTTTTTCTTCTGAAGCGAGTCTTAAATCAGCGTACAGCTTATCCATCTTTGTTTTCATCTTATCGGTCTCCTCGTCCAACAATCTATCACGAAGAACCAAATCCTGGTCTTTAATATACAAGAGAGACTGCAAATTCTGGAGAGCTTCTTCGTTGGCTTCAGATGGTTTATGAGAGGAACTCCATTGTTCTTTTAGAGTTGACAGGCATTTTTCCACTACATTAGCAGTTTCTGAAGATTCGGTATCAGCCACAGTAACTCCAGCAGCGTCCAGTAAAATTTTCAGCATATGATCCTTCTCAGAAAGAACTTGATGTTCTCTCTGGATGATTAAGTCGTATTTGTCAGACATATCTTTTAAAGCCGTTTCGATGCAGTCCTTCTCGACTAGGGCCAATGAAAGTGAAGTAGTTAGCTGGCTCATTTCATTCTCTGCTGTCATGCTTATCATCGCATTTTGGTCTTGCAACGCATTAATTTCGGCTTTAGCCTGGTTTAGTGCATCTCCTGTTTTGCTAACTTCATCCTGCAATATTACTACGTCAGCCTTTGCCTGATCAAATGATTTCGTAAGCCAACCAAGTCGTGATTCAAGATCAGAGAAGGAAAAATTTTCAGGAAGATCAATCGACAACAATTCATCAGCCAATTGATGGAACTTCAGAGAAACATCCTTTAATGCATCGCGCTCATCTACAAGCCATCTGGTTTTTTCTGTAACATCACTCTGCATCAAGCTCGCTGGTACGCCGCTCTCGGACAGAATTTCTTCCAACTTTTCGAAAAGTAGATCCTTCTGCACTATGACTTCCTGCAATGCTGCAGTTGAAATTTGACTTTTTATCAGTTCCTCCTTAACCAGCTCGGCAGCCTCTAATGCACTCGATTTTTCATTCAACTGAGTAAGACAATTCTCGAGTTCACTTGTTTTAGCTGCTAAAGCTTGCTTTAACGTGTCCCTCTGTTGAACCAATGCCTTCCCCTTTGTCACAGCTAAAGAAAGTTTCTCCTTAGTATTAGAATATCTGTGCTTTTCTTGATCGACTTCTGCTTTCAATCTCTCAAGTTCAGCATTAGCAGCCTCTGCAACTGCTTTGTGCTTCTCGAGTTGTTCCTTCACTTCAATGTTTTCATTTCCCAAATGACTCAGCTTCTCCGCAAAATCCATTTCCTTGTTTCTAAAAGCAAGTAGTTCATCATTTACCGCAGCAAATACTACCCCGTAGTCGGTTTGCCCTGCAAGATCAGGCCTCCTCTCGGTCACACACTGCCTAAGCTGATCGCTTTGGTATAAGAACCAATTATAGTTTTCAATCAAGCTATATAAGCTTTTCTCGATGTGAGCTATTTTGCCAATGGAAGAGTCATCTGCCAAATCTCCTACATAAACTATAGATGAAAGAGAAGTTAGCATCCTGTTGGTAGCATCATCTATGTATTGATCCTTCTGAAACTGAACCTCGGCTGATTCATTTTGAGCAGAATTCATATAAGAACTGACTATATCGCGGGATACTGCTGCTTCTGTGGACTTTGCATTCAGGTCATGAACTTCTTCCTCGAAATTCCGAAGAAAAGTGGTGCATTCGTGAATCATTTCATGTAATTGGCCTTGATCCACATCACCATGAAATTGATTATGAGTTCCAGGTTGACTGTCATGTAGCAGCAACTGCTTATTGGTGAATTCTCTCATTTGATCTCGAAGGTTAGATATCCCTTTTGCAGCCATCTCCATCTCGTCCTACATCATCATACAGAAAAGTCATACATATAACATATGAGTAATAAGTAAATTTCAGGAAGATTCTTGAAACACAAGGTATAGAGAGAACACCAGATAACCTTGTGTTCCTTCACAATGCTTTCCTTCTCATTTAGGGTTTTATCGAGCATGGCTCGAAGTCTTTCCATCTCATCTACCATGTAATCATTTTGCATTTCATTGTCCAACCCATGAAACCTAGCGTGTTGCACGTGGCTACTATCTTCTTCACCGTCTGTACTCCCTTGAGCCTCAGAAAAACCGGCAGGGGATTCTCGGCCGTCAGGCCCCAAATCCTCGGGAGCATCCAAAAACATATCCTCTCTTCCAGCATCCTCAGATACCACCACTCCATCCGAGTCTCCACCGCTTCCATTATTATCTGTATTCACCATAACCCCATCATCGTTACTATTATTACTATCTCTTGAGCTTGATTCCTGCAATAGTCCAGCACAACACGAAATTGTCCATAAAATTGAAAATTAGGCAAATGTCACACAATCATGAACATGATATCATACCATGTACATTAGCAAATCAAACTGAGAGAACTCGCTTTGCTCCCCCAATTATTACACTCTCTTACTAGACAGCAAAAACATAGCATACCATATCTACTTTTATACTCCGTATTTACATTATGGACACAAGAAAGTAAAACAAAACCGCTTTCACGGTTTCACTTACCCAATTGCTATGGCCCATTTTTAATAGAAAGTTTTCTGTGCAAGTGTTCCTAGGGGATAGCAAATAAAGTCATTCTCCGTTTTTCTCCGCGGGAAGCATATCACAGCAAGCTATTTTTGGGCCGGAAAAAAAAATTGTTTTGCTCTTCAATAACGGAGAGAAACCGGGGAGCTTAAATTGTACAAACTCTATGAAACCAAAGAGTTCGGCATGTTACAAATCATATTTTGTAACCATTTTAAATTTCTTTACCATCCTGAAGTATGTATCCACCACCATCGAGGTCAACAGAGTTTCCAACAACAACATCAGAGCCTTAGTCCCAAAAGATTTGGGGTCGGCTAACATGAATCGGAATCTGAGGTCGTCAAGTCGCCATCCCCAAAACAAATAAAAAAATAAAAGCGAACAAAGAAAAGGAATAATAATAATAATAATAATAAAATACCGTTTCAAAATCAATTTGAAAGCACTAATAATAAAAAGTTTAAAAGTTTAGAAGACTCGAAAATTTTGAAACAAAATAAAGAATTAAGAATAAATAAAAGAGCAAAAGATAGTCCTCAAAAATCTTCCGCAAAATAAGAGAGCAAGAAGCCAAGGACCACATTAATTAATACTCGTAACTAATTAACTATACCTAAATTGTACTCCCTCCGTCTCAATCATTTGTTTATCTTTGATTAAAATACTCCTCACAAAGAATGTAACTGGTAAACAAATGACCGACGGAAAGAGTATATAATCTCGGTATCCACCATATTCATATTTGTTATTTTTCCTCTTCGTCTAGGGCCACAAAATCTTATCCATCTTCTCGGATTAAATTCAAAAACTGCATTTACACCATTAACTATACTACCTAAATTCCATGTGTAACAAAACGGATGCCAAAACCGATTCAGCTAAAGGGCATGGACCACATGCACCTAATAGTGCCGGAATTAATTCATATTTGAATCTATGTAAACTATGTCGAAGACTACAATTAATGTACTATTACCATAAATAAGTATACCTAATTGTTCACTAATCACTACCTCGGAACTACACGAGCTAATACTAATCACTATAGATCTAACCTAACTGTTCATTAATTCAGAATTACACGAGATTATACTAAATCACTATGAATAGCACAACGAAATCAAAATGAACTGACGAATAATCAATGTTTAACAGCTAGAAATGTTTTACACCTGACTGTTCATTAACTCGTAATTACACGAGATTATCCTGATCACTATGAAGAACACGAAAAAAAATCAAAATCACGATGTGCAACAGCTAGAAATGACGACACCTGATGGTCATAGCTCAGAATTACACAAGATTATACTGTACTAATCACAATGAAGGACACGATAAAATCAGACTTAACATAACGAACAATTGAAAAATCAATGTGCAACAGCTAGAAATGGCTACACCTGATTCTCATTAACTTTGAATTACACGAGATTATACTAATCACTGTGAAGAACACGGTGAAATCAAAATCAAGGTAACCGGAAATCGAAAAATCAATGCTCTACAGCTCGAAATTCCTACACCTGATTCTCATTTTAACTCCGAATTACACGAGATTATTCTAATCAGTAATCACTATGAAGAACACAGTGAAATCAAAATCAACGTGACCAAAAATCGAAAAATCAATGCGCGAACAGCTAGAATTACCTGCACCTGATTGTCTTCAACTCCGAATTACACGAGATTATACTAATCACTATGAACAACACAGTGAAATCAAAATCAACCTAACCGAAATCGAAAATCGAAAAATCAATGCGCAACAGCTAGAATTACCTGCACCTGATTATCTTCAACTCAGAATTACACGAGATAATACAAATTACTACAAATCTAATCAGAATCGAAGTACCGAAAAATCGAAAATCAAAGCGAAAACAATAAGAAACGAGCAAAACCTGAATGTTAATCAACTCAGAATTTTCACCGACAACTTCATCATCATCATCACCATCACCACCACCGACATTACTAACACCAGCATCAGCAGCAGAAGAAGCTAACGATTCCTCAATCTTCTCAACATCATCAATTTCCGCCATTGTTAATCGCACTCACATCAATTCAACCTCAACATTCAACACTAATCGCTCAAAAATATCACAAATCTGCAAAAAAACATCGAAAAACTTCGATTCTTCAAAAATGAAATCAAACAGGCGATTAATTGAGAAATTTTCGATTGAATTAATCGATCAAATTACGATAATTTTACCTGGAGAAGATGAAATTGAGACGAAACGGCGTCGTTTAAGGAAGGTTGACTATGTCGTTGAGGGGTTTAGATCGGAGGAAGAGGAGGAGGACTGGTTTGAGGTAGATGATGAAGGATGCGACGTCGTTTTTGTGTACGTCTCTACTTCCTTCTACGTTTTCATTTTTATTTTCCTTTTAACTAATAAATAAATAAAATAATTTTACGATTTTCATTTCGATCCTTTGTTTACCTTTTATACACGGTATAATTTATCAGATTAATTAATGTCGGTTTTTATACACGGTATAATTTACCAGATTAGTTAATGTCGGTTTTTATACACGGTATAAATTACCAGATTAGTTAATGTCGATTTTTATACACGATATAATTTACCAGATTAATTAATGTCGATGAGTACCTGTCTCGAGCTTGAGTTTTATTTACGATTAAAACCAAAAAAAACTCATGCTGGTGAGTTTCTCGACCCTGTGATATTACATGACTCGTATCCAGATTAAACACCTGTGGACGTAAAAAAACTTACTGATAACAAAGTACTCAATGGAACTAAAAATCGGGGTCATGTCGGGTTCCAAGTGGTCATTGACTCATTTGACGTTGTGTTATTATCAAGTTTTTCGTATGGGATAATAAATATTGGGGTTCAGATTAGTTTGGAGTACAGGTCAACCCTGGATCTTCAGTTTAGAGGTCGAAGCGATTGGGTTGAGTCAATATTGTTAGGTCTAACGCGTAAACACTCATATAATCGGTAAAAAAAATTTGAGCTCGAGCTTGAGTTGGGATAATAAACATTGGGGTTCAGATTAGTTTGGAGTACGTGTCAACCTTTTGGGGAAGATGATACTTAGTCGCATTACAATATAGTAGGAAATGAGATTTGAATTTGAGACATACTGTTCCAAAGCACCTAATTCTAACCACTGGGCCAAGACATTTAGGCCCTATTTTTTTGGACTTATATTCAGTCAGTTTCAGTTCAGTTCAATTCAGTTTCAGGAGGCATATTTTGTCTTTATATTTCAGTCAGTTTCAATTAAATTAAGTTCAGTCAGTTTCAGTCCAAAAAAACAGAGTCTGCCTATATAAAATGGTTAATGTTAGGCATAAGACAATGAAGGTGTTACTCCCTCCGATTCTTTAGATTCGCAACATATTCCATATTTGGCAAATTCATTAGGTTTGCAACATTTCTATAATAGGTAGGTTTTTGTTTGGGTAAACTTTTTACTTTATTGGTGAGACCCACCATCTCCACTCACAACCTTATTATTTGTGCAAATAGTAAACGTTACGAATCTAAAGAATCGGAGGGAGTATTACGTTGTTCGGACCAATGGAGTGAGTTACGAGGCTAGGCGTTACACGATGTATTGGGCTTTGCTCCATGCGTCAACACCATTCTACAAACTCCCTATAGCCTATACAACTAGGCATCAATGCATCATTTATATAAAAATCTCTCAAATTTTGATTTGACCCGTAAATCTGACCCATTTTTTAAATTTGAAATAACCCGTTAATTTAGGGTTGAAAATCGACTCGATATGTATTGGGTTGAGTGTGATGTTGTTGAGTCCATTTTGGTTATGGGTTGGATATTATGTGATCCATTTTTGCTAGTTATAAATGGTCATTTGGACCTCGAGTTAGTAAACAGGGCAACCAGATGTCCAGATTGGATCGGATCGGATCGGATCGGATCGGATCAATTTAGGGTTAGACTCGATTTGGATAATGATTTGTATGTGAAAGTAACGTTCGAAGTTGGGTCGGGTTAGGTCGGGTTAAGTTCGAGTATTCACTTCGGGTGGGGGTCCAGTTATATGGGTCGATCATTCAGATCAGATCAGTTTTCTCATGTCTATTTGGATCAGATCAGATCATTCGGGTCGGATCAAGTTTCGGGTTAGAGTCGATTTGGGTGATGATTTGTAGGTGGAAAGGAACATTCGAAATTGGGTCGGGTTATGTTAGGTCAGATTACTGTATGTACTCGAGTCTTCACTTCAGTGTTGGGTCCAGTTATATGAGTCAATTATTTTCGAGTCAGATCAGTTTTCTCACGTCTATTTGGATCTGACATAAACCATGTTTGTCAAAGAAATTAAGTCGAGATTTAGACCCGTTACAGATTTGTTAAGAATATATCTGTCATAAGAGAAACTTATCCGAAACGATGGGACCAAGGTCTCACTAGTACAAGTACTTGTACTAAACTACTATGCGTTCATATGATCGGAATAGACGTAACTCAATGGGCCATGGCCCATGACTTTTTCTTGATCTTTCATAAAAGGTGACAATGACTTGGTCTTTATTCTTAAAGGACAATAACACAATTACAAATGAAATAAATAAATAAATAAATATTTCGTTTATTATTATTAAATTGTCTAAATTATTGGAGTATGTAATTAAATATTATTTATTGTTAAAAAATTGTTAATAAATAAATAGTATTTTTTTTATAAAAAGATTAACAATTAATTTAAAAAATAATTGTTAAATTATTATGTGAGACAATTTTTAAAATTTTATTTTTCTAATAAAAAATACTTCCTCCATTTTCTTTTTATCTTCCCATTCACTTTTGGCACAATTTTTTTTGTAATGAATATAAAATGATAAATTTAGTAAATATTGAGAGTAGAAGGGTAAAATGTGTGTAAATAGAAAAGAATAAAGGTATAAAATGGAGTAAATAATAAGGGTAGTATGGTAAAAATTATGAACTAAAATGGAAAGAAATGAAATGGAAAGATAAAAAAAAAAAGTGACCAAAAAAGGAAATTGGGAAGATAAAAAGAAAACGGAGGAAGTACTATTTTTTCGTGAAATAAATGAGTAGTTTTGTGAAGTTATAAGGCTGTTTTATTCTGTTTTATAAGGACAATAACACAATTACAAATGAAATAAATAAATAAATATTTTTTAAAAAAATTGTTAAATTATTATGTGAGAGTGTGAGACGGTTTTTTATTTATTTATTTTTGTCTAATAAAAAATATGATTAATATTTTTTTTTTGTGAAATAAACGTGTGATTTTGTAAGTTATAAAGCTGTTTTATTCTGTAATAAATTGGCAGAACACTCTGACTCGAAGGAAGTAATAACGGTATTAAGATTATCATTAGTGGATAATGAACATTGTGGCATGCAAAATGCTGTGCCCGTGTGATTAGTATTTTTAGACCCACCAAATATATCTTTGAAGACTTTGTGTGAATTGTCCTTACACGTTTTCCGTATGTCCTTAATAAATAATATTCCGTATAAAAGATAAATAAATTATTTAAATGAAAATATAAAAAATATAACTTGTAGAAGATAGTTAATTTTTTTTTTTTATTAAATTATTTAATGCGAGTATAATATATTATGGTTTGACAATCTGATAAGAGAATTACTCGATATTAAATTCATTTTTTAATAAATTATTTTATTGATTAATCAAAACGCAGTTTAGGTAATATTTTTTTTTGTTTTTTTTAAAATTATTATTATTAATATTATACGGAGTACGAGTATTATTATTGCATATGCTTTTAATACTTTTTGGTCCATCTTAGCCTAATTTTAAAGGAGTAACAACATGATATGTTATTCTTTTTTAAAGCAAAATGTAGAAAAAGTGAACCTCAAAAAAAAAAAAACAAATTCACTTTATCTCCTAAGAAAAAAGTGGATTCCATTAGTACTAATTAAACATGCATTATTTCTCAAAAAAAAAAAAAAAAAAAAATTAAACATTTTAAAAAAATAATAATAATTAAACATGCATTATTACATTAGTGCTAATTTAAATTTAAATTACTGGATAATCATTTAAACAGATATATCTGCTCTAATTTAAAAATTGGTTGGGTCGTGACCGACTGATCGTGATTGTCTCGTGAAACTGCTCCTGGCGTGGCTAGCTCTGAGCACCAAGTCGCCTTTAAGTAAGATGTTATTTGATCTGATTTAATTTTACTGACAAATATATGCGAGTTAGATCAAAGAAATGATTCAAAACACAGGTTTATCTACGACCGACATATTTATTGGTCTGTTGTGAAATTAAAATACAAGCAACATAAACTAGACAAAATTATATCGGAACGTCTAGGAACTTACCATTTTTTCGTCTCTTTTATAAAAGAAGACGTTTTTTTTTTTAAAAAAAAGTGAAAATCAATAACATTAATAATAAGCCATCCGGCATCTACAAACGATGTCAAATTGAACCGAATACAAATTTGTGAAAAATAAATAAAGAACATCATTGAGACAAAGATCACTATTAGAATAATGCGGTTCTGCACTATATTAATTTAATTAATAAAAAGTAAAAATAAAATAAAGCTAAAGATTAAGGAACCGTGAATGAACATTGCTCACTTACTAATCACTATAATCTCACAAGTCATAATCTCACTCGGTTTAATCACCGATCAGATCTTCCTTGTGACAGATATCTGTTAAAAAAATTATTGCGACCGATGAAAAACAGAGTATTTGACCCGACAAAGTTCCTGACGGATAGAAAATTGTATTAGGGTCTGTTTGGTAAATAACATATTGGAGAAAATTAGCAGATTCCAGCCTAAATAGTAGATTGACCGACAAACTACTATTTTTTTTGTTTGGTTTAACGGTATATTGCGATAACATATTAACCGGATTCTACTGTTTTTGAATGTGTTTCTAATAGGAACTTATTGAAACAACATATTGCATTTATACACGAAAACAATTTGATTCTACTATACTCTTTCTTAGGCTAGGTTCTTTTGGACTGAAACTGAATGAATATAACTTAACTGAACTTAATTTAACTGAAACTGACTGAAATATAGAGACAAAATACGTCTCCTGAAGCTGGAGCTGAACTGAACTAAACTGAACTGAAACTGACTGAATATAAGTCTAAAAGAACCTGCCTTAATTCTGCTAATTTCAAACCTGCTAATACAATTTGCTAACTGTATTCTGCTACAGTATTATTATCCGCTATTACGAATCTGATACTACTATTTGCCAAACATGGTTAATCTTCCAAAAAAAAAAAAAAAAAATTAAAGTTTAGAGATGATAAAAAAACAAAAACAAAAAAGTTAAAGTGGAAGAATAATCAATAAACAAACAAAATTGATTTTAAAATAAAATAAAATAAATAAATAAATAAAATTACAAAAATGTTAGTTATTCAAATATACTGAAAGAAGCATAAAAACTTCAAAAGAATATTAATGGGTTCATGTTCTTGCTTTACTCTCTTGGTTTTGCTTCTTCTCTTCTTTCTTCTTCCACTTGCCTTTTCCCAATTCATTGGTATGTAATAAAAATTAAATATACTTTTTTTTTTTTTAATATTTTTGTATTTTGTGTTTTTATTTTATATATATTATGGTGTAATTGTTTTTATATATGTATATATAATTATGAAATTTATAATTATAAATGTGGTTTATATGTTTGATGTTGACGAGATTCGAACCCAGGTCATGAGTATATTGAGTTGTTTTTTTTTGGTGTAAAGGGAGTCACGAGGACGAATATGAATATGTTGCTAATGAGATTTGAACTATCGTTAAATTTTTGGTTGAATTGGTTCCATAACATGGTATCATAGTCAATGTGACCTTTAAGGTCACGAGTTCAAATTTCGTTAGCTCCCAATATCTCGAACTCTCGAGGGGAAGCACGTGGTTTAGTTGTTGATGGGTTTTGAATCCGAGTCATGAGTCACGAGGATGAATATGAATATGTTGCTGATGAGTTTTGAATCATCGCTTTAAGGTTTTGGTTGAATTGATTCCGTATCATGGTATTAAAGTCAGTGTCACCAAAGATCACGAGTTCAAATCCTCGCAGCTCCCAATATCTCGAACTCTTGGTATTAGAGTCAGCGTGATCAAAAATAGATCACGAGTTCAAATCCTGGTAGCTCCAGGCACATGGTTTAGTTGTTCATGGCCTCATGGGTTTTGAATCCAAGTCATGAGTCACGAGGGGGCGATTATAATGTTGACGGGTTTTGAATCCCAGATTATGATTTTGTACTATGATTTAATGTGCCTAATAATTTCATGTTCCACCGAAGATGTCTTGGCCTAGTGGTTAAGACTAGGTGCTCTGGGACAGTAGGTCTCAGGTTCGAATCCCCTCCCCCTATGTTGTAATGCGACTAGGTGCGCTCTTCGTTGATTCAAGCTAACCGATCCCAAATAAACCGCGATGTTGAATCGTTTAATGCAGAGTTTACCAGCATAGACTGTGGAGGAACAACAACCAACTACACCGACGAAAAAACCGGCCTCAAATGGACTTCCGACACCCCAACAATGCGCCACGGAACCCCCGTCCAAATCGTCCAAAACCCGAACACCATAACACCCCCCAAACCCTACCAAAACCGACGAGATTTCCCAACCGACGACAGAAAATACTGCTACAAATTATACACCCAAGAAAGGAGACGGTATCTCATTAGGGCTACGTTCCTGTATGGTACCCCGGGAAATGTAGGTGCGTACCCGAGTTTTCAGTTATATTTGGATGCGACTAAGTGGGCTACTGTGACTGTATTTGACGGGTCGAGGACGTATGTTGAGGAAATGATTATTAGGGCGCCTTCGACGTCTGTTGATGTTTGTGTTTGTTGTGCTGCGACCGGGTCTCCTTTTATTTCGACTGTTGAGGTTCGACCGTTGAATTTGTCGATGTATGCTACGGATTTTGAGGATGGGTTTTACTTGAAGGTTTCTGCTCGGGTTAACTTTGGCGCTCCCTCGAAAGATTCCGTTAGGTATGGGATTATGGTTCGGTTTTTTTGCTGGTTCGGTTTTGACCCGACCCGGTACCTAACTGAAGACCCGTAACCCGAGTTGACCTGTCCTAACCCGAAACTGACCCGAGTGTTATTATAGAGAACGAGTTGATATCTCAGAAAGAAGTTTGAAAATGGCAAACCCGAAAGTGATTCGACCCAAGTCTGACCGGTTGACCTGTTTGCCAATCTACTTGACAGTATGTTTTCTTGACCCGACCCAACCCGAGCCGAAGGCTTGTAACCCGAGTTGACCCGACCTAACCCGAACCTGAAATGATCTGGCTTGAGATGAAGTCAAAACCGTTTTTTATGACCCGGCCAAACGCTGATCTGACCTGACCCGAACCTGACCGGGCTGACCTTTTTGCCAGCGTACTTGATAGTTGATAGTATGTTTTCTTGTCAAGGTACCCAGACGACCCATACGATCGAATATGGGAATCGGATCAGGTCAAAAGACCTAATTTTCTAGTCGGGGTAGCGCCAGGGACCGAAAGGATCAACACGACCAAGGACATAGAAGTAAACACCCAAGAGTATCCACCCGTTAAAGTAATGCAAACAGCAGTCGTCGGGACAAACGGGAACCTAAGTTACAGGCTAACTCTAGACGATTTCCCTGCGAATGCTCGAGCATTCGCGTACTTTGCTGAGATCGAGAATTTAAGATCCAACGAGACTCGGAAGTTCAGGATGTTGGAGCCGTATGTTCCTGATTACAGCACTGCAGTCGTGAATATCGCAGAGAATGCTAACGGAACCTACAAGCTGTATGAGCCTAGTTACATGAACATTAGTCTGGATTTCGTCCTGTCGTTTTCTTTTGTGCAGACTGAGGACTCGACTAAGGGCCCGATCCTCAACGCGATTGAGATCAGCAAATATTTGCAGATTGGCCCCAAGACTGATGCTCAAGACGGTATTTTTTTTATACTGTGACTGTTGTAATATTACTGCGAGACTAACGTGCTGATAACGTCGTTTTTTTGTTGGCGTCTGTAGTGATTGCGCTGAATGCAATCCATGCGATGTTGCCTGCCAGTCTTGCAACGCTCGACGCAGGAGATCCTTGCACACCGGCGCACTGGGACTGGGTAATCTGCAGCAGCGTAACTTCACCACCGCGAATTACTGGAATGTAAGTCATAATAATGCACAGGCGCAATGCGCAGGTGCAATGCGCTGACAGTCTGTAATGTAGCATTACGTGATTCTGAAATTCCGGTGTGTTTATATACATGCAGACATTTATCGAGGAAGAATCTGACAGGCGGTATACCGTCTGAGATTCAGAATATGGATGCACTCACTGAACTGTAAGTATATATATACTCCGCATTCACTGAACTGTAAGTAAGTAAGTATATACTCCGTCCGCACTCACTGAATTTGTGCAGGTGGTTAGACGGTAATTCCCTCACAGGACCGATCCCTGATATCAGTAACCTCATTAACCTGAAGATCCTGTAAGTTCAACCAAAACTGTAAAACCGTCTCATATACTGTTCTTACCTTGGAAATTTACCGTTCTTAATTTTACAGGCATATAGAGAACAACAAACTGAACGGATCTTTACCTTCTTACCTCGGAAATTTACCTAGCTTGACCGAGCTGTATGTATTGTTTAAAAACCCGAGTTGAGTTTTTCAATTTTCGACTGTATAATAAGCAGTAATTTCTGATCGACTCGTTCGACAGGTACATACAGAACAACTGTTTCAGTGGCAGGATACCTCCGGCTTTACTAAACAAGAAGATCGTGTTTACGTGAGTTCTCTCGAGTCTTGATCTGCTAACAAATACTCCCTCCCCACCACTAAGATTTTCCCACTTTCCTTAAAAGGAAACTCCACTAAGATTTTCCCACTTCAAAACTTTCCTTATTCATCAATTATACTCTCTTTCTATTGGTTACTTTTTGTGATTTGACATCTTCAACCCCAGCCAAGAATTTACCACCTTTCATTACTCATTTCTTAATCCATGTGTCATTACGAAGTGGGAAGATCATTTTGGTGGTGAGGGAGTACTTATACTACTCCCTCCGTCCTTTGTGTTTCTTCCTGTTTTCCTTTTTGGGCCGTCCTTTAAGTTTCTTCCTGTTTCTATCTTTCTTTTTTTGTACACTCAATTTTACCCTTTTGTCCTTATTGGACCCACCCTCATACACTTTTGCACACACCCACTAACAATATTTATCTATAAACAAATTATTTTCAAGCCCCCACCATCCATTACTTTACTTCATTTTATTCAATTTCTTTTTGCACATTTCTTATTGCACGTGCAAAAAGAAATGAGAAGAAACCTAAAGGACGGAGAGAGTATATAATTTGCGAGTACCCCTCCCACGTACACCTGTAAACGGGTTGGGTTCAGGACGGGTCGAAAAAAATCGGGTTGCTTTCGGGCCGGGCCGGGCCGGGTCGGGTCGGGTCCCTTTTCAACTTTTATAGGGATATCGTCTTGTTTGCTAGTGTCAATTCCGAGTTAGGCCGGGTCAATTCGGGTTACTGGCTAAATTCGGGTCGGATTTGGGTTGGGTTATTTGGGTCCACACCAAAGTTTAAAACCGTCTCATATACGATTCTTTTGGAGACGGAAGACTGTCGTTCTGAATTCTGAAATGTACCGGTCTTCTTTTGCAGGTTCGCAGGCAATCCGAAGCTAACGCCAGGAACACAACTAAGCACAAGATCAAAGCTCATCATCGGAATTTCAGTCGGGTTACTTGGATCGCTTATAGCCATTATCCTAGCGATTTTACTACATTTACGCAAAACCAAACAAAACCCGTCTTTGCATACAACTAACAATCGAAAAGGTAAAACAATACTCCATACTCCGTACTCAAGTAAAATTATTTTCATTCCGCATTTTTAACTGAGGTAAAATTGAATTTAGGGCCGTCTTTGCGTGCAAGTACACGGACGTCAATAGGGCATACGGTAATAACCCGAGGTGGACAGATTACAGAAGACGGTGTAGCGTGTTATATTAAGCTCTCGGTGATAGAAGCCGCGACTAATAAGTACGCGATGAACATCGGAAAAGGAAGCTTCGGAATCGTTTATTATGGGAAGATGAAGGATGGTAAAGAGGTTGCGGTTAAAATCATCGGTGACCCGACTAGCCAAGGAACTAAGCAATTTTTAACCGAGGTAATAATCGACATTATTTTTACCTTTTTACGCTTGGACTCGTTTAGTGTGTCCAAGTGTCTGACACGGCTAATTTTATGAAAATTCTGCATATTTTGGCTTTAAATGTTGTCGAAACTGGCCCGACCCGACACCTGATCTGAAGACCCGAGTTTGACCGTGGGTTGACCCGGTCTAACCCGGAACTGACCCGTATGCTTGAATTGACTTTACTAAGTTGTTGTCGAGTTATTTCAGGTTTCGTTGTTGTCGAGAATTCATCACCGAAATTTAGTCCCTTTAATCGGATATTGTGAAGAAGCAAACCACAGGATTCTTGTTTACGAATACATGCACAACGGAACTCTTCGAGATCACATTCACGGTCCGCTTTTCAAATCTTCTTCAATTTTTTTTAATTTTTTTTTTAATGATTTCGACGCTTTATAGCTGTGTGTTACTCAAACTCTTCCGTGAGGTGTCGTGTCGGCTTTTCAAATCTTCTTCAATTTTTTTATTTATTTATTTATTATAATTTCGACGCTTTATACCTGCCTGTTGCTTAATGACTTTACCAGCTAATTTAGTTTAATGAGATCATTTTCTTCAATTTTTTTAATTTTTTTTAATGATTTCGACGCTTTATAGCTGTGTGTTACTCAAACTCTTCCGTGAGGTGTCGTGTCGGCTTTTTAAATCTTCTTCAATTTTTTTTTTATTTATTTATTATAATTTCGACGCTTTATACCTACGTGTTGCTCAAACTCTTCTATGAGGTGTCGTGTCCATCACGGCTATTTTTGGGCAAAAAATTTCGATTATTTGGTCTAACGACACGACACCCAAGTGAAGTTAGCCAAACCCGAACAAGGTCAATTTTGATAGTTATCGATTTGTAGACCCGCGTCATCGTGTGATTAATGACATCACCTTAATGACTTTACCAGCTAATTTAGTTTAATGAGATCATTTTCTTCAATTTTTTTAATTTTTTTTTAATGATTTCGACGCTTTATATCTGCTTGTGTTACTCAAACTCTTCTACGAGGTGTCGTGTCCATCACGGCTATTTTTGGTCAAAAAATCGATTATTTGGTTTAACGACACAACACCCAAGTGAAGTTTGAAGACTCGTTTGACTTTACCAGCTAATCTAGTTTAATAATTCGAAGATATTTTATTATCGGAACAGATCCCGTCAAACAAAAGCAGCTAGACTGGCTAACTCGTCTTCGAATAGCCGAAGACGCAGCTAAAGGTCTCGAGTACTTGCACACGGGTTGCAATCCGAGCATAATCCACCGAGACGTGAAAACGAGTAACATCCTTTTAGATATAAATATGAGGGCTAAAGTCGCGGATTTTGGACTTTCGAGGCAAGCCGAAGAAGAAGATCTCACCCATATATCGAGTGTAGCTCGTGGTACTCTCGGCTACCTCGACCCCGAGTATGATCACCGTCTTTTTTTCTTTCTTTGTTTTTTTTTTTTGAAAAAAAAAATGTCGTTTCTCGATGTAATTTTCGTCTTGATTGGTGTGATAGGTATTATGCGAGTCAGCAGCTGACTGAGAAGAGCGACGTCTACAGTTTTGGAATCGTTCTCTTGGAACTAATTTCCGGAAGAAAACCCGTCACAGAAGATTACGGGATTGATTGGAATATCGTTCATTGGG
Organism: Agrostemma githago; assembly: GCA_958450325.1. NCBI lineage: Eukaryota > Viridiplantae > Streptophyta > Magnoliopsida > Caryophyllales > Caryophyllaceae > Agrostemma > Agrostemma githago. The sequence goes on from OY288260.1 coordinate 471,244, forward strand.
TATGTTTTGCTTTCTCATCTAAACTCGATATACCAAATTGAAACAACCCGGTCCGGCCCGATCTGACCTGACCCGGCTCGAATTGGCTCGACCCAAACCCGACCTGGTTGACCCGCTTGACAAGTAGTCTAATCACGACACATATATATTTCCTTGAAACCAAGATCATCCCATGACATCTAACTCGATTAAGGGTGTTCACCGGTCCAAACCCGGACCGGACCGGATTGACCCGCGGACTGGCAACCCCAAAAATCCAAACCCACGGACCGGACCGGTTAACAAAGAAGCCTAGACCGGACTGTAAAAATACACTAAATTTGATTTATTTTTTAAAGTGTGGACCAGACCGGTTCTGGACCGAGCCGGACCTTACGGTCCGAGTCACTTTTTGAACACCCCTAAACTCGATATACCAAACAAATATGATAATTACACTCGAAAATGACCCAACCTCAAAAATGACCCGGTCCGGCCCGATCCGACCCAAATTCTTACAAATCGAGATGACATGACCCGACCCAAATCGACTCAACCCAAACCCGAGATTAGATTAGATATTTCCTTGAAACCGAGATCACCACGTGTAACTCCAATGCAGGCAAGGTCGTTGATACGGAAAGGAGACGTAGGAAGCATGATGGACCCGTTACTACACACCGACACCATGAAACTGGAATCGGTATGGCGAGTAGCAGAAGTCGCCGTACAATGTGTCGAGCAACACGGTGTATCTCGACCTCGAATGCAAGAGATCATCTTGGCTATACAAGATGCAATCAAGTTACAAAACATGTCTTTAGGTGGAAGTAGTAGTCATAGTACTAAAGGACATTCTTCAAGGAAGACATTGCTTACTAGTTTCCTTGAAATTCAAAGTCCAGATTTGTCAAATGGTGGTGGTGGTGGTATTACTCCTTCTGCTAGATGAAAGAAAGGAAACGGTTTCTGGGTACACGTTGGAAAAATCGTATAAAAATATATACGTTTTGTTGTATGAGGTTCGATTAGGGTTTTCTATGTACAAATTATTGTCTTTGGAGAATACAAAGGAGTAATTATAAATTTATAACCTATGTTTCTCGTCTGCTATGGATTGGGGGCGACGACATCAGATTTTGATTCGTGTTAGTTGACCCCAAATCTTTTGGGACTAAGGCTCTGATGTTGTTGTTGTTGCTGTTGCTCAGTTGCTCTGGATTGAAGATGACGACTTGACGACATCAGATTCTAATTGATGTTAGCTGATCTCAAATCTTTTGTGATTAAGGCTCTGATGTTGTATTGTTGTTGTTGGATTGAGGATGACGACTTGACGACATCAGATTCTAATTCATGTTAACTGACCCCGAAACTTTTGGGACTAAGGCTCTAATGTTGTTGTTGTTGTTGTTGTTGCTGCTCGTCTACTCTAGACTTGTTTAGAAGTATCTGTTATCCAAATGTCATAATCATTTATTTTTATGAAAATTCTGCATATTTTGGACTAAGGTATGATACTTTAACATCTAATTTTAAGCCAAAATATGCAAATTTTTGCATAATAATAACAGAGTCCGACACTTAGACACGAGCACGTGTTTGAGTCGGATATCTTTAAACGACTTCAAGTAATATAGGAGTAGATTATAACAATATGAACGAGCACAAAAACATAAGAAAAAGTATTCCTTCAATTCCATTCATATATACTCGATAATTTACTCGTTTATTATCGACTTTATCGCTCACATCAACCAACTTTGATTATCATCAATTTAATTTGCATAAAAAAGGTGAAAAAACAATGTGTAGGCAAGCATGCTCTACCTTTTTCTATATGAAGTAAGGGTTCAAGCTACAATATTTGACTTAATAAAATTAGTTCCTTTAAATTATTTGAAAAAAGTGTTCCTAATTCCTAAGGACTAAAAAGTCATATAGGGTAGTTATGTGACCCAAATTTTAAGGTACAATAATGAATGCTCCTCTTTGAAAATGTCTAAATATCGTCTACGTTATTTTGACTCGTTTAGATGTATCAGATATAACTTGTTCGGTGATGGGCGGGCCACTCGAGCCAGGTTCGTGGATATGTGGGTAGGGTTGTGCCAACCTAATTTATATCGAAAAATAAAATTAATTAATTATGCTACCAAATTAATTAATTAAATACTCAAATAATATTTACTTTTTTTTTTTTGAAGTGAAATAATATTTACTTAGTACTAATACATTTGAAATAGAGGTGATCATATGCGGGTTCGGGCCGGGCTAACTGTGAAATTTTGACCCACGGACAAGCGGGTTCGGAACGGGTTAGCGGGTTTGGGACGGGTTTGCGGGCCGGGCCTTTGTATATTTTCAAAAATGTTGTGTCCAAACCCGCTAAAAATTCGGACCGGACGGGATGAGCCAATCAGACGATACGTTCCATGAACAACTATAATTTGAAAGTTTTTGTAGGTTAACTAAAAGAGGAAGGGTCACCAACCAACAACAACTATTAGTAAACACTAGTGCCAAAAATAGAACCACCCCTAAGAGGAACAACTTCCTAAACACTAAAAGGCTCTAACCTTAATTAATTAATTAATAGAAATGATAAATATAGTTTTAAGGGCGGTAATTAAAAGATTAAAAAAAATTAATACATACATTAATTAATAATTTTATTGATATTTGTGTAACTTAGTCTGTAATTTCTAAATTTATACTGTATCAGATTTAAAAGTTTTAATTGTGTATATTAGATCATATAAACTACTGTATATTTAACATAATTAATTAGGGTCATTAAAAAAGTAATAAGGCACTTCCAGATTTGATATTAACTTCGGAAATACAGAGTACCATAGAATGATAAATTTAGACATAAATTGATGTAATTAATGTATGTATCGACAATTATTTTCTATTATAATTTCTTAAATATTTGCACTAGTAGTACCATTTAATGACACTCAAGAATAGTCTTTAAAGAAGACTTTGTCCATGGATTTCTTGCCTTCGTATTAACACAAATTCTTGGGAGAGACGATCTCTCAATACTTATTGAGAGATCACTCTTCAGTACCACTCTATGTTCTATTCGTACCTTTAAATGACAGCTTTGTTTTGTACCTGTTTTTATAAGAAGTGTACCATCTTTATATTTGTATACTCTTTTATGTTAATCGTACCCACTTCTATTAGGTTTGGTACCACTGTTACTTCCATTTGTATTAGTAGTCTCTCAGTAAAGTTAATGAGAGACCGTCTCTCAGAAGACCTACTCTTGTATTAATGAATCATATATTACTAAGTCATAAACTCATTTTTGAGATTATATTATAAGTACATTCACTAATTAATCTTGTTAAATTAAACAAATTTGGTCACTTGTTAAGCATGTTTAATCTCAGCTCGAGTCTATACTAAATTTAACGCAAAAACACGCCGTTATACGTTAATTAACTTAATTATTTAAATATAAATAACTAAATACTGTGGTCAAAATATTTAAGATCCGAACAATACCGTGGTCAAAATATAAAATTTACATCGAACTACCAAATTACTAAATTAGGTAAAAATAAATACGACCTAACGACTAGTATCGGGTCGAGATCTACAAATTCTTGTACTTATGTGTACATCATTATCCATAATTCTCACTATATTAGAATTTTAGGTATAATTACGATAGTTGCTCATAACAAATACAAATAAATCAAGCTATTGAAAACGATAGAACATTCCATTCTTTTTTTCGTTTATTGCTTGTCGTTTAACTACATTTCTAGAAAACAAAATTAAGTAACATGTCGACTATTCATAATCGGTTTATTTTTTCATGTTGACAAAAAAAAAAGGAAAAAAAAAAAGATATTTTATTGCAAAATAATATTCCCAAATGTCACTAGTGTTGATAATTAATAACCTTATTAGCCTAAGCATAAGTGATTAACAAACAAAAAAAATATTTACCATTTTGATAATACTACAAAGGCACAAGTTGGTGAGTAGGTTAACCTTTAGTTCTATTTTTTTTTTTTTTTTTTTTTTTTTTTTTTTTTTTGAACCTTTAGTTCTATTTTTGCTAGGTTGCTTACTTCTTTAGATTTTCCATAATTGCTAATACTTCCTCCGATTCATTGGAATCGCAACATTTACTATTCAGATAAAAAATAAGGAAAGTGAATTGGTGGACCACAATAGTGAGTAATATAATAATATTAGATTGAATATTTTGGAATATAGTAATGAAAAGTTAAGGGTAGGTTAGTCATTTCATAAAAAAAATATGGCCCAAAATGAAAATGTTGCAAAGCTGATGAATTTGCCAAAATCGAAATATGTTGCGAATCCAATGAATTGGAGGGAGTAATATTTTTTTTGAAGTGCCCAACTTTTGAATAGAAGTGGAGTTAGTAGGTGTAATGGCAAGAAAAAAAAAAAAAACAAAAAAAAGAAAAAAAGAAAAATCAATATATTTTCCTAATTAAAAATTGCATTCAGACTTTTTTTAACATCTCGATCGTTTGAAAAATTACATTTTACTAAATCGTTCCTTGGATGCCAATGTCCTTTGATGTAAATACTACTCGTAACCATTATACTCACTCCTATTTAGCAATATTATAACATTATACTCTATATATGTTAATTTATCGATGAAAAAAGAGATGTTGCGTGATGACGTGAGTTTAAATATTTAATTTACATGCGGTGTATTATTACTAATTTGCATACTAAAATAGAATAATTTAAGCAAATTAAATTTAATAAAACAAAGTATCAGGTGAATACTTAAATAATACGGTCAAATAAATACTCTACGAGATTTATATAAATATCATCAAATATACTCAATTACCATAATCGAGACTCACTTTGGATAATCCAATATTACAGCTAATACTCCCTCCCCACCACTAAGATTTTCCCACTTTCCTTAAAAGGAAACTCCACTATGATTTTCCCACTTCAAAACTTTCCTTATTCATCCAATATACTCTTTTCCTATTAGTTACTTTTATGATTTGAATTTTATAAATTCTTGTCCAATATTACAACTAATTAATACCGTATAAATTCTTATGTAAGAAAGTCGGATAAAGATGAATTTTATACGAAGTACGAGTATAATATTTTCGAATATCAAATTACCATAATTAAATCTTATTTCTCAAAATGTATTTAAAGATTTAAAGAGAGAATTAAACCAAAGGTGGAAATAGATGATAAGAAGCCATCCTTTTCTTTCCTTGGAGATAAAATAATAAAAGGTTTGATTACTAAGCAAGTGGCTTTCATAAATCTTCTCTAATCTTATCTTTAATCATCAACAACAACAACTCCACAAAACATCACAAATTCCTCCTAAATTCATAAATTCATATTCAAATAATTAAATAAATTTGTTAATATAAGAGTAATTATTTTTAGAGTAAAAATCCATTTAATTTTTATATTTTTTTTAGGAAAAAACTCATTTAATTGTATTTATTTTTGAGGGAAAAACCCATTTATATATATTTTATTTTTTCTTAAGGAAAACCCATTTATAATTTTTATTTTTTTAAGGAAAAAACCCATTTATATTTTTTATTTTTTTAAGGGAAAAACCCATATTTTTTTTAAAAAATTTTTTAAGGGAAAAAGGCAATTATATTTTATTTTATTTTTTAGGAAAAAAACCCATTTATATAAACATAATCACATAGAAATATAGGATTACAAAACAACATTCTCTCAAGTCTCAATAAAAACTCTTCCTACCACTTTCTCCCTCTAAAAACCCACTTTGTCTTAAAATATTGCTATTAATATTTCATTATTTAGAATTAATTAATTATTATTATTATTATTATTATTATTATAGAGAATATAAAAAAGGTTTACATATGTGGCAAAAACAACCAAGTAATTCTTCTTCTTCTTATAGGGAATCAATTAAAGCTCTTGAAGCTGATATACAACATGCCAACAATTTGTAAGTTCTTCTTCTTCTTCAATTATTATGATTTTTTCAAGTTTTTTTTTTTTTTTTTTTTTTTTTTTTTTCAAGTTTTTTGGGAATTATTTTATTTATTTATTATGCATAAATTTACAATTTTTAAGCTTGAAATATATATTTTGTTGATTAGTGAAGTAACCCAATATCATGTTGATGATAAAGTTTAATTTTTTGGGTGTAATTTTACTTAATTTTAGCTTAATTAATTGAGTTAATTAGCTTGGAATCATATGTTTATGGTGCTTAAAGCATAGAGCTTTGATTATTTTATTTTTTTGGAAAATTCATTGATTCTCATTCAATAAAATTTCAAAAAAAATTGAGTTTTGATGGTAAAGTTTAGTTCTTTGAGTGTAATTTTACTCAATTTTAGCTTAGTTAATTGAATTAATTAGCATGGAATTATATGTTTATGGTGCTTAAAGCATAAACCTTTGATTTTTTTTTTTTTTTTTTTTTTTTTTTTTTTTATGTCAAAGAAAAGTTTAATCCTTTGATTATAGAATACCCAAATGGCAAAATATGAAAATTTTGAGTTTTGATGGTAAAAGTTTAATCCTTTGATTAAATTTTTACTCAATTTACCTTAATAATAATAATAATAATAATAATAATTTTCCATCAAAAAATAATAATAATAATAATTAATAATTATTTAAATTGATTATCATGAAATTATTTAGCTTAATAATTAATTAAATTGAATTGATTCTAGAATGCTCATAATAATTAATTAGCATGTAATTACTTGCTTATGTCATAATAAAGTTTTAATCTTTTGTTTATTTTCACTCAATTTAGCTCCATATAATTGATTATCATGGAATTAGTGAATTATGATTACTTGTTTATCCCTAAAAAATGTTAATTAATCAATTTTTTTATTAGGGTTTTTGATAGAATGATCATAAATAAAATTGAATATTCCATGCTTTGGCTTTTGGGAAAAAATTGGCATAATCATATAATAATAATAATTAATTATAATAATAATCATGAAATTCCCTTGTGAAGTTGAACAATTTGGACTATTGAATTGATCAAAATAATACTCCCTCCGATTTTTTATTATCTTCCCTAATTCTTTATTGGACTGAAACACTATTTCTTCCTTATTTCTATTTTTGGCCATCAACCTGTGGTCTAGAATCACCCTCACATTTCTCTCTCTCGGGCATCGACCCAGGAAGAATCTATTCAATTTTAGGTTTATTGATTAGGCTTATTGATAATCCATGATTTGTAGTACCCTACCCCCAGGGGAAGTCGAATCCCCGCTGCCTCCTTGAAAGAGAGATGTCCTGAACCGCTAGACGATGGGGGCATACGTACCCAACTGCCATGATACTATGTTCATAGTATGAATAGTTTTTTGAAATTGTCAATATACTCTAATTCTAATCTATGATTATTATTCATTCTTTTGTTTTGAACCACACGTTCCTACACCCTTATTTTCTTCCCAAAACCAAAGGGGAAGATAATAAAAAATCGGAGGGGTACTTGTAATAAATTTTGAATTTTGAATTCTGTTTGAATATTTATTTAGCTTGTGTATGGAGTATGATTGATTGCAAGATTGCAAGAAGAAAGAAGCTTTGAATGTTTATGACTTGGTCCAACAGAAAAGTTCAATTATTTATCATCATTTGGAATCGATCCTCGATTCCTAATGTATCGAAAAAAAACTACTCCCTCCGTTCAAGTCCAAGCTTCCCTTTTGTTTTTTCACGTTTGCCAACGCGTATTTTGCATCGTTAATATCTTTCGTAACATATTAGTAAAAATTATGGAAATTGGATATTAATAATCTACTTTTAAAAACGAATCAAACAAGATCCTACATGCATATATTTTCTCTAATAGATTGTCGTGAATATCGAAAGTTATCCGTGATTGCAAATAGTGTCAAGACAAGGAAGGGGAAGGTTGGAATTGAACGGAGGGAGTACTTATGATGGAATAAATAAAGCGGAATGAGAATGACCCTTTTAATCGTTTATCTCGTTTGATACTCTGTACAATTTGTGTCACGAATCACGATTCATTTGAAGACTCGACTCGACTAATTTTTGCATTTTTAATCGAGCTTTGTCGATGAAGAAGAAAACTCGAGTTGAATACCGTCATCTCAAACCTCGACTGTTGACTGTTTTCACTGTTTACCATCTGTTTTGTTTAACGGGAAAAATGTCGAGTTGAATGAATCCCGTTATCTGAGGCCGAGGCTGTTTACTGTTTGTATTTGGTAGTTTGTCATCTGTTTTGTGTAACGGGAAAAAGTCGAGTTGAATACCGTTATCTGAGGCCGAGAGGCCGGGACTGTTCACTGTTTTGTTCAACGGAAAAAAAAAAAAAAAAAGTCGAGTTGAATGAATCCCGTTATCTGACGGAAAAAAAGTCGAGTTGAATGAATCCCGTTATCTGAGGCGTCGACTGTTCACTGTGTCTGTTTGTCATCTGTTTTGTTTAACGGGAGAAAGTCGAGTTGAATGAATCCCGTTATCTCAAACCTCGACTGTTCACTGTTTGTCATCTGTTTTGTGTAACGGGAAAAAGTTGAGTTGAATGAATCCCGTTATCTCAGACCTCGACTGTTCACTGTTTTGTTTAACGGGAAAAAGTCGAGTTGAAATGTTGAATACCGTTATCTGAGGCGTCGACTGTTCACTGTGTCTGTTTGTCATCTGTTTTGTTTAACGGGAGAAAGTCGAGTTGAATGAATCCCGTTATTTGAGGCCTCGACTGTTCACTGTTTGTATTTGGGTAGTTTGTCGTCGTCTGTTTTGTATAACGGAAGTAAGTCGAGTTGATTTTTTTTTTTTTTTTTTTGCGCAGGGCGGCATCACTGCCGAAAGACTACTGTGGCGACAATGTACAGATGAGACTGTCGTACAGTCCGTTAGCGCCTTTCCTTTTGTACTTGATAGAATGGATGGATTGCAGTTGCACGGACGCACTCCCTACTTTCCTCGGGTTACATCAGATCTTATTATGCAAGGTGAAAAAAAAAATAACGGGTTTTGATTACCGTGTTTTTATTTTGAGGTTTGGTGATCTAATCTCGATTCTCGAGGATTGACTGTGTTTTTGGATTGATTGGATATATATAGGTGTACATTGACGGAATGCCGACTATGTCGTCTAAAGAGAAGAAGGCAACTTTGAGGGATTTCTATGGTAGGTTTTTGCTTTGAGTTGGCAAACGGGTCAACCCGGTCGGGTTCGGGTCAGGCTTGAAAAAACGGGTCGAGCTTGGTCATTCTCGGGTTTGTTGTTTCCAATTTTTTTAGGGATATTGACTCGGTTTCTACTTTTCTATAATAACATTCGGGTCATATTCGGATTAGTTTGGGTCAAATCGGGTTACGGGTCGGGTTTGGGTCGGGCTACTTTTGGGTTTGGGTCGTGCTGGGTCATTCTCGGGTTTGTTGTTTCCAATTTTTTTAGGGATATTGACTCGTTTCCTTCTATAATAGCAATCGGGTCATTTCTGGGGTAGGATGGGTCAACCGGGCCGGGTTCGGGTTGAGTTATTCGGGTCGGGTCGGGTTTTTTTTGGGTTTGGGTCGGATTTAGTCTAATCGGGAAAAATGTTGGTTTGGTTTGGTTTGGTTGCAGCGGTTATATACCCGTCGCTAAGGCAACTAGAAGGTAATTTGATCGAACTCGAAGAAAGTAAGAAACAAACGAGGATTTCCGATGCTCTAAGTTGGATGAGATTCGATGAGAAACAAAAGCTATTCGACAAAGAAGTGGACCGGGATGAAGAATGCGGGATTTGCATGGAACTCGGCACCAAAATGGTCTTACCCACTTGCGGACATTCTATGTGCATCCGTTGCTTTCACGACTGGTATGAAACCGGGTTGACCCGTTTGCTAGGTCGAGATCGTCGATATTCTTTACGTGGGTGTTGATATTTTTCTTGATGTTTATTGGATAGGAACTCGAGATCGCGGTCGTGCCCATTTTGTCGAGGAAGCCTAAAGAGGGTTAGCTCGAAAGACTTATGGGTTCTAACCAATAATTACGAGGTAGTCGATTCAATCACCATAGCCCGAGAGAACCTAACCCGTTTTTACTTGTACATCGATAGCCTTCCGCCCGTTGCACCCGACACCCACATCTATGTATATGACTACATGATTTAGTACCCTCTTTGACCCGAGCTCGAAGATATCGACAAACCCGTCTTTCTAGCGTTGCAAGTTCCGAGGAAGAATCGTTGGTTAAGCCATTAAGCGAAGTGTTTTAACTTAATGTAGGAGCCAAGTACCGCTATGCTTGACCCGAAAGTCCGAAACTACCCTTTGTTTTAGAATCTAGGGTGAACGGAATTCGTCAAGCTTGTAATAAAAGGGTATCGATGTGAATTATTATCAATAATAATAATAATAATATTACGAAGTAATAATAATAATAACAATTTACGAAATCTTGTTTAAGATCGTTGTATCCGTTCGAATTCCACTCATATATACAAATTACGGTTTTTTTTTCTCGTAATAGCTCGGAATTTGAAGATACTAAGACAATTACGTGATTCTCGCGTTTAGTTGGCGCATACCGATACCTAGTCGTTTGCGCCTTTTGGAATAAACAAAATATATACAAGTACAATATTTTTTTTTTTTTTTTAAATATCGATATATATTGAGGTTTGGCCCTAGCTTAGGGCGTCTGGTTCGGGTTCAGGATCCGTTGCTCCACGCTTCGTGTAGGAGTTGATACCTCATGACATCTCTTCCTCCTTTCCCTCTAGGCATCCAATTAGGTTTCGACGAGGAAGGCGAGATACGAAGTTTTCGTACATTGATCGTAGCGAGCGGGACACTCAACTTCTCGAGCTCGTCGTCGCTGTTGTGTGATTTTCGAAGCAACGATGACCCGTTCTTCTTGTTTGATTTATTGCTTACGTCTCCTAATAAACTCGAGAACAACGTTGTCGGGAGAGGTGCGTAGACAACCGGCCGTGCAACGCATGGGAATGCTACGATGCATTCGTTCGTTTCCTTCGGACCGTCCTGCAAAACAAACATGAATCGAATTGTCAAAATACGACCAGGTTGACGTGTTTGTCAGGTCTAATTGGAGCGTGCAATCGTGCATATGACGAGGAGTCGGACTAACCTCGGAATCCAATGCGTCTAAGACTTGTTGCGAGATGGGGTTGGGAGAGAAATCGTCTGGTACGAAGTTGACGAAAACCCGTTTGACAAGTGGGCCTCCGAGTATCGGACATACCTACGAGATTTAGCAACCCCGATAAAAAAACCCGTTTTGAGACGATAAAAAAAAAACCGTTTTGAGATGATAAAAAACCCGTTTGAGACGATAAAAAAAAACCCGTTTTGAGACGATAAAAAACCTGTTTGAGACGATAAAAAACCCGTTTTGAGACGATTAAAAAACCCGTTTTGAGACGATAAAAAAACCTGTTTTGAGACGATAAAAAACGGTGTGGTGTACCTCTTTTCGTGTGGTTGCATCTAAGAGCATTCCAAGAGGAAGCATCATGAGATTGCCTAATGCATTAAGCAAATGGAAGGCTTTAAACGACGATTCATCGTTCGACTCATCGTCTTGTCCGTCGTCTGCACCGAAGAAGTCTCCGAGCCACTTCGACCAACTTCCGACCTAGTTATGTATAAATTACCAAGACGATGACAGATGTCAGTTAGCTTAGCTGGTAAAAGAAACGAGAGTAAAAGAAATTCGTGGAGGAAAAAAATATATTTTTACCGCGTTCTTCAGCTGAGAACCAGACCCGAAGCTGGATTTCCCAGCTGGGATCGGAAGGACTTTGAGTTCGGTGATAGGGTCGGATGTAGGGTCGGTTGGCATTGACTCGTCTGAATCACGAAGAATCGCGTTGAACATTGCGACGTCTAGTCTGTCTGCCAGTTGATCCATTACCTGAAATTTAATAGACCTGTCTGTCAAACGGGTCGGGCAGGTTGGGTCATGGGTCAGAATACGGGTTAGAAATTGTACCATTCTGGATAGCATTGGCAGGCAACCACAGTCGTGACCGCCAGCGCGGATAGGACATAGTTTTTCGCAGGCGTCTTGGAATGCTTTTTTCCAGAGCTCGATCGAGAAATTCCCTTGCTCTTGATCTCCTAAGCCGAGACTCCATTTTTGAGTTTTTCTGGTTGTTAGTCTCTTCCCTTTTTTCTTTGTTGGTTGCATATGAGGAATAAAACTCTGCATAATTACAATGGTATTAGAAATTACTGTGATACTGCAGCAAAGAAAGGTAAAAAAACTGATGGAAGAAATAGCATTCGGATGTTCTGATGAATTACTGTGATACTGCAGGAAAATCAGTAAAAAAAAAACTGATGGAAGAAATAGCATTCGGATGTTTCGATGTAATTACTGTCGTACTGCAGCAAAATCAGTAAAAGGACAGATGGAAGAAATAGCATTCAGATGTTTCGATGTAATTACTCTGATACTGCAGCAAAATCCGGGAAAAAAACTGATGGAAGAAATTGCAACCGCAAAGATTCTGATGAAATTATACTGCAATACTGCAGCAATATCGATGGAAGAAATAGCATTCAGAATGTTCTGATGAAATTACTGTGATACTGCAGGAAACTCAATAAACTGATGGAAGAAATAGCATTCAGTCGGAAATGTTCCGATGCAATTACTGTGATACCTACGACAAAATCAGGAAAAAAAACTGATGGAAATAGCATTCAGTCGGAAATGTTCTGATGCAATTACTGTGTTACTGCAGCCAAATCAGGAAAAAAAAAACTGATTGAAGTAGCATTCGCATGTTCTGATAAAATTACTGTGATACTGCAGGAAAATCAGTAAAAGAACTGATGGAAGAAATAGCATTCAGTCGGAAATGTTCTGATGCAATTACTGTGATACTGCAGCAAAATCAGGGAAAAAAACTGATGGAAGAAATAGCAGTCGGAAATGTTCTGATGCAATTACTGTGATGCCTACGGCAAAATCAGGAAAAAAACTGATGGAAGTAGCATTCGGATGTTCTGATAAAATTACCGTGTTACTGCAGGTCTGATGGAAGCATTCAGTCGGAAATGTTATGATGCAATTACAGTTATACTTACAGCAACGAAATCAGGAAAGAAATAGCATTCAGAAAGAATAGGCAAACCTGCCACCATAAGCCCTCGACAATGCGAAAAAAGATCCAAGCTTCAACCTTTTCTAATGCCATGATGAAAGTTTGAGGATCTTCCCAATCACCCAAGAGATCGATCTCGTTTATGGGAGATTTCTTCTCCGATTTCTTTCTACCACCTTTATTAGTCGTCTCTGATCTTACGAGCTCTGCTGCTGTTGGTGGGATTTCTTCGATTATTTGCTTTACCATCGCTCTTAGAATAATCGAATTCGACAGCCAGAAAGTTAACCTGTTCATCCAACACAGTCAAAAAAAAATTACTGTACACCTGACAGAACTGACCGGCCTCGCCTGGCCTATATGTGACCCGTACCCCAATTCAACCCGAAAATGACTGACCCGACCCGAACTAGAAACCCGGTCGACCCGTTTTCCAGGGTTACCTGGTATGACCCCCAGAACCCAAAATAACCCGATCTGACCCAAATTCTTAAAAACTTGAAATGACCTGATTCGACCAGAACCTGACCCGGTTGACCCGTTTTCCAGGGCTAACCTGACTTGACCCGAATTCTTAAAAGCTTCAAATGACCCGACCCGACCCGACCATAACTTGACCCGGTTGATCCGTTTTCCAGGGCTAATCCGACTTGACCCGAATTCTTAAAAGCTTCAAATGACCCGACCAGAACCTGTCCCGGTTGACCCGTTTTTCAGGGCTAACCCGACTTGACCCGAATTCTTAAAAGCCTCAAATGACCCGACCCGACCCGACCTGACCAGACTAGAACCTGACCCGGTTGACCTGTTTGCCGAGAGCTACATGGAGTAATCATACCTAGGAACATCATTGGCACAAGCCTTGGAAACCAAAACAAGTCCTGAAGTAATAGCAGAAGCAGAACTAGCCCTCTTGGACTGCAAACCCGTCTTACAAACATCTCGATAAAACCGTGACAGACGCCTCGCAGAAGCATGAACCTTCCTTTTCGAGTTAATATGCTCTGCGGACACCGAATACAGCCCTATCTCAAGTGCTGCAGCTTCTCTCAACTCTTCCTCCAGCATCTCTACCCTCAACTCCAGTTCACCTTTACCCTTAACATCATCTGGTTTAGGTTTTGGATTAGGATCGGGTTTCTTTGATAGAGGTAGAGGTTTTTCCTGACTTTTAACATCGACGACTACTTCTTTGATAGAGGTTTCTTCACGAGACAGGTCGGATAATTGCATTGCAGTCAAAGGAGCAGAAATGACAAGAGTTTCAGGAGAGGAAGTATGCCTGGCAGATTTCATGTGGTTCAGTTTGTTACTGAAGCTGGTTAAATCGAGACCTTTTTTCCCGAATATTAGGTTACTAGTGCTTCGCATCGTCTGTTTTGCTCTTGTTGTTGTTGTTGCAACGTCTGAGAATTTGCTGAACACGTTCTCTCGTTCAGAACTTTTTCTTCCTGATGAATGGAGTTCGTCCTGGTGATGATGATACTGTCCGATTTCTGACGATCTTCTGTTGTGTGTTATGGTTTCCTGCGTCTCTGATGGACCGACTATATCCAAGTTCATCCCCGCCTGCAAAATTTTACAGATCGAATATTAACTTCAAAGAGTTCAAACTCGTAAACAAGTTTCTTTTTACAGCAAAATGACTCAGTAGACGGACTGTAAATGCAATTTTCATAGCAGTTTTTTTACAGTAAAACGACTCACGACCCTGGCAGTGCATGCTTCTTTCGAAATGCAATTTTATTGCAGTTTCACAGAAAAACGACTCACTATACTTCCATGCTTCTTTCTAAATGCAGTTTTGTAGCAGTTTTTTAACAGCGAAATGACTCACGACCCTGGCTGTGCATGCTTCTTTCTACTGTGAGGTAAAAACAGTGATTTGATGCAATTTTTAATGCAGTTTTACAGCAAAACGACTCACTACTCTGATTGTGCACGCTTCTTTCTACTAATTTTTAACGCAGTTTTACAGCAAATTTTTAACTCAGTTTTACAGCAATATGACTCACTACACTAATTATGCATGCTTCTTTCTACTGTGAGGTAAACTGTCATGTAATGCAATTTTTAACGCAGTTTTACAGCAACACGACTCACTACCTAGGCTGACTGTCCATGCTTCTTTCTAATGCAATTTTATCGCAGTTTTTACAGCGAAACAACAGATGACCCTTGCTGTGCATGCTTCTTTCTACTGTAAGGTAAACCGTCATTTAATCCAATTCTCAACGCGGTTTTACAGCAAAATGACTCACTACACTGATTGTGCACGCTGCTTTCTACTGTGAGGTAAACCTCACACTATCATTTAATGCAACTTTTAACGCAGTTTTACAGCAAAACGACTCACTACACTGGCTATGCACGCACTGTGAGGTAAATACCTACATTTAATACAATCCTCAAAGCAGTTTTACAGCAAATTTTAACGCAGTTTACAGCAAAACGACTCACTACATAGGCTGTTCATGCTTCTTTCTACTGTGAGGTAAAACCGTCATTTAATCC
Organism: Agrostemma githago; assembly: GCA_958450325.1. Classification (NCBI taxonomy): domain Eukaryota; kingdom Viridiplantae; phylum Streptophyta; class Magnoliopsida; order Caryophyllales; family Caryophyllaceae; genus Agrostemma; species Agrostemma githago. Next base: position 486,855 of record OY288260.1, read on the forward strand.
AATTTCTCAACGCAGTTTTACAGCAAAATGACTCACTACAGTAATCACTCATGTTTCTTTCTACTGTGAGGTAAAAACCGTCATGTAATGCAACTTTCAACGCAGTTTACAGCAAAACGACTTTCATGCTTTTTTCTACTGTGAGGTAATTAAAACCGTCATTTAATCCAATTTCTCAACGCAGCAAATAATTAAACGAGAAGCTACGTGACTTACATTAACAAAACTCAGCATCTCATCCATCTTAAAAGCACCAACAGCATTCGCACCACCACCAGCTCCTGCAACAACAAAACCAGGAATCGGACTACTCCTCGACTGAAAACTATCATCATCATCATCATCATCATCATCACTCCCAAACCCGATCTCAGAATCACCATCACCACTACCACCTTGTTCACTCATCATCCTAAGCACAGACTCAATACCCTCGTTATCAAATGGCTGTATCTGCACATACAGCATCGGATACGCATCCTTGGACACCCTTTTCACTGCAATCGGTGCTGACACTGTCTGCGCATCCTTAATTATCCCGAATTCTGCTAGGTTTATACTTGCTGTACCCAACAGTTGTCCCTTTATCGCCTTATCTTTTTTCGGCTCGTACAGGTTGAACTCCAAGCTGTTCTTCTGAAACCCCGGCGGCCCCTGTGAATATACTGTTTTATTATACGTATACAATACTGTATACACTTTCAAGGAGTATAACATAACTAAACATATATAGTCACGTGAGATCTTGTTTAAACTGTCTAATAACTAAACATATGGACAAAAGAAAACAGTGATGTACGTGCATAAAGCAAACGGTAAAGAATCAAATGTAACGAATATCCGGTTGACCCGTTTGCCAAGTCTTCAGTTCGGGTATAGGGTCCGGTCAGTTTTGTCAGGTCGACCAGTCTTACAAAAAAAACTCACTCATTAAACTCATCTTAGGTACAAATATCCGATACAGTTTACAAAACCATCCCTGCACGACTGCACATACCTGTGAATGCAATGCTGTTGTTTTACTGTTCTACTGCTGTTACTGCTAATGCATTATGAATATCAAATCAAACGTAAAGAATCAAATTAAATGTAACGAATCACAAATATCCGTCCATTTTTGCTCACCGCAGTCTGCGAATGCAATGCTGCTGTTTTTTCACTGCTGTTACTGCTAATTGCATTATGAACATATCAAACGTAAACAATCAAATGTAACGAACTACGAATATCCATCCAGTTTTGCTCACCGCTGTCTGTGAATGCAATGCAATGCTGTTTTACTGCTATTACTGCTAATATAATGCAGTATGAATATCAAATCAAACGTAAAGAATCAAATCAAATGCAACGAACTACGATCAATATCCATCCAGTTTTTACTGTTTTTACTGCATTATGAATATCAATATCCATCCAGTTTTTACTGTTTTTACTGCAGTATCGAATGCAATGCTACTGTTTTTACTGCTATTACTACTACTACTGCATTACGAATATCAAATCAAATGCAACGAAGAAGTACGAATAATATCCATCCAATTTTGCTCACCGAATGCAATGCTGTTGTTTTGGCAGTGCTGTGAAGGGTGACAGGGAGTTTGAAGAACTCATTGAACTCGATTTTACCGTCGTCGAAGCAGGGAAGAGAAGGGACAGCAGGAGGGAGGAAGCCAGAACTGTTGTCACCATTTTGCCATTGGATTAAGACAGTTTGGACAGAACATAAGGAGACTGAAGGTGGCCATGGTTTGATCTCTAGTACACTTATTATGTAGTCTACTTGTATTCTTGTTATTCCCTTTTTTTTGAATTTTCCTAGTACCATTTTTTGGATTTAATTTCCTGAAAAAACATACAAAATTATATCAAAATTTCAAAAATTAAAAAAATAAATTTGTAATAATAATAATAATAATAAGGGAGCTCGAGCAGCTGCTTTTATTTTTACCCGTTTTAGTTTTTCTATCGCTAAGGGAGTGGGTGCCCAGATAGTATCTCGGCTACCCACTAACTTCTTGTAATTTGTTTCGTTATTAATGCAAACTCCAGTTTATAATAATAAAAAATAATAATAATAATAATAATAATAATAATAATAATAATAATAATAATAAATCTATCTCTCAGGATGCGGGAGCTCGAGCAGCTGCTTTTATTTTTACTCGTCTTAGTTTTTCTATCGCTAAGGGGGTGGGTACCCAGATAGTATCTCGGCTACCCATTAACTTCTTGTAATTTGTTTCGTTATTAATGCAAGCTCCCGTTTATAATAATAATAATAATAATAATAATAATAATAATAATAATAATAATAATAATAATAAAAGTTGATTTTCTATTATAATATGAGTAATAATAAAAATAATAATAATATTATCTCGGTTGCCCACCATTTTTTGTAAACTGTTTTTTTGATCCATCAATAAAATTCTTCATTTATAATAATAATAATAATAATAATAATAATAATAATAATAATAATAATAAATACGGAGTAATATGGAATAATAATAATAAAAATAATAATTTCTTGTGAATTTGTTTTTATCTCGATTGTCCAATAATTTCTTGTAATTTTTTTTATCTTAATAAAGTTGTAATTTTTTATAAAATAAATAAATAATAATCTTATTGACAGTTGCTTTTTATAAAATAACAATAAAAACAACAACATTCGATTTCAAAATAGTCGAGTTCGACACATGAACATGCAAACTACACGTATAAAATATAAATGTATAATCGAGTTTGAACAATCAAAAACAAAACAATAATACCTTCAAGACTTCAATGTATATATCTCTTGTATTTACTTAGCTTTGCAGTCGAGTTTGAGCAACACGGGTTATTATTCCAAACTTCTAATAACCAAAACAAAAAACCCGATTTCAAAATATTTCAAAATATTCGAGTTTGAAGTAATTGATCTAATATATATGATCTACAAATTACAAAAAAAAAATAAAAAATTATGTTTTTTTTTTTTTTTAAAAAAAAAAATTGTTGGTGGAATAATGTAAGCTAGATTTGGAAGCAAGTAGAGTATAATAAAGATAAATTTGACTAAAGGGAAAAAAAGTAATGAACCCAAATAATTAAGGGAACCCACCTTTGAATGAAGTCTATAGAAATGTTGGTATGTCATGCAAATTTACATTACTTGATTGCACGACTTTTGTACTTACAAAACTTTATAGGCCGTCCATGGCCATGGTTAGGTCAAACTTTAATTATACTTATTAATTAATATTAATAATAAAATTAGAATATACTCTAAAAGAACGTTTTACGGTGTAAGATCAGATCAGATGACGGGTTTTGATTGATTTTACTTACGGTGTAAGATCGAGATGGGTTGGTTTTTGATTTCGAGTTTGTGGTATATATGGATTAATAATTTTGTTAGATCGGGTTAGGTTAGGTCAAACTTTAATTATACTTATTAATTAATATATTAATAATAAAATTAGAATATACTCTAAAAGAACATTTTAAGGTGTAAGATCAGATCAGATCAGATGACGGGTTTTTGATTGATTTTAGTTACAGTGTAAGATCGAGATGGGTTGGTTTTTGATTTCGAGTTTGTGATCGGGTTAGGTCGGATTGAAATGGTTCCGGTTTGGATCTTTTCGGGTATGTAGTGTTAAAGATCGGATTTTTTTTAGGTCGGTATTAAGAACAATTTTCTTTTAACATGGTTTATTAAACGTGATTACAAATTAGTTTTTTTCGCGTGGTTATTCTGATCGAGTTGATTTTAGTAGGTTCGTTTTTGAACCATCTTTGTAAATCAATAATATCTAGTGACATCTTCCACTTCATGGTAATTTTTTTTTTTTACTTGCGACGGTCGTGGTCGTATCATCGATTTTCTAAAAGCTACCGGAAGCCAGAGGTGACTGATGCGGCCAAACGTAGTTGAGTCAAATCGAGTTTGTCGAGTCGAATCATGCTCGTCAGCTCTACCCAAAACCCGAAACATTCAAAACCCATTTTGTTTTAGTTAACCCTCGTTAAAACCCGCTTACCCTTTATACAAACTCGAATGTACGCAATCTTACCCTCGAATCCTCGGATTCCGAAATATTTGAAATCATTGGCCCTTCATCAAAGTTAAAAAGGGGGGAACATATGATTGAAGCACACCCACGTTCAAATGATTGTTCATTTTCGTGTTAATCGAAGCCTTAACACGAAAGCGCATGACTTAGCTTCGGAAGTTATGCGTAGGTGGTAAGGCGGGTATTAGACCGTTGGCCAAAAAAAATAAATAAATAGATTGTTCATTTTCCTTAGTTTTACAGTATTACTACATTTACTGTTTTTACTATTTGCACAAATCAATCCCAAGTTCAAAACGGGTCAAGTATTATCCCACATAGATAGACGAGTAACATTCGGCTTACAGTCTCGTCTATCTAATAGACCCGTTTCGTCTCCGACAACTTTGTACTAGGTTACTGTTTTCCATAGACAGTCATGCAGAGATCAGTAAATGCATCTTCTCAATTATTACCAAAGGTGAGTAAATATTTCACCTGCTCTTTGCAGGTGGGAGCACAAACATACAGTGGATACCCTCGAAACACGTGACCAAAATGTTCGTCACAAAAAATTATATGAGACGGTGTTTAGGACTAAGATCAACACAGCCTTGTTCTTTCTGACAGTTGAAACTGTTTGAACTCAACTGAAAGTGTCCGAAAAGAACAGGATCTCATACAAGATTCAAGATCTAAAAACTTATATGAGACGGTGTTTAGGAGAAATGAGACAGATTCGAGATCTAAGACCGACTCATAGTACAAGATTTGAGATCCAAGTCCGGCTGAAATGGGCTGAGGTGAAGTAAACGGGTAAACAGAACGAGGCGAACTGAAATGAGCCGACAATAAGCAGGAAGGAAAGAAGAATGCAACTCAAGAAATAAGACTGTGACGGGCGTGTTGGTCTTAGGCATGAAATGGGTCAGACGGGTCGTTCCAACTAGATAGTACTTGACCCGTTTTAAATAAGACGGAAATGGTCGTATGAAGAGGGGCAAAAACTGCATATGCAATAGTTCAAATTCACAAGCCTTCTTATTTCAGCATCAACATCGAAAAAGAAAAAGGGAAAAAAAAAATCACGGTCAATGCCGACATAGCATTACTGGTCAAAGCCAATCCAAGAGAAAATAATAATATCAAAAGTTTTTACTCCATCATCTAATAAACAGAACAAATTTGCTGAGATTTGAGATTTTCATGTGTTTTGAACTATTACCTTCAGGGTTTAAACTAAGAAGGGTTGGTTGTTCATCACTTCATCACTACAGTTTCTCTTATTCCACAACACGGCCGACAATGGAAGACCTCTGCATAAACAAAAAACATACGAGAATGGTCATCCGAAACATAATCTCTATACAACGAGCCAAAAACGATGTGTTTTGGATGAATTGGCGATAACCCACGTCAAGATTATGAGCAAATTACGTAAACAATCAAAAGTTGCAAACTTTACGAAAGAAAAGGAGAAGGAAGGCCAATAACCTGAGTTGGAGGGGATCTAAGCAGTAGCCTCGAGGAGACCTCGTTTTTCAGCCTCGATCAGCTCCCTGGCTGCATGTTCCTTGATTCTTCGTTCCATTTCAGGCCTGAAGTGTCTGATAAGACCCTGAACGGGCCAAGCAGCGGCATCTCCCAAAGCACAAATAGTGTGTCCTTCGATCTGCTTCGTTATCTCATGAAGCATATCGATTTCTTCCAGTTTCGCATTCCCGACTTTCATCCTCTCCATAATCATCCACAGCCAGCCTGTTCCCTCCCTGCATGGAGTACACTGTCCACAACTCTCGTGCTTGTAGAAATACGACAGCCTTGCTATTGCATCAACGACGTCGGTGGATTTATCCATCACTATCACGGCGGCGGTCCCCAACCCGGACTGGACCGCCTTGAGCGCGTCAAAGTCCATCAACACGTCGTCGCATATGTTTTTTGGGAGTAACGGGACGGAGGAACCACCGGGTATTATCGCGAGTAGGTTGTCCCATCCGCCTCGGACACCGCCACAGTGCCTCTCGATGAGTTCTTTCAAGGGGATACTCATTTCCTCCTCGACGGTGCAGGGTTTGTTGACGTGGCCTGAAATGCAGAACAGCTTTGTGCCGGCATTGTTCTTTCTGCCGAAACTGGCGAACCACTCGGGCCCACGTCTTAGAATGGTAGGCGAAACGGCCACGGTTTCCACGTTTGTGACCGTGGTCGGACATCCATACAATCCGGAGTTAGCGGGAAACGGAGGCTTCAATCTTGGTTTCCCTTGCTTTCCCTCAAGACTCTCCAAAAGAGCCGTCTCCTCACCACAGATGTAAGCGCCGGCACCATAATGGATATGAACGTCGAAATCATAACCGGACCCACATGCATTTTTGCCCAAGAGTCCAGCTGCGTAAGCTTCTTGCCTCGCCTTTAGAAGGTTCAAGCGTTCGTTCACATATTCACCTCTTATGTAGATGTATGCGGCACTAGCCCTCATCCCAACTCCGGCAATGAGGCATCCTTCTAGAAGCTTGTGAGGATCATGCCTCATTATTTCTCGATCCTTACATGTTCCCGGTTCACTTTCATCAGCATTGACAACGAGGTACGAGGGACGCCCGTCAGACACTTTCGGCATGAAGGACCACTTGAGACCCGACGGAAAACCAGCACCGCCACGTCCACGAAGGCCTGATTTCTTCATTTCACCCACTATCCAGTCAGTACCCTTTAGAACCAAGTCCTTGGTTCTATGCCAGTCACCACGTTTCATCGCGCCTTTGAGGAACGGATCGTGCAACCCATACAAATTGGTGAAAATGCGATCCTCATCCGTCAAGCCACCAAAGTGAGTTTTCTCCGGAGGAGGAGGAGGGGGTGGGGCCTGAGGAGTGGGTGATGTCGATGCTGCTTGGGTGCTGAAGAGTCGGTTGTAGCCCGCACCCAACTTGTCACTGTGACGTTGCAACAGTGCCGCTCTTTGGAAATTAAGAATACCCCTCAAGGGAGCCTGTAAACAGAAAATTGCGCAAATGAACAAGACACACCATAACTACGATATTAAAGCAACCGAAATCATCATCATCATCATCATCGGGCTTCAAATACCATAATTTCACATCATAATGTTATTCAAGACTCGTTCGTTTACCTTCTCTAATCATCAAAAACCGACTAAAGTGAGCTGTGACAAATAATACAAGTCACACCATAACCATGATCTAATCTCTCAAGTATCTCCAACCATGTATTAAAGCACCCAATATCATCTTCAAGCTTCGAAAAACATAAATTCACATCATAATGTTATTCAAGACTCGTTCGTTTACAACGATGAAGTAATTTCAGCTTCTAGAATCGCACTACCTTCTCTAATCATTGAAAACCGACTAAAGACCAACCATGTATAAAGCACTCAAAAACATCTTCAAGCTTCGAAAACGATAACTTTTTATCGTTATTATATGGGAATACACCACATTTGAAACTTCCTAAATCTTTGTTCATCAAAGATCAAAACTTTATACACAAAATGCCCACTAAATCAACCATTCTCCTTTTCACGAATCATTAAAAGCGAATTCTATCGTGACACTTACAAATAAATACACATGTCACATACGAGCGAATCGTGAATTGGTAAAAGTGGTATCCATAGCGAATCCGTTAACCATGATTTTATGTAAGAAAATGGTAGTAATTAAATTAACTAATTGTCAATCATATTCAACACCCAACAAACCCTAGAACAAGCAAAAACGATGCGTTTAGGACAAATTGACAATAACCCAACATTAATATTCCTCAAAATCGGATCCAATTGCAACAACAAAAAACCCTAATTCAATCAGATTCATATCCAAACGAGCCAAAAACGATGCGTTTAGGACAAATTAACAACAACCCATGTCTCGATTTCTCATAATTAGATCTAATTGCAACAAAAAATTAACTTTAATCAGCTCAAATCATACACCCACCAATGAATTCATGATTAACAAACATCAGAAACATAAACAAAAAAAAGTATCATAAACAATCAAAAGCTGCGATTTTTATGAGATAATTGAAGAATTCAACATACCATTTTGCAGATCAAGATTGGAGGATTGATTATTGAAATGGGGTATTGACGATTTCGCAAGATTTGGGGGGTGTTAATGAAACGAACTAGAGGGTGGAGAATGGAACACCTTGCCTCTCTTAACAACACTAAACACTTCCGACTACGAAATTAACGGGTTTGGGTTGAGAATTTGGTTCGGAAATTCGATATGAAATTAAACGGGTTTGTGTCGAGATACAAACACGATCTTTTAACGAGTTTGACGATCTGTTTATATAAATTGGATGAATACAAACACGATATGGAAAATCGTCGGAGAAAGAGGAATTCAGATTATCGGAAAAGTCTCTCATTGACGAGAGACGATCTTTTATGCAGTAAGTTTTTGTGAAGGTTTGATCGGGTGGGGTTTGGACTGGTATCTCGAAATATGAATCTGACGTGAATAACGTGTCACTAGATTAAAGTCAAAAGTGTTGTTGTAACACCCCGACCCAATCCTAGAACCGGAAATGTTAGTCGCGGTAGCCTGTCAGACTCTGTATTGGTTCCACATACCAACCCGAGTCCTTTCCAGCGCATTTTGTTGTCACTCATGCGCATCCCGAAAAACTTCCCATGATGTCACCCATCCTTGGACTAATCACAACCAAGCACATCCTTTGGATTACTCCCAGCCAAACTGCGGAGTTCTTTTGCATTGATGACCAGAAAAGAAAGTGCACTTTGTTGATATGTGTAGTACTTTTAATCCTTTTAAGCACTAGTCATTTAAGTTCATAAATAAGACATCTTCAATCAATGTGGGGTATTTTAGTTATAATCCCTCGTCGCATCGGTATAGCTATGTTTTTCGAATTTCGGCATGACACGAAACCACGATGCAAACAAGGCATCAAAGACTTTGGATCGAGGTTTAATGACCAGATTATGTAACTAGGTTGACATGAAAACTACATGAGATTTAACTAGGCCGACCATCTTTGAGTTTGATGGATTGTGACTCGTTTACATATGACACGAACACGAATCCAACATCAATCTAACTGCTTACAAAGTGCTACAGAATACTACTCCGTACTACTCAACTTTGTGCAAAGAGCTAGTAATTAGTTGTATATAATGTTATCTCATCGTGAAACCTAATTTCGTGTTATCATCGAATTTTGTAAAATACAATACCTATAATAATGTAACCAATAAAAATTATTTATTTTCCTAAAATTATGGAGAACCATTCACTTATTTTCCAACATTTGTTCTAATGGCAAAATATATTCTCCATAAATATAGTAATTAGCAAAATGTAATTTTAGCATTTTGTCCTATTAAAAATAGATAATTATTAAAAATAGCTCTAAACAACATATCTATTAACTACCCTTCTCTTATAACAACAAAGTTGATGTGTACTCAAAAAAAACAAAAAAAAAAACATCTATCAGATACTTTCACAAATAACTCAAATTAACCCAGAAAAAATACCATAATTTTACCTATTTTATACATTAAAATGACCGAAATTTACAGGAAAATCCCGATAATTTTCCTAACATTTATGTTCTTAATGATGGTCACTGAAGCATCATTTGGACTCGGAAATGTTTATGTTTCGGCTGTAAATAAACTAAGTAACAAAAAAATATTACAGATCCATTGTAAATCCAAAGAGGACGATCTGGGGGTACACAAGCTTAAAACGAATCAAACGTACGAATTTAAACCCGATTTAAATGTTTGGGGAACCACAGATTTCTTTTGTGGATTTGTATTTGATGAGAAATTACATTGGTTTGATTTATTTGTGCAAGAGAGGGATAGAGGTTGGTGTGCATATGATCAAGATAGGTGTAGATGGCATGTTCATGACAAAGGGCCATGTATGTTTGATTATAGGTCACAAAAGTTCTCTTATTGTTACCCTTGGAATAAAAGTTAATGATTTCGATCTCTTGGAAATAATCTGAAAAGGGTTGTCGATGCAGCGCATTTCATCAATATATCGGAAATTCAGAATTACTAAAACGGGTTCTTTTGAACGACAACATCTCTGGATTAATCTTTTTGTCGATCTTTTGTTTTTTGAGTACATCTTAATATATATGTAACTAACAAATGCTATATGTTTTTTTTGGTTAATCTCTTGTTTTATAAGTACATTTTTTGTTAATGTATTCATATGATACAATTTGGTTATTTTTTTTGTTTTATGAGTACATTTTGATCAATGTAATTGACAATATAATTTGGTTAATCTATTCGTTTGTTTTTGCGAGTCTATTTAATTTTGTGATTTATCCAGCAATGTGATGATAATAAGTTAATAACATCTTATTAATGTATGTATATGTACGTTAAAACGTTATACCCCATTCCATTCACTGGAATCGTCATATACCATTTGCATAAAACACTCATCACATGTATTCACTGATCTTAAATGGTAGAAATCCAATGAAAGAGATGTGGTATAATATATACAGAATGTGTGGTCGTTGAATCCATCATTATTCTGTGATTCATATAGCCGACAATGTGAAAGTAGAATTATGTATACGTATAGAAATGATACAGAGGAGTACACGTGTTGTGATTAAACGTACACTGTAACGGTAAGAATACGTGAGTGAAGGACTTACGGACAGAAGACAAAGGGAAAGTGATGGTTGGGTGTTGGGCTATCTGGACGAGGAGTTCGGGGTGGGATTTGGGATGATCGGTCATGATGAGGACGAAGCTTTGCACCGAGACCATATATACCCATGTCGAGGTGGAGAGCGATTGCAAAGACGTGATTTGACAGGGCAACTGGCAAGGGCGAAGCAATATGTTCGTTATTCTTGATGCGATTAGGCGGTTAACTTGTCAGTTTTCTTGCATCTATCGGTAATTTGTGAGACAAGACTTTCAATAGCGTTAACACATTTTGAGTCAGGCTTCATCGAGCGAAAGGTTTGGGTAGACTGTTTGCCGATCAATCTAACTTTGACAACCTTGTAGCTTTCGATTTGATTAATTCAGTTTAACCTGGTATAGTATAATTCGAGTACTAAATCTTCGAGCATGATTTAAACTTCTCGACACGATTTATTTTATCTCATATTTATATACTCGTAGGTTTCAATTCACGATATAATTAACACAGTTACAGTCACATAATCCGGTTACAAAATATACTCCGTATATCATAACAACTCGTCCGTAATCGTCTTAAAATTTGAAAACTATACAGAACATTTTGTATAAATTTTACTCGTAATTATATAGTGACGGTTCTAAACATACAAAAAAAGGGTTTTTCTACGTTGTACCCTTCTATTTTTCCATTTTCTACCATATACCCCTCTTGTTTTCTAAACCCTCACTTATACCCCTGTAGTTGATTAATTTCATTAAATGTGACCTAATTACAATTATTCTACTAAAAAACCCTTATTAATTTCCATCTCTGTCTCTTATGTTTTCTCTAATTCTAATATTGCATGCATAATTTCTGATTTTTTTCTTCATTTTATCATAATTATTTCACTCTTTATTTTAAGTGCAACATTAATGCTTTGTTTGTTAATGCGATTAAATTAATTTTTTTAGAAATCAGTAAAATATCATTATTTTAAGCTAAAAAATAAGTTGGGGTGAAAGTGGAGAAAAATCAATTAGGTAAAAGAGAATAAGAAGTTGACATATAAAATGAGAAAAATGGGAAAAATTAATGAAATGGAGAAAAAGTTGGGGAAAATGGAGGGAATACAAGTCAAGGTTGTCAAAACTAGTTATGTCATAGCCTAGAGTCACTGTCATGTCATCTAATTAACGGGACATTAGACGAATAATTGTTATTAGGTCACATTTTATGAAATTAATCAACTACAGGGGTATTAGTGAGAGTTTTGAAAATAGGAGGGGTACATGGTAGAAAACGGAAAAACAGGAGGGTACAACGTAGAAAAACCCAAAAAAAAAATAAAAAAATAAAACAAGATTAAAAATTGCTTTAATAAAAAAATTTTGTATATAAAAATTAAATATAAAAATTAAAATAATCCCTAATCCCTTCGAAAACCCTAATCCTTTATTTCTTTCCCCGCCCGACGAAAACGAAAACCCCCAAATCAATTAAATCCCCAAATTCAATCCCAACCCTAACCCTAAAATTCCTTCGAATTCCAACAATGGTGTGCATAAGGAAAGCAACAGCAAACGATCTCCTCCAAATGCAAGCATGTAATCTGCTATGTCTTCCAGAAAACTACCAGATGAAGTATTACCTCTACCATGTCCTTTCATGGCCGCAACTGCTCTACGTCGCTGAAGATTACAATGGTAAAATCGTTGGGTATGTATTGGCGAAGATGGATGAGGAGAGCTCTGAGTGCCATGGTCATATCACTTCGCTTGCGGTTCTTCGAACTCATAGGAAATTAGGGTTAGCTACTAAGCTTATGTCTGCTGCTCAAGCCGCCATGGATCAGGTTGATTGAAACTCTAATTAGTTTGATTTTATTCCATGTTTTATCGTGAATCGATGATTTCGATCGATTCCTCGAAATCAGTTTAATTAGTTTGATTCTATTCCATGTTTTATCGTGAATCGATGATTATCGTGGATTGAACATCGTGAATCGATGATTTCGATTTTGATTCAGTAATATGTTCGATTTAATTTCCCTGTTCATTTGATTTTATGCGTTTTCGTTAATAATTTGACTGTAAACGGGTTCTTGTTTGGTTAATTTACCATGTTGCGTTACTATTATGATGTTCCTGGAATTTTCAATTCATGATCTCCGACGTAATTAGGTTAATTGAAATCGTAATTAGGTTAATGGATCAGGTTAATTGAAATCGTAATTAGGTTGAGTTTATTCTATGTTTTAGGGCAAATCGATGATTCCGATGATTTTGATTCAGTAATATGTTCGATTTAATTCACTGTTCATTTGATTTTATGCGTTTTCTTTACTAATTTGAATGTAAACGGGTTCTTGTTTGGTTAATTTACCGTGTTGTGTTACTATTATGATGTTTCTGGAATGTTCAATTCACGATCTCCGACGTATTTGATTGTGTTGCATTGCTGATTATGAAGTTCCTGTAATTTTCAATTGACTATCTCTTTGTACTATTAGTTTGATTTTATTCTTAGTTTTAGGGTGATTTGGTGATTGCAATTTAGTATTCGTTACTAATTTGAATGTTACGATCTCTGTTTGATATGATTGTATTCAGGTTTTTGTTCGGTTAAATTACGGTGTTGTATTATTATTATGATTGTGATGTTCCTGGAATTTTGAATTCACGATCTATGTCGTATTTGATTGTGTTGCATTGCTGATTCTGAAGTTCCTGTAATTTTCAATTGACTGTCTCTTCGTATTAGTCTGATTTTATTCTAAGTTTTAGGGTAAATTGATGATTCCAATTCAGTAACATTTTCGATTTAAGTTCCCTGTTTCATTCGACTCATTCGCCTATATGTTCTTTCGTTACTAATTCAACATTAGGACCTCTATTTGATTTGATTGTATACAGGTTTGTTTGGTTAAATCATCGTGTTGCATTACTATTATGATGTTCCTGGAAATTTTCAATTCACGATCTCTGTCGTGTGTTGCACTGTAGTTCCTGTAATTCTTCGTATTAGTTTGATTTTTCTTGTGAGTTGAATAGTTGATCAAGTGCATTACTAATCTGACGTTCATAAGCAGTCAATTCATCTTTTAACTTGAACTTTGAATCCTGAATTCGGTATTGTACCAGGTATACGGAGCGGAATATGTCTCGCTACATGTTAGGAAGAGTAACAGGGCAGCATTCAAGCTCTACACAGAAACATTGCACTATAAGATTCATGATATTGAGGCCAAGTATTATGCTGATGGTGAGGATGCTTATGATATGAGGAAGACGTTTAAGCCGAAAGCAGTACAAGGGCATCACGGGCACGGACACGGACACGGGCACCATCATCATGGTGGGGGGTGTTGCTCTTCTTCTACTGCTTAGTGGCGTGAAGGCTTGAGGTAAACTTTCAGCTTTTGTTATTGTATTTCCGAGTTTTCATGATGAATTTTCCGATTTCAAGTATTTATGTTATGCATATGAAACATAACTTATTATTACCTTCGTGTATGTCTGAAAGTATGGATGTTGGTTTGCGTTTGATAATATGATGGATGTGTTAGCTAGTACCGTGAGTTAAATTTTAGAGGAAAAGGGCCGTGTTATTCTACGTATTAGATTCGTATGTCCAATAAATGGAATAAATGGAAGCTGCTGTGTGTTTTTAAAGTGAGTGGAAACTGTTGTGAGTTCTAGAGAAACTAATCTCCCTCAAAGACTTAAGACCGTGAACCTCGAATGCATTTGTTTATAAAGAGTATTCCCGAATCATGATTGAACATCCTGATTTATTTCGTGTTATGTTGAAGATATATCTAGTTAGAGCTAGCGTCTTTCCGTCAGCTTGCAAATTATACACTTTAAGTTGAAAATAGTTATAGCTTCATATTCTTTGAGCATTTATTGAGTGTATAAAATGCAAGTTGGTGGATAATGTATGATTTATGATCGACACACCTTTGATGAGAGGATTAACATTTACACAAAAAAATGACCCAAAGAATACAACTAAGATTTTGATGTGATTGTCGCAAGTAAAGAGGTTAGGCCTTGACAATCGATTTTGTGACCGTAATATTGAGATCATTATTTGTATCTAGTTGGCAAGGTTACTGGCTTGCGATTATGTTCTTAGTAACATTTCTTCGTAGTTGCTAGCTCGATAAATTGATGTAAAATACAAATCCAACGATCAAAAATGAACCCTTAACTCAATAATGATTTTAAAGGTCGCCAAGGACCACAAAATCAAAAGGGTTATAATAGATCGTTTCGACGAGTTTCCAACCGAAAGTGTTTGAAAACTTTCATTCAAACTCAAAATGATGTACAATTGTCGTTGGTGTGAGTTTGATATAGTTTCTTACTCTAAATTTCTTTATCTCCACATTTCTCACATCCCTCGTGCTAAACACCTTAGCTAAGTGAACACTTAAGGCGATAAACGTGCGTTGACTAACAATCGAAAACTCGAGCAAAGCCCCTTTGCACTTGTCATTTGAGGATGGAATTGAACTCGGGACTTCCTGAAGGGGCTGCGATGACCTAGTAGGAAGACAGGAAGAAAACAAGAGGTGGCCAGATACGACATCCCGGACGGCTGAAATCGTAGTTTCGTAGTGTATTATATACGCTTTTCGAAGAACGAGGACCCCGAAATGAAACTAGCCAAAAATTGCGTGGCAAGTTTCATAGGTCAGATAATGTGTTCTCCCAAATTTTGAGGTACTACAGAATAGATATGAGGGCATTGGAAGGCGATAAATGTAAGTTGGCTGGCAATCGAAAACTCGCGCAACGAGCATTTGCACTTGTCATTTGAGGCTGAAATTGAACTCGAGACATCCTCGAGGCACCACAAAGACGTAGTAGGTATAAAGGAAGAAAAGAAGACGCGATCCGAAACGACCACCCGGACGACTGAAAATGTAGTGGTAAGTTCCCTAGGTCAAATAACGTAGTAGGTATATATAATATACGTTTTAAGGGGATCCGGAACCCCGGAATGAACCTGGTCGAAAATCGTGTGGTAAGTTCCCTAGGTCAAATAACGTGTTCTCCCAAGTTTATAGGTACTACGGAGTAGATATGAGGGTACTGGAAGGCGATAACGTGCGTTGGCTCACAATCGAAAACTCGTGCAAAGAGCATTTGCACTTGTCATTTGAGGCCGAAATTGAACTTGTAACATCCTGGAGGGACTACAAAGACGTAGTAGGAATACAGGAAGAAAACAAGACGTTATCCGAAACGACCTCCCTGATGCCTGAAAACGTAGTGTATAATACACGTTTTTCGGGGATCCGGGACCCCAAAATGAAACTTGTCGAAAATCGCATGGTAAGTTCCAAATGTCAAATAACGTGTTCTCCCAAGTTTTTAGGTACTACGGAGTAGATATGAGGGTATTGGAAGGGGATAAACGTGCGTTGGCTCAGAATCGAAAACTCGCACAAAGAGCCTTTGCACTCGTCATTTGAGGCCAAAATTGAACTTGTGACATCCTGGAGGGACTGCAAAGATGTAGAAGGAATATAGGAAGAAAACAAGACGTTATCCAAACTGACCTCCCGGACGACCGAAAACGTTGTGTATAAATACACGTTTTTTGAGGATCCGGAACCCCGGAATGAACCTGGTCGAAAATCGTGTGGTAAGTTCCCTAGGTCAAATAACGTGTTCTCCCAAGTTTTTAGGTACTACGGAGTAGATATGAGGGTACTGGAAGGCGATAAACGTGCGTTGGCTCATAATCGAAAACTCGAGCAAAGAGCATTTGCACTCGTCATTTGAGGCCGAAATTGAACTTGTAACATCCTGGAGGGACTACAAAGACGTAGTAGGAATACAGGAAGAAAACAAGACGTTATCCGAAACGACCTCCCAGACGCCGGAAAACGTAGTATATAATACACGTTTTTCGGGGATCCGGGACCCCAAAATGAAACTTATCGAAAATTGCATGGTAAGTTCCAAATGTCAAATAACGTGTTCTCCCAAGTTTGTAGGTACTACGGAGTAGATATGATGAGGGTATTGGAAGGCGATAAACGTGCGTTGGCTCAGAATCGAAAACTCGCAAAAAGAGCCTTTGCACTCGTCATTTGAGGCCAAAATTGAACTTGTGACATCCTGGAGGGACTGCAAAGATGTAGAAGGAATATAGGAAGAAACCAAAACGTTATCCAAACTGACCTCCCGGACGACCGAAAACGTTGTGTATTATAATACACGTTTTTTGAGGTTCTGGGCCCCCGAAATGAAACTGGTCGAAAATCGCGTGGTAAGTTCATTAGGTCAAATAATGTGTTCTCCCAAGTTTTTAGGTACTACGGAGTAGATATGAGGGTACTGTAAGGCGATAAACGTGCGTTGGCTCAGAATCGAAAACTTGAGCAAAGAGTTTTTGCACTCGTCATTTGAGGCTGAAATTGAACTTGTAACATCCTGGAGGGACTACAAAGACGTAGTAGGAATACAGGAAGAAAACAAGACGTTATCCGAAACGAGCTCCCTAACGCCGGAAAACGTAGTATATAATACACGTTTTTCGGGGATCCGGGACCCCAAAATGAAACTTATCGAAAATCGCATGGTAATTTCCAAATGTCAAATAACGTGTTCTCCTAAGTTTTTAGGTACTACGGAGTAGATATGAGGGTATTGGAAGGCGATAAACGTGCGTTGGCTCAGAATCGAAAACTCGCACAAAGAGCCTTTGCACTCGTCATTTGAGGCCAAAATTGAACTTGTGACATCCTGGAGGGACTGCAAAGATGTAGAAGGAATATAGGAAGAAAACAAGACGTCATCCAAACCGACCTCCCGGACGACCAAAAACGTTGTGTATAATACACGTTTTTTGAGATTTGGGCCCCCGAAATGAAAAATGAAACTGGTAGAAAATCGCGTGATAAGTTCATTAGGTCAAATAAAGTGTTCTCCCAAGTTTTTAGGTACTACGGAGTAGATGTGAGGGTATTGGACGACGATAAACGTGTGGCTCACAATCGAAAACTCGCGCAAGGAGCATTTGCACTCGTCATTTGAGGCGGAAATTGATCTTGTGACATCCTGGAGGGATTACAAAGACGTAGTAGGAGTACAGGAAGAAAACAAGACGTTATCCGAAACAACCTCCCGTACGGCTGAAAACGTAGGGTATAATACACGTTTTTCGGGGATCCGGGCCCCCAAAATGAAACTTATCGAAAATCGCGTGGTAAGTTCCCAACGTCAAATTACGTGTTCTCCCAAGTTTTTAGGTACTACGGAGTAGATATGAGGGTATTGGAAGGCGATAAACGTGCATTGGCTCACAATCGAAAACTCGCACAAAGAGCCTTTGCATTCGTCATTCGAGCCCGAAATTAAACTTGTGACATCCTTGAGCGACTACAAAGACGTAGTAGGAATAAAGGAAGAAAACAAGACATCATCTAAAATGACCTCCCGGACGGCAAAAGACGTAGTGTATGATAATAATACACGTTTTTTGGGGATCCGAGATCCCGAAATGAAACTTATCGAAAATCGCGTGGTAAGTTCCGTAGGTCAAATAACGTCTTCTCTCAAATTTTTAGGTACTAAGGAGTAGAAGAGGGGTATTGGAAGGCGATAAACGTGGGTTGGCTCATAATCGAAAGCTCGCGCAAGGAGCATTTGCACTCGTCATTTCAGGCCGAAATTGAACTTTTGACGTGCTGGAGGGACTGCAAAGACGTAGTAGGAATAAAGGAAGAAAACAAGACATTATCCAAAACAACCTCCCATACGGCTAAAAACGTGACTTTAAAAGATGTCGAATGCCTTTTATATGTATTTATTTGGTGTCGTATGTACCTTTTTTTTATTCGTGGACATGTCTACAATGCATGGAGTAGTTACTGTGCGAATTTGGAAACATTTTATTTCGGACCAAATTTGGCCGTAAAACGTGGATAATAACCTTCAAAATCGTTCGTTCCTGATGATTTTTCGAAAAGCGTGAGATATTTTGTTTGTCATTCTAATAGGGTCCGTATGCCATAAAATGAGCGTCGGATGTTAAAAAAACTATAAAAGAATCTAGATTCGAGTATATTTTGATATTTTTGCCCGATTACAACGTGACTTGAAATGGTGTCGAATGTCTTTTATATGTATTTATTTGGTGTCGTATGTACCTTTTTTTATTCGCGGACATGTCTACAATGCATGGAATAGTTCTGTGCGAATTTGGAAAGTTTTTATTTTGGGATCAAATTTGGCCTAAAAACGTGGATAATAACCTTCAAAATCGTCCGTTTCTGATGTTTTTTCGAAAAATGTGAGATATTTTGTCTGGAATTCTAATAGGGTCTGAATGAGCGTCGGATGTTAAAAAAAACTATAAAAGGATCTAGATTCGAGTATATTTTGATGTTTTCGCCCGATTACAACGTGACTTTAAAAGGTGTCGAATGCCTTCTAAATGTATTTATTTGGTGTCTTATGTACCTTTTTTTTTTATTCGCGGACATGTCTAAAATGCGTGAAGTAGTTACTGTGCGAATTTGGAAACATTTTATTCCGGGACCAAATTTGGTCGAAAATCGTGGATAATAACCTTTTAAATCGTCTATTTCTGATGATTTTTCGAAAAAGATGACATATTTTGTTTATCATTCTAATAGGGTCCAGATGCCATAAAATGAGCGTCAGATGTTAAAAAAATTATAAAAGAATCTAGATTAGTGTAATATTTTGATATTTTCGCCCGATTCCAACGTGACTTTAAAAGGCATCGAATGCTTTTTATATGTATTTATTTGGTGTTGTATGTACCTTTTTTTATTCGCGGACATGTTTACAATGCATGGAGAAGTTAATGTGCGATTTTGGAAACATTTTATTCCGGGACCAAATTTGACCGAAAAACGTGGATAATAACCTTCAAAATCGTCCGTTTCTGATGATTTTACGAAAAACGTAGTGTATGATGCACGTTTTTCGGGGATCCGGGACTCCAAAATGAAACTGGTCGAAAATCGCATGGTAAGTTCCTTTTGTCAAATAACGTATTCTCCCAAGTTTTTAGGTGCAACGGCATGTTTTATCTTGGTAAGAGTTGTAAGAACTGTACTAATATTATTAGATTTGTTGACGGTTTTATGTGCTGTTTGATTTTCTGAGTAAATTTTTTGGATTGAGTCGTTTTGGAGTAAAATGTTTTAGTCGTCAAAGATATCTCCATTTGCTCATGAAGATCTTATGGAAGAGCAGTAGGTTCTGATTCACGGCCATTGGATGTGTAGTTTCTTGCTGGTAGATTTGCAACGTCTAATGCTCTCCTCGCTGCTATTAATACTCGTATTTCACATGAATATGTATTTCATGGAAATTGATGATTTACTGTTGAATTATCTTTGCAGAATTCCAGCAGTTTGTGTTCCATTATTGCGATTCCAATGAACTGGAATTCTGTGTTTTTTATTCTATACTGATTTACTGTTGGTTTTTGTTCGTTGGTTGTCGTCTTTCTTCACAGGACGTGAATTCGGAGTGGCTCTCGTAGAATGAGATGAAATAGGCCTCGGAGTTTGAATCATTCGTCTATTATTGGTTGCTGCTCCTCCCATCGACATCCTTGCAGCTTACATGCCGCTCTTTATTGGACTCGAATTTGAGCTGAACATTGCCTCTCTTGTTTTGTAATGAAATGCCCTTGAAGTTTTTTCTGTTCCTGATTTTTACGATTGCAGCGTTAATATGCATGTCGATGTTGGATCGACACAAACTTGATAGTCGCATGCTTTTTGTAATTCCGACTACAAAATGTGACTCCCAGAAAATTGTATTTTGTGGCCCAAAAACACCTCAAATAAATGGAGAGGTAACAAATATATAGCCATTTATGGCGTTTTAACGGTGCCTCAAATATATTGTAGTAATATTTGAGCCGTTTAAGAGAAAGATGCCGCAAATAATCGTCATATTTGCGGCTGCAAAAAACCCTCTATTTGACTTTTATACACAGCGGCGGCAAGGGAAACAAATACTGTAAGTAACTATTTGCGGTGTACTAAAACGCCTCATATAAGTAGTATTTGCGGCGTCAGAAACCTTATTTGCGGCGCCAAAAAAACCTCTATTTCACTTTTAAACATAGCCGCAGATAGAGAAAAAAATTAAATAACTATTTGCGGCGGCAAAAACCTTATTTGCGGCGCCAAAAAAAATTCAATTTGACTTTTCAACATAGCCGCAAATAGAGCCAAAAAAATAGATAACTATCTGCGGCGTTTTTTGCGTTTTAAAAACGTCTCAAATAGAGTAATTTTTTGGCAGCATTTCCCCAAAAAAGCCGCAACTAATCGCCTTATTTCTGTCTACAAAAACCCTCATTTTTTGGGAGCATTTTTGCGATTTTGCGGCGTTTTTTTGGGTATGACGCCTCGAATAGCTTCTTTTAAAATTTCAAATTTCCCAATTTCCAATAATAACATTTTTATTCACAAAAAACCAAAATATGTCCACAACATGTTAGAAATACGCATAATTTAACGTACATTTACACATTACATTACATTACTACTACGTAAACCAACAATTGAAGTACGCCCCACTTGTCATGCACTCCATTGTTCATCGATCGAATCTTCGGTATATCAACTGAAAAAGAATGACACGTAATTAACTGAAATGATAAAATGAAATTAGAGGGAGAAGATAAAAAAATACTTAAAAAAAACCACTAACCAGATACGTTAATGAGAAAAAAAAAAATTGTTTAACATTATTTATTATATATGAAAAAAGCATGAAAAAAACCAATTGAACTTAACCATAAATCGATGATTAAGCAGAAAGAATTCAACTCCACCATAAATCGATGACGAAAATAAACAATTAAGTAAAACTGAGTAAGAAGATTCGATTATTCGAATAAGGCATCAGTAGCCATCTCGGTCAAATATATAGTATTCTAGTGGATCGAAAGACACATTCGGGTCAGACTAGTGGTCGGTTCAAAAAAAAATAGGGGTCGGGTTATAGAGGTCAAGAGACGGGTGAAAAATAATATTCCCACAAAAGTCGAAGCCATACTGTAACAATTCAATAATTTCAAGTGAACACATGAATATTCAATACTTTTTGCTCGAGAATGAGAAGACTTACAGCAACTATACAGTTGATGTCTCGAGCGCAAAACCAAAAGTAGAGCATAGATCACCATCTGTGATTCTGCGCACATGTGGATGAATACGCCAGTGTCGATTATGTGAATCTTTCCGCTACTACTGTTGATAGAAAAGTATTCAAGGATAATAAGGTTTGGAAAAATCGGAAGGTTATTTAGGAAAAAGAGAGACAAAACCAACAACAGCAGCACGAGTGTAATGGCCCTAATGGGGCATAAAGATCAAGATCGCATTTCAGATTCTAGTTAGCACTGTACGCGGAGAATGGACAACGTCAATTTAACATTTCAAGCCGGAAACCAAGCAAATCTAAGGAACAGGAAACACGACAACCATGTATGTAACAAACACAAAATTATAGACACAACGCAACGTTTGTAAGAGAAGAATAGCTTACCGTGTTCCTTCACCGTGCTCTTCGCCTTCCTTCCAAAATTAATTAACTGTATCCTGTAATCCATCATCAACAATCAAGGACCTTGGAACGCATCCTCCTTCTGAGAAACTACATTTTATATAGCAAATGCTCAATTATGAAAGAACTAGAAACATGATAGCTACAAAAGATAGATCCCACAAAAGTGACAAAACCGAAAGTATGTAGCCTTTATTCGCAGTCTTAGGTTTTGACTCACAGGAAATCAAGAACTGATTAGAGCAATCAACGGTAGAATGTTTCATCGTGTTAAAGAGTCTTAAACTTGTCGTTTCGCCATGAAATCAAGCGAAGTGACCTTAGTCACGTGGTATGAAATTCGGACTAGATTGAAACTGGTCCGAAAAAATTTCCCGGACAGCTCAAATTGAAGTGTATAATACACGTTTTTTAAATGATTCGGGATCCGAAAAAAAAAGGCCGAAAATCGCATGAGTTATTAGTCTGGTCACTTGAAATAATCTCACAAAATATGAGGACGAGCAAAGAAAGTTTGAGGGTCTTTGCACGCGATATAGAGCGATCAACGGTATGACGTTTCATCGTGTTAAAGAGTCTTAAACTTGTCGTTTCGCCATGAAATCGGGCAAGGTATATTACAAAGCGACCTTAGTCACGTGATATGAAATTCGGGCTAAATTGAAACTTGTCCGAAAAAATCTTCCGGAGAACTCAAATTGAAGGGTATAATACACGTTTTTTCAGTGATTTGGGGTCAGAAACAAAAAATGACTGAAAATTGCACGAGTTGTTGGTCATGTCACTTGAAATAACCTCACAAAATATGAGGACGAACAGAGAAAGTATGAGGGTGCTGGCACGCAATATAGAGCAATCAACGGTAGAACATTTTATCGTGTTAAAGAGGTCTTAAACTTGTCACTTGGCCATGAAATCGGGCAAGGTATATATTACGAAGCGACCTTAGTCACAAGGTAAGAAATTCAGGCTAAATTGAAACTGGTTCGAAAAAACATCCCGGACAGTTGAATTTGAAATGTATAATACACGTTTTTTCGATAATTCGGGGTCCGAAAAAAAAATGCCCGAAAATCGCACGAGTTTTTGGTCGGGTCACTTGAAATAACCTCACAAAATATGAGGACGAACAGAGAAAGTATGAGGGTGGTGGCACGCGATATAGAGCAATTAACGGTAGAACATTTTATCGTGTTGAAGAGGTCTTAAACTTGTCGTTTGACCATGAAATCAGGCAAGGTATATATTACGAAGCGACCTTAGTCACGAGGTATGAAATTCGAGCTAAATTGAAACTAATCCGAAAAAACATCCCGGACAGCTGAATTTGAAGTGTATAATACACGTTTTTTCGGTGATTCGGGATCCGAAAAACAAATGGTCGAAAATTGCACGAGTTGTTGGTCAGGTCACTTGAAATAACCTCACAAAATATGAGGACGAACGGAGAACGTACGAAGGTGCTGGCACGCCATATAAAGCAATCAATGGTAGAACGCTTCATCGTGTTAAAGAGTCTTAAACTTGTCGTTTGGCCATGAAATCGGATAGGGTATATTACGAAGCGACCTTAGTCACGTGATATGAAATTCGGGCTAAATTGAAACTTGTCCGAAAAAATCTCCTAGACAGCTCAAATTGAAGTGTATAACCCACGTTTTTTTTCAGTGATTTGGGGTCCGAAAAAAAAAAATGATCGAAAACCGCACGAGATATTCCTCAGGTTACTTGAAATAACCTCACAAAATATGAGGACGAATGGAGAACGTATGAGGAGAACGTATGAGGGTGGTGGCACCACTTCTTGGGAGTTTTCTTCATAGAGAAGCACTCGTAGGCCCAACTTTACCATGGTTATTGATATCCACTCCCATGAAATGCACTGAATTGAAGCCAATGTCAGTTGTCCATATTAAAATACCCCACACACACATAAATATCTTCATATATACGTCGTATTCGATTCCTTTGCTTTCCGTGTCTCTAGCCCATACACACTCATAACATCTTCAAGAAATGTAGAAGTCTTGACCACGCTCACGGCCGTTTATGAACTCTCCCCGTCTCATCTCGTTTATTTGATTTTTCTTTATAAAAATCATCTTACGTAAACGTAAATAAACGAATTACACAGAGAAAGCAAAACTCTCCCTGTCTAATTCATTTGATTTTTCTTTATAAAAAATCATTTTACATAAACGTAAATAAACGAATAAAATGGAGGAAGCAATAGATTAGCTTATAAGTATATTGTTATTATGTGGTTGTGGCAGCACCGTTTTTGCTTCTTTTTTTTCTTTTTGATTGTGTAAGGGTGAAGTGAAATGAGTCATAACTCATAGGAAGCTGAAGATGTATGAACAAACATACATATCTTACAACTTTCACTCAGTAAAGCTCTCGCTTGTACGGTAAGTAATTTAATGGTTCTGTTATAAAAATTACTGTGTATCATCGATATTTTATTTATTATTGTATTTTATTAAACTGTATTTTTTTACCTTATCAAAGAAACTACACTGCAACTAATATAGTTTACCCAAGAAAGGTTGACGTTTAATTTTCGCAAATTATTATAGTGTTTTCCTCAATATGAAAATATCAGAGAGATTTGCCTTCATAATGCTACAAACATATTTAAAAATAATTATGATTATACGGAGTATCATTAATTATATAGGTTTGGAAAGTATTTACTACAGGTTTAAGCGATATGTTTCTCGATTGTTACTGTAGTATTTTTGTACAGTATATTTTAAATCCGAGCACCTAATATATAAGTGAAAACGGGAAGTTGGTCGGTTTTAAAAGTTTGTCGTTTGATTTTCACTTCGCGAAAATATGTGCTCGGAGAAAAAATATTCACGAACAAAAAATTAACAATTAAATTTAGTGTGGAAGTTAGGAACCTGTTCTAGAATGAAGCAGAAGTGTAGGAATGTCAAATGCTGCTCTCTTGCAGGAGGCTTCACAGTATTCCTGCAATTAATCATAATCACACGAAATGATTTACATTAGTAAAAAAAACGAGGTCTGCGGCCAACAGTTTGAAATTGCAGCGCCTGCCACGAAATTCGAAACTCATGGCATCAAGAATGCTCTTATGTCGTGACAATTTGAAATCGCAGTTTAGCTGGTAAAACCAGTATTCATGGCATGAAGTTCGAAAACCATGGCAGCATGAAGGACATAAGAGAATCACAAATTAAAGACTAAAAGTCTCACGCGTGAAACGACCCGCTTCTATAAAATGAGTGACCCTTTTTAACAAGGGGACCGCTACACACTGAGAGACTGAATCACACAATGAATACAATAAACAATTCCATGCTAATGAATGTCGACTAGGCTAATGAATTCCATGCTCTTCCCACTGTCACGAGGGCCGGACTCTGGTCATACCAGCGTGAATACACCAGTATGCGATACACATAATTCATACAGAGTTTACAATTTTCGGATCACAATATCACATACTTTGAAAATGATCGTTTACCTCTTCATGGAGCTGATCATTTTCCATTTTCAACATTTGGTCCTGTTAAACACACGACAGATTTATTACTAAAGTATCATAGTTAAGATGGAGCCAAGATTCAAAGAAAAAACATGTATGTTCCGCATACGATTTTCACCTAATCAGTTCTATTTTTATTGATTCTGACCCCGCATTTTCATCATCAGTAACCGTTATACCCAAATGTCTCACGCACGCCAATGTATGCTATTGGTCATGGATCGGATGATGTGCTTCGGCTGCTGTCATTTTTTTATTGATTCCAATAAACCCTAATGAACCAGACAGGTCCATGAGCCTAAAATCTACTCCGTATTTCAGTTTAGGCCAAACCGTTACGTTTCAATCAAATTAACATTGTTTTCGCCATCAGTTTCAATCAAAACCCTAATTTCAGCATTGTTTTCATCGTCAAACTTATCTAATATCTTCACTAATCCAAAATCGCCTAATTTCGCATTAAATTCATCATCAAACTTATCTAATATCTTCACTAATCCTAAATCGCCTAATTTCGCATTAAATTCATCATCAAGTAAGACATCACGAGAAAATTTAACAAAATACAAAAAAAATCGACATAGAAATAGACAAAATTGACATTGTTTTCGCCATCAGTCTCAATCAAAACCCTAATTTCACCATTGTTTCCATCGTCAACCTTATCTAATATCTTCGCTAATCCGAAATCGCCTAATTTCGCATTAAATTCATCATCAACTAAGACATCACGAGAAAAATTAACAAAATACAAACTAAACGACATAGAAATAAACAAAATTAAGATTATTTTCGTCAACAGTCTCAAAACCCTAATTTCAAATCAAAACCCTAATTTCACCATAGTTTTCATCGTCAACCTCATCTAATATCTTCGCTAATCCGAAATTGCCTAATTTCGCATTAAATTCATCATCAACTAAGACATCACGAGAAAAATTAACAAAATACAAAATAAACGACATAGAAATAAACAAAATTAAGATTATTTTCGCCAACAGTCTCAAAACCCTAATTTCACCATTGTTTTCATCGTCAACCAAATCTAATACCTAATTTCGCATTAAATTCATCATCAACTAAGACATCACTGGTATATACCAGTGTTACCAGATTCGCAGTTCGCCCGATTTACGAACCATCACCAACGAACTGAATTTTGAAAATAGAAATTGCTCAATCAATCAATCAATCAAGCATGAAAACAACAAAAATCAACCCGAAACAAATACTATTTACCTTGAATCCCTAAAAGAAACTGATGCGCCCATGAAATGAACCAGAAGTAGGAGAAAAATCTTCAGAGTTTCGATTTTCGACTTTCAATCACCATGAAACTTTTCAATTTTTTCGAGGAAGATAGACGAGGAGAGTTCATCGGTGATTAGGGTTTTTTTTTTTTTTTTTTGGGGATTAGGGTTCATCGTGATTTTTTTGGGGAAAAGGAAAGTTGACTTTGTGAGGTTAGGTCGGGTCGGGTCGGGTCGGGTCGACCGGTTCAAGTGGACAGTCTAGCCCATCGCATTATCTCTT
Source organism: Agrostemma githago (assembly GCA_958450325.1). Taxonomy (NCBI): domain Eukaryota; kingdom Viridiplantae; phylum Streptophyta; class Magnoliopsida; order Caryophyllales; family Caryophyllaceae; genus Agrostemma; species Agrostemma githago. The sequence continues at coordinate 514,198 of OY288260.1, forward strand.
CCATTACAAGTACCGGTCCAATGAACCCATGAACATATATAATGCCCACTATATATGGCCCACTTCCAAAGCCTAACATGATTACAAATTCTTCTGTAAAACCGTCTCATAATGTACGAGTAGGGGCGTTCAAAAAGTGACCCAGACTGGCAAACCCAATCGACCCGGCCGGTACGGTCCGGTCCGCGGGTCTTCAAAAACTTGGTTACCGGTTCACACTTTAAAAAAATAATCAAATTTAGTGTATTTTTCCGGTCCAGTTCGGTCTTAAGAGGGTCTGGTCCAGTCCGAGTTTTTTTGTTAACTGGTCCGGTTAGCGGGTTTGGATTATTTGGGTTGCCGGTGTGCGGGTTTCAATCCGGTCTGGTCCGGGTTTGGACCGGTGAACATCTCTATAATACGAGTATATGAGATTGGTTTATAAGAGTGTAATCCCAACTTAAAAGAAACTGTTATCACATAAAATTATGAAATTATTAACTATTTATTGCATTATTATTGTTTTTTTTTTTTTTTGTTCATCGAAGAGCGCACTTAGTCGCATTACAATATAGGGGAGGGGGATTCGAACCTGGAACCTACTGTCCCAGAACACCTAGTCTTAACCACTAAGCCAAGATATCTTCGGTTGCATTATTATTGTTATGGGTTAGTCACTTAGTCGTATCATGTCCAACGTGTCTGATCTTATACAATAATTTCGGATGACAGTCTCACATGATCTTAACGTGAATATACATTTAATAATTCACTCAAAATTAATGGGGAAAAATAAACGTTTTTTTTTAAAAAAGTCTAAATTGAACTGAATTTGTCTAAATTGATTTCGATGATCTAAAAATAAGTTCGAAAGAACGGGACGTTGTATCCCTAATTCCCTATAATAGCTTTCCATGTAATGCTCTTTATCATAGGAGTAGTACCTTTCACAATAGTAAAAGTCCAATATTACAATGGAAATGTGAAATATACCTTTAGTAATATAGTACGATTCCAATATATATCGTGTATTTTCTAAAGCGATAAATTTATGTGTCGGTTTTATAAAAATATACTGTATATAACACTCATAATAATTATAATTCAAATCTCGTTAGCATCATAAAAAATTCCGTTATATGCTAATTTCACTAATAATAATACGATTCCAATATATATCGACTATCGTGCATTTTCTAAAGCCAAAAATTTATGAATTAGTGTCGGTTTTATAAAAATATATATAATACCTGTTATCATATTTCAAATCTCGTCAGCATCATAAAAAAAAAAAGTTATATAATAATTTCATTAAATTAACTCGATAATAGGTGTGTAAAATGTAATTAAATATCGTAATTTATAATATCATAAATTTATATAAATAATTTAGTTAATTATTTGATGTTGTAATGGGACAATAGTCACAATATATATGGATCCGTGACCTTATAATAATTATTATTTTTATATATAAAGTCAGGAAATTTAGATTATAAATTTTGACTTATTTGAGAAGTCACATGCATGAGAATTGTTTTGCCTAAATTATTCTTGTAGAATAAATTGTACAAATTCCCATGTTTATTCATATATTGCAAAATTTTATTAATATTAATTTAATTATAATAAAAACTTATATTATTCGCTTTATTTATTTTCTCGTATAAAATAAAATGAACATATGATTATGATTAGTTATGTAAAAAATGATATTTGTATGAGGTGGTTTTACGTAAGGATGTAAATGTTTTAGCTTGCATGACAGTTTTACAACGTAATTAAACGGTTTTATGTTAAGAGTTTATGTTTATTAAAAGACGCATTGATAAGTTAATTAGACGTGAGTTCTACCTAACAACTAACATGAAAAAGAAGTGATCATAAAATAAAATAAAATAAAAAAATCATAAATTTTTGAGACATAGTCTTTCATTGTATTATTAGAATATTATTTTTACAATTTAATGCAAAAACAATACTTTATTTAATAATATAACAACAAATGGTTTAATTTACTGATAAAGTTAATCAGATTTTTCGATAAAAAGAGTATTTTATTATGAAAATACAGCCAAATAAAATGTCATATTTTCGAGAAACCTTCTTTCATAAAATTAAATGTAATTATAGAAACCTATATATACATACCTTTATTTTTAGGCCATTCTTTTTCCTAATAATGGACCATACAATAAACAATAATTATAGGAGTAAAACGGTTTTATTACGTAATTAAAATGGTTTTATAGTAAGAGTTTATGTTTATTAGGAGTAAAAGAAACAATAGTAAGTTAATAACTAACATGAAAAACAAGTGAGCATAAATTCATAAAATAAATATATACCGTAAATGTTTGACAAACCGTCTCTCATTATATTATTAAAAGATTATTTTACAATTTAATATAAAAACAATATTGAATATAGTAATATAATAACAAATGATGTATTTTAATGATAAAGTTAGTCAGATTTTTCGATAAAAAGAATATTTCATTATGAAAATACAGCCAGATAAAATGTTATATTTTCGAGAAACCGTCTTTCATATACTCGTATTTTATTTTATTTTATTTTGTAATATAGAAACCTAGCTATATACCTTTATTTTTAGGCCATTCTTTTTCCTAATAATGGACCATACAATAAATAATAATTATGAGAACACTTACAAAATGTTGTTTCCCAAGTTTAAGTCACTAGCTAAGGCACTTATTGTTTGATGAGACATTTTAATAGGACTCTTTAGGTCTTAAAGGTACAACAAGTGTCGGTGAGATCATTACATATGAACTAATAATTAAAAAGTGTTTTTTTAATGTTAAATAAATTTAAATAAATAAATTGAAACATTTGATAATTTTCGAATATTTGATACAAAAATAAAATCGTAAATAACGTTATAAAATAATGACGAAGAAAGTCTCTCAAATAACCAGGATACTCCGTAAGTGGTTTATAAAATTATTAGCAAACTTTCTTATGAACTAATTTATATATATTTTTTTAAAATAATGTTAATAAGTTTCAATAATACAATCATTTGCTAATTTTTAATTATTTGATACAAAAATAAAATCATAAATAACGTTATAAACTAATAACAAAGAAAATCTCTTGAATAACCAGGTTATTCCATACTTTGTAATATCCATTAACCGATGTTGTCCAATAAAAAAAAATATGAAAAATAAATAATTGTATGAGGCGATCTCATATAGTGAAATAAACCTTTTATATAGAAGTTTTACACAATTATATTATCAGTAATTAATTGTACTTTATTTTATAAATTTTGAGCATTACACCTGTGAGATCGTCTTGTTCTAAAACTCGTAAATAATTAAATAAATAAAATTATCAAAATCTTGTCAAATTAATAAAAAAATATTAAATTTGGTTTTAAAAAATAATATTAAAATTAGTAAGAAACATATTACCAATGAAAAATCAGAATATCACATGGCCAAGTTAAACTATCACTACTCTACTACTACCTCCGATTCTTTAGATTCGCAACATTTACTATTTACATAAATAATAAGGTTGTGAGTGGAGATAGTGGGTCTCACCAATAAAGTAAAAAGCTTACACAAACAAAAACTTACCTATTATAGAAATGTTGCAAACCTAATGAATTTGCCAAATATAGAATATGGTGCGAATCTAAAGAATCGGAGTGATTACTCTTTAATTTCAACTCAAATTCCCTTATATATCATGATTCAATTCTTTCATGCACTCTTCATAAAACCACCTTCCTAGTTCTTTATATTCCCCATACTCTCCTCCAAAATAAATAAAAATAAAAATAAAAATATTATTAATTAATTAATTAATAAAAATAATATAATAATAATTTCCCATATTATAATTATTTTGTAATATTATCTTAGAAGGAGAAAATTAAATAATGGCATTGTTATTATTATTCTATCTTTCATTACTTCTTCAATTACTACCCTTAATTGCTCCTACATTCATTCAATCCCCTCATGTCCAAGATCCTCAACTTATAGTCCAAGAAGTACAAGAGTAAGTCCTACTATATCCACATATTATTAGTTATATCGAAAAATGTTTTAGACTGGTGGTTAACATAATGATAATGTCGATATTCACATTTATCGACTTTGTCATGTTATGTATAATGTACATTTTGTATTTTTTTTGGGTACTAGAGCGATTATGATGCTGAAAAGTTCACTTTGTACGTTAATTGTTATTGTATCGAACATGTCTTATAGTTTTAGACTAGTGGTTAAGATCATGATACTGTCGATACTCACATTTATCGACTTTGTCATGTTATGTATAATGTACATTTTGTAGTTTTTTGGCTATGAGAACGATTATGATGCTGAAAAGTTCACTTTGTACGTTAATTGTTATTGTATCGAACATGTCTTATAGTTTTAGACTAGTGGTTAAGATCATGATACTGTCGATACTCACATTGATCGACTTTGTCATGTTATATATCATGTACATTTTGTAGTTTTTTGGGTATGAGAACGATTATGATGCTGAAAAGTTCACTTTGTACGTTAATTGTTATTGTATCAAACATGTCTTATAGTTTTAGATTAGTGGTTAAGATCATGATACTGTCGATACTCACATTGATCGACTTTGTCATGTTATATATCATGTACATTTTGTAGTTTTTTGGGTATGAGAACGATTATGATGCTGAAAAGTTCACTTTGAACGTTAATTGTTATTGTATCGAACATGTCTTATAGTTTTAATTAGACTAGTGGTTAAGATCATGATACTGTCGATACTCACATTTATCGACTGTCATGTTATATATCATGTACATTATTTTGTAATTTTTTCGGTATAAGAACGATTATGATGTTGATAAGTTCATCTTGTAGAATTATTAATTGTTATTATTATATCGAATATGTCATGTTATAAATCATGTACATTTTGTGTTTTCTGGGTGCTAGAGCGATTATGATGCTGACAGGTTCATTCTGTGTAGGAAAATTCACAATGCTACAACTAGGAGGAGGAAATTAGGGTACCTCTCATGTGGGACCGGAAACCCGATCGACGATTGTTGGCGGTGCGACCCAAAATGGTCGAAAAACCGACAAAGGCTAGCCGATTGCGCAATAGGGTTCGGAAAGGGTGCAATCGGGGGTAAAAACGGTAAAATTTACGTAGTAACAAACACAAAAGACGATCCAGTAAACCCAAAACCAGGATCCTTAAGATATGGTTGTATCCAGGACGAGCCACTGTGGATAATATTCCAGCGTGACATGGTCATCAAACTAAAAGAAGAATTAATGTTAAATTCTTTTAAAACAATCGATGGTCGTGGGTCCAGTGTCCACATCGCTGGTGGGCCCTGCATAACAATACAATATGTAACGAATATTATAATACATGGTATCAGCGTCCACGACTGTAAACGGGGAGGCAACGCGAACGTGCGTGACTCCCCGTCACATTACGGGTGGAGGACGATATCAGATGGAGACGGGATCTCGATTTTCGGTGGGAGTCATGTTTGGGTTGACCATTGTTCGTTGTCGAGTTGTACGGACGGGTTGATTGACGCGATTCACGGATCGACAGCGATCACGATTTCGAATAATTATTTGACTCATCATAACAAGGTTATGCTTTTAGGGCATAGTGATAGTGAGCTTAGGGATAAGAATATGCAAGTGACTATTGCTTTTAACCATTTTGGTGAAGGGTTGGTCCAAAGGATGCCAAGGTATGTATTTTCGGTTTTGATTTATCGAAATTACTGACTGATTTTAACTGAACTGAACTGATTATTTTTTTTTTTTTTTTTTTTGGGCATGTGGGTGTGTAGGTGTAGGCATGGGTATTTCCATGTGGTGAACAATGACTATACACATTGGGAAATGTATGCAATTGGAGGAAGTGCAAATCCTACAATTAATAGCCAAGGCAATAGATTTCTTGCTCCTAATGATCCTAATAATAAAGAGGTAATTAATTAACACAAATATATTATCCATCTCTTTCTTTTTATTTATCGTTTTAAAAGATTTTACGGGAATTAAGAAAGAACTGAAAAAGATTTTACTGATAATAATTAAGTAAATAAATGACCTTTTAAGTATTAAAAAAAATACATAAAACACCAACCAGATAGGTTATATATCATCATTTTTCTCGAATAATTTTTTTTTTGGGAAATATAAAATAAATTTAATACATGAAAAGTCTATAAATTTAATTTAATTTACAATGTATATATGTCAATAAATTTAATTAGTTTAATTTAGTGTGACGACGGTTTTACAAGCTAATAATTATTGTAAATGTGTATATTATTATTATTATTATTATTATTATTGATGAATCAAAACGCAATTTTTTATTATTATTATTATTATTATTATTATTATTATTATTATTATTATTATTATTATGTTTATGTTTATGTTTATGTTTATGTTTAAAGGTGACAAAGAGGGAGGAGTGGCCACAAAGTAAATGGAAAAAGTGGAATTGGAGGTCACAGGGCGATTTGATGCTGAACGGGGCGTTCTTCACCGCGTCAGGCGGGAGCACATCCTCAAGCTACGCAAGAGCGTCGAGCTTGAGTGCCCGACCCTCGTCTTTTGTCGGTTCAATCACCGTTGGTGCCGGTGTACTGAATTGCAAACAAGGGTCACGTTGCTGATCCACGCGCGCACGTTCTCATGTATTATGTAATTTCATCAAAAATGTATCTATAAAAAAATGTGTTACCAAACATATGTTAACTTTTTTTTTTTAGGTTACAAAATCTTAGTATTTTGTAGCTGTAGCTACCAATGATCACAATTTCGGTTCATAACCCGTCAATATCAAAATATCCGTTACGTACAACATCTAATGGTACGATCAATGTGTGCACCGGTCCAGATCGGACCCAGATGTGACCGAAATCAAACTTTAGACCAGGACCGATAAAAAATCCTAAATTTTTATTATTTTGTGATATGAAACATGCAACGTGTATATATATATATATATATATATATATATATATATATATATATATATATATATATATATATATATATATATATATATATATATATATAGGACCGTCTTACAGAGAAGTTTTAATGTGAAAACGGTTCGATCGAGTAGACGAAATTGTCAATTATTCTCACATGATGAGCAAGTGATCCACTGACAAAAAAAAAAGTTCATAAATGAAGAAATTCACAAGTGTAATAAATACCAACTACACTTATGTCTCTCTGAAAATGTCTCATTCACACAATAAATCCCGTCACAGTACTGTAAAATCGTTTCACACAATAATTACTGTTAGCTACGTACAGTGCAGAAAACCCCGTCTGACGACTTTAGGTCGGTCTGTGCAAAATTTAATATAAAAATCAGGCATAAAACCGTTTTATACAATAATTACTGTACACGGAAAACGTTGTCTGACGATTTTACACAAATAGTTACTGTTACCTAAAGCGCAGAAAATCAAGTCTGACGACTTTAGGTCGGTCTATACAAAATTTAATGTGAAAATCAGATATAAAACCGTCTTATACAATAATTATTGTACACAGGTAACGTTGTCCGACGACTTTAGGTCGGTCCATATATAAAATTTAATATGACAATCAGGTATAAAACCGTCTTACACAATAATTACTGTTGTCGGACGATTTTAGGTCGGTCCATACAAAATTTAATGAAGATATGTGACAAAAAATGTATGTATAGCATTTACTACAAGTATGTGAAATCTGACAATAAACTGTGACTTCTAACATAAATATAATGAAAATAAAGTATATCCTATAAAATTTATTGAAATTAAAACTTGAATTATTGTACTATTTCGAAAAAAATAATAAAAGCGAATTATTTCCAAAAAGAAAACATTAAAATTTAAATTTAAAACGTAGTTATTTGTTACATGAATCATCTCAACGAAATTATCGTGGTGATAATTGAGGCTGAATTAATATAATTTATATTTTATTATAATTATCGGTAAAAAAAAATCGATTGTTAATATTTTGAAAAGGGTTTTCTCGAGTGTGATCATTAAGAGAAGACACTCGGGACCTACAGGGAGTAGAGTTCGACAGAAGTACATGCAGAAGAATGGAAGGATAGACCCCAAAGATGATCAGAAGACGGTTTTACAATAATGTGAAAATCTCGTGTTATTCTGCCAAAATACCCTTTTAAAATAATAAAAAAGAATTATAACGAGCGTTTTATTATTTGATTACATGATCTTTCTGTTTGACTTTTTTCGAAGTTTTTAAGATTATATTTTTAATTACAAAAAAATGCTCAATTTACTAAATTAGTATTGAAAAAAAAATGCTCAATTTACAAAGGATATGATTTTTCAATTTACAATTTACAAGCTAAGAAATAATGGAGTTTAATTTTGTAATTTTGATGACAATAATTGTACTTAAAATTAATCCAAAAAAATAGCTTCACACTTTAAGAAAAAAATTTCAAAAGTAGAAGAAACCGGCGGCCGCCATGGTGGCGGCGGCGGTGGTGGTGGCCGCCACGTCGAGGGCGGATCCGCCGTTCTTGTGGGTTGCCTCAGTTTTCGCGTCATCTTCAGTTGTCTCAACATCTTTGAACGTGCCGTCAGGTACTGGACCACCAACTGGGGCAGCCTGAGCAAACTGGCCAGGGACGCTTCCAGCACCAGCAGCCGGGCCAGAAGCAGCCGATGCTGCAGGAGCACCTGCAGCATCGGTTGTTGTTGGCTCGGATGCTAAAGCCATCCCTATAAGGGCAAACAAGACCAAAGCAATAATAAATTTCCTAGACATTTTGTATTTATTTTTTTTGTGTGAGGAAATTGTATATATTTATTAAATTTTGCTTTAGTTTGTTGATTAATGCTCATTTTTTTTTATTTAAAAAATGGGATTAATATATTGGGAAATTGTTGGTTATAATTAGACAATAAAAAATATTAATTTTTGCATAATTAATTAATATGTCAAAAATGGGATTTACTAAATTTAGTTTGTGTGTGCAAATTTACAATGGGATTCAATAAATCTATAATAAATTCTATAATTAGAGAGCCATGAAATTAATAAATAAATCTAAAATTCTATAAATATGTATTCACTTTGCAAATTTGCAATTTGAGAATATATATTTTCTCCGTTTTTAAAAGAAATTTCAAGTAACGATTAGCAATATCCAACATTTCAAAATTTACGCAATAAATATAGGCATAATGAAATGTAGAGGAAAATATCACGGAGTGTTTTCAAAATAAAAAATAAAAAATTACGGAGTAATAAATAACTCTAATAAAAAAAAATATGTTCTTCATCCCTAGCAAATCGAGAGGATCTTAATCCGTTAATGATAGAAAAATACTCGTAATACAGAGAATAATGTTTTTCTTTAAATGTTTGAAGGAACACAATTTAGAATAATTTATTGATGTAATTTTTTTTAGATATTATATTTTTGTAATTGTATAAATATAACTTTTAGCACAAAATTCACAAAAGTATTAAGCTCGATAATTATTAAATTTTAGCTCAATATAATTAATTTAGATCGTATCTAAAAGACTAAAATAAAAAGTTGAACGAAAATTGAACCAAATTGACTAACAAAATAAATAAATAAAATTTAACACGCAACCGAAAAAATAGGCACAACTCGATATAATATGATTAGTAACTCGATATAAATTAACAAATCCATAACTTAAACCGAAAGTTCAATCCCAATTACTCGAGTCAACACGGCCCACCCGACACTCGTGGGCCATTCGGCCAATCCATCGGTCCATCCGGGTCAGGGTCAAGCCACCCCCACCGGTCCCGACTGCCAAACCCATTCCCCGGGACCCACCCAAATCGGCCCTTGTCAAGCAAATCACAACACCGACATTCTAAAATAAATACTACTCGTACTTCATGCAATAAATTTACGATCAAATGAGACTGTCTCATATAACCATCCGCAATCAACGACCTACTTTATCTCAAATCAAGAAGACGCCTCGATTCTGAAACGACAAAAATATATAAAAAAATATATAAAAAAATGAGGAAAATTACAAGGTAGTGAATCATGAACTGAATCATGCTGCAGATTCAGTTCATAATGCTACAAAATCTTGTCTATATTTTTTCAGGAATTGCAGAAGAAAAAGACAGTAGCAGCAGAAAACAAGGCGTCGCTTCTTCGGGAAATAACATGAATGCTGAAACTATCTCCGACTTATCAGCATATTCAGCGATGTCTAACTCGAAAAGAAAGGGTCGACAACAAAGGAATGATTACAGCAAAAAGAAACGCAGATGAAACTGCTCGATGCTACAGCCTTTACAGTCCTATACCAGTACAGGTTACAAATTTACAGCAGCAATGCAATGCATACATAAACTTTACTGCAACAGGACACACGACACAGCACGGCATGGCATGGCTTGGTTAAGGATACAAAAAGACGAGACGTTCCTACGAAAAGTACACAAATCATACAAATAAATCCGCCTACAGTCGTACCAGTACGAGTTACAGCAGCCATACATACATAAACTTTACTGCAACAGGACACGCCGACACAGCATGGCATGGCTAAGAAAACAAAAAGACGAGACTCTCCTATGAAAAAGGTTCGGATATGGGAAATATGGGATACATCGTGGAGTATACGAATCATATAAATAAATCTATTTTACGACTATACACTCAAAAGGGTGGGTCCGACTCACGTGAGTAAACCAGCACACTATCAACAACAGCAACAACGACAACATCAGAGCCTTAGTCTCAAAAAGATTTGGGATCAATATCAGTAGTCATCCAAAAAAAAAAGGAATTTTATTGCAGATTCGGATATGTACAAGAAGAATTCTTGACAGGGGTTATGAGGGGAGAAAAAATAACCTCACAAGACTGTGTCAAGAGAATTTACAGTCGAGACTTTCCGAAAAAAACAAATGAAAGAATGGTTAGACAAATTAAACTAATGCTACAAAAAAAAAAACAGATTTTTTCTTTCAGGAATTACAGAGTATGAATGAAAGACTTGCCTCCCATGCAGAAAACCAAGCCCGCTTCTCTTCTTCGAAAAATAACGTGAATGCTTGAGTTTCCCGACAGTTGGAAACGCCAACCACGTTAAAAGGGGATTGTAGTTTTGACTATCTACAGAAACAAGCTTCTCCGTTTTCCTTTTTACAAGAACAATTACACACAAAAAAACAGCCAAAACCGCCCTAAATTCGATGCTACACCCTACAGTCCTAATTAATCGTACAAGTCGTACAAGTTACAGCAGCCACACATACATAAAACTCACCGCAACAGGACATGCCGACATGGCGTGGCTAAAGGATACAAGAAGACGAGAGAGTTTCCTATGATAAAGCTAAGGATACATCATGAAGTATAAGAGCCATACAAATATAAACCTCAAAAGAGTCGAGTCGAGTTGAGTCGAGTGAGGTGAGTAAACTGGCACTAAACATGCTTAAGTGCTCAAAACAGACATCGATGATACATAAGGACTAAACATGCTTAAGTGCTTAAAAAACAGACTATCTTCAAGCACCATTATACGGGCGGCAGCCATAAAAGATCTTTCGCTGGATAATCACGAAGCAAAGACTGCTCCCTGAACGATCAAAATCTTCAAGTCAAAATATGCTTTAAAAAAACAGCATTCAGTAATCTAGGCGACAGGCGACTCAGACGCAACGTCACATTAAGCACACACGAAAAAAAAAAAAAAAAAAAAAAAAAAAAAAACTATGGTATAGTATTTCCTAACTTTATACGAACTACAATCACAAAATGACGAAAACAATGAAATCATGCATTTTCAACAATATACGAAAATATTCACAGTTACGTGAGCGACTGTCGATCTAGCTATGACATTTTGCATGCATTTGACTTCTAAAACAGCATCAACAAGATCAAAGTAAAGTCAGTAAGACGGTGAGATAACAGGACCGGTAACATAAAAATCCACACTCATCATATACTAGTCAAAGGAAAATAAGTTTGAAGTAAAGATTGTTCAAAGTAAAAAATTTAAAGTATCAAGTCTTGGGAAACGAAAAGCGTCTTTTCGTTTCGGCTGCTTTCAAATAAAACTTACTTTTGATCCAACGCCGTGATCAGGGAAGTGGAGGGAAACGAGCAAGCAACGGCAAATACGGTGTCACAATAGAGCCATATATAGCGGGGAAAGATGCGAAAGTGAAGCCAAATAAACAGCAAAGTGTGTTATTCTGATGGAGCACGCCTCCTTTTTCCGTAATCCACGTCCCTTGAACGGGACCGGTGATCAGTTTCCACAACAGCTCGGGACCGACTCCTAGATCTTGACGAAGACTGACCCGCTTTGTCCCCCCAATCATCCTCGTGACCAGAATCACGTTCCTTGTATCGATGATCTCTGTGTCCATCTTTTTCGTCTCTATATTTCCGGTCCCTGTCGGATCTATCCCGATCCCAATCCTGTTCCCTTTCATCACGATACCTTCTATCGGAGGTTCCGGACTGGTCACGCTCAGGAGCCCGTTCCTTTTCTCGGGGTGGTGCGGCATTAGTAGTCCGAGTACTCTTTTCCGGGTTCCCTTCTCCGTACCCATAATCAGATGCACCATCGTCACCTCCGTAGCTCGATTCCCTAGTTCTCTGCCCATGCTCCTCGCCGCCCCACCCACCCATGCTAGGATCGGTCCACATCCCGCCAGGGTGTCCTTCCATTCCCGGATTACCCATCATTCCCATACCATTTGGTGCCATGGCCCGGTTAAAGAAGGCGGGGTTAACATGAGGAGCGACACCCGGAAGTCCCATAGGATTAACACCTTGAAACGAAGGCATCATGTTGGGGAAACCAGGACCAGGAAAGCCGCCATATCCGGCTCCTCGGCCCATGAATGTCGGATCAAACCCGGGTCCCATCATAGCTTGAGGGTGCATCATTCCACCGCCAGGACCCCCAAATCCAGGACCGCCTAGACCTTGACTAAAGTTGCCCATAGGACCACCTCCCATTCCAGCGGCATTACCAACGGGATTTCTAGGGCCCATGAATCCTCCTCTTCCACGTGGGCCTCCACCTCCAGGACCCCTTCCGGGTGCAGTCTGACTTCCTCCTCGCCACCCAGTTCTTCCAAAATTTCTTCCTCCTCCGTCACCTGCAGGAAAACTCGAACCACCACCTCTGCCAGTCCCCTCGTTTACATTTCTTCTGCCTTGGTTCATAGGCTGAGACTGTTGAGGGTTTTTGTTCGCGTAAGCAGCTCCCATTTGCTTCAAAGTTTGAGGTGATGCAAACGTAACCACACACGCTCGCCCGTTGAACATATACCCATTCATTCTTTCCTTGCACGTGGCCGCAGCAATGGAATCATAAAATTCAACTTGGCAGTAACCTTTTGATTTTCCGCTCGCTTTCTCGTCAAAGAATTTAACTTCCTTAACTTTACCGTACTGTGACAGTACACCTTCGATGTCTGCGTCAGTAGTCCACCAATGAAGCTCACCCACAAACAGCATAGTCGGACCATTGTCCATTTGTGGTCGAATAATATTGTCGTTCACTATACCATGGTTCATGTTCACATTTACATTTGCTGTCATTTGATGATTCACAGTCTCCTGAATACCAGTCGAACCACCAAGAACAGGATTATTAGCATTTGCATTAACAGTCATCTGATTATTATTCGCAGCTTTTTGGCCAATCGGAATTTGAAACCCCACATTTCCTGCAGCACCATTACGAATGCCATTATCCGATCCCACGCCCCCACCAATGTTATTATTAGAAGATCCAACTTCAGGCCCTTTAACAGGCGTAAATCCACCCTTTTGTGACATATCAGCATCTTTTCGAGTTTCAGCCGTAAATCCTCCCACATTAGAAGAAGCTGGGGGTGCTTCGGGACGATGATAGAGCGAGAAAGCCTCTCCAACATTAACACCATCATACAGATCCTCATAATCGTTATCGTCTCCCATCATATCATCTTCTGCTAGGGCGGGGATTGTTCCACTACCCTGATACTGAAGTTTGTGAGAACCTCCGTAATCGTCATCGCCAAAATCTATTTGCTCGTCCCCAGCTGCCATCAATGTCTACTCTCTACAGTTACTGACAGTATAAAGTACTTGTACCCTCCAACCTAATGAATAACAGCATAGAAAAAGGTCTAATCAGACCCAACAGTAAATTTAGCATAAAATCAGACCCTACTTTTTCTTGCAGAGTTAAACGGTAAAAAGGAATGCAAAATCTAACGAATCTCTAACAAATGCTAACTCTATTTCATTGAATTGTTTACATATTCCATTTAATTGTTTACGTTTCTATTTTCAGTAACTTATATAAGCTTCCTAAATTACGATGATATCTCCAGCCTCGAGTCCACGACCTCATCCGAGCCCTACCCATCAACCTCTGCACCCGTCCACCACAAACCCATCTCCAGCCCTAACAGCACCACGGCCTTGCCCACCTGTGGACCAAACACCATGGCCTTACTAACACAAGTCCACAACACCACTCTGTTTTTTACGACTTTTACGACTCCACTGGGTCTACACCACCCAACTCTAGCCACAGTCCACCGATGACCACGCCTCCTCACACAAACGAGCATAAGGCCATAGCCCAACTCCTTCTGTCGACCACCACAATAACTCTTACCTTCTCCCCATTTTCCGCTCTCCACCTCCAGCTCGACCCATCATTCTACAGCATTTGAAAGGTGGTTATTGATTGTTTAAAACGATAGAGACAAGGAGGTGGAGGCGTAGAGGCTGTCTAGGGCAGCACGGCGCGGCAAAAGAGGGGAAGAATGGAGGTGGCACGACGGAGGCGGAGGCGGTGGTCTGAACTTAGATGGTGGTGGGTGTTTGGTACATGAATCCACAGAACAACCCAAAAAACGATAAACCCTCGAATTAGATCGAAAACAATTCACAAGTCACAACTCATATAACACTTTCCAATCAAGATCAGATCATGAATCCGAATATAGTTGGGATTGACTAACATGAATTATCATCATTCGAACCCGTAATCAACCCACTTAACATAGCATCCCAAATTCCTGATTCTAACAATCACCCACTTCATCAAATCACAAAAACTCAAACTAAAACCAACAAAGCAACACCACAGATCATAAAATCACACCATAGTTGGGGTCGAGTAACATGAATCATCATCATCATTCGAACCCGAAATCAACCCACTTAACATAGCATCACAAATTTCAAATTCCAACAATTACCCACTTCACTAATTTCAGATCATGAACCCAAATATAATTGGGATCGACTAACATGAATCATCATCATCATTCAAACCCACAATCAACCCACTTAACATAACATCACAATTTCCAAATTCTAACAATTACTCACTTCACTAATTTCAGATCATGAACCCGAATATAATTGGGAATTTGGGATCGACTAACATGAATCATCGTCTTTCAAACCCGAAATCAACCCACTTAACATAACATCACAAATTTTAAATTCCATAAATCATAAATCACACCATAATTTTCACAGATTTGAAACCCAGATCCAACTCCCACAAATCAAACACAACTAGACAAATGAATTAAATCGTTCTATACAAATCATTTACCTGAACAAAAAAATCAAAGAAGCTCAAAGCTTAAAAAAATCAAAATTACTGACAATAAAATTAGCATATGATGATGATCTACAGAATTATTAATTAATTATACATCAATTAGTGTAGTAAATAAAGTCAATAATTTTTACCCTTTTAACTGCAGAATTTTTCGCGAAGATTAGAGAGCTGATGAATCGCTGATTGAAGAGTCCGACAAAATGAATTGGGTGAGCTTTCGTTTTCGATTGTTCTTCCTTCTATTTTCTTCTTTGATTTGATTTATTTATTTTCAATTTAATTTTTTTTTGCATGTACGGATTACTAATCTGAATATTGTTTGACCCGTATTATATTTAAGACCGATAACCCGTTTAGAAAAATGATACTGTATTAAAAAGATTTGAATTCTGCAAACATTTTTCCCGGTATTATTCTGATTATTTGACCCGTAGGTGAATAACCCGTTTAAGAAAACCCGTATTGTATTTAAGACTGATACTCCCTCTTATTCTTTAGATTCGCAACGTTTACTATTTGGACAAATAATAAGGTTGTGAGTGGAGATGGTGGGTCTCACCAATAAAGTAAAAAGCTTACCCAAACAAAAACCTACCTATTATAGAAATGTTGCAAACCTAATGATTTGTCAAATATGAAATATGTTGCGAATTTAAAAAATCGGAGGGAGTAACCCGTTTAGAAAGAACGGTATTAAAAAGATTTGAATTCTGCAAACATTTTTCCCGGTTTATTCTGATTATTTGACGCGTAGGTGAAGAACCCGTTTAAGAAAAAGAAGGCGATATTAAAAGAATATTCTGTACTCGTAACATTTAAAAACACGCTCGGTGGGACTCGAACCCACAATCCTTTGATTAGAAGTCAAATGCCTTATCCATTAGGCCACGAGCGCAATTGTTATACATCCTTCTAATGTTTAATAATATGGAGTATTAATTACTCACATGAGACGGCCTCACGCTAACGTTATTGTGTGTTTGTGCTGTAGTTAAGTCTTATAATAACTTTGTGTGACCCGGTGTCACATGGGAGTAATTGAATTTCGTTATGATTTATGATTGTCACCGGCGCAATTTTATTCGTAAACAAAAGCATTCGATCTCTCAGTTATAGTTGTTCATGGGACGTACCGCCCGCTTGGCCCGGCCCGTCCGACCCGAATTTTTTAGCGGGTTTGGACACAATATTTTCAAAAATATACAAAGGCCCGGCCCGCGAACCCGTCCCAAACCCGCTTGTCCGTGGGCCAAAATTTCACACCTAGCCCGGCCGGTATCCGGCCCGAACCCGCAAATGATCACCTCTACTCTCAGTGGAGAATAAACCCATACAATGTGGTGATCGAACTCTACAATCAAACTAATGAAACGATAAACCTATTGTATATAGACGCCATATGACACGATTCAATCACGAATCCAACCCAAATCGTTATCCAAAAACCCAACCACCAGCATCCGACCATCCTCTTTACGATTTTACCCAAAAGAAGAACTTGTATAAGTTAATTCACGAAAATATTCCTGAATGAAATTGACCTAAGAACAGAAGACGGATCAAAAAAGTCAAAACCATCGAAGGTCAGAAGTCAAGAACCGTCCTACACAAGGACACCGGACCTGACCCGACTCGACTGAACCCAACCCAAAGACTAGAAAAGGGCCAAAAAGAAAATACAAAATAATATGGAAAAACACACTCGATGGGACTCGAACCCACAATCCTTTGATTAGAAGTCAAATGCCTTATCCATTAGGCCACGAGTGCAATTAATAACAAAAAATCTAATCTAAATAAAAATATATAAAGAAAATTTAGTTTTCAAACTACAAATTTTTAAAATTATTTTTTTATATTTAATCCTAACTTTCAAAAATTAAATCTCTTGTAATTAATAATTTAGAATAAAGGAAAATTTTGTCGATGAATTGTGAGAAATCGGAAAATTTAACAAAATTTATTTCCACATATAATAAAGAAAAATCGTCAAAGTTTACTAACACGATAATTCATAAGAGTATATGATTAAATTCACGTGTTATTTGGTGGATAATATTTGAGATTTTCTCGATGTAGTTTTAGCAAGTTGTAATTTCAAATTTCTCGATGAATCTTAGAAATTATTTGTCGTGTAAATTCAGTCATTATCTCATTTCTCCGATTTCATTTTTAGGATATCGTAAATTAATGTCAAAAACATAAATAAATAAATAAATAAATAAATAAATAACAGATTTATTCATGAACTAGTCGATATTATTTCATACTACACTTATTAGTATTATAATATATATATATAAAGACTTTTCTTCCGGCCAGATAAAAACAACGTTGGATTACATAACATTTGAGTTCTCGGAAATTTCTCTTCAAAGTTCATCTTTGCCAGTAGTAGCATCAGTTTTCGGATTATCTGAACCCGATTTCAGAGGATAACTTGCATCCATTGCAATCCCACAAAGCCCTTCTTTCGCTGCCACGCCTCGTTGCATTCGAATGTAACCCTTCTCACCCCACCCTGCGCCCCACGAGTTCCTCACGATCCAATACTTTGTACCGTCTTGGGTCGACCCGTATCCTACTGCTGCTACCCCGTGATCCAGATCCGTTCCACATTCACCTGTATACACTCCCTGTCGAAAAACAAAAGAAGAAAATTACGCATCAGCAAAGGAAAAGTCGAAAACCTGCAATAAAATTGCAGGAACTGATGAATGCTGAATGTTGAGTTGGTTACCTCGTGGTAGAATTGGAAGGTTCGGCCACCTGCGTCAATGGCAACGGAAACAGGCTGGTTTGCGACGGCTTTTAGTAATGCATTCTCGTCGTTTTCTGGTACTCCTTCGTACCCGTCGATTTTCACTACTGGTGCATTTACCTGCAGTTTAATTGCAGCAGAAAAAAAATTACGTTCAACTGAAATTCATTGCAGCAGAAAATAGATTGCATTCGACTGAAATTCATTCATTGCAGCAGAAAATCGATTGCATTCAACTGAAATTCATTGCAGCAGAAAATAGATTGCATTCGACTGAAATTCATTCATTGCAGCAGAAAATCGATTGCATTCAACTGAAATTCATTGCAGCAGAAGACAGTCTACATTCAACTGAAATTCATTGCTTTTTTATTTTTTATTTTTTTTATTGAGCTGAAATTCATTGCAGCAGAAAACAGTCTACATCGAACTGAAATTCATTGCAGCGGAAAACAGTCTACATTCAACTGAAATTCATTACAGAAGTTTTTTTTTTTTTTTTTTTTTTTTTTTTTTTTTTTTTTTACATTGCAGCAGAAAACAGTCTACATCGAACTGAAATTCATTGCAGCAGAAAATAGATTGCATTCAACTGAATTTTATTGCAGCATAAAACCGTCTACATTCACCAGAAATTCATTGCAGCAGAAGACAGTAATGCATTCAGCAGAAAACAGTCTACATTCACCAGAAATTCATTGCAGCAGAAAACAGTTTAGCATTACCTTGGCGGAATTGCAGGGTTGATTCCTAGCAATATAAGGGTAAGTAATTTCCGCTGTCACTCCACCAACGCTTTTAATATAAGCAAACGCGTGCTCCATCAGTCCGCCATCGCATCCACTGTTGTCAGGAACACAGTCGACGAGTTCCTGTTCTGACAGTGACAGTAAATTCTTTGTTCTGATCTGGTTGATCCCTTCCACTGCAACTATGGTCGAAAACGCCCAACAACTACCTGTCGTTTAATTTTAGCATTACATTTCAGTTACGCTGCTGACAGAATTCAAACACGAGTTATTTCAGTAAAAAAAAATTAAACTAACCACAACTCCCTTGATTTTTGACAGGAGTGACAGCACCCTTAAGCCTCCAATCAACGGATTCGGGCACATCAGTCGTGTCCCCGTGGACAAACCCAGTGACAGGCCTCGGACTGAACATCCGATGATGACTAATCTTCGAACTGTAATAATTTTTGAACTCGAGGTTCGTCATGTCTGCAAACTGGTTTAAACTCAGTTTATAAGGTTTGTCCATTTTATTCACGTCGTGAATAAAATTGACATTTGATTTGAACACGTTGAACCGTTTTTTCTTCTCCTCTAGGTCTCGTGACACTGTGTAGTGTGCCCTCCATCGCTCGTAGAGGTTCCATAGTGTGTCGTCGGAGGCTAGGTCTTGTTCTGTAATGTCAATGTTGCATTCTGTTGGTTGCAGGAGGGTTAAGGTTAATGCTGCAGACAGTAGGAATGCCACTGCTACTGACAGTAGGTTATTTTTTCCTGTGTTCATTGTGGAAATCGGAAAATTAGAAACGGGTTTTGAATGTTTGATGTTGGGATTGGGTTAGATGTGATTGAGATTGTTATATAGTGATTCTGATGACCTTTTTTACGGGTTTTTTGGGGAAAAAGATGATTTTTTTTCCGACTGTCATGACGCGTGCATTGCAGAAAATGTAGGAAATCTGGTGTTTTTTCTGCAGAAAATACAGTGACTAAGATTCTGTTTCTGATGACTTTTTGTTCTTCGGAAAAGACGATTTCTCTCGACTGTCAGGACGCGTGCATTGCAGAAGATGTAGGAAATCTGGTGTTTTCTCCAGGAAACGAGGAGCTTGAAAGCGAAGATTTTCTCGAGCTTGAGGGATAAGTAATGTTGTTAAATCGACTTAAATGTTGATCTTCTGCATGTACTGTAACTGTAATAAGTAATGCTACTGTAAGATAATGTAGGAAGTCTGGTGTTTATAATTCGGTTTCTGATGACTTTTTTTTTTACAGTTTTTTTACTTTTTTTGAGGGGAAAGACGACTTCTTTCGACTGTCGGGACGTGTGCATTGCAGAAAATGTAGGAAATCTGGTGTTTTCTACATGAAACGAGGAGCTTTGAAGCGAAGATTGTCTCAATCTTGAGGGATAAGGAATGTTGTTATGTTGTTGTTGATCTGCATGTACTGCAACTGTAAGTAATGCAACAAACCGCTTCTGAAATGCTGCTGCTGCTGCTGCTAGAGAACTGAATGCTAAGTAATGCAACAAACCGCTTCTGAAATGCAAATGCATCGCTCATCGCTGGTAGATAACAGAATGCTGAGGAATGTTGTCTGCAACAAAAACCGCTTCTGAAATGCAGATGCATAGCTGCTACTGCTGCTGCTAGATAACTGAATGCTAAGTAATGCAACAAACCGCTTCTGAAATGCATCGCTCATCGCTGGTAGATAACCGAATGCTGATCGAGGAATGTGATGTTGATCTGCAACAAAAACCGCTTCTGAAAATGCAGATGCATAGCATTAATTCATAACAATCTGATGTGTAATAATTAATTTATTAATTCATATTTACCGTACTTACAAAATATCTGATGTGTAATAATTAATTTATTAACGTGTGTCCAGTGAAAGTGTAGAAAAAACCGAGGCAATTGTAAATAACTACGGTCCCTTTAATAATTTGTACTATAAAAATATCATTAATTTGATAATAATAATAATAATAATAGTAATAATAATAATAATAATAATAAATAAATAATTTTTTTTAATAATAGCTAAGGGAGTGGGGGTCCAAATATTATCTCGGCTACCCACCAATTTGTAAATTACGGATGCAATTACCTTGCTCCAGCGGATTCAGAAGTTCGCCATGACACAGGATGCTGGAGCGCGTGCAACCGTTCGTATTTTCACTAGAGTTATTTTTGCAATCGCTAGGGGAGTGAGGCTCAGATAGTATCTCGGCTACCCGCTAACGTAATTTGTTTCAGTGTTTAATACAAGTTTCATTTTAATAATAATAATAATAATAATAATAATAAATGAATAATTTTTATGAATTTTAACCGTTTTATACGTGAAATCGTCTTATTCTATTTATGATCATGTAGTGGGCTATATAATAAAGTAATTAATGAGTGGATCCAAGGCATCACTTAGTCATTGGCTTATTATTAACATGCAATTTATAATTTATAAGAAATTATTACTCCCTCTATTTTTTTTGATATCTTCCACATTTTCTTTTTCAATCATTTTTTTGATTTCTTCCACTTTCCTTTTTTCTATCACACTTCTCTCTTACCTAGGTGGCCCACTTACTTTACTCTCTCTCTACTTTTACTTATTTTCACTTTTAAGGTGGAAGAAATCATAGAAACGGAGGGAGTATAATTTGTCTTCATATGATCTAACTTAGATATTTGTACTCAAAAGATTATTTTACATGCAACTTGAATTAAGTCAACATAATAATTAGATAGTAAAACAAATTAATTAAATTATTATAAGTTGTGCCATGTTATAGGATAATGATGGAATAGTTCACCCAAATTATAGTGTAAAATGAGAATTTAATTTAATTTAATAAACGAAAAGTTTTTTGAATTTTATAATAACTCTTAAGATTATAAATTGAAGTAAAATTATCGATAACGAGAAATAAAAAAAAAAAATTTAATTTATTATTGATAAATGATGAACCTTTAATCAAAGAAACCGTTGTATATTGTGAAACTGTTTTACACAATAATTACTGAATATTTTATTTTATTTTGACATTAAAGGATTTATTAAACGATATTTTAAAGTTGTTTAATTTTATTTATTTATTATTTTGTTGTGAAAAAAGAGAAAATAATATTATCAATTGTTTTAGTGGGAAGGGCATATAATTATATAAATAGATATAGTTGAAGAACAAAGTATACCATAGAATAAAACATGATATTAACTCAACTTGCATAATACAAAAAAAAAAGTTTATTAGAGACGATAATATCTTTATATATTTTTCATTATCTTTTACCGTCATAGTTAAAAACTATATTATCACTTTAAAAATTGGATAAAATATACCGTATAATTTCTTTCGCCACAAGCTAACAAATACTCGTAGTTTCGTGATGGACAATAAGTATGATAAATTCATCAAATTTGAATGATAAAAAATATGTAGAAACGTATTATTCTAATAACAGATAATTATGTTTATTTAGGTTGATTGACGATGTTCTTTAATTATTTCTTACAAATTTATATTATAATTTATTAAATTTAATATTATTTATAAATGTTATATAATATGATTTTTTATTAATGAAATTGATTTTCGTTCCAAAAAAAATTATAATCAATTACATGTTCCACCACAAAAGAAGTAACACAAACAAACAAATTAATACATCAAAATTCAAACACCAAAAATTATCCCAATTACACAAAAATCAAGGATTATCTCAGTTATTTGTCGTCATTTTATATTATCTGACATCTGTAAAGAATATCTTAATCAATCAAAGGATAACAAATGACCAAGACGAAAAGAGTAAAAACGAAAGAACAAATCACCATCAATAATCAACTATAGTACCACAACATTACACTATATACAAATACAATCAACATCAATGTCTTCTTCCCTCAAAACCAATTTCGACCAATTTCCCGACTTTAACCGGTACATCAAAAACGAATAGTATGAGCTTCGACTTTCAAAGTTATCGTCAAAATTAAAGTAAACGTATGTCTGAGTCAAAATTCAGCAAATTTTGAGCCGGTAATTGCCAAGCACACACCAAAAATAACGGTTGCATGCTGGTCAAATTCACTTAATGTTTAGAACATGGTCTCTCAAATTCATTTGAAAATCGACGGGTTATCTAACTTCGACTAATCTTAACACTCCAGACGTTAATCTCCCCGTCGAGCCCACCACTGAACACCGCGATCCCATCCTCACCGTCCATTCTCCCGGCCAAACACTTCACCGCCTTCTTATGCCCAGTCAAAACCGTCAAACAACAAAACTTACCGTCCACACCCTGTCGCCACACCCTCACTGTCCGATCAGCTGAACCACTGATCAAAAACTCGCCAACATTGATCAAACACAGTATCGCCCCCTCGTGTCCTCTGAGGGCCCCACTCACTGACATGTACCGCCCGCTGTCCTCCCTCTCCCACACTAAGATCGAACGGTCGCAAGCCCCCGAGAACAAGATTGAACCGTCCGTGTTCAAAGTCAACGCGTTGACCGCTGACTTGTGCTTTTCTAGGGTTGCGATTAGTCCGAGCCTCTTCTCTTTTGAACTCCAAACCTATTAACAAACATAAACAAATTACTGAGACGACATTCCAGCTAGGGGTGTTCAAAAAGTGGTCCGGACCGACAAATCGGACCGAACTGGACCGGGGCACGTACCAGGCCGGTCTCCGGGTCACAAAAAACTTGATGACCAGTTTGATCCACACTTAAAAGAAAATCAAATTTAGTGTATTTTTACGGTCCGGTTTTAAAAGGCTCTGGTCCAGTCCGGGTTTCTTTGTTAACCGATCTGATCCGCGGGTTTAAAATTTTGGGATTGCTGGTCCAATCAAATCCCATTTTTTTTTTTTCAAATAAATGACTGAGACGAATGAAACAGTAAAACACTATTAATAAATAAAATCAATTTACGTTCTATTATAAATTATCACGTACCTGTATCCGACCCTCAGCAGACCCAGTATAGACAACCTCGTCACCAGAAACCGTAACAGCATTAACCGCGTCCTCACTAACCGTGACCGACTGCTTACACCTCAAATCCCCCGGGCCCCACGCCTTCAACGTCTTATCCCACGACACCGAGTAAATCCTCGAACCAGTGACCGCAATGGACGAGACCGCGTCGTGGTGCTCGACCCAGAGCCGGGTCTTGTGTCGCCTGACTTGCACGTGGTTCTTTGGCACCGGGAAGTTTAGGAGACGGTCTTTCAGTGTAGGTAATGTCGACACGTGCTTATGGTGGGGTCCACCACTTCCTGACCCTGACCCGGACCCGGACCCGGATCCTGACCCGGACCTGCCACTTGTTTTTTTCCAGACACGGATTTTACCATCTTGGTGTGCTGTCAACACGTTTCCTGTTATGACAGAAGCGAAAAAAGAAAAAAAAAAAAAACTTCAAAAAAAAAAAAAAAAAAAAAAAAAAAATTACTGAGAGTAATTTGTTTACGTTTGATTAAAATATTCGTCACGAATGCTGTTATTCTTAATTTCCGGTTTTTAATTGTATTCAAATTAGACAAAATTTCACTCAAATTAACCAAATTTCTTACTAAATTAAATTGTAATTATATTCAAATTAGACAAAATTATTTCAGTCAAATTATCCAAATTTCTTACTCGTCGAAGAATTATTATTTATCAAGAACGTAAAGTTTTTCGGACTTCACAAATTTCAAACGAGTAATAATCCGTCAATATAAATTGCTTGAGAGCCGTCATTGTAATTTACGGCTTAAAGTTTGACTTAATAATAAAAAGTCAATCGAGAAAAACACAATTTACGACGAAATTAAAAAAAATAAAATTTATCACTCGAAAACTAGATATTTTATCAAAACGGGGTAAATAAAATATTGGAACTTTAATTTAAAAAAAGTCAAACAAGAAGAACACAATTTACAACGAAATTTAAAAAAAATAAAAATACTCGTAATTAAATTAATTACTCAAAAACTCGATATTTTATGAAAATGAGGTAAATACAATATCCGAACTTTTTTCACCAAAAAAAAAAAAAAAAAACCGAACTTTAATAAATCAAAAAAAAATCAAACGAGAAGAACACAATTTACGACGAAATTAAAATAAAATAAAATAAAATTACTCGTAATTAAATTAATTACTCAAAAACTCGATATTTATGAAAATGAGGTAAATACAATATCCGAACTTTTTTCACCAAAAAAAAAAAAAAATCCGAACTTTAATAAATAAATAAAAAAATCAAACAAGAAGAACACAATTTACGACGAAATTAAAATAAAATAAAATTACTCGTAATTAAATTAATTAATTATCGGAACAATACCGTTAGAAAACCCGATTGATTTAACAGCACCGGAATCCGGCGACCCGACATTAAACGAATCAACCAACTCCAACGTGGCCGAATCGTATACATTGATCTGATGACCGGCCGACGCGTACAACGCCGCCGACGACGACGACGGCGCCGGCGCCGGCGTCGGAGAGATGGAAAGGGAGGTGATGGAGGAGGAGAGAGAAAGAGTGGTGGAGAGAGAGTGGGTGGCGGTGACGGTGACGGCGTCGAGGAGGAGGAGTGGGTGGAGGGATTGGAGTGATGGGACGGAGGGGAGGGTTTGGAGTGAGGTGGTGGTTTGTAAGGCGGTTGATTCCGGTGGGGTGAAGGTGGTTTTCGCGGTGGTTGGTGCGGTGGTGGTGTGGTGGGCGTCGGCGACGGTGGATGTTGCGGTGAAGAAAGAGATTCGTGATTTTATTTTCATTTTTTTTTTTTTTTTTTTTGTTGGGTGGAGAAAACAGAGTGCATGCAAACAGCAAATTGAAATAAATTGGACGTTGAATACGGAATATATATACGAAGTACTCCCTCCGGTCATTATTTATGCCCCGCTCACTTTTGCACGTAAAATAAGGAAGGAATATAAAATGGTAAAAAATGATGGTGGGGTAGTGAAAAAATGAATATAAAATGGTAAAGAAATGAATGGTGGGCCTTGAATGTAAAATTCAATGGCATTTCTTGTAAATAAAGGATAGAAAGATGAATAATATGGTAAAAGTGTAAGATAGAAAAGGAAAGTAGAGAAGTGGGGCAAAAAATAAAAACCTTCCAAATAAGGAAAGCGGGGCGATAAATTGTGTCCGGAGGGAGTATTAATGTAGTGCAAGTTGGTGTATATTATATACTGTATATACATACGGGATAATTACGGTTTTTCTAACGTGTGTCCACTGAGTCAGGAGTGTCAAAAAAGTTTCGGGTCAGTCCAGACCGGGGCACGTGCCGGTCCGGTCTCCCGGTCGCAAAAATCCTGGTGACCGTTCGGGTTTCTTTGTTGACCGGTCAGGTCCGCGGGTTTGAATTTTTGGGATTGCCGGTCCGCAGGTCAATCCGGTCTGGGTTTGAACCGGTAAACACCCCCACACTGGCCACACGTTAACAAAACCGTGACAATATCAATATACGAAAAACTTTAAAGAAACGTTTTTTTAAATATCGTCAATGAGAGAGAGAGACGTTTCACATATATTAATATCTACTATGTACCCCGTCCATCTCGACTATTTATTTATTATCTGCTTCATTTGAGGGTGTCTGCGTCGCAATTGAATCGTGATCCTTGATAGATACTATTTTGTTTCTCATTTTGTCGAGGACTCGGGATATACGAGTTGTTTTAGTGTCGGGTTTGGGTCTGGGTCTGGGCCCGACATAGGGCGCGTACTCGATCGTTAAGTATAGCGTAACTTTGAGAGTTTGAGTTGGAGTACAAGTGAGTGTAATGGATGTACGGCTGGCAAGAAGGTGGAACTTGGGTACACAAATACGAGTATGTGCGTGTTTTAGGCAACTTGGTAACACAAAGTTCATACATTTGGGTCCCATCGGTCCATATTTTTAAGTCCGGTGGTCCGTACCATCACCAACCCTCCCAAAAAAAATAAAAAAAAAATAAATCCTATTTTTTAAAAATAAATAAATTATAGGTTAGATGGGTAACGGTATGGTATAATACTTCTGAATTATTTAAAATTTATTCGTAATATTTTTAAAAGAATAGGGAGTATTTTATTTATGTATTTATACACAATATAATTTCTTTGTTGGATTGGTTCGGTACAATATTTCTGAATTATTTAAAATTTATTCATAATATTTTGTTTATAATACTCCCTCCATTCTCTTGAATAAGCCCCCTTAGGGGTGAGCACGGATACCAAGGAAAAGGGGATAAAGTAGGGGTATTTGTTGTCCTTTTAAGAAATGGGGTGGGGTAGAGTAAGTATATTAAATGAGTGAAGGAGAGAGAAATACGAGGGTAAAATAGTAAAAAAAAAGTTTGAACTTTACCTTATTAGGAAGTGGGGCTAATCCAAAAAAAGGCCCAAAAAGGAATATGGGGCTTATTCAAGAGAATGGAGGGAGTACTCCATTACTCCCTCCTATTCAGTGTTTTCCTCCCCAATTTTTTTCGGGGAACCAAGGAGGAGGGAGTAAAATAGTAATATAGGGTGGAGATAAAGTAACGATGAATAGAAAGTGGGGTATGAAGTGTAAAAGGTGGGGTATAAAGTGAAAAAGTGTTGAGTTTAGGCGTAGAGGAAAAGAATAAAGAATGATTAAAATTATTTTCAAAAAAGGAAAGTGGGAAGAAACCAGCTCAAAAAGAAAAGTGGGAAGAAAACGCTGAATAGGAGAGAGTATTTTTTAAAGAATACAGAGTATTTTATTTATGTATTTATACACAATATAGTTTCTTTAATGGGTTAGATTGGTGACGGTATAATACTTCTGAATTATTTAAAATTTATTCATAATATTTTGTTTATAATATTTTTTAAAGAATACGGAGTATTTTATTTGTATACTTATACAAAGTATAGTTTCTTTAATGGGTTAGATTGGTTACGGTATAATACTTCTGAATTATTTAAAATTTATTCATAGTGTGCTATTTATAATATTTTTTTTAAAGAATATGGAGTATTTTATTTATGTATTTATACACGATATAGTTTCTTAAATGGGTTAGATTGGTAACGGTATAATACATTTGAATTAATTATAATTTATTCATAATATTATATTTATAATACCCTTTTTTTTTAAGAATATGGAGTATTGTATTTCTATATTTTATACACAATATAGTTTCTTTAATGAGTTAGATTGGTGACGATATAATACTAATACTTCTGAATTATTTAAAAATTTATTCATAATGTTTTATTATACGGAGTATAAAATTTTAAACCTTAGAAATTACGATAATATACAGAGTATACTAGTACTCTTTAATAATATCGAGATAGTGTCACTCAAAAGTTTAACGATAATTACTTATCTAGTTATCCAGTTCACGTGTTTAATTAGCTCATTTTAATTACTTTAATAATATCGTAATATCTTTTTTGAAAGTTTTTTGCAAATAAAGTAGAGTAATAAAATAATTAGCCTTATTAGGTAGACTCTTTAACTACTTACTTTAAGTATAATTATTCATCCATTAATTGATATTCACATGTTTAGTTAGTTAGTTAGTTAATTAAATAATTAATTAATCAACTAATTATAATTTTATGAGGGAAAAGTAAGAACAAAAGTGATAATCTTAATTATATAAAACGATCAGAATGTGTAATCGTCTCATGCAATAACTACGGAGAATAAATAAAGCTAATATTGTGGCCAACATTATTATATTTTAATTGAATCAAACTTTTCATTTAATTCTTTCAATTAATCTCAAGGCAATTAATTGTTGACTTAGTGACATATACAAGGACATATAGGTTGGCACTTGACCCTACACAAAACTACTAGATCCGACAAACGGATCAACCGGATCAGACTAGTTTCGGATCAGAAAATTCAGGTCGAGCAAGATCATTTTTAGTTTTTTTTTGTTATTTTTAACTTGTGTACGAATATTGACTCGTGTTCTACAAAAACCCCGATGACCACCTATAATATAACCGATCGAAAAACAACCAGACCTTGCAAGCGGGTCCACCGGGTCGGGTTCGAGCCAGTCCGGGTCATTTTCGGGTTTGTTGTTTTCAATAACTTTTTACGAATATCGACTCGCTTTCTATAAAAACATTTAGGTCAGTTCCGGGTTAGACCGTCTCGATTCTGGTTACGAGTCAAGCTCATGTCTTCATTTGAGTGTCAAGTGAAATTATTCAGATCGAGTCAGTTTTACCAGATCCAGTTCGAATTCAGATCAGATCACTTTTGGGTCAGAAAAATTGTGTCAGTTTCGGGTTAAGCCATGTCAATTCTGGTCACGAGTCAAGCTCATGTCTTCATCATTTCGGCTGTCAGGTCGGGTGTCAGGTGAAACTATTCAGATCGAGTCAGTTTTGTCAGATCCGATCCTGGGTCAGTTTTGGGTTAGGTCAGACCAAACCAAGTTACAAGTCAAGCTCGTGTCTTTAGTTTAAGTGGGTGTCAGATTGGGTTGGGTTCGGGTTAAATTATTCGGGTCGGACCAGGATTATGATTAGGTAGAGATAAAAGATGATGGGAGATATTAGAATAGGAAAAGAGAAGCCACCAGTCCAAGATCAGTGGATATGGCCTTAGCTTGTTTACATAGGCCCACCACTAGTTTACTCAAACACTACTCCCTCCGGTCATTATTTATTGCCCCGTTCCCTTTTGCACGTAAAATAAGGAATGAATATAAAATGGTAAAGAAATAATATTGGGTAGTGAAAAATGAATATAAAATGATAAAGAAATGAATGGTGGGCCTTAAAGTGTAAAATTTAATGGCATTTCTTGTAAATAAAGGATAGGAAGAAGAATAATATGGTAAAAGGGTAAGATATAAAAGAAAAGTGGAGAAATGGGGCAAAAAATAAAAACCTACCAAATAAGGAAAGTGGGGCGAAAAATAGTGACCGGAGGGAGTATATTCTTCCTTTTGATTTGCCTACACACTTTAAAAAGCCTCTCTCTCAACTTGCCCACTTGCAAATTTTACAACATAGATGGTCCATATATAATCGAGCATATCCGTCACAAATTTATAACGAGTCAAATATGCGACTCATGACGAATCTATAACGGGTATATTATACTTCCTCCGTTTCTATGATTTCTTCCACCTTAAAAGTGACACATTTCTTAAGAAAAACAATAAAATAAGTAAAAGTAGAGAGGGAGTAAAGTAAGTGGACCACCTAGGTAAGAGAGAAGTGTGATAGAAAAAAAAGGAAAGTGGAAGAAATCAAAGAAATGCTTGAAAAAGGAAATGTGGAAGATATCAAAGAAACATATGGAGTAATCATTGTTAGGTGTGGACGTCTGACAAACGGGTTAACCAGATCGGATCTGGAATGGGTCGGGTCAATTTTGGAATGGTCAAGGGTTGACTTTTGGTTGGACTGGATTTGTTTTTATGTTTTTTTAGGAAGGTCGACTCGTTTGATATGATGACATTCGGGTCGGTTTCAGTTAGAAATGAATTGATGAT
The DNA here is from genome assembly GCA_958450325.1 of Agrostemma githago. NCBI lineage: Eukaryota > Viridiplantae > Streptophyta > Magnoliopsida > Caryophyllales > Caryophyllaceae > Agrostemma > Agrostemma githago. Next base: position 544,844 of record OY288260.1, read on the forward strand.
TGTCGAGTATTTCCATCATATCATAAATTCATAATAATTTTCTTAAAACAAAACATTTAATTTAATTTAGTGGTGATACAATATACGGAAAAAAAAAAACATATACAATACGTAAAATATAGTAATATGTTGATTGCCGATAAAATCGACCTTGTCTTATAAGATTGAACTCTCGACTAATCTTACATAAGTCAAGAGATTCTGATATTTTGAAAAAAAATCCCTAAACGGATAATAATTCGATATTAGTTGCATTAATTTTGCAATATAATTAAATTAAAATGACTTGATGTGAATATTATTATTATTATTATTATTATTATTATTATTATTTTTTCTAAAAAGGACAAAATACAATCACGTCCATCAAATACAAAACGACGAAAAAATGGAAAATTCATATGAATATCAAAAGTTTTTTTTTTTTTTTATAATTAAAGCAAAGGTATTGGACTAACCATCTAGTATACCAACTTGAACTTGGGACCTTATTACCTTTTTTTTTGCTTTAAAAAAAATATTAAAAAAAAAATATGAGACGGTTTCATAGTAAAATTATCGTGTCCGTTGCACAAAATTCATTTGTGTGTGTTTTTATGAACCAAAGAAAGTCAATATGTGATCGATATGAATAATAATTGTTTTTACAAAAAAAAAAAAAAAAAAAAAACAGATGTAATCGATCCTAATCGTACTCAAAACACTATGATTTCACGAAATATTTTAATTCGTTGTCAAATGCTTAATATTTTTTTTTTTTTTTTTTTTTTTTTTTTTTTTAAATGGAACTTGCATTAAACACCAAAATAAATTACAAGAAGTTATTATTATTATTATTATTATTATTATTATTATTATTATTATTATTATTATTATTATTATCGAACTTTAGTCTATTTGAATATATCAATGTCATACATGACCGCTCTTGTACGTTACAAATTACCGTTAAAAGACAGATAAATTCGTTTTAAATTTAAACGAGTTAAATAATTAATTTAAAATATAAAAAATAAAAAATATATTTTGGAAATTGTTTTTAGAATGTCAACTAGTTAAAGCATGGAGGATCAAATTTAACGATCAAAAATCATCAGAAATTATATGATATGATGATAAATTGATAATACAAGACCATATTTTTTGGAAAAACAAACTTATCATAAAAAAGCAACTTGCAATTTTTTTAAAATAATAATACAAATATATTCATTATAAATAAATATGAAACGAGTTTAATTAAAATATTAAATTATTAATATAAATATTACGGATTAGTAAAACCCGACATTGTGTGAGAGGTATTTCATCAACGTTAGCAAGCAATAAAACATGTCCGGAAGTAGAGCTGATCATATGCCGTCCCGTCCAGCCCGAATTTTCAACGGGTTTGGATACAACATTTTCGAAAATATACAAAGGCCCGACCCGTTTGCCCGTGGACCAAAATTTCACGCTTAGTCTGGTCCATGTCGGGCCCGAACCCGTATATGATCACCTGTATCCGAAAGATGAATACGATATATTCGATTTTATAACCGTCTTAATCGATCCAACAAACCCTTATGATGATTCAAGTAGACACGACACGACAGAACACGATTTCACTAATGTAATTGTCTAATTGCAAGATTTTTCAACATTGAAAATGAAATATCATAAGTTTCCATTGATTTTTATTTCAACACTTTTGTTAAAAGTTGACAAGAACTAAAAGCCACCACCTAATTAATCTATAACAAAAAAAAAAAAAAAAAAAAAAAAAAAAATCTAATGCAATAATATCCCGGAGCCCCGTTTTAATTTAACCTGAATTAATCGTTCCAAGTTTTCTTCATAAAGAAAATCGACTTTTTTTTTTCCTAAAATAGATTGTGGGACGATAAAAATTAAACCGATAAAGCAAAATATCTCCTTCGATTCAATTCAACTCGCGTGCCTCGCAGTCAGCAGGCAGATGATCTACTGAGAGTCGGTGTTGACGGGGCTGTTGATACCAAAATACACGAAAACCTGCACGAGAAACAAAGTGAAGTGCACCGTCATGAGCTTCTGTATGCAGTCGAAAAACATAAGTTTCAGCATTATTCGATTTCAAGCAAGCTGAAAGTTTCCGAGTTTATATTGAAAACGAAGAAAGATGGGGGGCGACTTACACGTTCGGGGTGCTTAAGAAAAACAAGGACTAACTATTTTCAACATAAACACACGAGATATAGATTGTTCGTAGACTTGGTTGGTTGTTCTTCAACTTACACAAAAAACGGGGTGATTAAGAATTCGATGATTCTTTGCAACAAGGAAGCATCGACTTGGTTGGTTGTCGTTGACAGTCAAAATCGTCTCTAGGTTGATGACGGTTTAACTGTATAAGTCTAATTTTAAACCAAAAAAAGTCTAATTTCATAAAAATAGTCGAGTCTAACACTTGGATACGCATTCGTGTCAGATACTTCTAGACGACTACGAGCAAACATGACAAGTTGGAAGTTAATCACTAAAGTGTGTTTGCACCAACGGGTTAGGTTAGGTTAGGTTAAGTCTAATCATTTGACTCATACCGAAAATCAGTTCATCGGATGGTAAAAGATTGATGATGGTTTGAGCTTTGAATTATTAACTACGCTAAGAAAATGTCAAATTACGGGTTTCAATTCAATTGTACGAGTAGTAATTATCGTACATGAAAATGGGTAGAAGAGTCTTAAGGCTACTCCGACAAACACAATCAACAAAAAAAAAAAAAAAATCCGAACAGTATCAGACCAACCAACATCTTCACCTACTATTAGAAATAAGTCATATAACCTCGATCTATGTTCCTCAGACTCGAAGTATCTGACATGGGTGCGTATCCAAGTGTCAAACTCGTCAGATTGAGTCGAAGTAACATAGGTCTTCGATCTACTGATAGGCAACAATGAATGAACTCGAAGAATCACGACAGTTTGCCAGTTCGGCCTAACATCATAAGAACCAAGTAAAAAGCTGTATAACACACCGTCTACATCAAAATCCACAAAAGTTCAATCAAATCAACATGTCGTTGCGAAAGCACGAAGAAACACGGCATACATCCACCAAGCTGAAGTAACACGGCATGGTGAAAGCACGGATTTTTAGTTCAGTTAACATGGTATTGCGGAACTAAATGCACATTTGCATACTAAACTCACAGCAAAACATGAATTTTCAAGTGATCATTGAACTTATAACACGGCATTGCGGAACGAAATGCACAATTGCATACTAAACTCAAAACAAAATTCGGCAATAAGATGCACTAATCTAATCTCTTGAGCTATAAACACTATAGGATGATCAAACAAAGCTAAACCGCGAAAAAAGACGTGAATTTTCAACTGATAATTGAATCATAACATGGCATTGCGAAACTAAAAGCATATTTGCATACAAAAATCATAACTGAACAAAGGAATAACATACACTAGTCTCTCACGCCATAAAAACTTCAAGATCAAACAAACCAAAACCGCGAAAAAGGATGGTCAAAGGACATGAGTTTTCAAGTGATAATTGAATTAGAACACGGGATTGCGAAACTAAATACACATTTGCATACTAAAATCATAACAAGAGTCAGTAATAACACCGATCTCTCAAGCTATAAAAACTTCAAGATCAAACATACCAAAACCGCGAAAAAGGATGGTCAAAGGACATGAGTTTTCAAGTGATAATTGAATTAGAACACGGGATTGCGAAACTAAATACACATTTGCATACTAAAATCATAACAAGAGTCAGTAATAACACCGATCTCTCAAGCTATAAAAACTTCAAGATCAAACATACCAAAACCGCGAAAAAGGATGGTCAAAGGACATGAGTTTTCAAGTGATAATTGAATTAGAACACGGGATTGCGAAACTAAATACACATTTGCATACTAAAATCATAACAAGAGTCAGTAATAACACCGATCTCTCAAGCTATAAAAACTTCAAGATCAAACATACCAAAACCGCGAAAAGATATGAACTTTCAACTGATAATTGAGCTTATAACACGGCATTGCGAAACTAAATGCACAATTGCATACTAAACTCAAAACAAAATTCGGCAATAAGATACACTAATCTAATCTCTTGAGCCATGAACACTATATGATGATCAAACAAACCAAAACCGCGAAAAAAGACGTGAACTTTCAAGTGATAACCTGATCATCAAGTCTTCGTCGAAAGACGAATGCGCTTAACCTGATCATCATCCCTGGATCCTCAACCCGAACCCGTTTGACAAAACCGGGTTTTAAAACTACCCAATTGAGAAACTCGGATAATGCTGCAACTTCCCTCATATTTCTCTCATTAAAGCTACTGTTAATTCTAGGGTTTGTTCCAATTGATTCAATCTCCTGAGCAAACCCAGATGATGAAATCGGGTTTAAACCATACCCATACGAGAATTTCGGATCAAGCTGGAACATTCTCAATTGGGTCTCGGGTTCAAATTCAACCCTTTCTTCATCAATTGGATTGAAATTAGGGTTTTTGTTAGGTTGGGGAAATTGGGGATTTTAGCATCGTTGGGTGAAGATTGAGATTGGGGATTTAGGGTTTTAGAATCGGAAAAGGGAAAAAAAAATAAAATTGAATTGATTTAATTGGGAAAAAATGCCCTCACGCAGGATCGAACTACGGACCTTCAGTTTACAAGACTGACGCTCTACCACTGAGCTATAAGGGCTTCTTGTTATAAAATCGACATATATTGGAATATTCAGTGCGTTACTCTTTCCGTCTCGTTTTTTTTTTTGTACAATATTATATGTGAAGTGTATTTTTTTTGGTTCAACGAAGAGCGCACTTAGTCGCATTACAATATAGGGGAGGGGAGATTCGAACTTGAGACCTACTGTCACAGAGCACCTGGTATTAACCACCTGGCCAAGACATCTTCGGTATTTGTGACAGTAGGTTCGTTTGAAGAGGAAGCGGGCAACCTCAGTTGAAACGGATAGTGTATTAGGTACTGAGTCGTAGATTTGTAGTGGTGCAATTAATGGTCATTTGGTTCAAACAATAGAAATGGAATGAACGGGATCTAAACAAATGAGGTATGCATGTAGTATAACTTGGTTTGATCCTAAAATGGGTTGTAAAATGTCTCTAGAAAACTATTCCGAAAACTATCAACATTTCAATTTATTCCAAAAGTTCCAACCAAACACCACCGCATTGTCTGAATTGGCAAACTGGACCGGCGAGGGCTGAAGTAATAAAACAAAACAAGTTTCCGAAGACTGAACCGAAAAGAACTGTGTCTGAAAATGGAAAACTAAACTATCAACCGAGAGTCCGAGACACTTATAAATGAAAAAAGTAAACTAGTGTCCGCAAGTGAAAATTATTAACCGAGATGGAAAAATCCTTCATGAGACGGTCTCATACAACAATCCGTGATTTACAATTGGGCTTTTTGTTCATCATCAAGATGAAGTTTTATTTTGGGCTTTTAGTTTCTCACAATGGACTAATTTCAAGGGTTTCACAACTTCACCTCCGCCTCCTCACCCTCTTCACATTCTCTTTAAAACCCCTCCAAAACCCCCAATTCTTCAATCATCAATCACCAAACCCTAATTCCCCCAATCTCCCCTTCAATTTCTCCCCCTAATTTCCCAGTTTTCTCTCAATTTGTTCGTAATTAATTTCGATTTTCAATCGATTTTGTATTTAATTTAATTAATTAATCTCGCTTTCTGAGGCGTTGCGTTTGCCGGTAATTTCTACTCCGATGAACGTGTCAGTGTAAGCGTAAATCAAATCCCCAGATCCAATCTCCTAATTTTTTTAAAATTCTGCATTTACGATTTATTTCAATTGTCGTAATTGCATTTCAAATTGGATCAAATCCCTTCAAATCTCATACATTTCTTCGTAAATCCATCGATTAGTAAATTTGAACTGTTTTTAGGTTTAGGGTTAGCTTTTGATTTTGATTTTGATTTCAATTAGTTTTAATCAAATTATTTCATCATAATTTCGATTTGTTCTTCGTAAATTCATCGATTGTTCTTCGATTCGTAAATTCGATCATCAAGCATTTCGATTTTCTGATTTTGTTGATTTTTTTCGATTGTTGTTGCTTCATATGGTGAACTATCTCAAATTCAAAATGAGATTTGTTCTAGTTTCCGAAGCATAGATCAATAATTTACCCAGTTTTAAACAGCGCGGTGTTTAATTTCTTCATTTTTTCCGTGTTACCTGTCAACTGGTACATTTATCCCCTAATTCTCAAATTATTAAACCCTAATTTAGTTTTCGTTTCGATTATTTGTGTTTTTGATTTTGAATTTGATTCCAGGGACATACTATAACTGTGTTTTCGAATCGATTATTTGTCTTTCAATTCTGAATTTAATTCCAGAATTTAGGTTTTTGATTCGATTATTTGTCTTTCAATTTGGAATTTAATTCCAGAATCAAACATTAATTTGGGTTTTTCAAATCGATTATTTGTTTATCAATTCTGAATTTAATTCCAGAATCGAACAGTAATTGTTTAATTGAATCGATTATTTGTCTTTCAATTCTTAATTAATTCCAGAATCAAACATTTATTTGGTTTTTCGAATCGATTATTTGTCTTTCAATTCTGAATTTAATTCCAGAATCAAACAGTCATTGTGTTTTTGAATTGACTATTCGTCTTTCAATTCTTAATTTAATTCCAGAATCAGACATTAATTAGGTTTTCGAGTCGATTATTCATTTTTCAATTCTTAATTTAATTCTATAAATCGAACATTAATTGTGTTTTTGAATCGATTATTCGTCTTTCAATTCTTAATTTAATTTTAGAAATCAAATATTACTCCTATTTGGGTTTTTGAATTGGTTATTTGTCTTTCAATTCTGAATTTAATTACAGAATCAAACATTAATTAGGTTTTCGATTCGTTTACTCTTAATTGTATCGTGAGGGATTCGTGTATTCGATTTGAGTTTGCTTCTTACTTGTGAACTCTCTTTGATTCTGAAGTGTTCATCTTCATCGTAAGGTGTCGATGAATACTGAAAAATCAAACAGTGAGAGATGTTCATGTTTTGGAAGCGAAGAATCTGATCATTGATCGCCAGCGTTTGACAGCGTAGATGCACTTCTTCTTGCATCTTAGCTCGCTAATGCTGGAAAATTTCTTCAATCCTTCCTTCATATATATCCCTCACATTTTAATGAATCGACGGATGCAATATAATGCGAGTAATTTTGATTGGGATTATGGGACTTGATACAATTGGCCCGGTATTGTCGAATAGATGACTTGATTCGGACTTGAATTTGGGAATCGGTGGCTAATGTACTGGGCATGAAGGCTTGGCATGAGTAAACTGACATGAACGATAATGGCATGCTCGAAAATGATCGAGATTTGAAGTGTCTTGGCTCGAGTAAACTAACATGGACTGTAATGGCTTACTTGTGAATGATATTGGTTTGAAGTGTCTTGGCTTGAGTAAACTGACTTGAACTGTAACGGCGCACGTGAAAATGAACTTGATTTGAAGTGTCTTGGCTCGAGGAAATTGACTTGAATGATAATGTCATACTCGAAAATGATCGTGATTTGAAGTGTCTTGGCTCGAGTAAACTAACCTGGACTATAATCGCTTACTCGTGAATGTGAATGATATTGGTTTGAAGTGTCTTGGCTCGAGTAAACTGACATGAACTATAATGGTGCACTCGAAAATGATCTTGATTTGAAGTGTCTTGGCTCCGTTGAATGGACTTGAATTATAATGGCATACTTGAAGACTTGAAGTGTTTGGCTTGATTTAATTGACATGAATAATGGCACACTCGAAAATGATCTTGATTTGAAGTGTCTTGGCTCGAGTAAATTGAGTTGAACAAGCGTACTCGAAAATGATCTTGATTTGAAGTGTCTTTGCTTGCTTAAACTAAGCTGAACTAGCGTACTCGAAAATGATCTTGATTTGAAGTGTCTTGACCCGAGTAAACTGACTTGAATTATAATGGTGTACTCGAAAAAGATCATGATATGAAGTGTCTTGGCTCGAGGAAATTCACCTGAACGATAATGGCATAGATCTTGGTTTGAAGACTTGATGTGTCATGGCTTGAGTAAATTGACCTGAATTATAATGACGTACTTGAAAATGATGTTGATTTGAAGTGTTTTGGCTCGAGTAAATTGACCTGAATGATAATGGCATACTTGAAAATGATCTTGATTTGAAGTGTCTTGGCTCGAGTAAACTGACATGATCTATAATGACATACTCGATAATGATCTTGATTTGAAGTGTTCTTGTGCACCCAAGAGGATGGTTCGAGGGTGTTAGATTGTCGAGCAAATTACCAGAGTACGGAATGTATAGCTCGAGAAGCGAGATGTTCTTTCCGGTTGGAGTGTAACAAGTTTTATTCAGTCGACTGAATACAACATACATAGCATGAGTGTAACAAATATGTATATCAACTGAATATATACTATATGTTACCAATACATATCGACTGATCACAACATACATATCGACTGAATGTAACAAGGCAATGTATGTTGTTAAAAAATACATATCGACTGAATGTCGCTTATGAATGTAAGAAATGTCTTGCAATATTTACAAACGTAATAATAAACTGAAAAAAAAAATCATAATACGTATATGTTATTTCTTCATGTCTGAGGCGGGTTAATCAGTGCAACATCGATACATGATGAATTTCTCCATCGCACGTCCACATTCTGCACAAACCACTTGGTCGGGAACACTCCCGGTTGTTCCCGGCAGTATAAGCCGGTTGCAGTGATGTGGTGTCTGCAGCTTTTGCAGGTAATCTATAATCGTTTGCACGAAACCTTTGACTAAAACATCGTCTTTCCATATATTATAGTCATTCAAGCAAGCCAACATCATATCGCCCTTACCCTTGGCCATATCCGGTCCCAAGCTGAACACGGCCCACCCTTGATCGCTTGCATCAAAGCTCATCATAGTCACTATCTCTTGCATTATCGGGTCTTTCTCGACCATCTTTCCGTGTTGCATCTTGGAGTGCCACATGCTCTCTATTCGCACCCAAAAGTACCATACGAGAGTCGTGTCTGGTAATACATGGCTCAGTTCTAGAGCTGTGATTTCTGCAGTGATCTTCTGGAGCTTCTGCTTAAGGTTGCTTTTACCGACGTATAACATTTCTAGTGGGACGTCAGCTGCTGTTGCCACCGCACGTGTTGTCCTGGTGAACTTTTCGATCCAGTCCATGTCTTCCCCTCCGTATAAGCAAACGCATTTCCCTTCTTGCATCTGTTAGGTTATTCACAGGTGGAGCAATAAATATTTCTGGAGCGAAGTTTATTTATGAGACTTATTTTCAAAGTATATAAGAAATTAATGTTATAGAAAAATAATAAATACTGTCGTTGATGACAGGGTAATGGTGAGAATATTACCCAATGGAACATCAGGGGTTCGATAGCATCTGCTAAGAGCTCGAGCCTCCACGACTCCTCCCTCCACAGCGATTCTTCCCTCGCACTGGTAAAAGGGAAGGCCATGCTCCCCCAAATCCACATCATGTAAAGAGCATTCGGATTGACGACTCTTCCTTGAGGGTCGAGGACTACAAGCTTAGGCTTCTTATCGACGTGCCACACTTCTTTGATGTACCTGATAACTGCTGGATCGAGCAACGAAGGATGGTATATCGTGTACCAAGGCATCATTTTCTGTATCTCCTCGAACTGCTGTTGTTTCTGTTCAGTCCAGGTAACTGTCCTGTCGACTAATGGCATCCATACAATCTCGTACTGGCTTTCCAACCTTCCGGGGTGTTGCCTCGACTCGTGATACATTTGCTCGAGAATTGAAAGCTCTTCTGTCGAAATATCCAGTTCTGATATCAGTAACAGAACATTTTTCCTTCTCAGTACTTCTGTGGTGACCTGTATGTATTTTCATAAACCGATATCAGTATTTGCAGGGCAAAGTTGTTGAGCTTTTGTATATATTTATTGAGCTTATAAAAGTTTCTGAGCTGAGTTGTATGTTTTTGAGCTTAAACATTTATGTGATTTAACTCGACAACTTTACACTAAAGCTCAGAAAGTTTACAGCAAAACTCAAAACCTTTGTCATAAAGCTCAAAATCTTAAAACCAGTTGTACATCAAGTTATGTACAACTGATTGTATAATCCTCTAATTGCAAAATGGACGCGACAAAGGAGAAAGTGACCAACCCGTTTCTTTGAAGATCCCTCTAGCAGTGGTAACTGATCATCCTTCTGGTAAATCAGAGCTTTGATAATCTTCATGTTGTCAAGATGAGGTATCCCAAATAAGTGACGAAGGTTCTCATACGCTTCTATGTGTCGATTTTCATCTGCATTACACGAACATCCAAATTACATGCATATATTTTATCTTCATCATTGATTCATAGTCCTTCCGTTCCATTTGATTGTTTGCATTTGTTTTTTCACGCTTGCCAATGCACGTTTTCTTTTATCTATATCTTTAGTTACGTATTTCTAAAAATTATAAAAAAAGTTGATATTTATAACGTACTCGATTAGAAATTTAAACAAGATCTACATGACTAAATTTTATCTTATATATTAGAAGTTACATTGACGATTTCACTCACCTATGAATAGTATCCAAAACGCAAATGCAAACAATCAAATAGAACAGAAGGAATATGTTGTTTTGGCTTACCGATGTGCTGGTAACAAAGATCCAGTTGCTTTCTAAAATGTTCGAATATGTTGTTCACTTTGTGAGCCAAGCTCGACAACTCCCAAGCCTCTGTCGTTGTCGATGCAGACCTAATATCACGAAGGCACCACAACATATTAAGTCAGAGGAAATTTCGTCAATCACAGTCACGAAATATATGTTACTTGAAAATGTCCTGAACCCTCTGATTACTCCCAGCCAAGCACGCTTAACTGCAGAGTTCTTTTGCATGGATGACCAGAAAAGAAAAGAGATCTTCAATCAATGTACGGTGTTTCAAACCCTTTGCAAATTTATTATTAATGTTTTCACTTTTATTTTGTGTTTTTTTTTTCTCAAAATTTGAGACGACTTGACAATTTCAGATAATGATTCACGTTACTTATGAAAAAGTACAAAAATAAGATGGGCGTACTCATAGCTCATGTTCAGCAGTCCAACTATCTGTGCAGCGCATGCGACAATGCTACGTATAACCCAGTAAGACGCTGGAGGAATGAGAGCGTCAGTAGCTTCATACACTGACGACTCACGAGATATATACCGGGATGGAAGCTCCTTGAATTCCACGATACACCTCGTAACATTCATCATAGCGCGAATCAAATTCCCAATCGCTTCATACTTAGGCTTCAGCGAATCATAACGCTCTACAATCTCCGGAATCTGCTTCAGCACCGCGACTGACTTGGCCAGCGGATTTGACGAGTAAACCTGGGAGAGTAACCAGAACTCTCCGTAGTAGACTGCAAATGCCGCCAGAGTTAGGGTTACCTTTGCGTCCCATATGTAGCTCGACACCATCTTGAATATTTCCAGTGTCGTTGCGTGTGCATCGACATTTCCAGTGCACTTGCATGATATCTGTGGTAAGACCAGGGGTAACAAAAAACTTATTATTTACGTTTTCAACTTAATTTTGTGTCTGAAACTTTATTAGAATTATAAAAAAAAAACAAAAAAATTATTGATGAATCAAAACACAGTTTACAAAAAACTGGTGGACAGTACTACAATCTGAACCCTACCCTCTTAGCTATAACAAAACTAAAAGGAGCACGATTATTATTATTATTATTATTATTATTATTATTTATTTTTATTGAAAGGAGAATTTTATTTATGAAACAAAAATACAATTTATTATTATTTTTTTTTTTTATACTGCAACTTTTGTAGAGATAAAATCATAAAATCAAATTTACAAGAAATTAGAAGGCAGTCGAAATAATTTTTTTTTACAAAAAATCAAAATGCAATTTTTTTCCATTATTACAAGAAATCAAATATATAGATTTTTTTGTACTTCGGGTAAGCATTTGCGAGCTCTATGTAAAGATACAAGCAACGATACGAAAATCGATTTTCGTTATAAACTGACCTCGCACGTGATTTTATGGATCGTGAATGCGAGAACCTCAATCATGTCACCATAACCAGCTAAAAACGCCTTGTCGTCGAGCGCCTCCACCTGTGCTTGAGCTCCCTATACATACATACATTCATTCAGGCAAAAAAATCTTTTTTTCAATGGTTCATCTAACATGGTATCAGAGCAAATTAAAAAACTGTCTGAATGCGAAACTAATCAGACATTTGTCAGTTACCTGAACAGCAGCCCAACTATTGATTTTTTTTTCCTTATGGTTCATCTAACATGATATCAGAGTAAAAAAAAAACAAATTGTCTGTATAAGAAACTAATAATGAGACATTTGCCTGTTACCTGAAGTACAGGAGCCCGACTGCTGGTTTTTTTCTTATGGTTCATCTAACATGGTATCAGAGCAAAAAAAAAACAAATTGTCTGTATAACAAACTAATTATTACACATTTTTCGTTACATGAAGTACAGAACCCCGGCTGTTGGTTTTTTTTTCTTATGGTTCATCTAACATGATATCAGAGCAAATTAAAAACCCGTCTGTGATTCTGTATAACAAACTAATGAGACATTTTTCGTTATTACCTGAAGTACAAGAGGAGCACGAATGTGGTTAGGTTGGGCACGACTGAAAACATCCTCGATGATATGAAGAAGCGGTTTGACATCAATGTCACGTCCGTCAGGGGAATGTGTTGCTTTCAGTTGAGTTACCATTGCAGTATCATCAGAAGTCGAGAACAAATGACGATCACCTCCGTATCGCTTTCTTCTTGCAGCAGTTGCAGGTACAGTTACACTTCCCATTTATATCAATTTTTTTTCTTGATGTAAAATATTATAGGGTACCCTAAAATATAAGGTATTTTTATTATTATTATTATTATTAGTATTATTATTATTATTATTATTGTTATTTAGTTTACAAGTATATAGTTTTTATATAAGTGAAAGGTTGAATATGGAATAAAGGTAGTTGCATGGGTATTGCATGTACGTACTATACCTTGCTTGAATGATGTTTAAAAAATTCTGAATTACTAGTGGAGGTTAAGAATTTTGGTAAAAAAGTGTTCCTTGCTTTGTATAAAAGTTTTGTGATAAAATATTGAATAAGTCTACTGAGAGACGGTCCAATCTTTTATTTATTGAGAGACTAAATATAAATAAAGGTAGAACCGGTACTGATAGTAATAAAAATATGTATAGTTATAGGTACATATGTTTAAAATAAAAGCGTATACAAATATAAAAAAGGTATACTGAGAGACGGTTGTGATACCAACAATAATAAAAATAGGTCTGGTATAGGTACGTACTTTTAACATATATAAAAGCGTATAAAAATATAAAAGAGGTACGATTGCTATAAAAATAAGTATAAAATCAACTTTCTTTTGGAGACATCTAATAATAAAATAGGTACGAATAACATATAAAATGATACTCCCTCCGATTCATTGGAATCACAACATTTACTATTCGCACAAAAAATAAGGAAAGTGAATTGGTGGACCACAATAGTGATGTCATGTAAGATTAAGTAATATAATAATATTAGATTGAATATTTTGGAATATAGTAATGAAAAGTTAAGGATAGGTTAGTCATTTCATAAGAAAAATATGGCCCAAAATGGAAATGTTGCAAAACTGATAAATTTGCCAAAAACGAAATACGTTGCGAATCCAATGAATCGGAGAGAGTACTAAAAAGTTGTCTCTCAATAACTTATGGAGAGACTGTCTCTTCATAAATTTTGAGTAAAATACTTAAGAGTAAAGTCTCTTGGGAGAGACCGTCTCTCGTACCTCCAGTATATGAGAGATACTGTTTCATTAACGTTATTGAGAAACCGTTTCTTATATATATATATATTTTTTTGAATATATAATTAGTTGCAACGAATTTGTGTTACATGATTTCTATATAACCTTTACAATAATTCTATTTGACTTGATGTATTGTTTATTTTAAGTAACCTAAGTAAGATGTTTAGTCTCTGCAAATCATGCTTTACTTTTCACTAATTGCTTTACTTTACTATGTGTTTATCATACTCTCCACACATTATGAGCCTAATAAAGTGAAATGTTAAATGTCGCGCCCATGTCCGAGTGTCTGTGTCGGTCCACAAAGTTCAGTTTAACCCTAGACTGTCGGATGACATAGTGTTCGAGCATATATTAGTGACTCAATATATACTTATCCTGCACGTGGTTACTGAATTCACTATGAATACGCCTTTAACTATTCATGATTCACTTTTATAGAGCATGTGTTATTATGTGTATTTTTAGTAAACGAAATGGTATGATTCGTTCTTAACGATTCACAATTTGCACAACTATTGTTACTACTTACTAACTATTATGCCATTTTATATGACTGTTCTATTGGAGACGACTTAACAGATTCCGAGAATGATTCATGTTAGTTGATCCCAAACCATTTTGAGACTACGACTGTTGTTGTATTTGGTGTTAGAGTTAAATGCTTCAAAAGAAGCACATTTTGTGGTATTAACTATCCCACCTGGAACATTTAATGTTCTAAAATGTATTTATATATCACCCACTAAAATGCTTTACTAGATGTGTACAAGTGGATGATACGTACACCACGCGCCCTGCCGTGCTGGGCTCGGGCAGAGCTTCTGCGGCGCACCGCTTGTGGGTATTTTTTAGTGGTCGGATTATTTGTTTTTGTCCAGAAGCATCTTTTCCTTCCTTTGTTTCCAGTCGGTCTTGATTGTCTTTCCAAGACTGATTGTTGCCCTTCCCGAGACTGATTTCTCCACTCTTCTCTTGAATGCTGTGCACTGAACCCCTGCTGCAACTCCACTATATAATGCCCTCCTTTCCTTCAGTTTTAACACACAGCAAACATACATTCTCATATTACATTACATACTTCTCTCTATTCCGGTTTAATTAATTGTTGACAAACGTTCTTGGCTGTATTCATCCGTTCTCCACCTACACTGGAGTTACGGTTTGGTTGTGGAATCCTTGGAGTTGAGTGTCATTGAGGCCGTGTGTAGCAGACGGGACATAAATCAACTTTAGGACAGTGACGTTCTCGTCGCGACACAATCTCTGTTTTGGTTCAGATAAGATCTTACCTTCTTCTCTCCCTACTCCTACTACTACCGTGATAACATTTGGCTTACCGATGTGCTTGCTTGAATGATCGATGTTAAATAATTCTGAATTACCGGTGAGGTTAAGAATTTGGTTTAAGTAAAAAAAATCGTCTTGGTAAAATGTTCGATCGATCGATCGGCCTGCATGCAAATCCCGTGTTTTCTTGGTAAAATTGTTTTTCTGTTACTTTCTTAGTGTTTGAAAGTCGTAAAATAAAGGTACAACGAAACGCTGTTGGCTTAAAGTCGTAAAAAAGATACTTCAGGCGAAGTCTAATTATCAGTGCTGCATCGATACATGAAGTATTTTTCCATGGCACGTCCACATTCTGCGCAATCCACTTGGACGGAAATACTTCCCCTTGGTCCCGGTATTATAAGACGTTGGCAGTGATGTGGTGTCAGCAACCTTAGCAGATAGTCGATCATCGCTGGCATAAAACCTTTGTCTCCAACATCGTCTTGCCATATTTTAAAATCATTTAAGCACTGGAACATCATGTCGCCCTCAGCCTTGGCCATAACCGATCCCAGGCTGAACACGGCCCATCCTTGATCGTTTGCATCAAAGCTCATCATGGTCTCGATCTCTGTCATTATTGGGTCTTTATTCTCCTCGGCCGTCTTTCTGTGTTGGTGTTTCATCTTGGAGTGCCACATGCTCTCTAATCGCGCCCAAAAGAACCATACTGCAGCCGGATTTTGTAACGCATGGCTTAGGTTTTGAACTCTGATCCTTTCAGTGAGCTTTCGGACTGTCTGCTTACGGTTGCTTTTCCCGACATATAACATCTCGAGTGGGACTTGAGCTTCATGTGCTACGCCAAGTGCTGTCATGGTGAACTTTTGTATCCAGTCCATGTCTTCTCCTCCATACAAGCAGATGCATTTCTTGTCTTGCAACTGTTAGATTAACGGTTACAGAGTAGTAATAATATCAGTTATTCTCTTGTGAGACCGTTTCATATAAAAATTTGTGTAACAATATTGAATAGAATGGTATCTTGATTTTTATGGGTTGGTCTAACCAGGTATCAGGGTTAGCATGACCAAAGGTCATGAGTTAGAATCATGGCAACTCCAATATCTCTGAACTCTCGAAGTGGAAACTCGTGCTTGTTCGACTTAAGCTCATGAAAAGATATCGACTTTGACGATTGACTTATTAGAGATCCTTAGTAGAATCGTCTATCATACTAAATGTAACACCCCGGCCCAAATTAGGACCGGAAATATCAGCGCATTTTGTCCTCACTCATGCGCATCCTGGAAACCTTCCTAGGAGGTCACCCATTCTAAGATTACTCTCACTCAAGCACGCTTAACTGTGGAGTTCTTTTGCATGGAATGACCAAAAGAAAGTGCACTTTGTTGATATGAGTACTACTTCAAATCTCTTTAAGCAAAGTTCATAAATAAGACATCTTCAATCAATGTGGGGTGTTTCACTAAAAGAGTTATAATTAGTGAATATAGAGAATATTATTACCCAGTCGAATATCATGGGATCAATCCCATCGACTAAAAGCTCAACCCTCCACAACTCCTCCTTCCAAAGCGATTCTTCCCTTTCACTGGTAAAAGGTAATGCGGCGCCACCCCAGATGTATATCATGTAAAGAGCATTAGGATTGACGACTTTTCCTTCAAGGTCGAGGACTACAAGCTTGGCCTTCTTATCCAATTGCCACACCTCTTTTACGAACCTAATAACTGCTGGATCAAGCATCGAAGGATGGTAGATTGTGTACCAAGGCATCATTTTCTGGATCTCCTCGAATAAATGTTGTTCGAGTTCAGTCAAAGCAACGGTCCTGTCGACTACTGGGAGCCACACTATCTCGAAATGACTCTCCAACCTTTGTGTGTTCTGCTTCGACTCAACATAAATTTGTTCGAGAATTGAAAGCTCTTCAGTGGAAATATCCAGACGTGATATAAATAACATAACTTGTTTTTTCTGCAGTACTTCTGTGCTGGCCTGTAATAGTTTTTGATGCGTTTTGAATGACCGAAAGATTAAATGTTTTTTTTTCAACAGCAAAAAGAGAAAGCGAGCAACGGACCCGTTTCTTTGAAGATCCATCGAGCAGTGGCAACTGATCATCCTTTTGATAAAATAGAGCATCGATAATCTTCGTGTTGTCAAGATGAGGTATCTCAAATAAGTGACGAAGGTTCTCATACGCTTCTATTTGTCGATTTTCATCTGTACAACATGAACAATCCAAATCATATGCAATACTTTATCTGAAACACCCCACATTGATTGAACATGTCATATTTATTAGCTTTGCTTAAAGGGATTTGAAGTACTACTCATATCAACAAAGTGCACTATCTTTTCTGGTTAAGCATGATTGGCGGGTAGTAATCTTAGGATGAGTGACCTCTTGGGAAGGTTCCCGTTGGAAAGAACTCGTGTTGGTTTGTGGGACTAGCACAAAGCCTGGCGGGCTACCGCAGTTAACATTTCCGGTCCTAGGATTGGGTCGGTGTTGGTCTGTGGGACCAGTACAAAGTCTGGCGGGCTACCGCGGTTAACATTTCCGGTCCTAAGATTGGGTCAGGGTGTTACATTATCTTCATCACTAATTCATACAATATATGTTTTTGTTGTTGTTTTGGCTTACCGATGTGCACGTAACAAAGATCCAGTTGCTTTCTGAAATGTCCAAATTTGTCGTTCACTTTGCGAGCCATGCTCGCCAGCGACGTCAGCTCCCATTCCTCCATTCTGGGTGCAACCCTGATGTTCAAATCAATTCAAATCAGTTCTGCTGAAATTTCATGCCGAACAATTTCGTAAATGATGACTTAATGACTTCAGAAATTGATTCATGTTAGCCGACCCCAAATGTTTTTGAGACTAAGACTCCGATGTTGTTATTGTTGATTTTATACAGTGTTGAAATTTATATGCTACTGGTACAATTGTACTAAAATCTTTGAAAAACTACGGCGAAGCTTCATGCCAGGATTCGAACTCGTGACCATGCACTACTACAAAATACTCCCTATCAAATAGGGATACCTAATAGACCTCTGATATTTCTAACAACTGATGTACTTCGTATAGTATATATACACTTCATCCTTTTTTTTAGGTTTATTCCCGTTTCAATTAAATACTCTTCAAAAATCTTAAAAAGCGGAAAGAAACATAAAAAACGGGAGGAAGTACTACACATCAGTTGTTTACCCATCAGCCCTAAAACGAAAATCAACCAAAACATGAGATTAGACCTGACAAACAGATCGGGTTGTGTCATGTTCGTCTCATAGGTAAATGAGTCATGAATCCCTCAACCCAAACCCAACCCATTTAAGTTTCGTGTCGTATTCGTGTTGACCCACTTACATAAATGAGTTTCGTGTCGGGTTCGTGTTGCGTTTTCGTGTCATGTCCATATTTGGAAAGTATTACAAGCAACATACTCCCTCCGATTTTTTATTATCTTCCTTGTTTCCTTATTGGGCTGAAACACCCTTTCTTCCTTATTTCCATTTTGGGCCATCAACATGTGGTCTAGAATCATCCTTACATTTCTCTCTCTTCCTTCTTTTATTTTGAACCACACGTTCCTGCACCCTTATTTTCTTCCCCAAAACCAAACGGGAAGATAATAAAAAATCGGAGGGAGTATATTTATATTAAAAATGATTATAAAAAAAACTTAACGCTAATTTAATAAACAATTATTCGTGTCGGGTTTGGTTCGTGTTTTGGGATCTCAATTCAAACCAAACCTAATTAAATCTCGTGTTCGTGTCGACCCACCTACCTGGATCACGATCCTCTAACCCAAACCCGTTAATTTCGTGTCGGGTTTTCGAGTCTTGTAATTTTTTTCCCGCCTAAACCCTCCAAAATCCCCAAATTCACGATCACCGGCACAATCGACGGTGGATTTGATCGAATTATCGAGAGTCAACAGCACCAAGCTCTTTGATGAATAACAATGGCGGAAGAGGAAGGTCTCCTCGCCATGTTCGTTTTTCCTCTTTTAATTTCTCTGTTCAATTCGATTGTTTCCTTTGTGTTTTCGTAATTAGGTTTTGATTTCGATCAACTGTAATCAATGCTTTGCTTGTTTTTGTAATTGATTGATTGAGTGATCGAATTTGTCGAGAGTAAACGGTACCTAGCTCTTTGATGAATAACAATGGCGGAAGAGGAAGGTCTCCTCGCCATGTTCGTTTTTCCTCTTTTAATTCCTCTGTTCAATTCGATTGTTTCCTTTGTGTTTTCGTAATTAGGTTTTGATTTCGATCAACTGTAATCAATGCTTTGCTTGTTTTTGTAATTGATTGATTGAGTGATCGAATTTGTCGAGAGTAAACGGTACCTAGCTCTTTGATGAATAGCAATGGCGGAAGAGGAAGGTCTCCTCGCCATGTTCGTTTTTCCTCTTTTAATTCCTCTGTTCAATTCGATTGTTTCCTTTGTGTTTTCGTAATTAGGTTTTGATTTCGATCAACTGTAATCAATGCTTTGCTTTTTTTTTTAATTGATTGATTGATTGAGTGATCGAATTTATCGAGAGTAAACGGTACCAAGCTCTTTGATGAATAACAATGGCGGAAGAGGAAGGTCTCCTCGCCATGTTCGTTTTTCCTCTTTTAATTTCTCTGTTCAATTCGATTGTTTCCTTTGTGTTTTCGTAATTAGGTTTTGATTTCGATCAACTGTAATCAATGCTTTGCTTGTTTTTGTAATTGATTGATTGAGTGATCGAATTTGTCGAGAGTAAACGGTACCAAGCTCTTTGATGAATAACAATGGCGGAAGAGGAAGGTCTCCTCGCCATGTTCGTTTTTCCTCTTTTAATTTCTCTGTTCAATTCGATTGTTTCCTTTGTGTTTTCGTAATTAGGTTTTGATTTCGATCAACTGTAATCAATGCTTTGCTTGTTTTTGTAATTGATTGATTGAGTGATCGAATTTGTCGAGAGTAAACGGTACCAAGCTCTTTGATGAATAACAATGGCGGAAGAGGAAGGTCTCCTCGCCATGTTCGTTTTTCCTCTTTTAATTTCTCTGTTCAATTCGATTGTTTCCTTTGTGTTTTCGTAATTAGGTTTTGATTTCGATCAACTGTAATCAATGCTTTGTTTTTTTTTTTTTAATTAATTGATTGAGTGATCGAATTTATCGAGAGTAAACGGTACCAAGCTCTTTGCTGAATAACAATGGCGGAAGAGAAAGGTCTCCTCGCCATGTTCGTTTTTCCTCTTTTAAATTCTCTGCTCAATTTGATTGTGTTCTCTGTCTTTTCGTAATTAGGTTTTAATTTCGATCAATTATAATCAATGCTTTGCTCTTTCATTTTTCAATTGATTGATTGGTTGATGGATTGATTGAGTGATCGATTGATGATGACGATGATGTTAATCGCTGATAACTTTGAATCAAGTGGAGTTTGATATTATATAATCTGGAGTTTTGTTAGTTACTGATTACTTGTTCAGATAATTTGATACTTCCTCCGTGTTCATATCCAAAGGATACGTTTCGATTTTGCACAAATGCACAAAGATTAGGGACAAATTAGGACTTATAGTCAATTGGATTTGAATGTCCCAAAAAGGATATGTACCCTTTGGATATGAACGAAGGGAGTAAAATCCATAGTATACCAAGTCAGTATGCTGATTACTTTGATGTTGGCAGGATTTCTAGAAAGTTGGCTGGATTTAATTAATTGGTTGATTGATTCAGTGATGGATTGATGATGTCGATGATGTTAATTTGCTGATAACTTAGAATCAAGTTACTGATAAATTAGAATCAACTATAATCCGCTTTGTTGATATTGTTATAATCTGGAGTTTTGTTAGTTACTGATTACTTGTTCAGATAATATGATACTCCCTCCGTTCATATCCAAAGGATACGTTCCGATTTTGCACAAAGATTAGGGACAAATTAGTACCCGTATTTAGTTATCCAAAATGTCCATTCACAATGGCATATGGTGTAAATAGTTTAGTAGAATAAGGGTAGTTTGATCCAAAAAATATCCCAAAAAGGAATACGTACCCTTTGGATATGAACGTAGGGAGTACTCCGTAGTATACCAGAGTCAATATGCTGATTATTTTGATGTTAGTGGGATTTCTAGAAAGTTGATGACCGGATGGTAATCGTATGCTGATTGCTGATTTGCTTTGATTTATGGAATGCATTGCAGTGTACACTGTACAGCAGTGCTGTTTCGGTTGCAGTTACTTTCTTCATTACTTGGTGGTTTATTCAATTTGTTGACGGTTTTTTCAGCCCTCTATATGAAAGTCTTCTTTAATAGTGACTTTACTTTTATTTTCTCGGGATAGGTCTATAAGAGTGTGCGGCTATAGAGGGGTACAAGGAGGAGTTCTCAAATGCCGCGGTGGCGCCAGTGGGTGAAAGTTGATGTATGTACTTATTGAAACCTCGTATATTATATGAAACGTTGTGTAATACAAGTGAGTGCTTGCTTTTGGTTTGGTGTTTTTGTAGTACATTGTTTTCTATTGTTAATGGAAACATTTTCTCTTCGATTTCTCCTGGTTTCTTTCAATCAACTTGTTAGTAGTCCTATATTTTCACAGTTAATTTCATACTATCTCCATCCCCATTTTTGGTTTCAAAAATGGTTCCGTTTCTCACTTGTTGTTTCATTAATTGATTAATGCCCAATTCCCAAGAGATTGATCCCAGGAGACTAGGAGACTAAAACTCTTGAGTTTGAGTGTGGCTTCTGTAATTTGATCTTCCTTGTTTTTAGTGGGATTGTGTTGAATCTAATGCAAGTGTTTATCTGTGAATTAATATACCAATGTGCTACTTCTTTTGTGTACTTCTCTACTCCTTAATCTACGGAGTACTAGTTATTTTTTCACAGTTTTACGACGAAAGTCTGGAAATAAGATGACTTACGCATAGGGTTTGCTCAGTATGTCCGTTATTTCCATCGCGCAGGCTACCACGCCCTGGACGATCCAGTAAGCTGCCAGGGGAATCTGAGCATCAGTAGCTTCATACACTGGGGCATCACGGGATATGTATCGAGATGGGAGCTCCTCGAATTCCAAGATACTCATCATAAATTTCATTATGCCTCGGATCAAATTGCCCATTTCTTCATACTTCGTTTTTAGTGAATCTTGACGCCTTACAACCTCGGGAAACTGCTTGAGTATTGCTACTGATTTGGCCAATGGGTCTGATGGCGGGTAAGCTTGGGTGATTAACCGAAACTCTCCGTAATACGCTGTAAATGCTGCTACAATTAGGGCTACCTTCACGTCCCATGAGTAGCAAGAGACTATGTTCAATATATTCATAGTTTTGTCTTGAGTTACTTTTCCAGACGGTAAGCCAGATATCTGTAGTAAGACAATGAATTGTTGGATGAATCGTCCCAACCAAAATCTTATGGCTCGATGAGCCGAGTTTGTCTAAATTGAACTAAAGTGAACTGAAAGTGTCTTGGATTTAAGCTGGAAAGAACATGTCTTACCTCCCTAGTGATTTGGTAGATATCTGATGCCAG
Organism: Agrostemma githago; assembly: GCA_958450325.1. Classification (NCBI taxonomy): domain Eukaryota; kingdom Viridiplantae; phylum Streptophyta; class Magnoliopsida; order Caryophyllales; family Caryophyllaceae; genus Agrostemma; species Agrostemma githago. The sequence continues at coordinate 567,650 of OY288260.1, forward strand.
TATCTCGGCCTTATCACCATAAGCAGCTGAAAACGCCTTGTCATCAAGAGCCTCCATTGGTGCTTTTGCTCCCTATACATACAACTCTCTTATTGTACCATCTTTGTCGACTTTTTCATGTGTCAGAAAAACCTGTCTAAGAGAGAGAGAAAAAACTGATTTTAGAGTGTTTCATTACCTGAACAGGACCCAGAATGTCGGGTTGGGTGCGACTGAAGACATCATTGATGATGTGAAGAAGCGGTTTCACGTCAATGTTGACGCCAATAGGTTCATGCGTTTCCTCGACTTGCTTTACAATTGCAGCATCTTCAGAACTCGAGAACAAATGACGATTACTTCCGTATCCCTTTCCCCTTGCAGGTACAGTAGCACTTGCCATTTATGTCTGTTTTTTTTTTCTGGTGTGAAATATATCTGTTTTTTCGCTCCTGTGCTCTACTTTTTATATATATAAGCTTAACTTAGCCCTGGCAAATGGGTCTACCGGGTCGGGTTCGGACGGGTCAGCTTTGGGTCGGGCCACTTTCAGATGATATAGTTATAGTATTAAGCTTGCAGTTTAAAGTTGGAATCCTGTAAAGAGTTTAGATCTTTTATGTTGTTTACTTTTTTCAAGGTGGCCTTTACTGAAGCTTCTCAATGAAAAATAAACTACGGAGTATATTGTAATGCATGCAGTTTTTCTAATATAAAGAAGATTCAAAGTTTGTACAAGAGTGCTCATTCATGCATGATAACAATGTTACTCAGTGTCCGACATAGTGTTAAGGTCTCGGACACAACTATTTTTGGCAAAGTTTTCGATTTTTTTTTTGTCTAAATTGAAGTTTCGAAGTGTATAACACCCGAGTAGTTCTGAATAAGGGTTTGTCATTTGTCGTCTGTAATTCTGAATGCTGAGTTTTCTATAAAATATTTTGTTTCTTCTTATACTTTACGTGTGTGTCAGACTGTCACGGGCAGCTGTACGTTAGCCTAAAACTGCATGTCTGAAATTTCGCTTTCTATGAGGAATTCTTATTGTGAAGCTTACAGGAATGAGCACTTTTGTATGAGTTACTTACTGTGATGAGCTTTCTTTTTGTTTATTCTCTTTATCTTTCTGTGTGTGCTTTCCTCTTGTAAGAAGTAACTCATCTGATTTATTTATTCTGAACAACTTTAGCATTCACAGGCTTACCTGCAATTACAGCATTCTGAATAACTTTAGCATTCACTGGCTTCAGTTTCTGACTCTCAGTTCAAGTTATACGTTGAACGCGAATTTGAACTCATATCTCTATACAAGTACCTCAGTGCCTTAAGGGTTTCGGGATATTCTCATATTTGGACATCATTAGATTATCATTGTATTATATGAAATTTCTTGAGTTTTTTTTTGGCTTAAGCTATCCGAAGTTTTGAACTGATGGCAGTGCACCCATTATGTTGTTAACAGCCACAGGCCACAGTCGAGTGAGAGTGTATGAAACGCGGTGCCATCTAGGGAGAGAACTCAACTCAGACAGCTGGTGCCTCGACTGTACTGTACTCCGCTCTTTTAACAATCTGACAGGTATATGTCACACTTAAACTCAGACCTGCAAATGAGTGAACCAAGTCGTGTGCGGGTCAGGTCTGTTCGGATAGGGTCATATTTTGTCAGTAAGAATCGGGTCTCATTCATGTCGGGTCATATTGGGTTTGGGTCCTTTTCTGTTGTTTTCAACTTTTTTAGGAATATCGGCTCATATGCGGCAATAAACATTTGAGTCCGGTTCAGTTTAGGACTGCTGGCCAATTCGGGTTGTGTGTTTTTGGTTTGGGTACCTGGTTGAGTGGTCGGGTCTACTTAAACTAAACCAAACTGTCTCCTGTCAGGTCGACGAAACTGACAGTATTCAGCGAGCTTCATTAATCTATCACATACTATGTTACACGACTCTTCACTTCTGTGGTTAATTGCGCTCCTGGACACCACTGCACTCGAGGAAACCGTAACCAATCCTATTTAATTTTTACAAATCGTAGACGGAGATACTGTTATAGCCCTCGCTACATACCCTACATTACAGTATGTTCGAAATCCCGGCCTGCATCATAAACGATTGACCTTTGAATCAGATGCTTACATTTCCCGCAAACTAATGTTTCATCCATCAACCCTTCTTCGTATCTAACGACTCTTGGGTGAGAACACGGTCCAACTGTCAGAGTCTCTAACGAGACTCTAATTGCATTCACCAGTCCAATTCTCGACACGTTTTTTTTCCACAATGAGGTCTGATCCATGAGCTTGCGCCACTCGTTGCCATTAAGCCTTACCATGTCTGTCGAACAACCCTTTCCCTTTCCGATTATAATCTGTTCGTCGCTACTTAGCAATGCTTCTATCTCCTGCAGAATGCGATCAGTAGTATTATCGGCACTGCATCTGAGACTGATGAGTTTCGATCTTTTCATACTTTCAAGACGATGCCACATCAAGTGTATCTTGTTCAAGGTGAGGCTTTTGCTTAGCTTCTCTTTTTCTATGACTGAGACTATATTGCTGTCGATGTTACTGTGACCGTTCTTCCCAACGTAAACCACCTCTAGTTCCGGGACTAGGGTTTGAATCTCCCTAATCTCTGCAGTGAAGTCTCTTATCCAGTTGAGTTTCCGGCTTCCGTATATGCAAAGTATCCTTTCTTGATCTACCTGACATTAGTTAAGATCAAGCTTAAACGACCCGTTTGCCAATTGTTCGGCTTCCAAAGCTTAACTTTAATCCATTAATTAAAGAGTTTTTTGTGTTTTCGTATGTTTAGTTATGTAAAGACCGTTTTGCCTTTTGGTTTCTGCTTTAGTATATAGTTGTGAGAATCGAGATCATACCCACATTGTCAATAACGGGTCAATATTGCCGAGTAAGAACCCCATACTCCATTTCTCCTCTTCCCATAGCTCGTTTTCTCGTGTCGTAGAGAAAGGGTATGCTTTCGTTCCCCATGTCCATACCATGTCGACAGCATTGACATTACTAATCTTTCCTAGCGAGTCCAAGACGACCATCACCGGCTTGTCGTTGAACCCCCACTCCTCTTTTGCATACTTGATAGTCGTCGAGCTCAGTAACCAAGGCTGCCTTATTGAGTACCACGGCAAGGAATCGGATAAAATGTTGAAAATCATGACTTCGTTGCTACCCCATTGCTCGGAATCAGATATAGGGACCCACAAGATAGCGTATCTCTCATCGAGGTCATATGTTTGCTGTACTAGTAAGAACAGTTGTTCGACTGGAAGGAGTTCCGGTTTTGAAATTAACAGTATGACCACCTTGCTTTTCAGTGAGGAGATGGCAACCTGTGAAAATTCATCGGACCGCTTCAGTGGGAAGTCGTCTCTTGAAGCAAATAAGATTCCAAGGATTTCCTGGTTGTCGGAATGTGTTTCGTGGGATAGATTCAGGAGCTTCGTATGCATCTCTTTCTCTGTTTTTTAATGCAATCACTAGATTAATTAGGGCGTACTCCGTAATTGTTAGTAGTACTTGGTTTTTATATGATTCTTAATAATTAATCACTGCATATATACCTGTCTGTTTCTCACAGATATCCACCTGTTCTACGAGCTGCGTACTGATGCTGACGATCTTGATTTTCAGAGTAATGATCTCCCATACGATGGCAGGAACCGCGTAACTATCCCCGAAGTCCTGCATCAGGTTCAACAATCAGTATACTGTAGTCGAATTCAAGGATGAAACCGACTTGCAAAATTGGCAGTAATCGGTACAGTTCTCGTTTTAATTTTCATTATGGATCGTGTCATCGTGTGGAAACAACTTTCTGTTTACATGTGACACAAACACGAAACCAGCACGACCTTTCTGTTTGTCAGGTCTAGTAGTCGGGGTAATGTTATTGTATTTTTTACAACGTGTTACTCATACTCTTCTACGAGGTGCCCGACACCTGGTGTTGGTGTTGGAGTGTCAGACGGGCTATTTTGGGCAAAATTTTGAATTGGAGACGTGACACAGCACCCAAGTGAAGTGTCGGAGTAACATAGATTATAAAATAGTGTAAACAAATTTGGAACCTTTATAAACCCATGTGTCTGTGTTTACTCAAACTCTTCTATGAGGTGTCCTGTCCGACACGTCAGAGTGTCAGACACGACTATTTTGGGCGAAAATTTTGATCTTTTGGTCTAAACTGAAGTATCAAAGTGTCGTGTATAAAAAAACAGCATAATCGAAGGGGGAAAGGAAATGCACTTGCTCATTGATATCATCTTCAATGTCTCTCAAATCCGTAAGCAGTAAAATGCAATGTACGATGCTCCTTACGACCCAATACCCTGCAACGTATACCAGTTTCTTTGCTGCAGCAACTTTATCACCCTCACCTCGAACCTCTAAAAACCCGACTGGTAAAACTTCAAATCGCGCTACACTTCTTATCACTTCCATCATATCATCAACTAACCGACCTAATGCTTCAAATACAGGATCAAATGCTCTCAACTCGTTACTTGGAAATCGCTTCAGCAATGATATCGATGCTGCTAAAGGATTCCGAGTTTTCGACTGCATCACTACATGAAACTGACCGTACTGTGTCGCGAAAGCGGAAAGTGCTAGAACTAGTTTTGCATCCCATCTGTATCTTCCAAGTAAGGCTAACACTTCTACTGTTTTTGCATTTGAACTCTTCTTTCTGTAGCATTTTCCGAGTATCTGTTCACCATCAAACGGGTCGGGGGGGTTGGGTCAGAATACAGGTCGGTTGGGTTTTGACCATAAATTAACATGACCTTTTTCGGGTCGAAAAAACGGTTCATGACCCAAAAAAGCTGATCGGGTCGAGTTTTTACAGGTGTAGGTATTACATACATATATGAGTCCGTTTCCCAAGTGAGACGGTTTATTAACAAGACCTTTTTTCGGGTCAAATGGGTCGAAAAACGGTTCATGACCCAAAAAGCTGGCCGGGTCGAGTCTTGACAGATATTACATACATATTATATGAGTCTGTTTCCCATGTGAGACGGTTTTATTAAGACTCAAGGTAAGGAATAACCTCGTTTGATATCATCCATATCGAGCTGTGATCAAGTTCTTCTAGTTCGAGTTCAGATGCTTCCGTGTTGTTTACAGTACCGTAATCCTGTTTTCAAACAACGATAACATTACAAAAAAAATACCGAGTATAATAATTTTGCGACATTGGTAAATATAATACTGACGGGATTCAAAACGTGGAGTAGACAGGGTAAAAAGAAATGTGTGTTTAATTTACTTGTGATTTAATGGTGTGATGCATGATGTTGTCGATCAGTCGAAGCAGCGTCTGAGACTGAGAGTCGAGGGCACGTCCGTCAGGGTCGTGATCAATAAGGATGTCGTGAATCGGAATGTCGAGTTCTGAATGTAATGCTGCTGCTGCTGCTGTGTACTTGGCCATCGGACTGTAAGTACAAGATTTTTACAGCTTCATGTTTTTTTTAATTATTTCCTGATTTAGTAAGGAAAAAAGTGATTATATATAGTGAGAATATTTAAATACTGTAATTAGTAATAATAATAATTAAAAGGGTTAAAGTTGTCAATTTAATTTATTCCTTGCGTCAATCATACTTAAAACTTAAACACAAATTATACTATACAACCGTTGTACTGTATGACGGACCTAATTTATGGTAAAAAGTTACCACTTTAGGTTATTTAGTGACCACTTTAAGTTAAATAGTGACCACGTTTTAATATGAAAAAAGTGATAACTATTTATCCGAAAGTGGTAACTAACTAACCTAAAATGGTCACTTTTTATCGTAAGTTGCAAATTTTTACTACTGTCGCATGGTACAACGATTGTACACAATAATTACTGAAACTTAAAAAACTTGTTTTTTTATTTTTTTATTTTTTTTATTTAGAAAAAAAAAAAAGAATTTAAGGAGATGTTATTGTTGTTGTAAAATGGATGGTAGCAAGAAAATTGTTTGGGCTTTCAGCTAATGGGTTGGTCTTATGATATAAAGACGGTTGAGTGGACACACGTTAATATGTTTTTTTTTTCTGGTTCAACGAAAAGCGCACTTAGTCGCATTACAATATAGGGGGAGGGGGATTCGAACCTGAGACCTATTGTCCAAGAGCACCTAGTCTTAACCACTAGGCTAAGACATCTTCGGTACACACGTTAATATGTTAAGTAAGGAATAAATCATCTTATATTGTCTAAGTATTGTAATTAAGAGTTGATATTTCAATTTATCGTGATAATATAATTGTGATTTTTTTTTTTCTTAATTAGCATATTAACGTGTGTCATTGGACACACGTTAGAAAACCCGTTATAAAAATGGGTCCATGTTATTTCTTGCTGTAAATACTCGTTATTTATTAACATGTATTTACTGGACACACGTTAGAAAAACCGTTAACCTTATTACAAATATATGACGTGTAATTTTTATATGTAGTACGTACAACAAGTGCCCTACAATATTGGACCATTGTGTCCATGAAACATTAAAAAAAAAAAACTATTTCACCTTCCTTTTTGTAAAATTATTTTAAATTGAAATTATTATTAACTCTTATTATAATTTGAGCATTCATATTTGCTTGGAAAAGTTGGTAAAATCTTTATATAAGTAGTTGGTAGATTCATGCATTAATAATCTCTATCATTCTATACACAATGATTGGTATTTCGTTCGTCTTAGTCATCTGTTTACGTTTGATTAAAATAACGTTTAGACGAAATAACAGAGGTAATTAACTAATTAAGTAAATGAAAATGTAAAGAGAATATCGACATATTTTAATAAATTAATAAAAGAAAAGATTGTAAAATGTACTCATATGGAGTATATTGTAAATTTTGGATTGAAAAAATGTTGTCAAATTACTAAAGATTTCATTATTCTAAATTTTTTTGAATTTTTATTATTATTTATTAACGAAAAATTAAGTTTATAGGTATGACACGAACTATAGTAAATACTTAGATCAACCAGTAATATGTTGTTCTACACTCCGAACCTTGAAAATACAACAGTGTTAAAATCCACGATTGTGAGCGTAATTATCCTCTTTATCCTATCTGACTCGAATCCGAATTAAATCAGATAATAAAATAAATTTTCCATCCATTATATATATATATTAGGGTCATCCATTTATTAATTTTATACTCAAATCCAACAACAATTTCCCAAGCAATTCCAAAAAAATAATTCAAATATTATGACAAAAATTATTTCCACACAAATAAACATTTCCGATATATTTCTTATATTACTCGGACTCTTCATATCAGCCTGTATAAAACAAAAACTCGACAACAAAAAAGGTCCAATGTTATGGCCAATAATTGGGATAGTACCTTCATTTCTCCTCAATTTCCATGATTTACACAATTGGATTACAAAAACATTACAAAAAAGTGGAAAAAGTTATAGAATTAGAGGCATTTTTGGTGGATTTGAAGGTGTTATGACTTCAAACCCTAGAAATATCGAATATATTCTTAAGACTAATTTTAAGAATTTTCCGAAGGGCGAGTATTATAGGGAACGGTTTAGGGAGTTGCTTGGTGGCGGGATTTTTAATTCCGATGATGGTGAGTGGCGGGAGCAACGCCGGATTGCTACGTCCGAGATGCATGGGAGTCGGTTCATGCATTATTCTTTGAAAACCGTGCAAGATTTAGTGCATCATAAACTATACAAGGTAAAATAATATTGGAATAAATTAAATATATATCTTAGAGTAAATAAAAAAAAATTGAAAATTGTGGAAATAAATTATATTTAGTCGAATATATAAAAAAAAGTTAATAAAAATCTAAGTATTTAACGTATTTATGTTTGTTATATAAATAAAGAGCGAGTATTATGTAAAAACATGCAAGATTTAGTGCATAATAAACTACACAAGGTAATTAATACATTCGACTAAAAAAAAATTGAAAATTATTGAACTGAATTATATTTAGTCGAATTTATAAAAATCTAAGTGTGGTTCTAAGTATTTAACGTATTTATGTTTGTTATATAAATAAAGAGTGATCGAGGATTACGTAAAATCATGCAAGATTTAGTGCGTCATAAACTATACAAGGTAATAAATAAATAAATAAATAAATAAATAAATACCTTATAATATATGGCGTGTATATCTTAAGAGTAAATAAAAAAAATCGAAAATATTGAACTAAATTATATTTAGTCGAGTTTATAAAATTTATAAAAATTTAAGTGTAATAAATCTAAGTATTTAACGTATTTATGTTTATTATATAAATAAAGAGCGAGTATTACATAAAACCATGCAAATATCTTCGACTAAAAAAAATTGAAAAATATTGAACTGAATTATATTTAGTCAAATTTATAAAATTTGAGTGTGAATATAAGTATCTAACGTATAACAAATCAGAATTTAAACGATTTTTTTAAATTTTGAGTGTAATAGGTGATAGAAGAAAAAATCAAGTCGGATCAAATCATAGACCTACAAGAGTTACTTTTCCGGTTCACCTTCGACAACATTTGCGTGGCGGTTTTCGGGGTGGATCCCGGTTGTTTAGCTCTCGACGTCCCCGAGATTCCATTTGCCAAAGCATTTGAGGAAGCAACCGAGTATTCTCTGTTCAGGTTCTTAGTTCCACACTATATCTGGAAAACCCTGAGGTTTTTTAACCTCGGTAAAGAAAAAAAACTGAAGGAAGCCGTAAAAATAGTTCACGATTTCGCTGAAACCACGGTAAAAAATCGTAAAATTGAGATGTTTCATAACCCTACTAGGGTAAATAATTCAAGTCATGACGATCTCTTGTCTAGGCTTATAAAATTACAACATTCCCAAATTCGAGAAAATTTACCTAATAGTAAAAATTTCGACGACAAATTTCTTAGGGATTTCTGCGTTAGTTTTATACTGGCTGGACGTGACACGACCTCTGTCGCACTGACATGGTTCTTCTGGCTCGTACACGAAAACCTTGAAGTAGAAACCAAAATATTGACCGAAATCAACGAGATTTTGGGTCAACGAAGTTATTCCTATACTCGCGAAATAATAAGTTTTAACGTCGAGGAACTGGATAAAATGGTGTATTTACAAGCTGCGTTGTCAGAGTCACTGCGGTTGTACCCTAGTCTACCGGTTGACCTAAAACAGGCGAAATCAGACGATGTTTTTCCAGACGGTATGTCGATTAAAGCGGGCCATAGGGTGTTGTACCACATTTACGCGGTGGGTAGAGACCAGTCGATCTGGGGGAACGACTGCTCGGAGTTTAAACCGGAAAGGTGGATAAAAAACGGCGAATTTGTGCCAGAAAATCAGGTGAATTATCCAGTGTTTAATAACGGTCCGAGACTCTGTATTGGGAGGAAGTTTTCTTATACTCAAATGAAGACGTTAGTCGCCTCGATATTGTCGAGGTACAAAGTAACGGTACTTGATGGTCAAGACGTTGTTCCGAAAATCACGACAACTCTTTATATGAAACACGGTTTGCTTGTCGCATTCGAACGTAGGTGAATTTGAAAAAATACGATTGTGACTTCGATTATTTTGTATCCGATTTGGGTTTACCGTATCAATTATTGTACCTCGAAATTTCATAAAAAATTGTTATTTATCGAACACGTTATTTTTATTTTTTTAAATTTGTTGATCGATTGAATCCGATGTTCAAACCTAGTTTTAAAATCTACAAATCAATCCGATAATTATGTAATTATTATTAAATTATACAATTACTCCGTATAATTTTTTAATTAAATCCGATGTTTTTCAAACCTATTCGAACCTTATTTTTCCAATTTCCGAACAATTTTCTACATACTAACACTCATTTTTCAATCGATTTTTCCATCAAACCGTCTTACAAAACAATATACTATATCGACTTTGCTAGCCATATATACGAAGTACAAAAACTTCGATAAGACGGTTTCAGACTCGCCCAATAATATCGAGAAACTCATGAATAATATATAATATAATATACGATTACTATGAGACCGTATAGTCGTATATACGTATCCGTATTTGTATCCGTATCCGTATCCGTATCCGTATCCATATCCGTTTTTGTATTACTATGAGACCGTATAGATGTATAGTCGTAAATACAGGGTACAAAAACTTCTATAAGACGGTTTCAGACTCGCTCAATAATTTTGTGAAACTCGTGAATAAAATAATACGATTACTATGAGACCGTATTAGTCATATATACATATCCGTATCCGTATCCGTATTCGTATTTGTATTTGTATTTGTATTCCTATTTGTATTTGTATTTGTATTTCTTCGTCTCCAAGTTTTTACTTCATCGAAACCTCTCACTCATACTTCGACTCTTCTTCTCCACTTCTCATCAGATCTTCAAAATTTCTGCAATTGTTCTTCGTAAGTCGTTCAATCCTCCAGTTTTTCGATTACAATTACTTGATCACTGCGTTTATTGTGTCGATTTTTTGTTTTTTGATCGTCAATTTGTTTATTGATTTGATCGTTGCGCGATTTTAGGGTTTTATCGTCAATTTGATTATTGATTTGGTTGTTGTGTGATTCTAGGGTTTTATCGTCAATTTGCTTATGATTGTTGCGCGATTTTAAGGTTTTGTTGTCAATTTGTTTATTGATTTGATTGTTGCGCGATTTTAAGGTTTTGTTGTCAATTTGTTTATTGATTTGATTGTTGCGCGATTTTAGGGGTTTATCGTCAGTTTGTTTATGATTGTTGTGGGATTGTAAGGTTTTATCGTCAATTTGTTTATTGATTTGATTGTTGTGTGGTTTTAGGGTTTTATTGTCAATTCGATTGTTGATTCGATTGTTGTGTGATTTTAGGGGTTTATTGTCAATTTGTGTATTGATTTGATTGTTGTGCGATTTAGGGTTTTAGTGAATCGATTGGAATTCGTGAAATTGGATTGAGGAAATGACGATTGAAGCGCCGAAAAAAGGAGGATTTTCCTTCGATAATTGCAAGAGGAATGAAATGATGATGAACAAAGGTGCTAAACCTTCATCTTTCCTCAAAACTGGTACCACCATTGTTGGCCTTGTTTTTCAGGTATACACTAACTCCACGATTTCTCAATTATTTACCCCTTTCGCCTTTTCTGTGTTGTAATTAGTTACTCTGTCCTTATGATTCGTGATTTTGTTGATGTTATTATTGTGTCTTGTAATCCCTGTATGGCTGTATCCCTTTCGCAAACCAAACGCCTCATTACTAGGAAATTTGAGAGATTCATGATTGTTATTTGCTGACTAATAGGGTTTGATTGGGTATCTAGCATTTTCGACACAAATACTCCGTATTTGATAAGAGGGGAGTTGTAGATCGAAAGACGAAAGTTGTTCTATTGCCATACTTGGGTTTTGGTGTATTGCATCCTGGTTGTTTAGGAGGAGTATGTTTGATGGTGCTTGTTGATTTTACGTTTTACGGTCATACATGGTGTGTGGTTTTATCAGACAGATCTGCATTTTAGGTTCGGGTGAACAAATCCTGATTACTATATTGGAATAATAAACTAATGGTGTAATGACTTACGAGCTGTAGTCCAATATGCCTAACACAGCTTGCACTCTCGTGATCTTTGTTATTTCGACTCTTCTAATTACCTTGCATATGCATACCCATGTGCGATAGTTGACACTTGACATGGTATGACACGTAGACTCTTCATTTTAAGTCAAAATATGGAGAATTTTCATAAAAATACGTGAGTCTGACACTTGGACACGTATCCATGTCAAAAACTTCTAAACAAGTCCGAGCAACATAGCTTGTGACAATCTATTCCTCGGTAATATTTTGAACATGAGCTCGTGTAAGGGAGTGGTTTGTGAATTGTGTACAGTGTGATAACTGTTGACTGTTATCTGTACATAAATCGGAAAATAATTCACTTCTGACATGCAGACATGTGGTTTTACTCTGTGACCACAATTCACTGACAAGGTTGAAAATGATGTGAATTTATTGGTGTCTGTAGGCTGTAGCTATCTTGTTGTACAAAAGTATTTAGATCTGTGTTTTCCTTTTATTTAGGAATGAATGAATGATTGCTGGTTAAATAAGATGTTCAGAATTCCCGATGACAAACCCCTTATGTGTTATATTAGGATGGTGTCATTCTTGGAGCTGATACTAGAGCAACAGAAGGCCCCATCGTCGCTGACAAAAACTGTGAAAAAATTCATTACATGGCACCAAATATTTACTGTTGTGGTGCAGGGACTGCAGCCGATACGGAAAATGTAACAGGTAAATGCATGATAATTGTTGGAGTAATGTTTCCAGTTATATCTGCAATTTGTTTGGTATAGGCATTACCATTGTAGGTCCTACCTTTTTTATCCTCTCTCCATAATTCTATCTAGATGAATGAGGTTAGATATTTCATTTTGTTTCGGTTAGATATTTCATTGTAATCTTCAAAACCAAAAGGACTATCTTCGATGGCACATGACATTTATTGTCTTAATGTTATCCTAACATGTTAATAATCTTTGGATTTGTTGAACTTTCTGCTGTTTTAGACATGATCAATTTTGTTTGGTTAATTTATATATTCACTTCAGTTTACCACTTTATGAAATATAATACTCCGTATAATTAGTAGGGCAAGAAAAATCAAATTTTATGTCACACCCGGATAGCATTTGTAAATCAAGATGCTTAGTAAAAATATAATTTACAAATGGCCTGAACTTTGACGGGAAGAAACCTCGCCTTCAATTCTCTTAAGGAATGAGTATTGTACAGTCTGTAAGAATCTGTGTATTCACGATTCGTGTTCCTCATTTCTTTTTTTCTTCAAGTCCAAATTTTGTTTTGTGGTCAATAACTTGTTCCAGATGTGAGTCTGCGGAGTAGTTGGTTAGTAGCATAATAACTCACTTGTTCATCGCTCCTTTTGATGGGGATCTGACTCTTTCGCATTGTTTTAGTTAGTTTCAGTGTTTGATGTAGATTCATTCCGTATCATAGGGATGGTCTCATTATAATGCATTGGTTGAGATTAGGCCACAATGACTAATTCTGGATCATATTGTAATCGAGATTTTATACGATTTTGTACGATTGTAAAAGGGCTTACGCTTAATCTGACCATTTGCCATAATAAACTGTTTTTTTTTGCAGATATGGTGTGTTCTCAGTTGAATCTCCACAGGCAGCATACTGGCCGTGAATCAAGAGTTGTTACAGCTCTTACTCTTCTGAAGTCGCATCTTTTTAGGTGAGATTATGGTGATAGAAATGCCTCTATATAATAGAAAACGGAAAATAAATGATATTCTACGTAGCACCCGTGGGCTTTCGTTTTTCTCACATGTAACCCTTCCTTCGAACAAAAAACTCATTAACTAGACATAACTTTCGACCACAAGTTTTTGGTCACGCTTTAAAAGTTTGACATACCATAACATTGCCCGCAATTTCAGCAAGTGGCGATATTTTCTTTTTTCTGTTGAAGATCGCCAATTAATTTGAAAATGAAAAATCGCGGGTTTCGGAACTCATCACCATAAGTTTTAGTCAGTCACCCAGTCATAACTTTTCATAAGGATTGCACCTCCGAAAACAAAACTGACATAAGGGTTCCATGTAGAATATCCCCTTCCCTCGAATAAATTTGTATATTGAGTACTAGTATCACATTTGTATGTTGTCTCAAAATCGACTATCTGATTATTCCATTATCTTTATCCAGCCATCAGGGACATGTCTCTGCAGCTCTGGTTCTTGGTGGAGTTGATGTAACTGGACCCCATCTACATACTGTGAGTACCCCGTTGTCCTTTTATGATTTTAACTACTCTCTACATCTCATTCATTTCTTTACCGTTGATTAAAGTACTCATGAAGAATATTAAAGGTAAACAAATGATCTGGGCAGCTGGGCTAACCGTTTTTGGTCCCAAATCTTTGGGGTTGCTTTTTTCGATAAACGTTGTTCTGTATTGGCTATGTTAATGAACTCCGTATGTACTAATTTTTTTGAACAGATTTACCCTCATGGTTCAACTGACACTCTTCCTTTTGCAACGATGGGGTCTGGTTCCCTTGCTGCTATGTCCGTCTTTGAGTCAAAATACCGTGAAGGACTTTCCGTAAGACAGCTTATCTTCCCTTTTCTCTTTGCAATAAACTGCCTTCTCGCCTTTCTGAAAAATATATATATTCTGGTTTTATTTGTTCTTTTTTCCTTTTAGAGGGACGAAGGAGTTAAGCTAGTCGCCGAGGCCATCTCATCTGGTATTTTTAACGACTTGGGAAGTGGAAGCAACATCGACGTATGTGTCATTACGAAGGTGTGCTAATCTTGTCCCACTATTATTACGCCTCTTTTCGATCCATTTTTTTTCCTATGTAATGTGCTTTCCCCCCTGCATTTCGATGTCAATTAACGATAGTATAAGTGTTCATTCTCGTTGAATCGCTTCTACAGGGAAAAGTGGAGTATTTGAGGAATCACGCGCAGCCAAATCCACGTACATACACAAGCGCAAAGGGCTATGCATTTTCTAAGCCTACAGGTGAAGTTCTTAGCCATTCCGATTTTTCCATTTCATGTTTTGCTTCTTACAACACCCGTTCGTTCGAAGATCCATTTCCCTAGTTACCCAAGAATTGCAGCAACTATTTCGAGTTTTTAGGAAGTTCAAATGCATATCGTCATCAAGTCTTAAATGTTTGATTTCTTGGGTAGTTTATGTTTCGATTTTCGATGAAATCAGAGATTCACTATTTTTTGGATCCCTTAAGTCGAGGTTTTAATCCGGTCATCTTGGGTTCGGATTTGGTCAAGTCAAAGTACCAAAGTCACTTGGGGCAATAATTGTAACAAGTTTGTTTGTGTTCGGGTTGGGTCAGGTTTTGTCGGGTCAAGATGTTTTATCGAATCTGACAATAGTTTAGGTTAGAGGTTTCGATTCATAGCATTTCGGGTTCTACCGATTGGCTCCGATCAGTGAGGTTGGCATCGAGTCGGTTACTCGAATGATTATGTGTGTGATGATTTTTTTAAATTCTTTTATATCAGTGCAATTGTGTTTTCAGAGGTCCTAATGACGAAGATCACGCCCCTAAGACCGAAGGTCGAGGTAGCCGTTGGCGGAGCTGGAGACGCAATGGAAGAATGATACGCTCGAGTCGACTTGTGATTGCCGCCCGCCATTCTTCATTTACGTCTTTTTTGTCTTGTTTGCCCGGCCCGTATGCCTTGCTATGTTGTATTTCTCGAGCATTTGGCATCAAGGCGGAGTCTTGCGAACTTGTAGTGCTAATTATGTAGTCTCATACCGAAGATGTCTTAGCCCAGTGGTTAGGACTAGGTGCTCTGGGACAGTAGGTCTCAGGTTCGAACCCCCTCCCCTATATTGTAATGCGACTAAGTGCGCTCTTCGATGGACCAAAAAAAAAAAAAAAAAATAGTCGTAGAGACGTAGACGACATCCTTGATCCCTATAAGATGACGAAGGATTTTCGTATATACTCAAATCAGACTCTTGTATGGCATGCACGACCTTGTTTACGAACCTCTTAACATGGATCGTTGTTTGTCGTACAATGGTCTTCTGAATCTCGACACCAATTGTTGTATGTATCTAAACCTCTGATGTAGGGTTCTCGTGTAAATATTGTACACGATGGATTCTCGTAAATATGTTGTCTGTAGTCTCAAATACGACCAATGAATGACTGAATACGGCCTTGTTATGAGAGAAAGTACTCATGATGTGGAGCTCGGAACAAATAATCGTTGTCAGTATCATAATCGTCATTGTGATTTTCATTCAATCATCTTGCATAATATGAGAAATTTTTATCAATTCGGAAGTTAAATGCTCAGTAATTAGGATAATCGAGTTTACGAACATTATCTCAAATAAAGTTACGAAAAATATATAATACTCGGTTAAAAGCATATAACGAAAAGTATGGCCATATAATACCGAAATATAATAATAAAAAGTTCAATAATAATAATAATAATATATCGGTTGTCCTTTAACTTCTAGTACTCCGTAATTGTTTTGAACATAATCATTTATAATAATAATAATAATAATAATAATAATAATAACAATAAAAAAAGTTACTGTATGATATTAAATTGCGTTTTGATTATATTTAATTTGCCTACCAATTTTTTTTAAACTGGGTTTTGATTCATCGATAAAATTCTCCTTTAATAATAATAATAATGAAAAAAATTATAATATTAAAAAAATTAATATTCCACAAAAATAATACGGAGTAGTAGTAATAACAATAAAAAAAAAAAGACGATTTACTTCAAAATTTTGTAAAAAACTTATTAAAATAAAATTATCGTGAAATTTTTAAAAAAACTTATCAAAATAAAATTATCGTAAAATCGTGTTGACGGATAAAAAAAAAGTTATTAAAAAGTAAAAAGAACCCATCTTTGTATTTCTTCTTCTCCAAGTTTTTATTTCATCAAAAACTCTCTCGACACTTCTACTCTCTTCTTCACATCTAATCAGATCTTCGAAATTTTCAACAACATTCATTCTTCTTCGTAAGTTTTTCAATCAATTACCCAGTTTCTCGCTTACCCAATGATTCGATTTTTCATCGAATTGATATGATTGTTGTTAATTGATTTGATTTGATTGTGTTTTGTGATTTAGGGTTTTACTCAATTGTTAGGGATTCGTGAAATTGGATTGAGGAAATGACGATTGAAGCGCCGAAAAAAGGAGGGTTTTCCTTCGATAATTGTAAGAGGAATGAAATGATGATGAGCAAAGGTGCTAAACCTTCATCTTTCCTCAAAACTGGTACCACCATTGTTGGCCTTGTTTTTCAGGTATATAATAACTCTGGGATTATTCAATTAGTTGGTTTTTTGTTGTGATTTGTGGGTTTATTAAGTTGAAAGATTAATTTGATTGAGTGGATTGTGAAATTAGGGTTTTATAGCCGCTTGATATTGTGATTTGTGAGTTGAAAATATAATTGCATTTACGATTTGTGGTTTTGTGAATCTTATTGTGTCGGAGATGGGTTTAGTTTGATTGGAGTGTAGTTGTATTAGAAATTAGGGCTTTTTTTGTTGCTTGATTTGATTACTGAGTTGAGAGATTACTTTGATCGAATGGATTGTGATAGTAGGGTTTTATGGCTGCTTGATATTGTGATTTCTGAGTTGAAAGATCGTTACTTTCGTTAAGATTTGTGGTTTTGTGAATCTTATTGTGTCAGAGACGGGTTTAGTTTGATTGAAGTGTAGTAGTATTAGAAACTAGGGCTTTTTTGTTGCTTTATTTGATTACTGAGCTGAAAGATTACTTCGATTGAGTGGATTGTGTTATTAGGGTTTATAGCTGTTTGATATTGTGATTTGTGAGTTGAAAGATCGTTACTTTCATTACGATTTGTTGTTTTGTGAATGTTATTGTGTCTTGTAGAAGGAGGAGTACTTTGGATTTTTCGGAGACGGGTTTAGTAGGATTAGAAATTAGGGCTTTTTTGTTGCTTGATTTGATTACTGAGTTGAGAGATTACTTTGATCGAATGGATTGTGATATTAGGGTTTTATGGCTGCTTGATATTGTAATAAGTGAGTTGAAAGATCGTTACTTTCGTCAAGATTTGTGGTTTTGTGAATGTTATTGTCTTGTAGAAGGGGGAGTACTTTTGATTTTTCGGAGACTGGTTTAGTTTGATTGGAGTGTAGTAGTAGTATTAGGGTTTTTTCGTTGCTCGATGTCTTGATTATTAAGTTGAAAGATTGCTTAGTAGATGAAAGATTGTTAATTGTTATTTGCTGAATATTAGGGTTTTGATTAGATATCTAGCATTTTGCCCCGAATACGTAGTATTTGGAAAAGGAACTAAGAGTAGATCTGAAGTTGTTCCGTTGCCATACTTTAGCATTACATCTTGGTTGTTCAGGTTGAGTGTGTTTGATGTTGCTCGTACTTGTTTAGAAGTATCTCACATGGATGCATGTTCAAGTGTCCGACTTGGTTATTTTTACGAAAATTCCGAATATTTTGGCTTAAATGAAGAGTCCTAGTGTCGTACCCATGTCCGAGTGACAAGTGTCAAACACGGGTGCCTGAGGTATTAACAAGTCGGAGTAATGTAGATTGTTGAGTGTAGTTAGCTGTACTCCAAAATGCATAACCTGGCTAACATTCTTTCGACATTCTTTTAACGATTTTGAACGAGCTGTTGTGAAGTTTTTTTTATTATGTTTTGTTTACACATAATCTACTTTGTTTGTAGTTGTCTGTCTACAATGTTATAAATATTGATTGTTATCTGTGTAAAGATCGGAAAAATGACTAGCTTCCAACATGGGCGCATACAAATGTGTTTTCCTTTTATTTAGGAGTGATTGTCGATTTGTCGGTTAAATAAGATACTTATTGTGATCACCCCGTGACAATCCTGTGTTTTATGTCAGGATGGTGTCATTCTTGGAGCGGATACCAGAGCAACAGAAGGCCCCATTGTAGCTGACAAGAACTGTGAAAAAATTCATTACATGGCACCAAATATTTACTGCTGTGGTGCAGGGACTGCAGCCGATACAGAAAACGTTACAGGTAATGTAAAAATATGATTTGCGATGAATAATTCTAAATCGTATCTTAAATCGAGATTTAAAACAATGGTGACCATCTGCTATAATAAACTCATTTTTTTTTGGCAGATATGGTGTGTTCTCAGTTGAATCTCCACAGGCAGCACACTGGCCGTGAGTCGAGAGTTGTCACCGCTCTTACTCTTCTGAAGTCTCATCTTTTTAGGTGAGATTACGATTACAAAGAAACACCTCTTCGTAAAAGCAAAAAAAAATCTCGTTATTGAACATAAAAACTTCATTATAACTCTCGGCCACAAGTTTTGAACACTTCCATCTTTTTCAAACCGGGATCTCGTAAAAGTTACTGTATTTGTTTATTATTTCGAAATAGAATGTCTGATTATTTCATTATCGGTTTCCAGCCATCAGGGACATGTCTCCGCAGCTTTGGTTCTTGGCGGAGTTGATGTAACTGGACCCCATCTACATACCGTGAGTACCCTTTCGTCTTTTCATGATTCATCAAAATAATTATATATCGCCTATGATTATGAATATGAATATGAATATGAATACGAATACGAATATGAATAGATACCGTTTTTATTGCACAGATATACCCACATGGTTCAACCGATACTCTTCCTTTTGCAACTATGGGTTCTGGTTCCCTTGCTGCAATGTCCGTCTTTGAGTCAAAGTACCGCGAGGGACTTTCCGTAAGACCGCTTACCCTAGAAGCATTGTTTAAAGCAAATATTTGGCCTTTCTCGTTGCAAATATATAATTTCTTGTTCTCTTTGTTCTTATACCGTTAGAGGGAGGAGGGAATCAAGCTTGTCGCCGAGGCCATCTCGTCTGGTATTTTTAACGATCTAGGAAGTGGAAGTAACATCGACGTTTGTGTCATTACAAAGGTGTGCTAATCTCGTCCCTTTCTTAATTGAGCTTCTTTTCCATGCATTTTTTTTGGCCGACGACTTGACGACTTCAGGTTTTGAGACTGAGGCTCTAATGTCGTTGTTTGTACAGGGAAAGGTCGACTATCTCAGGAATCACGCTCAACCAAATCCTCGTACATACACAAGTGCAAAGGGCTACTCGTTTTCTAAGCCTACAGGTAACGTTCTTAATCATTCCGAATATATACAATGCAATACCATGTTTTTAACGACACTTGTATGTTTCGATTGCCTTTATTTTTCAGAGGTCCTAATGACAAAGATCACGCCCCTAAAACAAACCGTCGAGGTAACCGTTGGTGGGACCGGAGATGCAATGGAAGAATGATATGCATGCTCAAGTACTTTCGAAATTACCCTTTCCTTTCTCGATTATGGCTTCCGATTTTCATGTATGTCTTTGAATCTCGCCCATTTTCATCATCTATGTCTTTGAATCTTGTTGAAGTGTTAGCATTTGCATTCGAGAGGAGTCTTTGCGAACTTTTAGCATAATTTCCGCCCTTTTTTTTTTGTTCCGGAGCCTCGAATCTTAGAAAATTGTGGGTTATACACTTTAATTTGAGCTGGCCGGATGGTCGTACTGGACCACGTGTCTAGGTTCGCTTCATCTTTGCCTAATTTGCTAGTTAAACAACAAGTTTAAGTGTCTCTACAACAAAATATCTCATATTTTTCGAAAAATCACCTCAAATAAGAAAATGAAAATTTGAAGGTTATTATTCACGTTTTTTGGGTTTATTAGGTCCCGAAACAAAATGTCTCAAAAGCACAGTAACTACTCCATACATGTAAAGATGTTTCGAAAATGTTTCGGTGTAACAGAAGATAAATTATGGTTTAAAATACACACATCTAAAAGAAATTAGACTACTTTCGAGTAATGTCAAGTTAAGGCAAAATCTTCGATATATATATAGACTCGAATTGAATTATTTTTGAGTTTTTTTTAGTAGCGTCAGTCATTTTATGTTACATGGGTCCTATATAGATGACCTACAAAATATATCACATTTTTCGAAAAATCACCCGAAACGGGCAAATTTGAAGGTTATTATCCACGTTTTTCGGGTCGATTTGGCCCCGAAATGAAATGTTTCAAATTTCGCACAGTAACTACTCCAAACATTGTAGAAATGTTTCGGTGTAACAGAAAGTGTGTTTGGTTAAAAATAAAACACATTTAAAAGACATTCGACTAATTCGAGTAACGTCGGATTATGATAAAATCTTCGATATATATACTCGAAATTGAATTATTTTTGAGTTTTTTAAGTACCGTCGGTCATTTTATGTTACACGGGTCCTATATAGATGACCAGCAAAATATCTCACATTTTTCGAAAAATCACCCGAAACGGGCAAATTTGAAGGTTATTATCCACGTTTTTCGGGTTGATTTGGCCCCGAAATGAAATGTTTTCAATTTCGCACAGTAACTATTTCAAACATTGTAGAAATGTCTCGGCATAACAAAAAGTGTGTGTGGTTTAAAATAAAACACATTTAAAAGACATTCGACTACTTTCGAGTAACGTCGGATTAAGGCAAAATCTTCGATATATAGGCTCGAAATTGAATTATTTTTGTGTTTTTTAACTACCGTCAGTCATTTTATGTTACACGGATCCTATATAGATGATCAGCAAAATATCTCACATTATTCGAAAAATCACCCGAAACGGACAAATTTAAAGATTATTATCCACGTTTTTCGGGTCGGTTTGTCCCCGAAATAAAATGTTTTCAAATTCACACAGTAACTACTTCATACATGGTAGAAATGTCTCGACGTAACAGAAGATATGTTTGATTTAAAATAAACACATTTAAAGGATATTCGACTACTTCCGAGTAACGTCGTATTAAGGCAAAATCTTCGATATATATGATCCAAATTGAATTATGATTGAGTTTTTTTAGGTACCGTCAGTCATTTTATGTTATACGGGACTTATTTAGATGGCCAACAAAATATCTCACATTTTTCAAAAAATCGCCCGAAACGGTCAAATTTGAAGGTTATTATCTACGTTTTTCGAGCCGATTTGGCTCCAAAATGAAATATTTTCAAATTCGCACGGTAAATATTCCATACATTGTAGAAATGTCTCGCTGTAACAGAAGGTATGTTTGGTTTAAAATAAACACATTTATAAGACATTCGATTGCTTTCGAGGAAACGTCGTATTAAGTCAAAAATCTTCGATATATATGCTCGAAATTGAATTATGATTGAGTTTTTTTAGGTACCGTCAGTCATTTTATGTTATACGGGTCCTATTTAGATAGTCAGCAATATATCTCACATTTTTCGAAAAAATCGCCCGAAACGGTCAAATTTTAAGGTTATTATCCACGTTTTTCGAGGCGATTTGGCTCCGAAATGAAATGTCTCGAAATTCTCATTGTAACTACTCCATACATTGTAGAAATGTCTTGATGTAACAGAATGTATGTTTGGTTTAAAATAAACACATTTGAAAGACAGTCCGCCACTTTCGAATAACGTCGAATAACACGTCAAAATCATCGATATATATACTCAAAACTGAATTATATTAGAGTTTTTTTAAGTACCGTCAGTCATTTTATGTTATACAAGTCTTATTTAGATAGCCAGGAAAAAATCTCACATTTTTCGAAAAATCACCTGAACGGACAAATTTGAAGGTAATCCACGTTTTTCGGCCGATTTGGTCACGGAATGAAATGTCTTGAAATTTGCACAGTAACTACTCCAAACATTGTAGAAATGTTTCGGTATATATTAGAAGATACGTGTGGTTTAAAATAAACGCATTTAAAAGAAGTTCGATTGCTTTCGAGTAACGTCGGATTAAGGCAAAATCTTCGATATATATGTTTGAAATTGAATTATTTTTGAGTTTTTTTAAGTTCCGTCAGTCATTTTATGTTATACGAGTCCTATTTAGATTGCCAGCAAAATATCTCACATTTTTCGAAAAATCGTTCGAAAAGGGCAAATTTGAAGGTTAATTATCCACGTTTTTCGAGCCGGTTTTGCTCCGAAGTGAAATGTCTCGAAATTCGTATAGTAAATACTCCCTACATTGTAGAAATGTCTCGGTGTAATAGAAGGTATATTTGGTTTAAAAAAAACACATTTAGAAGACATTCGACTACTTTCGAATAACATCGTATTAAGGCAAAATCTTCGATATATATGCTCGAAATTATATTATTTTTGAGCTTTTTTATGTACCGTCAGTCATTTTATGTTATACGGGTGCTATTTAGATGGCCAGCAAAATATCTCACATTTTTCGAAAAATCGACCGAAACGGACAAATTTGAAGATTATTATCCACGTTTTTCGGGTCGATTTGGCCTCGAAATGAAAAGTTTCCAATTTCGCACAGTAACTACTCCAAACATTATAGAAATGTCTCGGTGTAACAGAAAGTGTCTTTGGTTTAAAATAAAACACATTTAAACGACATTGACTACTTTCGAGTAACATCGAATTAAAGCAAAATCTTCGATATACATGCTCGAAATTGAATTATTTTTGAGTTTTTTTAAGTACCGTCAGTTACTTTATGTTATACGGGTCCTATTTAAACGGTTAGAAAAATATCTCACGGTTTTCGAAAAATCGCCCGAAATTGACAAATTTGAAGGTTATTATCCACGTTTTTCGAGCCGATTTGGCTCCGAAATGAAATGTCCCCAAATTCGTACAGTAACTACTTCATACATTGTAGAGATGTCTCGATGTAACAGAAGATATGTTTGGTTTAAAATACACACATTTAGAAGACATTCGACAATTTTCGAGTAACGTCGGATTAAGGCAAAATCTTCGTTATATACACTCGAAATTGAATTATTTTTGAGTTTTTTTAAGTACCGTCAGTCATTTTATGTTATACAAGTCCTATTTAGATGGCCAGCAAAGTATCTCACATTTTTCGAAAATCATTCGAAACGGTCAAATTTGAAGGTTATTATCCACGTTTTTCGGCCGATTTGACCCAAAAATTAAATATCTAAAAAATTTCACACTAATTACTCCAAACGTTGTAGAAATGTCTCGGTGTAACAGAAGATATATATTTGATTTAAAATAAACACATTTAAAGGACATTCGACTACTTTCGAGTAACGTCGTATTAAGGCAAAATCTTCGATATATAAGCTCGAAATTGAATTATTATTGAGTTTTTTGGATACCGTCAGTCATTTTATGTTATACGGGTCTTATTTAGATGGTCAGCAAAGTATCTCACATTTTTCGAAACATTGACCGAAACGGACAAATTTGAAGGTTATTATCCACATTTTTCGGTCGATTTGGCTCCGAAATGAAATGCTTCCAAATTCAAGTAACTACTTTATACATTTAAAATAAACACATTCGACTACTTTCAAGTAACGTCGGATTAAGGCAAAATCTTCGATATATGTACTCGAAATTGAATTATTATTGAGTTTTCTTAAGTACCGTAAGTCATTTTATGTTAGAAATGTACTATTTAGATGGCCAAAAAAATATCTCACATTTTTTCGAAAAATCGCCTGAAATGGGCAAATTTGAAGGTTATTATTGTGCGAATTTGGAGACATTTAATTTCGGACCAAATTTGCTCGAAAAGCGTAGATAATAACCTTCAAAATCGTTCGTTTTTGATGATTTTTCGAAAATTGTAAAATATTTTGTTGGATATTTGAATAGGGTTTGTATGGCATAAAATCACTCCCGGTTGAAAAAAAATAAAACACTTAAAGCATTTATATTCGAGCATATATTTAAATTTTCTCATTATTTTAACGTGAATATATAAATAGTCGAATGACTTCTATTTGTATTTATATTGTACCATAAGCACCTTATGTTAGTCTCAAACATTTCTACAATGTATAGAGTAATTTTTGTGCGAGATTGGAGACATTTAATTTCGGACAAAATTTGATCGAAAAACGTGGATAATAACCTTCAAAATCGCTCGTTTTTGATGATTTTCAAAAATTGTGAAATATTTTGTTGGATATTTGAATAGAATCCGTATGACATAAAATCACTTTCAGATGCAAAAAAAAACACTTAAAGCATTTATATTCGAGCATATATTGAAATTTTCGCATTATTTTATCGTGAATATAGAGATAATAAAATGACTTATAAATGTATTTATTTTGAACCATACGCACCTTACGTTAGTCTCATATATTTCTACAATGTAATGAGTAATTTTTGTACGAAATTTGAGACATTTAATTTTGGACCAAATTTGGTCGAAAAACGTGGATAATAACCTTCAAAATCGCCCGTTTTTAATGATTTTTCGAAAATTGTGAAATATTTTGTTGAATATTAAAATAGGATCTGTATGACAAAAAATCACTCTCGATTGCAAAAAAAAACACTTAAAACATTTACGTTTACATTCACTGATTTTTCTGGGTCGACCGATTGTTTTCTGGTGTGAGACACATTGAAGTTGTATATCAAAATTTCCAAGTTGAGTGATATTATGTGATTCGAATTCCTTAAAAACAGAGTATAATTCAACATAATTGCAACAAAACCAAACATCATAATTCGCTCTAGTACGGATACGTAATTCAATTGGATCGTACTCATAGGGTGATAGATCGATCGAATTCTGTAAACATGGTAATAATTAATGTTCAGACTCGGAATCCGGAACAGGGTATCAACATTCCTAAACGAATCATTTTCGACTTTGTCGAATTCAGGGAAATTGATGAAAAGGGAAACAAGATACGCACCAGAAGTGAAGAAAAAGTATGTAGGAGGGAATGTTAAAGAGAGAACGAGAAACATCGAGAGCGGACGGAGTAGCAGAAAAACTCGAGGACGAAAGCGGAAACAGAGGAGATGAAGTACCAATTTCTTCGAGAAATAACTTTTATTTACGATAATTATAACTAAAACGACTTATTATCATATATTCATATAGTAATAAGTTATAAAGAGTTATAATACTGTATCAATTAAGCATACAAAATCAATCCGAATAAGTAAATAAATGTCGGTAAAATAATACTTAACTAAAATGACATTTATCAACTATATTAGAGTTTTTTTTTTAAGTACTGTCGGTCATTTTATGTTATACGAGATCTATTTAGATGACTAGCAAAATATTTCATATTTTTCGAAAAATCACCTGAAATGGCAATTTTGAAGGTTATTATCCACGTTTTTCGGGTCGATTTGGTCCCGGAATGAAATGTCTCAAAATCTGCACAGTAATTACTCCATACACGGTAGAAATGTATCGGAGTAACAGAAATTATGTTTGGTTTAAAATAAAAACATTTGAAAGACATTTCACTACTTTCGGATAACGTCGAATAACGTCAAAATCTTTGATATATATACTCGAAACTGAATTATATTATAATTTTTTTAAGTACCGTCACATTTTATGTTATACGGGACCTATTTAGACGGTCAGCAAAATATCTCACATTTTTCGAAAAATCACCTGAAACGGACAATTTTGAAGGTTATTATCCACGTTTTTCGGCCGATTTGGTCCCGAAATGAAATGTCTCCAAATTCGTACAGTAAATAAACAAATTTAAAAGACATTCGACTACTTTTGAGTAATGTCAGATTAAGGCAAAACCTTCGATATATATGCTCGAAATTGAATTATTTTTGAGTTTTTTTAAGTTCCGTCAGTCATTTTATGTTATACAAGTCATATTTAGGTGACCAGCAAAATATCTCACATTTTTCGAAAAATCATCCGAAACAAGCAATTTTGAAGGTTATTATCCACGTTTTTCGGCCGATTTGGACCCAAAATGAAATATCTCAAAATTTGCATAGTAATTACTCTATACATTGTAGAAATGTCTCGGTGTAGCTGAAGATAGGAATGATTTAAAATAAAAACATTTAATAATATTCTACTACCTCCGTATCTATATGTTCGTCCACTTTTAATATAATATTCCACCCATATATTAAACAAAGTAGACGAACATATAGATACGAAGGGAGTACTATATTTCGAGTAACGTCAGATTAGGTCAATATCTTCGATATATATTTCTTACAAATAATTTCAAAACAATGAGTATATACATGACTAACATGAGTAACACGACACCATCGATCACCGTTAGCATTGAGTTTGTGGTTTCGACAACTAAAACCCGGATATCCGAGTCATGATCGTAAAGATTATTAGACGAGGGTACCAAACGTAAAAAAAAAAAATAGACGGAAAAAAATAAATCAACACAAATTTATTTACACAAGGATTCCTCTATTTTTTTTCCCTATCGAGAATTGAGAAACGATGAAAAACACGTTTTTTTTTTTTTTTTTTTTTTAATGTGATTAATGGAACACGGCTTCGTGTGAGACGGGGCTCCTATATCGTACCTCTCTCAATAGAGCCTTATTCTTGTCTGGATTTCACGTCGACAAATTGGGCAAGACTCGAGAAACTCTCCACAATCGCAACACGTCTAAAAAAACACAAGGATTAAGAGAAGAAACGATGGAGAATTCATTATCGGGAATGTAGATGACAGGAGAAGATGACGGTACCTGATGTCCGCAGCCAAATGCCATGTCTTTCGGGTTTGTAATGCAAATAGGGCAAAGCTGTTTCATATCGAGATTTTATAAATTAGCGAGAGTTACAATAATTAGACCCGGCAAAACTGACCCGACCCAAATAACCTCACCCGAAACTGACACCCGAAATGAAGACCTGAGTTTGACCGGTAGCCCAAATTGACCACGCTTAACCCGGAACTGACCCGAATGTTTTTATTATAAAACGAGTCGATATTGAACCCGACACGCGATCTGAAGACCTGAGTTTCACGGGTAACCCGAATTGACAAGGCCTAACCCGGAACTGACGCGAATGGTTTTACTAGAAAACGAGTCGATATCCATAAAAAAAAATTAAAAAAATATATATATAAAAAAAATAAAAAAGTTGAAAATAACCCGAACACGACACAGTTGACCGGAGCTACCTGATTATCGTAAGCGGAAGTTGAAGGGGGAGCAGTGCTGCCGAAACTAGGTGTAGTTGAAGTAGCTCCGATTCCCGTGTCACGAGGAGAATAACTCGGTGTACTACTCTGAAAGCTGCTCGTCCGGGAATACGTCTTCAAACCACCACCACGTGTAGCCACGTTGTTGTATTGTGGCGGAGGTAGCGAAATCCTCTCCGAACAACGCCCTGTCCTACGCCTAAAAAAAAAAATCGTAACAGAAATTTAGTTCCATTTTTTTTTTTTTTTTTTTTTTTGTCGTCAACGCCCTGTCCGACGCATAAAAAAAATAAAAATATATATAAAAATGGCGCAACGGAAATTTAGTTCCGGTTTTTTTTTTGTTTTTTTTTGTTTTTTTTTTGTGTCGAGGCTGAAAAAACATTACCCCAATAAGCCGTGTTCGAGAGTGGCTTTATACTGAGACGGTATTTCCATCAAGGCGGAAAGAGCGAACTCTGTCTGCTTTCTCGAAATGTCAGCGTTCTTCGACATTATCTCAGTGAAATTCACAAACTACCCACACAAAATAATTCACATTAGTACGAGTAACTCGTTGAAGGTTCAGCCATGGGAAAGTGAAGTCGATGAATTAGGGTTTTAACCTGAAAATTGTCGAAAGCACGAGCAGGAATGTTGTCATCGAATTCTCTCATCATATCCCATGGACCGTCTCCTACTCCAACCAACACTATAGACAACGGATACTCACTGCAATTCAAATTGCCATTTATGGAAACTTCAAGAAGAAACAAATTGCCATTTATGGAAACTTCAGGAAGAAACAAATTGCCATTTATGGAAAGGTGGTACCTTGCTTTGACGATTGCCTCGATGGTGTTCTGCTCTTGAGGACTAAGGTGGCCCGGCTCAGTGTCGACACTCCTTGTGACCTGATGAAGTTATATAGACGGAATTAGAAGAGCCAAAATCACGACATTTCACCATTACCAAAAAGCTCGCAAACTAACCATGGGCTTTATAAAGTCGAACTTTTATTTAAAATATTGGCCTCGATTATATTTAGTCAAATTAAAGACATTCGGCTACTATTGAGTAACGTCGGATTAAGACAAAATTTTCGATATATATACTCGAAATTGAATTATATTTGAGTTTTTTTTAAGTATCGTCAGTCATTTTATGTTATACGGGTCCTATTTAGATGACAAGCAAAATATCTCCCAGTTTTCTAAAAATCATCCGAAATTGACAAATTTGAAGGTTATTATCCACGTTTTTCGGCCGATTTTAATATAAGAAATATATATATATATATATATATATATATATATATATATATATAAACGGAGAAAAATATATATAAATGGAGCAAAAAAAAAAACGTGAACAAAATGTCAGTTCGTAAACCGTTAAAAGTCAAATGGGTAGAATTAATGTGAAAACCTGTCCATCGGCTATTATCAGCAGAACATGATACTGTCCACCGCTTTGCTCGACAATAGTTATAGCCATTTCAATAACAGGTGCGAAAGAGGTCGGCCCTGTCGAAAACAATCAAACAAATATTATCTGACCGGACCAGTTAGGATGGGACCCGAACCAAAATCTATTAGGTCTGTTTTTTCCCAGTTTGGATCGGACCGGACCCACAAACCGGAATTTGAACACCCGTGGCTGAAATCAAAATGGATTGATTACCTGCAAGACGAAGCTGAGGAACTATCTCTCTATAACGAGACAAAACTTCCTCGAATCCTTGGCAATATCTGTCATCATCGTAGAAGCTGAAAACATCCTGGTCATGTGTCGATGCTGCCGACACAAGTTCAACCAAAACAATTAAAAAAAAAAAAAAATATTTTTTTTTTAAGGACTAGACATTAATTGACCTGTCAAACCGGTCGGGTCAAATACGAGTCATTTGTGGATTAAGGCAAAATCTTCGATATATATACTCGAAATTGAATTATTTTTGTGTTTTTTTTAAGTACCGTCAGTCATTTTATGTTATACGGATCCTATTTAGATGACCAGCAAAATATCTCACATTTTTCGAAAAATTACCCGAAACGGGCAAATTTGAAGGTTAATATCCACGTTTTTCGGACCAATTTGACCCCGAAATAAAATGACTCCAAATTCACATAGTATCTACTCCATGTGTTTGGGGTCAAACGGGTCGGGTCAAATACGGGTCATTTCAAAAGGAGAACTTACCATCCCCGAATCCATAACACGGGATCATGTTATCCTCGTCAAATGCGGACAGAGTTTTTCCGATGATTGATATAGCTTGCTCGTAAGGGTTTGATTGATCTCCGATGTGATGTAAACTTTTTCTATTGAACGATTTTTTACCTAAGATTAAAAAAAAGTTAAGCATAATGCATTAAAAGTAATAAATTGAACATGGAGAAGAAATTACGATGATGAGGTTGAACTTGAACCTGTCCACTCGTTGCTCTTTGTGAAGTCGATGCCAACGATTAAATTGGATGACTCGAGACCGGATCGTGCAAGTGCTTCAGTAACCTATACCGAGAATTTTAGTCATAGTTAGAATTCCAAATATATTACTCGTATTCTTTTAGGACGAAAATGCCCCTACATTTTTTATCCCTTATTGTTGCAACTCACCCTATAACCAAGGGCATTTTCGTCCTAAAAATATAACTTGGAGCAATTTTTTAAAATTTGAATATATTTTGGGAGTAATTTTTAACAAAAAAAAATCAAAAGTGAGTAAATTTTTAAAAAATGTATTTTAAAAGGGATTAATTGTTCATTTATTCTAAAAGGGAGTATAATTTTATTAGTTTTTCTTCCTAAAAAAATATAATTTGGAGGAATTTTTTAAAATTTCAAAATATTTTTGGAGCAATTTTTAACAAAAATTTCAAAAGGGAGTAAATTTTTTTTTTTAAAAAAAGGTATTTTAAAAGGGAGTAATCGTTAATTTATTCTAAGAAAATTATAAATTTTATTAGTTTTTATCTTAAAAATTAGACAAAATACACACAAAAAAAGGACTTTGTTTCTGATTTCTCCGGATCTGAAAACAACATGAACATATTCTTGAGAAATAAACGAGATTCGAGAAAGTCAAACCTCATCCAAGGAGCGATAATTATCGGCAATCCTAGAATACTTCCTTTCCAACTTTTTAGTCGGCCGTGGATTACTATTACTACTCGGTTGAGGAGGAAGAGGAGGAGCCGAGTAATGAGCCGTGGCGGGTGAAGGCGGATAATACGCCGGTGGTGGTTGTTGAGGAACACCACCACCGGGTTGAGTTTGATACGGAGACGGTGGTGGTGGGTACCCACTTACCCCGTAATGTTGGTTGGAATTGGAATATCTATACGAAGACGGCGAAGACATATTTCTCGAGGAATTCGAATTCTTGGAACTACTACCGCCCATTATTTCTTGCCAAAAGACTCTCACGGCGTACACCAATGCACCAAAAAGCAAGAACCAGAAAATCATACAAACCCCAAATTCCCGTCTTCGTCACCCTCACCTAAAATACCCAAAAACCGACAGTTTCCACGAGAAGTCGAGAACCCTAAAATGACAGGAAATTGACTAATTAGGCAAAAAAGAAAAGAGGTGGATAAGCACACACAAAGAAGACTTCTTCAACTAACAATTTTTCCCAAGTCTTCTTCTTCGTCACCTAAAATTATTCTTATAAATCGACATCCAATACCAAAACAACACAAAACTAATACCTAGTAATAGTATATATATATATATGCATAATAATGTAACAAGAATATTCCTCGAACTTTCATTCGCTTATAAATTTACACACGCTAACATAACTAATCAAGGTCAAGGTACTTATTAATCATGTCTTTTTATATTATTTTTATTTTTATTTTTATTTTTTTGTTCAACGAAGAGCATACTTAGTCGCATTACAATATAGAGGAGGGGGTACTTAGGCTAAGACATCCTCGGTAGAATTCAGATGACAACGATATATTATTATTATTTTGTTAATTAATTGTGAAGCTTGTTTGACCATGACTATGACTTCACTATGTAAAATTCAGATGATGTATTGGATTAGCTCACATATATACCATACCTACTACTTAGTCGTGGATCTAGGACGCTATATCAAAGGGTTTTCGTCTATCATAAGCAATGAATAAATCGAAACTTTTGGTCAAAAGATTCGATTTTTTTTTTACTAGAGAGTAAAAAAAAAATTGAATATTATCACCAAGTTTTTATTATTTCCGTCACATTTCTCAAATTATGCATATGGAAAAAAAAAATTCAGTAAAAAATCTTAAAAACGAAGGTGGGTAATTTTCTTAGTTACTCTAGCATTATTGATTCACCTCCTAAAATTTTCGATCTATTTTCTTCAGATTTCAACTTCAAATTGATGAAAAAACAAAACATTTGGCAAAAAGTTTCAATTTTTGTAACTACTAACGCATTACTCGTATTTTTTAATGGGATTTTTCTTAATACGACCCGTCTACAATCAAGATTTGTTTTTTTTTATCAAACTTTTCAAATTATGTGAACGAAAAATTTGAATAGTTTTCTTCTAGCAACTCAGAATCTTCAAGCAATTCTTCTAAGCTATAAGTAACGGTCTCAATACCCTTTAACGACAGTGTAATTAGTGTTATGTTTGTGAGAGACGGTTTTTCAGGAGACCGAACCAAATTCATGCAAACCAAGATTACAACTAAAAACTCAGAAGAAGTGAATCTTCTTCAAGATTTAATTGTCATCATCATGAATGTCCTTATCATATGTCAATTCAATTAATTAAAATTAACAATTTTCAACTTTCGAGTCGATAAAACCCCAAAAAAAGCCTTGATTTAAAGATTAAAGGGAATAAATTAGTCACAATTTCGAGCGATTACGGTCACTAATCAATCAAACAATGGATACATCATTAAATATCTAAAAACGATTTTTCGAACATGTACCCAATTTCAAGTGAAAAAAACCCAAATAACCATTATAAAATTAATTAAATTGAGTAATTAAATTACACCATTAAATATAAATTCACAGCATATAAAAAGAAACTAAAATTAACCCATTTTCAAGTGAATAAAAACTCGAATACCCATCAAAAAATTAGGAAAAATAAACCCCTAAATCACAATTAAGAGGGATTTATAGTCAATAATCAACCAAATGCAGAATGCAACAAAATCAAATATCCATGATTAATCAATTACTAACAAAAAATATACCATTAAATATCTAAAAACGGTTTTTCTAACACGTACCCGATTTCAAGTGAATAAAACCCGAAACAACCATTATGAAATTAATTAAATTACACCATTAAATAAAAAAAAAAAACCCATTTTCAACTGAACAAAAACCCATCAAAAAATTACGAAAAATAAAACCCTAAATCACAATTAAAAGGGATTATAGTCAATAATCAAGCAATGCAGGATAAAACAACAAAATCAAATATACATAATTAATTAAATTAATCAATCACTAAAAAAATCACACCTTTAAATATAAATCACACCACATACAAAAGCAACTAAAATCAATCCAATTTCAAGTGAATAAAAACCCAAATACCCATAAAAAAATTAGGAAAAATAAAACCCTAAATCACAATTTAACAGGGATTAAACACATTAATTAGCTTAAAATTACACAATTAATCAATTAAATAACTAAAAAATCGACAAATTGCATCAAAAAAGAGGGGTTTACCTGTGAATTAATTAATTAAATTGAGTTAAATGTACTTCAAATTAGTGGTGAAAATAATGGAAGTGAGAGAAAGTGGAAGAGGGAATTTTCAATTTGATGATGTTGATTAATCAAAAAATAAAGTGAGTCGTTTTTTTTTTTAGGTAAAAAGTCAATTAGCTTTTGAGTATGTTGCGTATATATGTACGACACACAAATACACAATTAGTTGTTGAGTATGGATTTGGGGATATCGATCTGACCTGATCTGATCTGAACCCGACACGATTCAATAAACTCCATTTTAATTAGAATAATCGGGTTTTTGAAAACGGATATGTTCGTTTTTTTATACTTAAAACGTGTTTAATTTAGTTATGTAATGTACTAATGTGTGCTCGTTTGTATATTTGGCTCGTTTTGTGTTTTAGGTTGGTATATATATATTCGTTTTAAATGTTTGATAAACTCGTTATTGAGAATAATCGGGTTTTTGAAAACGGATATATTCGGGTTTTTTTTACTTGAAACGAGTTTAATTTAGTTATGTTTGTACTAATGTGGGCTCGTTTGTATATTTGACTCGTTTTGTGTCTAAGGTTGGTATATATATTCGTTTTAAATGTTTGATAAACTCGTTATTGAGAATAATCGGGTTTTTGAAAACGGATATATTCGTTTATTTTTTACTTAAATCGTGTTTAATTTAGTTATGTAATGTAGTAATGTGTGCTCGTTTGTATATTTGGCTCGTTTTGTGTTTTAGGTTGGTATATTCGTTTTAAATGTTCGATGAATTCATTAATTAGAATAATTGGGTTTTTGAAAACGGATATATTCGTTTTTTTAAACTTAAAACGCGTTTAATTTAGTTGTGTAATGTAATGTACTAATGTGTGCCCGTTTGTATATTTGACCCGTTTTGTGTTCGATAACTTCATTAATGATACAATAATCAGGTTTTTTAAAGACGGTTATATTCGTTTTTTTGAAATGAAAACGGGTTTCATTCTACTGTGTATATTGTATATGCTCATTCGTGTATTTGACTCGTTTTGTATATGCATAGTCGTAATATGATTCGATTCATTCATTAATGAGAATATAATCGGGTTTCTATAACATGGTATATTCGTTTTTTAAATTTAAAACGAGTTTATTTTAGTTCTATAATGTGTACATGCTCATCTGTGTATTCGACTCGTTTTGTGTTTAAGACGAGTACATCGATTTCAAACAAGATTTCAAACGAGTTTTATTTTAGGGATGTCGATCTCACCCGAAAGCGATCAATAAGTTTGCCTTTTTTGATTTCTTTTGCCAAGTGGATATTGTGTTTGCATGCAAATAGACAAGTTGGGATAAGTTGAGACCAAGTTATCCAGTAAATCTTTTAAAAGACGATCTCACGTAAATTTATTATGAGATAATACTATCTAAAATCTACTCTCTTTTAAAGGTCAAAGTAAACGAATTCTGATCACTAATTCCGTAAAAAAGTATAAAAGATTATAACATGATTTTCATATAACTACATTTGTTATCAAAAATCTTTGTAAAATTATAATTTTAACAAAAAATAATAATGTTTAACGATGATAAAATACGGTCAAATTAGTGTCTCAAAGACCATGAAATTTTTTCTAATATATACTCATTGAGCACACATAAATTATTTATTCACGAAAAATACACAGGTATAATCCTACTGAGAAATTGATATATTAATTCATATTTTCTATAATTAAACAATATCCATGTGAATATTTTAGTGATTAAATTATTAACGTGTGCCCAATAAACACACGTTGGAAAAATCAGTTTCTTAAGAAGAATACAAGATTGATACTCCGTAGAGTATTAACTTATCAGTAAATATTAGTACATTGTTCGAGTAATAAACTACTTCATCCGTCTCGATCATTTATTGTCCATTTATATTATTTGCAAAAAATATTTTAATAAAATGCTAACAAATTACCAAGACAGAAATAATAATAATAATAATGATAATAATAATAAAAAATATTTTTTACTCATCTTAGTTTTTCTATTGCCAAGGAAGTGGGTGCCCAGATAGTATCTCTGCTACCCACTAACTTCTTGTAATTTGTTTCGTTATTAATGCAAACTCCGATTCATAAAAAAATAAAAAAAATAAATAATAATAATAATAATAATAATAATACTTCCTCCATTTTCTTTTTATCTTCCCAATTTCCCATCACTTTTTTTTAATCTTCCCATTTCATTTCTTTCCATTTTAGTCCATAATTTTTACCATACTACCCTTACTATTTACAACACTTTATACCTTTATTCTTTCCTATTTACACACATTTTACCCTTTTATTCTCAATATTTACTAAATTTATCATTTTATATTCATTACAAAAAAAATTGTGCCAAAAGTAAATGGGAAGATAAAAAGAAAATGGACGAAGTAATAATAATACTCCCTCCGGACACTATTTTTTGGCCCACTTCATTAAAATACCCCTTACATATATTGGGCTAGTGGGGCGAAAAATAGTATCCGGATGGAGTAATAATTACCCTAAGAGAATAAATACAAAAAGTGATCAAAAAATGACAAGTTGTGTGTGTGTTAATGTGTTTGTTGCACCAAAAGACATGACATATGCTTTTACAATAACTACACCGACAAATATTTAACATAGATTTGTCCGTCAACATAAATGTATCTAAAAGACGGTTTTACGATAATAATATTGTACGACCTCTCACATAATAGACATATTTATCAATTTATAACGAACTTTTATGTGAAAGGTCTTGCAATATAATTACCGTAAGACTGTCACATAGGGACATACTCGATTTGCTAAAAGATTACTCAAATTAAAATTAAAATTTTTATATAAAAAAAAAAAAAAAAATTGTTCATGAGACTGTTTTTACGGTAATTGTATTGTGAGACCTCTAACGTAATAGCCATATCTATCAACTTGTAACGAGCTTCTATGTGAAAGGTCTGGAGATAAAATTACCGTAAAACTGTCATATAGGAGACGTACTCGACTCGTAGTGCTAATAGAGAACTCAAAAGATTTTTATTTTTATTTTATTTAAAAAAAAAAAAAAAAAAAAAAAAAAAAAAAAACTTGTTTCTGTGTGCTAGTATGATCTGGTTTGGGACTTGTTTTCGTCTTTTTCCGATTCCGGACAGATGGAAATGGGTCGTGTCAGGTCATGCCTCGTGAATTCGTGATTGCTCACCGTGCCAGAGGAGGAAATGGCACCGCGTGGGGTGACCCATGACATATCGTGTCGTGTTTTACAATAAAACACGGGTTTTACTTTTACACTAACACATCGTAAAACCGTCTAATAAAGGCAACGTCGTCCTCACAAAAAACATCATAATAATCACGAAAATCGACAGGAAAACACAATTGAGATTGTTTCTTACAAAACAAGTACAATTGGGGAAACGATGAAAAATACGTTTTTTACGACAATAAGTATACTTATTGTTAGAATGTATGTCGATATTTTGTCAATACTGTTATGAGCCGAGGGAATAAAATTGGGAAAACGATGAAAAACCCGTTTTTTTTTTTGCCAATAAGTATATACTTATTGTTAGAATGTATGTCACGGTATTGACAGAATATCGACTGTTGATGTCGAGACACGAGAGTAGGGTGAGTTAGTACCTCAACCTCAATAGAGCCAAAGTCGGGTCTTGATTGCGAGTAGACAAATCGGACAAGAATAGAGAAACTCTCCACAATCGCGAGTTCGCGACACATCTAAAAAGAAGGATCGTAAAGTAGGAGGAAATTTTTTCATCGTAAATTTGAAACAGGTCAAAAATTCGAGTTTAAGGGAAAGCGATATGATGATACCTGGTGACCGCAGCCAAATGCCAGTTTTGTCCGATTCGTTATGCAACTCGGACAAAGCTGTTACATACTTGTATCAAGACGGTAAACTCGTAAAGTAAAATGACTCGTTAAATTGTATACGCCTTGCATTAGACCTGTCGAAATTCGACCCGACCCGCAAAGCTGACCGCCCGACCCTTTTTTCGAGCCGTGACCCATTTGACCCGTTTTTTGAGGGTTGAAAAATCAGGTGTTATGACCCGTATTCTGACCCTAACCCGGCCTGTATTTGACCTGACATGTATTCGGTCCGCCTTGTATTCTGACTCGACCCACTCGACCTGTTCGGCAGGTCTACCTTGAATGGTTAAAGCATTTTTCGACATAAACATACAGCGCCCCATAGACGGGAGCCATCAAAAGCACGCACTGAGGTAAGCCGGTAAATTTAGAGATATATATTCACCGATCCAGACCCGAACCAGACCAGTGAGCCAAATTTTCAAGACCCGAACACCAATCCAACCTGTTTCTGGAACAAATAAAAACTACGGAGTACATACCAGATTATCGTCTGCGTCTGCAGAGGTTGACGGTGGTGGAGGAGTGCCGTTCCTGTTGTCACGAGCAGAATAAATCGGAGTGCTCTGCTGAAAGCTGCTTGTCCAGGAAGATGATGTTGAGCCACCGCTTACAGGAATGCTGTTACGTTGTGGTGGGCCGAGAGGAAGCCTCCCTGTACAACTTCCTCTTCGACGACTGCTAAGCCAA
Source organism: Agrostemma githago (assembly GCA_958450325.1). Taxonomy (NCBI): domain Eukaryota; kingdom Viridiplantae; phylum Streptophyta; class Magnoliopsida; order Caryophyllales; family Caryophyllaceae; genus Agrostemma; species Agrostemma githago. The sequence goes on from OY288260.1 coordinate 605,502, forward strand.
ATAAATCGGAAAAAAATAAAATCGTAATGGAAGTAAAGATCAAAGTTTACAACATTACCCCAATAAGCCATGTTCGATAATGGATTTATATTGAGACGGTATTTCCATCAAGGCGGAAAGAGCGAATTCTGTGTGCTTTTTCGAAGTGTCGGCATTCTTTGACATAATTTCGGTAAAATTCACAAACTAGCCACACAAAATAACTCAATTTAGTACAGCAACAAATGAGATGAATAACATCGGATAATCAGATCAATGTACAGATCGATTACTTACCTGAAAATTATCGAAAGCACTGGTAGGATTGTTATCGTCTAATCCTTTCATCATACTCCATGGACCGTCTCCTACTCCAACCAGCACTATAGACAGCGGATATCCACTGCAATTCGACGGGGACATAACAGTTCAGGGATACAACACGAACTCTCCAATGTGTGAGCTGTATGACCCGACACGTATTTGAGATGACCCACATTCGACCTGTCCGACCCGTTTGACAGATTCTATGCGTGTTTACCTTGCTTTAACAACTGCGTCAAGTGTACTTTGTTCTTGAGGACTAAGCTCGCCTGGCTCCGTGTCAATGCTCCTAGTCACCTGATACGTGAAAAAAACCGCAAAAGGCATTATACATTTATACGCTTCTAGTCATCTTTTTTACGATACTAGCCTCACTATTTACTTGTATTTACGACACTTTGTGTCTATTTCCAATCGTAGAGCATAAAACCAAGGAGGAAGTACAATGGATACCTGTCCATCAGCAATAATCAGTAGAACATGAAACTGTCCGCCGCTTTGCTCGACAATAGTCATAGCCATTTCGAGAATAGGGGCAAAAGAAGTCGGCCCTGCCAAATGACAAAAGAATCATAAAATGCATCATTTCAATAGCTCAAGTCAGAAGCGAAAGTGCGAAAGTAATTACCTGATACGAGATTATACGGGTCCGTCTTAGGCAGTTTGATCGCAAGTGACGATTGTCATTTTATTTGCTTTATTTAATAAAGGTGTTATAACTAGTCGTTAGTTTTATGTTTAATGCTACTATTGAAGAGTCTTAATCTTAATTAGCTATGTTTATGGAAGAACCTTTCGTTGTCTTGGGTCGCTCGATCAGTCACCCTTGGTGGCTATTTATAGCCTCGGGTTATTTTGTAAGAGACATTGAAGAAAGATAAGAAAAGTTATGTTTGCTTGTTAAGCGACAAATCCCGTTTTTATTCAAACGTGCCTTTGAATATTAACTTGTTCGATCTCAATAGGTCTTGAGATTCGTTCACCATTGATGAATTATAGGTCTAATTCGTCAAATATCCATTGTTTTGTGTGAGTGAGTGAGTCTTTTTGGTTCGTTTACAAAATCACATAAAACAAATATCGTTACAAAATTCGTTTCCGCTGTAATTCGCATCATTACCTGAGAGCTGAAGTTGGGGAACTATCTTTCTATAACGAGACAGAACTTCGAAGAATCCCTGGCAAGATCTATTATCATCGCGGAAACTGAAGACATCCTAATCCTGGTCATGTGTGGATGCTGTGAAGACAAGTTTAATCAAACAAGGACAAAAAAAACTCGGAGGAACAGACGATAATATAAGGTCATAGCCTCATAGGACATTAGGACTTACCATCTCCAAATCCATAGCAAGGAATCAAGTTATCCTCATTGAATGCAGATAAAGTTTTTCCGATTATTAATATAGCCTGTTCGTACGGGTTTGGTTTATCTCCAATGTGATGTAGACTTTTTTTTATTGAATGACCTTGCACCTGAGATTAAGAAAAGACTAAGCACAATGCATAATGTAACAAAATGAACAACTTGAAGAAAGTAAGGTTGTACCGGTCCACTCGTTGCTCTTCGTGAAGTCGATGCCAATGATTAAATTAGATGACTCGAGTCCAGCTTGTGCTAGTGCTGCAGTAACCTATAACAAGAACATTACAATTCGAATTTCAGTCATCATTATAATCGTACTCGAGTTCTCTTCTATAAGTGAACTACAAATGATGCTGAAAACTTTCGACGACCAACATTAATGAACCTAGCTTTCATCAATTCGGCGATAGACATGAACACGGTTTTAAAAAGAAGTGACTCAATAAAGTCTAACCTCGTCCAATGTGCGGTAATTATCAGCAATACTACAATATTTCTTTTTCGGCTTTCCAGTAGGCTGTGCATTACTCTGAGAAGGCGGAGGAGATGAGGAACTACAAGGCAAAGGCAAAGGCGGATGCAAAGGCATATCAGTTCCTTGTTGCGCGCCTTGTTGCACGAGACCTGGCTGAAATTGATGTACAGGTGACGGATTTCCCCCCACACGATCATGTTGGTGGGTATTGCGACGGAGGTTCTTGGAAATCTTACTTCCCATGATTAATGACTGGAAAATTCTCCTGGCATACAGCAAACCACACACAAAAAGCAACAACCAGAAAATCGTACAAAACCAAGTGCACATTCAGTTCTCATGCTCACTACCTCTTAAATACCCGGAAATTATCAAAACTCGAGAAGTTGTCCTAAGATGACTGTGTCTACCAGACTGTTATTAAAACGACAGTAATTGACGAATTGAGCAAAGAAACAAAGAGAATACTTCAACACGAACTTCTTCCGAGTCTCTTCGTTACCTAAAAGTATTATTGACAACCGACTGGCAAAAGAATAGTAATCATAATAGGGAGTACCTGGTAAACATAATACCTAAAAATTGAAAACAAAATCAAACTACCAGTCAAAATCAAATATCACTATTAATCTTGAGTTTTTATATTACCAAATATTAATTAAATTATGCAGCTTGTTTGACCTTGATCAAAATGTCACTTCACAATTTTTTAAGACAACATTCAAACCTAAGCAATGAAAAAAAACATTTGAATTGTTCTTTTTTTTTTTCTAACAACTTCTGCCCCCATAACACTCAACTGAACCCATACCCATTCAATCAAAATGCAGTTAAAAACTCGGATTTAAGGGCAGTAGCACTGGCGCTCGTAATGTCATACATTGGTGGAACTAACGGGGGCAGTGGTTGTTTAAGACTCCATGTAAATAACGAAAAGATAGACAATGTAATGAATCAATCGAAACTTGAAAGTCAATAATCGGAGAAAGTTCCTAAAACAATCTCTTGTATGCTTAGAAACATATTTCAGTGAAAATTTCCATGAAACGCGGCTTTACAATAAAACATCGTAAACCCGTAGATCAATCACCACACATTGGCAGGAAAATCGATAAATGCAAATGAGAGCATTGTTTTGTTTACAAACAAGTACAGTTTCAGATCAACAAATCGACAATGACAGGAAAATCAGTGTAAATTACTTCCAACAATAACATCAGAGCCTTAGTCCCAAAAAAATTTGGGGTTGGCTAACATGAATCATTATCTGAAACCGTCTCCACTTAATTTAAATTAACCCTGTGATTTAGTCATTTAGACAACTTTATACCAATCATCTGAGCCGAGAGAATGAAATTGGGAAAACGATGAAAACACGCTTTTTATGATACTGACGGCATACTGTTAATGTCGAGAGTTGCTGAGTACTTCAACGGAGCCAAAGTCTGCTCCAGATTGAGCGTCTACAAACGGGGCAAGAGCGGAGAATCTTTCCACATTCACGACATGTCTAAAACAAGGATCGAAACAAAAATTGTAAATGTGAACAGTATGCGATTAAAAATTCTGATGTCAGGGGTTAAGACAACGCGATATGATGATACCTGATGCCCGCACCCAAATGCCAGATCTTTACGCCGGGTTTTGCAATTGGGACAAAGCTGTTTCATATCAAGATTATATACGTTAGATTTTTCGCAAATGGGCCTAAGCCACGCTCATCAAGATCATACATTTATACTCTCCTCTATTTCTCCGATCTGGGACTTACATGTGATATTCTTCACAAAGATTGCAATGTAATAATGTGCATGATTTTACAGGGTTTAGAATCTGATGGAAGAAACTCGTATAATAAAATGACTCACTAAACTCGGTATACAGTATAGTACTTGGATGGTGACAGCATTTTTCCGACATAATATTCACTATGGGTCATTTGGAAACAATCAGTGTCCCATAGACGAGAGCAGTGGCAAATTCACCTTGACGGACATGGGGTCCGGGACCCCATAGATGAAAATGTTGTTTAATTTGTCTAATTTTTAGCTTCATGTAGAAATAGCCGTAATATTTCTATTGGGACCCCGGGAAGAAATTTTCTGAATCCGCCACTGGACGGGAGCCATTAAAGGAGTGCGGTAATTAGGGTTATACATGGACTGATGGACACATCACGTCGGCCAGATCGTAAAGCCGGGCTTCTGAAGACCCGAAGGCCAGTCCAACCCAGTTTTTGAACTGCCCTAGCGGTAATGTTATACTCCAGTTGAATAACTTAAATGTTACCTGATCATCATCTGCAGAAGTTGACGGCGGAGGAGTCCCGCTCCCTGCGCCAGGAGCGGAATGAACTGGGGTACTCTGCTGAGACTGGGAATGTGACGTTAAGCCACCGCTTGAAGCAGTGTTGTTCTGTCGAGGTCGGTCAAGAGGAACCCTCTCTAGATAATTTCCCCTGCGGCAACTGCAAAGCCAAAACAAAAATAAATAGTTCCAAAGTTTTTGCACAAATTCTCATAGAAGACGATCCAAGATCTCAGAAAAAGTAGCAAAGCTTTACCCCAGTAAGCCATGTTCAAGAGTGGCTCTATATTGAGAAGGTATTTCCATCAACGCAGAAAGAGCGAACTCTGCCTCCTTTCTTGAAATGTCGGCATTCTTCGACATTATTTCAGTGAAATTCACAAACTAGCAAAAAAAACAGTTCGATTTAGTACTGTGAATGAGATGAATGTTTAAGCATATAATCATTTGACCATGGATTAGTAGATGAATTACTTGCCTGAAAATTATCGAAAGCACTAGAGGGATTGTTATCGTCTAATTCTCTCATCATATCCCACGGGCCGTCTCCTACTCCCACCAGCACTATAGACAGGGGATATCCACTGCAATTTAACATGTACATACAGTTCAGAAACGAAACAAAGTAGTGATAAAACACGAATTCTCTAGTGTGTAAGAGTATTGTGACCCTAACCCAAACTGAGACCTGAGCCACCAGACGTGTTTGACAGGTCTATGTGTGAGAATAGGTGTGTGCAAAAGTGAGAGATTGTATCGTATTTATAGGTGAGGGAGCGGGGATTTACCTTGCTTTAACAACTGCCTCAAGTGTACGTTGTTCCTGAGGACTAAGCAGGCCTGGTGTCAACGCTCCTAGTGACCTGATACACGACAAAATCATAAAGCCACTACCATTTTCATAGGTATCAGCCGCAATATGGATATGCGGCCAATTTATAAAAGGCTTTGGAGTTGACAACAACCGCATTCTACCATGTTTTAAGGCGATATTGACCAAAACTAGAGATATTGCAAAAGCAAAACTGAAACAAAGAGGCTCCCTCAAACTAATTATCATACTTTATGTGCTTTGTACACGTATAATAACATTAACACCAACACAATTAACTTTCCATGTTAACAAAACCTACAGTTTCATGATAACCCGTCCGGATTTCTAACAAACATGAAATTGAAAAGGATTGTCTGGAGAACCTAGACACACTACTAAAAAATGCAACGATCCTTTTTCTCAGCGAATGGCAAAAGGAAACTGAAACAAAATAACATGGTTACCTGTCCATCAGCAATAATCAGCAGAATGTGATACTGACCGCCACTTTGCTCAACGGTAGTCATAGCCATTTCAAGAATAGGGGCAAACGAAGTCGGCCCTGCCAAAGAAAGGGGAACCTATTAAAATTATCACAACTAGAATAAATTATGATAAAAAGCCTCATTTCAATAGCTGAAGTCAGAAGTGGAAATGATTACCTGAGAGAGTAATGCGAGGAACCAACTTTCTATAACGGGCTAGAACGTCTTCGAATCCCTTGCAGGATATATTATTACCATAGAAACTGAAGACATCCTTGTCATGTGTGGATGCTGTGGAGACAAGGCTTAATCAAACACGGAAAAAAAAAATCAACTCAGAGTATCTGACCATGCACTATAGGACTCACCATCCCCGAATCCATAGCAAGGAATCAAGTTATCCTCATCAAATTTAGATAAAGTTCTTCCGATGATTGATATAGCATGTTCGTAAGGATTCGGTTTATCTCCAATGTGATGTAGGTTTTTTTTATTGAATGACTTAGCACCTGAGATTGAGAAAAAGTCACGCATAATGCATTACATACCAAAATGAATGCAGAGAAGAAATTACAAAGACGAGGTTGAACCTGTCCACTCATTGCTCTTTGTGAAGTCAATGCCAACAATTAAATTGGAGGACTCGAGCCCTGCATGTCTCAGTGCTGCAGTAACCTAAACCAAGAATTTTAGTCATCAATAATCCTGAACATCTAACAGCATGACAATCGAGAAGCAAAAGGTTCCCTAACAATCATACTTGACTTCTGAATTTCTTATGAGCTATGTTGAAGCCAATTTATACTCAAGCATTAATCACTTCTGTAAGTGAACTTCAAATGATTTCATACTCGAGTGCTGAAGATTTCAAGGGTGAAGCATGACAGTGTGTCTATAAAAATCTTTCTCCAACAAACATTAATGAACCTAGCTTTCATCAATTCGGCGATAGACATAAAGGTAGCTAGCGAGGTAGGGGTTCAATTCTTACACATGAGGTAGTGCGCTCGTGGGTACTTTAGAATAAAACAAAAAAAAAAAAAAAAAAAAAATCAATTCGGAGATAGACATGAATAGGTTTTTAAATGGAAGTGACTCGATAAAGTCTAACCTCATCCAAGGTGCGGTAATTATCAGCAATCTTACAATATTTCTTTTTTGGCCTTCTAGTAGACGGTGCATTACTCGGAGGAGGAGATGAGGAGCTATAAGGCGGATGCAAAGGTATATAAGTCCCTTGTTGCACGAGACCCGGCTGAAATTGATATAGAGGTATACGCACCCAATCATGTTGATTGGTATTGCGACCAGGGTCCTTGGAAATCTTACTTCCCATGATTAATGACCGGAAAACTCTCTTGAGCCAACCACTCAAAAAGCAACAACCAGAAAATCATACAAAGTTACAAACCCAAGTGCACATTCAACTCCCACCCTCACTACCTCTTAAATACCCGGAAACTATTAAAAATCGAGAAGTTGTCCTACGATGACTGCGTCTACTTGACTGTTATTTGGGTAAAGAAACAAAGAGAATACTTCAACACAAACTTCTTCCAAGTCTCCACCGCCTACCAAATTCGCTACAAATATGCCCTTGATCGCAATTCGCTCTTATAGAGTGTGTGCTATCAAGTAAGCGACGTGATAGAATTCACATTTAACGATTCGTGATTCCTCAGTATGCGTAAAAGTATTCTTATCGATCAACTAGCAAAATAATAATAATAATAGGAGTACCGGTAAACATAATGCCTAAAAATTGAAAACAAAATCAACAATCACCATTAATCTTGAGTTTTTATATTACCATATGCTAATTAAATTATGAAGCTTGTTTGAGTGTTTGACCTTGATCAAAATGTCACTTCACATATTTTTTTAAGCCTAACAAACACGCCTAAGCAATGAAAAAAAAAACATTTGAAAAGTTCATTTTCTCTAGCTACGTCTGCCCCGACAACATCACAAATTACGTAACATCAATTCTCAAATGAGACGGTTTCACGTTAATGTTAGCGTTAATTAAATTATAGAATGATCCCATCTACATTACTAATTTGCTCCCTTACCCCACCCAAGATAACAAATCCTAGTTCCGCTACTACAACAACAAACAACATCACGGCCTTACTCCCAAAAAGATTTGAGATCGGCTAACCTGAATCATTATCTGAAATCCTAGTTCCACTGCTAACATCGAAAAATACATAACACCCGTTCTCAAATGAGACGATCTCACGTTAATGTTAGTGTTAATTAAATCGGATACTGATCCCGTTTACATTGCTAATTTGCTCCCTCGACCGCCACCCGAGACAACAAACCCTCGTTCCGCTACTACAACAACCAACCAACCAACCTCTGAGCCTTAATCCCCATTTGGGATCGGCTAACGTGAATCATTATCCGAAATCGGGAAGTCATTTCTAACATGAACCCTAGTTCCACTACTAACATCACAAAATACATAACACCGGTTCTCAAATAAGACGATCTCACGATAATGTTAGCGTTAATTAAATCGGATACTGATCCCATTTACATTGCTAATTTGCTCCCTCGACCGCCACCCAAGATAACCAACCTCTGAGCCTTAATCCCCATTTAAGATTGGCTGCCATGAATCAATATCCGAAATCGTTTAGTCATCTCTAACATGAACCCTAGTTCCACTGCTAACATCACAAAACAGGTGACACCGATTCTCAAACGAGGCGATCTCAACTAGGAGAAATTGCAATAAGAAATAAATCAAATATAACGAATCAAATCAAACGGGACGATTTCACGTTTAACATCAGCACTAATTAAATCATTGAATAATCCAATTTTCAAATTAAAATCCAATTACACATCCATAAACGAGAACAGAATCGTTAATCGCAATAAATTGATGCAACGAATCAAATCAAATTACATATTACATTCGAATTCCAGTAAATAAAGAAGAATTAACGGTAACAGAAGAAGGATATGAAAAAGGTGAGTTACCTGGACAATTGAATTGAATCAGAGATCTAGAAGGTGACAACAATGGAGGATTGGAGAAAAGTGCGGGAAATTCTACGATTTTGAATTTGTAGATCGAGGAAACCCTAATTTGATTCAAAACTCGTGATTTGAATTGACTCGATCTAACTAAACCCAATTGACCCGACTCAAAAACCCGCCCAAATGACCCGAACCCAAAATGATCCAACCTGATAATAATCCGAATATTTTGGGGTGGAACCCGCCTGACCCCGAAACCCATATTTTCAAACCCCGAGATAAACTCAACCCGTATTTGTGGAGGAGATAATGGCCGAACAATATGACACAAATGACCCGAAAATTTTGGGCATAACCCACCCGACCCGAGACCCATATTTTCAAAACCCGGAATAAACTCAACCCGGGTTTTACCTGAACCCGAAACCCAACTACTTCACCCGTTCGATAGGTCTACTCGCACACGAAGCCAATCAACAAGTCGAGTCGAGCCGTAGAGTCACGAGTATTTATCGATGGTGTTATCAATAGAGCCTAAAAGTGTATCGGTTTACCGAAGATGTCTTAGCTTAGTACTCCCTCCGATTCATTGGATTCGCAACGTTTTCCGTTTTTTGCAAATTCATCAGCTTTGCAACATTTCCATTTTGGGCCATATTTTTCTTATGAAATGACTAACCTACCCTTCACTTTTCATTACTATATTCCAAAATATTCAATCTAATATTATTATATTACTTAATCTTAGCTGACATCACTATTGTGGTCCACCAATTCACTTTCCTTATTTTTTGTGTGAACAGTAAATATTGCGATTCCAATGAATCGGAGGGAGTAGTGATGATCTGTCGAGGTACCCTAAACAACAGGTCTCAAGTTCGACTGTTTGAGCCGTTTTCGGAAATTCAAGTTTCGAAAAAAACAAAAAATCAACGAGACGAAAACGATTTCGGATAAAAAAAACGGGGCTCCAAGATGAATTGCTCTCTTTTACATCTTTGTTTACAAGGTAAACTCCGTATCGGGGAAAACCGTTAAAAGAGTATTCGATTTTAATTTTTCCCGATCGTTGGAGCGAAATTTGGTAGAAACGGACGGACGGACGGACGGGACATGTATGTATATACTCGATGAATTTCAAAGACGTAACAAAGACACATAGCCATACAAGGAAAACAACAATGGTGGTGAAACAAACAAACGACCACGGTAGTACTAAATCTCGGAGGGAGACGACAATCAAAATGTGACCGGTTGTTCCGGTCACATTTTGGGGCACATTTTGGGGGCACGATGCTGCCCGGATCTTGAGATCGTGATCAAACCGAGATTGATAATACCGTGGTTGTTGTAAATAACGTTTGGTTAAAATCTGAAACGGTTTCGTGCGAAGAAGGGGTGCCTTAGGGCTTCTTTGGCCGTCATTCTCATGGACGGATCGTATTGGAGAAGTGCTTGTAAAAGATCGATTAGTTCTCCGGCCGAATGGTCCACGTGTTGCATCACTATGTTCTGAAGAAGAAGAAGAAAAAAAAATACGACCACGATATTTTGGGGTCGACAAACATGAATCAATATCTAACATCGTCATTAAAAAAAAAAAAAAAAAAAAAAAAAAAGGCGGACAATACAATAAAATACTGTAATTACAGAGTAATACTTTAATAATAATAATAATCAAAAAAAATATGAAATCGTCATTAAACTGCTTTTTTTATCCATCAATAAAATTCTCATTATTATAAAAAAAATACTCTAGTAGAAATAATAATAATAAGTTCCGTTTTATTAAAAAAAAAAATTTAAAAAAATACTAATACAATTTCAAACACGAAAAATTTAAGTTGAAAGCGTCAATAATAAGGAGTAAGTTTTTAAAGGGTTCCAAACTTAAAAAAAAAAGTACGAAAATAATTTTTGAAAAATATAAAAAGTGAAGTAAACGGGAAAAAAGGATGAGTTACCTGAAGTCGGGGAAGTTTAAGAACAGCTTTGATGCTATCGCGGGAAGTAGCACCTTCAGGCCAGTTCAGCCTTCCTCTTCTAATGTATTTCTCAGCATGTCGACTGGTCCATAAAAATAAAAAAAATAAAAAAAATAAAAAATCAATGAGACGGAAATAAAAAAAATTGGTTGATGAAAAAACGTGTTATTTGACGTATTTGTGTTGAGAATTGTGCACATACTCGGCTTTTCTAAGCATAGGATCGGGTAAGGGACCCAAAACCCGTTCCATCATTGCCAAATGCTCGAGATTCTCATGCGTCTGGAATAACGCTTCTCCCTGAAAAAACCGAACAACCCTAATTCAGAAATTCTTGTTTGTGACGGTGATATTCGTCAGATTGTTATAACGGGTCAAATATTTACCCATTTAGGTAAAAAAAAGACAAACATTTTTATTCCTTAGAAAAAAGGTCTCGTCTTTATCTAACTAAATGGGTAAAATAACAGGGACGTACCGCGCAGAGCTCTGCCAAAATGCACCCAACACTCCATAAATCACACGGGTAACTCCACCCGAGCCCTTTCAAAACAAAATAAGAAGACGTAGAAAATGAAAAAAAGGTTTACTTTTTAATAATAATAAAAATAAAAAAATTAATGATGACGAAACCCCCGAGAGTACGAAAATTATACCTAAGATGACCTCAGGAGCCCGATAATGTCGTGTTGATACAATGTAGTTGTGAGCTTGCGTTCCATGGGCGGTGCTTCCAAAATCGATTACCTTTATTGCACTTGACTTCGGCAACCTTTTTCCGTCTCTGAACGTACCCTACAATGCGTACCAATAATAATAATAACAATAATAATAATAATAAATGACGACAAAAAAGAAAGAGATACAGGCGTGTATAGTACATTGAAAAGTCGGAAATTTGTATAAAAAAAATGGCTTTAAGGCGTACCTTACTATCTGGTATTTTTACATACTCGGAGGAAATAAAGAGTATATTTTCTGGCTTCAAATCGGTATGGACAAGGCGCAAATCATGCATGACTGCAAGAATCGACCACACATGTTTTGAGAACTACGATTATCCCAGTTTCCGATAAAATAAAAGTTTCTGCAGCTCAAAAAGATTTAAAAACACAGAATACAATCGGAGAAGTAGGGAACGAAGTCAAGTCGTCAAAATAAAAAAAAATAAAAAATAAAAACAAATAAATAATAATAATAATAATAAATAAATAAATAAATAAATAAAAATGGAAGGCGGACAATAGAATAAAATAATACGGAGTAATAATAATAATAAGTTTCGGTATTAATTTTTTTAATAATAATAATATGCGGATTAAGGGGGGTGGGACCCATACTGTATCTCGGCTGCCTACCAATTTTTTTGTGAACTGTGTTTTGATTCATCAATAAAATTCTCACATTTCATTAAAAAAAATTAAAATAATAATAATAATAAAAATACAGTTTCAAACGCAAAATTGAAAGGAGTTTGGAAAGTGAATAATAAGAGGGTTGAAAAGACAAAACCACAGACATGCAACACACTCCAAGAGTTGCCTCCCGATCTCTCGAACAAGATCAACTGGAAAGGAACGGTAATTGTTTTTCCGAAGAAAATCAAATAAGCTTGGTCCAAGCATCTCAAATACCTGTTGAACCAACCAATCATCCATCCTTAAGCCTTTCATTATACGGGTTTTTTACGGTCAACAATGGAGTATTATAATAGATGTTTGTGTATATATACTTACAATACAAATATGGTTACGATAGTCGAACCAGTTTCGTATTTGAACACAACTGCACACACCAAATGGGGTTTTACTCCATCGTAAACAAACTCATCTCAAAACAAAGCTTATAAACCTGACAACAATAACACGTGGAAAAAAAACGATTAGTTAGACGCACCCGTTGCTATGTCGATTGTTCCTCCCGAGTTGCTCGAGCACGTCGATTTCGATCATGGCAGCGTCACGGTATTTCTTAATGCTACGGATTATCTTTACAGCGACGACCTCTCTCGTTTCCCTATCCCAACACTCGAGGACTTGACCGAAGGTTCCTGGATATGGAGAACAGATACACATTCAATATCGTTACTATAATACCGGATGGATCCTCCGTTCCATTTGATTCTTTACGTTTGCTTTACATATTACTAAAAAACATTAAAAAAAAATATTGACATTCATAATGCACTGAGTATCTTATATATTCAAAGTTATAGTATTAAAAATTCTCGTCAATTATGAATAGTGTTCAAAAAGCAAATGTAAAGAAACAAATGGAACGGAGGAAGTGAGTAGTAGTAGTAGTGATTTCAAATCAAATAATAACGAGAGAATAAACCTTCTCCAATTTTCCGAAGAATTTTATCTGCAAAAACACGAGAGTTACGTTGGTTAGTATGTTGTATGTACATCCATATACGAAATCAAACCCTAAAATTTATACCGTAAAAACATTTTTACTCGGATAATATTAAAAAAAAAAAAAAAAAAGTAAGAGCAAATTCATACGAATAGCATCAAACAAATTTACAAAACGACCCTATATTTAAAATTTAAGTGTGGGTATAATTTAGAGGTCATGAAATCGTAAAGGTCATCGAGATACAAGATTGAAATGTGGTGTATTACAGCGAGGTGTTAAATTTTCTCCGAGCTCAAAAATGTAATGCCCGTCTTTGTCATCATCACGCCACGGTGGAGATCCTTTATGAACCAATCCCTTCACAAAATGACTAGGTTGCTCCACGTGTACCCTTGACGGTCCAAAGCTTGTGAAATTGCCAACTTCTTGGCCACTATATAATCCCGACTGAGCCTACACACAGCCATTCATTCATTTCCAACTAAAAAAAAAAAAAAAAAAACCTAATATTTTCTACGGTTTGCTAAAGATGTTTTACCTTCCTCTAACAATATTCGAAAAAGACTTGCATAAACAATTTTCGCCCGTAAAATCTTAATGATAAAAGCACACAAGGAACAACAAAGTACGCAACTATGCATAGCAAGTAGCAAGAAATAAATAAATGTAATATGACGAGTAGGAAATTCATCGTCAGTAAATAAAGCTTGGAAATTTTCGTTTTTTTTACCGTTCCCAAGTCTTTATACAATGTGAAATATAGTACGGAATACCATTTTGCGAGATAACAAGTCGTTTTCATCAATGTAGTAAAACTAATTCTCGCCTATGTTTACTTTGACACTTCACTTGGGTGCCGTGTCTGACACCCACAAGACACTTCGATACTTCCATTTTAGACCAAAAAATCCAAACTTTGGCACGAAATAGCTTTGTCGGACACTCAGACACGACGTAGAAAAGTATGAGTAACACACATGCTCGCCACAGAGAGCGACAATACAACAACATTGTTAGCTCAATAAGTTCGCCAAAAAGAATCAATCCCGTAAACATGTGAAGAACAAGGAGCTTAGTTTCACTTTCAATCGATCGATCAAACAATTCCATTAACACACAGCTAACATGAAAAATATTCATAAGAACCCTAATCATCCATTCCTCCAAATTTCGGCTAAAGATTACATCAGAGTGATTATTGCTTAATAATCGATATCAAATTATTCAAATCCCATTCATTGAATCCCTAATTCTCGATCGCTGATCTATAATACCACAAACTGCATAAAAATCAAACCTTTACCTCAAATAACCATTAACACACCTTCAATCAAGCATTTCCGATAAATTTCAGCTAAATCAAACATCAAAAACATCCATTTAATCAAATCAAATCCCCTTCATGAAAAACCTAAATTTTTCTCATACCTGATCTCAAAATAACATAATCAAGCGGTTTCAACAAATTTCAGCTAGAGTAAACATCGAAAACAATCATTTTAATCGATAACCAACATCAAACCCTCTTCATAAAACCCGAATTTTCCATCCCTGATCTCAAAATTCAACAAATATCAAATCTTTACCTCAAACAACAAAAAAACATTCCTTCGATCAATCAATTCCGACACATTTCAGCTAAAATAAACATAGAAAAAATTCATTTAATCAAATCCCCTTAATAGAAACCCTAATTCTCCATCAAAATACCACAAAAATCAAATCTCGACCTCAAACAACAAAATAAAACTCCTTCAATCAAGAAATTCCAACAAATTTCAGCTAAAATAAACATCAAAAAAACATTCAATTAATCAAATCCCCTTCATAAAATCCCTAATTCAGCATCCCCTAATTCCGACAAATTTCAGCTAAAATAAACATCAAAAAACATTCATTTAATCAACAACCATAATCAAAATCCCCTTCATAAAACCCCTAACTCTGCATCCCCTGATCTCAAAATACCACAAAAAATCAAATCTCAACCTCAAACAACAACAAATTTCAGCTAAAATAAACATCAAAAAACATTCAATTAATCAAAAATCCCCTTCAAAAAAACCCCTAATTCTGCATCCCTAATCTCAAACCACCACAAAAATCAAATCCATACCACACCCACCAAAAATAACACCTAATTACCCAAAACCCCCTTAAAAAACCAATCAAATCAACACAAAAAACTCACCTTGGATTGTTGAGGAGCATCCCAGGTTGTAATTCGAGCTCGTTTTCTCGGACGACGATCCATCTGACCATGCGGAATTTCTCGTAAATACTCCATTTCCATCATCCAATGAAGAACCCTAACTTTTTTAGATCGAATTCATTGAGGTTTATAGATGCGTATTTCTTCTCAATCGAATAAAATCGAAAACCCTAATTTTTTTTCCCGACCCTTTATTGTCTGTATACGTATAATAAATAAATAAATAATAATAAATCTAATCTAATCTAATTAAATCTGAAAATAAAAATAAATTTAAAAAATAAATGTTCTAAAAAAATTCATTACTGTTGTCATGCTTATGCCAGTGGTCTACTTGGATTTGTTGTCGGATTTGGATCTGGATCTGGATCTGGATCGGATATGAGTCGGGTCGGGTTTGATATTGGATTCGCTTTAACATGACACGGTTTTCTCACGGGTTTTCGTTGGATTTCACCATCTGATGTTTTACGGAAGAACGTGTTCGCGCATAGGTAGTATGATACGGTTCACCATGGGCCCGACCCAGTCCGACATGTGGCACGGCATGGTGGGAAAGGAGAGTCGGCACTAGACCTGATCTTAGTTTGACCCGTAACCTGAATTGACCCGACCTAACCCGAAACCAAACTGAATGTTATTATGGACAACGAGTCGATATCTCTAAAAAAACTTGAAGATAACAAACCCGAAACTGATCCAAACCCGAGATGATCCGACAATAAATTAACCTGAAAACGGCCGACCCGACTAGGTTGACCCGTTAGGTAGGTCTAGGCGGCACGGGCCACGACTCAAATTGAAAAAAGAATGTGCTTCAACCCGGCTCAACGCGATGGGCCGACGACAAAAAACTTAAGAAAAGATATATTGTGACGGCACAAAAGATCACGATACGGTGCGACCAATACCGAGGCCGTGGGCCGGACCGGACCGATTAACAAAGAAACCCGGACCGGACCGGACCGGACCCTCTTAAGACCGGACCGGACCAGACCGTAAAAATACACTAAATTTGATATTTTTTTAAAGTGTGGACCGGACCGGACCGGACCGGACCGGGGACCGGTTACCAACATTTTTGGGACCCGGAGACCGGACCGGTACGTGCCCCGGTCTGGACCGACCCGGACCTTACGGTCCGGTCCGGTCCGGGTCAATTTTTGAACACCCCTACATGGGCGGGAGGGGAATCGTTTCAGGCCCAGGCACGAGTAGTGCAGGACCGGTCGAAATGGCACCTCAAATGTTCGATTTTGAAGAAATCCGAAACCCATCTCCGACTAGTAGTAGTAATACCCGAAACACAAATCCGGCTTCCGATACAAAATGAATCAAATCCGGCTACCAATACAACACGAATCAAATCCGCCTTCCGATACACATCAGTCATCACAGTTTTACGGGTTCCAACTGTACATGTCATGTAGTTCTTCTTCATGCAAATCTAAGTTCGGTTACAGAAACAACCAGCAGCATATTACAGGAGTCGGAAAATATGTCGGAAAACCAAGATCATCATAATTTAGAGTTTAAACACCGTTTTGCTCTCGTAATCTAGCCATGGTGGGCCCGATGGCACTGCTTCGTAAGCTTCTGTATGACCATGGTCGTCTGACCGCAGTAGTCGTCTGGGACTCGGCTTTTTTCTTGTTCCATTTATCTTCCTGCATTAGTTGCGCTTTCTTCGCTGACATCGCCTCGCTTATCTCGTCCCACACGTCTTTTTTCCCATTAGACGATGGTGTTGCTGTTTTCTTTGCTGACATCGTCTCCTCCGACACAGGTTTTTTCCCATTTGCTTCGAAAAAACACACAAATAAATACACAATAAGTTTAAATTCAATTATTTTATTCGTTGTTTCAGGCGTGAAATAAATGAATTTTAAATTAATTTTAAAAAAATAAAAAATAAATACTCCGTAATTTTTTTTAAACCGATCAAATAGCTAAAATCATTATTTGGTCCCCTAATAAGTTTAGTCTTGTGAAACGGTAAAACGACTAATATAATATAACGGGTTCCAAAATTTTCACGACAGTTTTAAAGACTATTTTCGAAGCTCAATCTAGATTCATTTTCTCGTAAAAAATACTCCCTCCGTCTCGGTCATTTGTTTACCTTCGACTAAAATACTTCACACAAAATAATATAAAAGGTACGGAGTAAATAAATAACCGAAACAACAATCAAAGATTTGGGGTCGCTAACTAAAATCAATATCTGAAGCTGTCATCCAAAAAAAAAAAAAAAAAAAAAAATTAAAATAAAATGGAAGGCGGACAATAAAAAAAAAAAAAAAAAAAAAAAATAATAATAATAATAATAATAATGCAAGCTCCCTTATTAATAATAATAATAATATCTCGGCTGCCCACTACCTTCTTGTAATTTGTTTCGTTTTTAATGCAAGCTCCAGTTCATAATAAAAAAAAAATATATATATATATATAATAATAATAATAATAATAATCCCTTAGTTTCGCTATTGCTAAGGGAGTGGTGCCCAGATAGTATCTCGGCTACCCACTAACTTCTTGTAATTTGTTTCGTTATTAATGCAAGCTCCGGTTTATAATAAAAATAATAATAATAATAATAATAATATTAATAATAATAATAATACAATGAGGAACTCATTGATTGGAGTTTTAGACATACCGAGACCAGCAGTAGGCGGTTCTTGATTACCGACATCTGAAGCAACTTTCTTAGCATTACTACCTTGTACTCCATTGTCCTTCTTAGCTGTTGTTGTCGGAGTAGAACTGCCATTTGCACCTTTTGATCGAGTTGATTCGCCAAGCTTTATGATACGCACATCATTTAGTGACGTAAAATCCGTCTGAAATTTTACGTTCGCACAAATTATCGCAAATTACACAAATTATTATTCAAAATATTACGAAGAAATAATTAGACGGTTTGTGTTTGATGGGTTACCTCTAGTGATCCGTCGTCATTGTAGGTAGACGACCCGAGAGGGGATTCGTCAGCATCAACAACGTCAACTTCAGCATCATCGTTCTTCTTCCTAATGTTAAGTGGATATTCCGGGACCGGAACAAGTTTGACCATATTGGACTCGGGTTCAAACGACGCAATTTTCCCCACCTATAAATCGTGCCAAAGCACCGTAGTTAGAACCTATGTTTTCTACGAGGTGTCGTGTCGGCTTATTTTTGGCAATTTCTTCAATTTTTCGGTCTAAATTGAAGTATCGATGGACGCGTGACATGACATCCAAGTGAAGTGTCGGAGTAATACAGGTTAGGACGGTCTAATGGCCCGATTACTCATATAACTAAATTAGGAATATTGATAAGTAATTAGGAGTTAACGACGGTTTCGTGCAAGATTTATAATTAATTAAAAAATGTAATTAATAAATAAAGGATGAGGATTTTAAACATTTAGAAAAATGTACCCGGAATTCAGACAGCTCGGGGCACCAGGATGAAGATAGCTCCAACAACCGGTATGCAAGAACGTCTCCCGCCTACCATACGACAGGAATGATATTAATATAAAATAAAATAAAATAAAATTAGAATAATAATAATAATAATAATAATAAAAATAATAAAAATAATAACTTCTTGTAATTTGTTTTGGTGTTTAATGCAAGTTCCGTTTTATAAAAAAAAAAATAAAAAAAAAAAAAAAAAAAATAATAATAATAATGCAAGTTCCGTTTTTGTAAATAATAATAATAATAATAATAATAATAATAATAAATAAATAAATAAATAAAACATGCGAACCTTGGGCAAGTCAACGAGAGGAATGAGTTTATCAAAGTCGACTCGCAACTTATACAAGAGATACTTCTTATCGGCCCATTTACGATTAAGTTCACCATTGATTTCGGTTGATTCTTGGTACGACGAGGAGGTTGACTGGTTTCTACCGTCACCCCATGAATTGGAAGAATTGGTATTATTGCCGTTTCTTGAATCCTTCCATGTCGAGGTTTGGCCCCATTTCTGACCTTTTTTTTTGTTCGTGATTCCGTTCCAGCAATATGGTTCCTGAAACATATATTCACGAAATTAAAAAATTTCAAACGGGTCGGGTCGAATACGGGTCATGGGTCAGGTTAACGTCAAAATACGGGTCATAAATAGTTTCTAATACTTTACAGGCTTTTTAAGTAAAAAAAAAACTAATATTAAGTTTTTATTTATTTTAATAGTATTACTCCGTATTATTATACTCTTTAATTATAATGTTTATATTTTTATAAAATATTAAAATCATTTTTATTACTAAATGTTAAAAAATTGTATTAAATCAAATATTTGTTCGTGATTCCGTTCTAGGAACATACAGTATATATTCATGAAATAAAAATATAGATAATCCAAAGGATTTGGGGTCAGCTAAACATGAATCAATAACTGAAGTCGTCAAGTCATCGTCCAAAAACAAAATAAATAAATAAATAATTAAAATGGTAGGCATTAAATCTAAACGCAAAATTAAGTTGCAAGCGTTAATAATAAATTTTTAAAGAGTTAAAAACTCCCAAGTCCAAAAAAAAGTGAGAATATAATTTTTGAAAAATAAAAATAAAAGAATTAAGAATAAATAAAATTTAATCGAAATCACACCTTTGCTACTTGATTATCGGAAACACTCTTGGGGGCCGAGTGCTCATCCAAAGCGCCATTCTCGGGTAAGTGAGCATCTACGGCATTTGCTTCTTTCATCTCCTGAACATCTTTCGCTGCGACCAAAAAGACGTTTTGTGAGTGAAAACAGCCAACAACATTCATCATCATCATCATCATCATCATCATCATCATCGTATAAAACTTGATCATTAAAAGTTAATCATGTTTACGAAAAGAAAAGACGAGACCTTTTGCAGAAGAGGTGAATCGTATAAGACCAGGACGAATCTCTACGGGGACAAGCTCACCGTCTTCATCGCTGTCATCATCATCATCAGGCTGCTGTGCGACTTTGGCCACAGCATCTAGTATAGCTCCTGTGTCTAAAGTCATATCTTTCACGGGTTTCTGTCCACCACCACACAACTGCAGTAGACGCTAAAGCGGGTCGAAATTAATTTCAAATGTAAATCGCGTGTACCCGATTCACAAATACCTTCTATTTTTCCTCGTTATCTCGTAATTATTTTCCTAAGTTGACTTTTAGGGTCAAAGTTCTAAAATTTTGACGGTAAATAAATGCTAAAATAATAAAATTATTGCTCCCTCTTATCCAAAATCCTTTATTCCCGTTTATTTTTTGAAGGGTCAAACTTACAAAACTTCCCGTAATTATGTTAAGAATTATGAACTCTTCAATGACGAAACTAACACGAGTATCTTAAGATTTATTTTGATAAATTATTTGATAGAATTATATATTTTTTTTTGTGATAAAAAGTACTCTAACGTATAAAGGGAGAAAAAGATGGTCAACGGTGTGCCTTAGATTCTATACTCAAATTTCATCGTTTTCCTATTTGACACGTGAGTGGAGGCATATATGTAAAGTCGAAAGGAGAATACCTCGACTTTTTTGGCTTCCTCCTTCTGTAACCTTTTGTAGTCCCTTTTCTGTTTCTTACGGAATGTAGCTCGGCATACCTGCGAACAAATGAAACCAAAAACATCGATAAACGTGATATTTTGGACAAAAAAATCCAATTTTTTCGTCTAAATTGAAGTTTCGGAGACACCCAAATGAAGTGTCGGAGTAATATAGTCAAAATTTCGAAAACTACACGACAAAATATCGGATATAGGTTTGATGTTTTATTACCCTTTTTGGTTTATCGGGCTTAGGAGATGCTTGAATCGGGTCTTCCTTGTTCTCATCGAGTTCACTGCATTAAAGAAAGACAATGAGCAAACAAGGTAGACGGTTTAAAAACTTATGAACTGGGATATCATGGACGAAAAATCGACATTAAAGGCTGATTCGAGGGAGCAAAGGGGAGTAAAGACCTCTTCGAGTTAGATTCTGGCATTAAGTCGTCATTTTTAGAGCATTTTTCCACGACGTCGGGAGTAGAGAGAGTGTTCTTATTACTCTTGTGCTCGTGTTTACGTTTCTTACGAGGTTTTGTTATTGTCTCATCACTTGCATGAACTGTTGCCTGGATCTTTCTCTTTTTCCTGCAATGCACAAAACAAGGGAATTCGGAATTTGTAATACAATAACTCTCGGAAATTAATAGTTGACGACATCCAAAAAAAATGGAAGGGAACAACACAATAAAATAATAATAAAAATACAGTTTCAAACGCAAAATGAACTTGAAAGCGTAAGTTTTAAAATGGTTACAAACTCCAAGTTCAAGAAAAAAATACGAGTATTTAGTAAGTTAAAATATTAGTACAAAAAAAAATTATGAAAAATAAAATAAAAGAATAACCGTAAGAATTAGCCTTTTCATTTAGATGTACTAAATACAAATCTAAGCATTAATTAACGGCGAGTATTGTCAAGAATGAAACCTTACCAACTTTGCCAAAACTACCGACTTTTCAAAAAAAAAACAAAAAAAAATCACGAAAGTTTCCACTTTTATTAAAATCCTCGTCACATATATAAAAATATTTGAAGTTTTCAATGATTCAGAATAAATATATATTAGGAAAGATTAGAGGAACATCGACACATACTTAGCGCTTTGTGTTTTGCTCGAGGATTTTCTCTTCTTACACGCGACATCTCCATCGGAGGCAGTTTTTACCGGTGATCTGCGCACCTCTCCCTCTTCTTCTTCTTCATCTTCAACTTGATCCTCATCTTCATCTTCATCCTCGACGGTTTGTTTATCAAACTCCTCGTTAGCCAGAAGCTGGACACCGGGAGCTAACGGGAGCTTCTCCACTATTACGTCTTCAACACGAGCCTTATTACCACCTTCGAGTAATCTCGTTTCTTTCCTTTTGACGCTGATTACGAAAACACATCCAAATATGGTCATAGACTATACTACTACATACGGAAAATGTAGGAAATGGAGGGATTTTACGAGAGTTTTCTCACCTAATAATATCGGTATCCTTCAATATGGAAATTGACTCGAACTCTGGCAGAACGAAACCATCCATCTGCAAAACAATGACAGACGTCGAAGAAATGAACTTTATAATTCTGAAATGGCCCAAATGCACATCAAAGTAAAGTAATAAACCCAATGAATCTCGATAACCTCGAATTTCTTGTTTAAGATTGGCATACACGAGTTAAACCTAAAACGGGTCAAATAGGATAGACGAGACAAAAGCAGAATACCATCCATCTTTTAGCATGTTTGATCGATAGATACCGGATTCCCTTAAGTACCCAACAAATCGTGAATCGTTAAGAGTGAATTCTATCGAGCAAATCGTTATGAACGGATTCGGTAACCATGGTTTGATCACATTTGCAAGTCTTGGTACCAAATTTATTCAAGAACAACAAATATGTTCTAATTTTTGTAAAAGATCGAAATTTGCAAACATTTACTAACTATAATCACATATCTTACTTCTAATCATTACGAAATAAGAACAAACCATCAAAATATCCGCAAAAACACCAAAAAGATGAAAAATTTAAGCTACATTGATCACAATAATCACTTCCCATCATCATAAAATTGCATAAACCCTACAAAATTAAGCACAACCCAAAAAAAAATCAACAAATTGAAAAAACCCCAAAAAGTTGAAAAATTCAAGCATAATTAATCACATTAATCACTTCCCACCATCATAAAATTACATAAACCCTACAAAATTAAGCACAACCCAAAAAAAAATCAACAAATTGAAAAAACCCCAAAAAGTTGAAAAATTCAAGCATAATTAATCACATTAATCACTTCCCACCATCATAAAATTGCATAAACCCTAAAAAATTAAGCACAACCCCAAAAAAAAATCATCTAATAAAACCCCAAAGCTGAAAAATTCATGCATAATTAATCACATTAATCACTCCCCATCATCATAAAATTGCATAAACCCCAAAAAAATCAACAAATCAAAAAAAAAAATGAAAAATTCAAGCATAATTAATCACAATAATGACTTTCTATCATCATAAAATTGCATAAACTCCACAAAAATCAACAAATTAAAAACACCAAAAATCAGAAAATCTTAAGCATAAATAATCACAATCATCGTCAAATTAAATCAAATCCAACAAAAAATCGAATCTTTAATCGCAAAACTAAAACATGCAACAATTAAAAAGATGAAATTAAGTAATTTACAGAGAGAATGACGCCATCAGGGCACGACCGATGAAGATCAAAGGAATGTACGATGTACGAAACGACGTCGGAGATGGTTTCGAAGTAAGGTTTAAGAAGAACCCATGAATGTTTAAGCCCGTCTTTTTTCTGGGGTTTTGTTAGGACGCCATTGTTGAATGTAACTCGAATTCTTAGTTGTTCTGATTGGTCCATTTCGGCCTCACGCGCCGCCGCTCACGGCGAGGAGAGAGAAAGTGAATGAGAGAGTGTGAGTGTTTGATTTTTTTGTGTTAAACCCTTAGAATTTGAGGATTTGAGGATCTCTTTTATATCCCCATTTTGACGGTTTTGTTCAATTTAGTTCAGTTTATATATCGGTTCTTCGATCAAATTGAAAGTTGATGATATTTCAAGAATAGGTCTCCTGAGAGACGGTCTCTCATTAACTTTACTGAGAGACTAAGTACAAATGGAATTAACAGTGGTACCAAATCTAATAGAAGTAGGTACGATTAACATAAAAGAGTATACAAATATAAAGATGGTACATTTGTTATAAAAACAGGTACAAAATAAAGTTGTCATTTAAGGGTACGAATATAACCTAGAGTGGTACTGAAGAGTGGTCTCTCAATAAGTTATTGAGAGACCGTCTCTCCCAAGAATTTGTGATATTTCAATAAACGCCGTTGAATCGAGATATATATGGATAGTTTTGATTAGTTTAGTTCATATTGGTTGGTCGATCAAATTGAGAGTCGAGGTTTCAATAAACGTTGTTGAATCGAGATATATATGGGTGGACAGTTTTGTTCAGTTTAATTCAGATTGGTTGGTCGATCAAATTGAGGGTCGGTAATGTTTCAATAAACGTCGAGATATATATGGATAGTTTGATCAGTTTTTTAATGTCGGTTGGTTGATCAAATTGAGGGTCGATAATGTTTCAACAAACGTCGTTGAATTGGGACATGGATAGTTTTAATCTGTTTAGTTTAATTCAGGTTGGTTGCTCGATGAGATTGAGAGTCGGTATTGTTTCAACAAACGTCGTTGAATCGAGATATGAATAGTTTTGATCGATTAACAATTGACATCGATGACTTTAATTATGAGTAACTTTTTTTGGTATGTCGATAAAGTTTCGACAAACATTGTCGTTGAATCGAGATATATAGAGAGAGTTGACGACTGATATCATTCGCTTTAATTACGAATAGATTTTTTTTTGTTTTTTATCACGTCATCAAACATTGTCGTTGAATCGAGATATAGAAAGAGTTTTATTCAGTTGACGATTGACATCGCTTGCTTTGGTTAGGAGTAAATTTTGTGTCATTTCAATATAGTTTCAACAAACATTGTCGCTGAATCGAGATATACTCTGTATATAATTTTAGTCCAATTTATAATCGACATCGTTCGCTCTAACTACGAGTAGTCAAGTAGATATTTTGTCACGTCAATAAAGTTCCAACAAATATCGTCATAAAATACAAATTTGGGCCGATCCGGGCCCACCGACCCGAATATCTTGTTTGGCAAATCGGAATAAATGGTTTTGGATTCGGCCCAAGACTCATCATCGAAGATCATCTCTCTAATCCCGGTAATCAATTTCTCTCCATTGTTCCCTAAAGTCGATTTCCAAGTGATGACGAAGAAGATGAATTCACGATACATGAATACACGATACATCTAAATAGCAAAGAATCATAGAAAATCGGTTTGTCGTATTTTAATGAAAACTTTATTTTGGTAAATCGTCAAAACGGTAAACTTTCTGAAAACCGGTTTCCGTGACAGAAGTTTTATGAACGGCTAACCCCAAACTTCACGAATCCATAAACATCCCGAAAACCGGTTTCAGTTTTCACCCAGTTCGACATATAGGGTTTAGCTTAAAAATAAGTCGATCGACACCAATATCGTCAAAAATTAGCAAATCTGAAACCTGCAATTAAAATTCTAAACTGTGAACCGAAACATTATATCTGAATCGTCTTTCCGAGAAGTGAAAAATCGGTGTGACAGATGCTCTCATAGACCCCTGCAAAAGTACAGCGGATGACTATCAGCAAATCGACAAACTCACTCAATTTGAGATCGTCGTCGAAACTAAACAAACTGAAATTATATCATGATCTATACGACCTATTCTCGACACCAAATGTGACCAGCTTCTTAGTGCCCTCTTTTTCGTGTCTTTCCAAAAGATACGGTAAATTTGAGACTAACCAAAACTCAACGTTCGGTTCATATCATTTCAATTAATCAAACAAAGTTGGCACACACCAACACGTAACATCCCGTCATTAGAATTGAAGTGAATTACTCGATGTGAACCGAACTCACACCCTTTAAGCTACAATCGAAATTCTTCCTAATAAACTTCAAATTCACAAGAAATTCCCAAAACTAACTTCAAATTCCAATTCCTTTTAGCAGAAAAGGAACAAATAATCCACGGAAACAAACAAACCCTCAAAAATCGAAAGCTACAATCAAAATTGTTCATATTTAACTTCAAAGTCACGAGAAATTCCCCAATGGCATGTTTGGGAACTAGGATTTGGATTTGAATTCCGGATTTGAAATATCTTGAGCGTTTGGAAAACTTGGGATTTGGATTTGAAATTTTGACCAAATTCAACCTAGTTCAAATTTGGTTTTCTCAAATTCCTAGTATATGGTAGTCATTTCAATTCCGTCACTTATCGTTTCTTTGTTTTTTCGCATAATCTTGTCAATGTATTTGTTTTTCTTTATTTTTTTTTCCGTATTGAACATTTACATTTTTCTAATGAAAAAATTTTAAAAATAAAAATTGGTGACCTGACCCGACCCCACCCCCTGAAATCCAAATCCAAGGGTACCCAAACACCATTTTGGATTTGGATTTGGATTTGAATTCTAGAAATTCAAATACAGGAATTGAATTCTTGATATTCAAATCAATTTCGAGTACCCAAACGCAACCCAAACTAACTTCAAATTCCGATTCCTAACCCTCAAAAATCGAAAGCGATGATAGAAATTCAATCTAATTAACTTCAAATTCACCAGTAATTCTGCAAACTAACTTCAGATTCCAATTCCTTTTAGCACCAGAAAACAAACAAATAACCCATGAAACTAACCTCGAAAATCGAAAGCTACAAAGCCTACAATCGAAGTTCTTCCTGATAAACTTCAAATTCATCAGCAATTCCCAAAACTAACTTCAAATTCCAATTCCTTTCAGCAAAAAACAAACAAACAAACCTCAAAAATCGAAAGCTACAAGCCTACAATCGAAGTTCTTCCTGATAAACTTCGAATTCAGTAGCAATTCCCCCAAATTAACTTCATATTCCGATTCCTTTTAGCAGAGAACAAACAAACCCTCAAAAATCGAAATCTACTATCCAAATTCTCCCAAATGAACTTCAAATTCACAAGCAATTCCCCAAACTAACTCCGATACCATATAGCAAAAAACAAACAAACCCTCAAAAATCAAAAGCTAAAATCGATATTCTTCCTAAATAACTTCAAATTCCGAATCCTTTTAGCAGAAATCAAACAAACCCTAAGCTACAATCCAAATTCTTCCTAATGAACTTCAAATTCACCAGCAATTCCCAAAAACTAACTCCGAATTCCGATACCATATAGCAGAAAATAAACAAACCCCCAAAAAATAGAAAGCTAAAATCCAAATTCTCCCTAATGAACTTCACCTTCACCAGCAATTCCCCCAAATAACTAGAAATTCTGATTCCTTTTAACAGAAAACAAACAACCCCTCAATAATCAAAAACTACAATCGGAATTCTTCCTAAATAACTTCAAATTCAACAGCAATTCCCCCAAATAACTTCAAATTCCGAATCCTTTTAGCAGAAAACAAACAAACCCTAATCTACAATCCAAATTCTTCCTAATGAACTTCAGATTCACCAGCAATTCCCAAACTAACTCCGAATTCCGATACCATATAGCCGAAAACAAACAAACCCTCCAAAATTGAACCCTAAAATCGAAATTCTTCCTAATTAACTTCAAATTCACCAGAAATTCCTCAAATTAACTCCAAATTCCAAATCTTTTTAGCAGAAAACAAACAAACCCTCAAAAATCGAAAGCTACAATCCAAATTCTTACTCATTAACTTCAAATTCACCAGCAATCCCCCAAATAACTTCAAATTCCGATTCCTTTTAACAGAAAACAAACAAATCCTCAAAAATCGAAAGCTACGATCTAAATTCTTCCTAAATAACTTCAAATTCAACAGCAATTCCCCCAAATAACTTCAAATTCTGAATCCTTTTAGCAGAAAACAAACAAACCCTAATCTACAATCCAAATTCTTCCTAATGAACTTCGAATTCACCAAAACTAACTCCATATTCCGATACCATATAACAGAAAACAAACAACAAAACAATCAACAGAAACAATCAAACAATCAAATAAACCCTAAAAGCATCAAAATCAAGAAATTATACCTGAGTTTCTTCGTAAGAATGGATTTGAGCTTACGAGCAAGATCCTGAGACCGAACCTTATTCTCGACAGTCTTACGTGCGAGCACCCGCTTCTCGGAGTTCTTGACGTGGACAGTTTCATGGCGTTTGATGAGGCGTTCCATCCCACCCGCCTGCATCTTCTTCTGCAACACCTGAAGCGCTTGATCTAGGTTTCCTCTATCAACCTTCACTCGGACCCCCCGCCATTGTTGCAGTGAGGATGCCACGGCCGAGTTGAGGAGGGCGTGACTCGGTTGTTTTAGTAGAGAAGCCATGTGATGTGACTCGGGTTTTTTTGGGGGTTTTGGCGATTTGGGGATTTTATTATTAGGGAGGTGGAAATAAATGGGTAAATCGTCTTTTAAGATGGTTATATCCGTGTTAATTTGACTCGATAAAAATCGAAATTGATAAAAAGAAAATATTGAGGAATTAGTAAAAAAAAAAGGCGAATTATTATGTGAATAGAATATTAGTTCGCCCGTTTTAAGTTTTAGATATGTTATCGTATTAAGGAAAAATCAATTCATAATTCTGGTCAAAAAGTAAAGTAAAATAAAATAATGTTTTGACTGGTCGCACTTGAAAAGAATGATCCGCAAATCTCTTGTGAAATGGTATTAAGATAATTTTATCGTAAGATATCTGAAGTGGTTACTAATTTAGTAACCACGTGAGAGGTATCACAATAAGATTACAAGTTTTGTGAAGAATGATTACTCATAATAATTAGTACGGTGTACATAATAATTTGAAGATAACACAACACAAATTTACATTCGTCTTGGGATTACAACTATACCAGCATTCGTGATCACATATAAAACATATTCGATATTTCAAGCAATCTAATGACTCAACAATCGTAAACGAGTAGAAGAATTTGTGATCACATTACCAATTCTCGATATTTCATGATATTTCAAACAATCAAATCATTCAACAATCTTATATGAGTAAAAAAAACTCACGATCACATACAAAACATTTTCGATATTTCAAGCAAGCAAGATCGAATCATTCAACGATCTTATACAAGTGCAAAAACTCGTGATCACATACAAAACACTTTCGATATTTCAAACAATATAATGATTCAAGTATTCAACAATCTTATACGAGTACAAAAATTTGTGATCACATACGAAATATTTTCGATATTTCAAACAATATAATGATT
This sequence comes from Agrostemma githago, assembly GCA_958450325.1. NCBI lineage: Eukaryota > Viridiplantae > Streptophyta > Magnoliopsida > Caryophyllales > Caryophyllaceae > Agrostemma > Agrostemma githago. The sequence goes on from OY288260.1 coordinate 634,711, forward strand.
CAAGCATTCAACGATCTTATACGAGTACAAAAATTCGTAATCACATACAAAACACTTTCGATATTTCAAACAATATAACGATTCAAGTATTCAACGATCTTCTACTATTACAAGAATTCACGATTATATACAAAACATCTTCGATATTTCAGATTCATGATTATGCATGAGATTACACTATAGCAAACTGATTAGAATTCTTAATCACAAATCATTACTACGAAAAAACACAGTTAATCACAGAATTTTACTCTAATCAATCAATCATTCACGATTATCAGTATTTATCACGAACATTTAGCTAACATCAGATTAAATTGTTCAAGAAATTTCGAGTTCAAAATTACTTACTTACCAGTTCAATTGATTCGGAAGAAGGGGACGAATTAACGCATCATAATCACGCTTTACCGCATCTTCGATCTCTGTGAACTCACCTTCTCCACCTTCTTCATAGGCACTCATTAATGACGGAGATAGCGATTGCGATGGCGATGGCGACCAAACGTAATAAGGCGAGAGATACTCAGACTCGCAATCGTTCCAATTGGAGCACGCCGGAGAAGGAGACGGCGTAGACGACGGAGAAGACGGAGAAAACGTCGGTGTTTCGACATTTTCTGGCGAGAAAGTTCGGTCCTCAGGCGGTAACGAGACGGAATCGAAGCTACCTACAATGGTGAATGGAGCGAAGGAGGCGGCCGGCGACGGAGTCGCCGTCGCGATTTCCGGTGACGGAGCGATTTCTTCGAATTTCGGCGCGAAAGCACCGGCGAAAGGCTGAGCAGCGGTGACGAAACCTAAATCGCCGACGCGCGCGGCGGAGGAGACGAGGATTCCGTCGAGGCCGTGAACCGCGATCTTCGGCCGCAAGTGCATGTCAGGAAACGTGACGAGCACGCCGTCGATAGCGATGACGCGTCCGGCGGATGCCGCGACGGCGATGACGTGTCCGGCGAGAGTTTCTACACTCGGATCGGAGGAGAGAGAAATGCTCCGAAGCTCGGCGTACGATAGCCGCCGCGGAATAACGTGAAATCGAAGCGAATGAACGTACGTGAATGCATCCGTCGACATGCCGAGCGAGAACAACGCCGAGTTCGGCGGAGCTAGCAATGTGTATCCACATCCTCCAACTCTTCCTCCTCCTCCTCCTCCTTCTCCTCCGCCGCTGTCGCCGCCGTGTGAGGTGGAGGTCACGGTGAGGATCTGAAAGGAGAGGTCGGAGAGAGCGATTGAATTCGCGAAGAGGTTGTAACCATTAGAGCGGAGAGTGTAGATAGCAGCATTTAGGTCACGGATTGAGAGTTCCTCTCCTCCTTCTTCCTCGTCCGCCATTGTTGTGGAGCTTGTGAGAACGAGAAGGACGAGAGAGAATTTGAGGAGGAGGAGAAGTGAGAGTTTGTTGAGATATTTTTTGTCCGCCATTGTTACGAAGCTTTTGAAATGAAAATTGAAATTTTGTGTTTAGGCGCGCGTTTTGCTTGTATTTATATACACGGTACTCCGTACAGTATATTGCTTGTAACTGAATTCGGTTAAACCGTTTCACCGTAATTATATTTTTACGACAACGTCTCACACAAAAATTTACGATTTTTTTTAAATTTTATTGTAAAATGAATCTATGGACAAATAGTTTTTTACGGAGTATAAAAATTAAAATAATCGTCACCAAAAAATAATGAGTATTTTTTTTTAACGGTTTTTTTTTGTTGTGATTTTGGTTTGAACGTGGAATTATACGACGTTAAATATTTCCAAGAATTTATATAATTCACGTGTAAAATCATTTTATATTATATGGATAATATATCATCAATAAAACGATATTTATATCGTCAATTCATATAAAAAAAACTCGTATGTAAAGAGCTCGAGCATACATTCTTTCAAAACGTCGCCCTAATAAACTAATTAAGTCTACTAAATTAAAAATTAAACATATTCAAAATAAATAAATAATACAACGGTCATAAAATGTAATTTTAAAACTAATTTAAGTCTAATAAAATTAAAAATACAACGATGGTATATCATACGGAGTAATTTTTTATGTTAAAAAAACTTAAAAACTCGATTTAATTGAAGCCAATAAACTAAATTTATCGTACAATAAATATGGCGAAATAATCAAATGAATCAACCAACAGTCCTACATTGCTACAAGCTACAACTTCATCGGAAAACCGTCTTTCCGATAAGTTACACGTCGTTGCCACCACCGAGTCCAAACTTATGGTCGGACCGACACGGACATTTTTTTTTTTTTTTTTTTTTTTTGCTAACTGAAGAAAAACATTGGATTGGATTACATGCTGTTTGGGCTCGGAACCCTGAGTTTTAGGCCGGGCACATACACGGGGTTAACGGGTTTTCCCATAAATCGTAGTTCGGGAACGTCTCCTCGGGCAACCCGGTCCTCGTTTGATGGGTCACGACAACGTCCTCGATGAAAGAGGCCCAACCCATGTAAGGGTCCCCGAACGATTTGGACATGAGGCCTTTATCGGGTTTTATCGACTTTTGTTGGTGACCCATGTATCGACGGTGGCCGATGATTAGCTTCGCGAAGTTGCCTCCGTGGGTCATCACGAATACGTCCGACTTTAAACAAACCAAGAAGTCGAGCGCTGCGAGGCTTGTCACGTGTTTTCGGAACTCGTCTAGTTCCTCTTTGCTTGCCAACTCTTCTTTCGTTACCTGTTGTACACCGACACCACACGACACTTCGATACTTCAATTTAGACCCAAAAAGAATCGTGTCGCTAGGGGTGTTAACCGGTCCAAATCCGAACCTGACCAGACTGGATTGACCCACGGACCGTCAACCCAAAAAGTTCAAACCCGCAGACAGGACCGTTAACAAAGAAACTCGGACCAGACCGAGAAAATACACTAATTTTTTTTTTTTATAATGTGGGCCGGACCCCGGACCGGCAATCAAGTTTTTGGAGACCCGCGAACCGGGCCGGTTTGTGGCCCGGTCTGGACCGAACCAGATCGTACGGTCCGGGTCGGTCGGGTTTGCCGATCCGAGTCACTTTTTAAACACCCCTATGTGTCGAACACGACAACATCGAAACCATCCCTTTACGATTGCATAACGCATGATTTTTTACCGAAGAAAGGAAAATCGTTGCATTAAAGAAGGGAATAAAAAAAACTTGCCAGATTCGGGAACATATTCTTGAGAGGCGCCATACGGTTTTGGCCTCCGTAGACTTGACCCGAGGCAACATATATTTGGGTTTCTTTCGGGTAACCCATAGCACGTAGAATCACGGCCACTTCACCGGGTTCAAGAGGACATCGTCCCTCTTTCCGCTTCTGCAGAGCCAATTCCCATAAATGAGAACCGTTCTGCATCAAACATCGCCAAGAACAAGGATTAGCCTTTTGATTCTCGAAAAATATTCACAATTTCACATCTCCTATATGCTAAATCAATGAATGTAAGTCGAACATGCCTTGTAGCGTCTTGGCCATTCCTTTTTCCGGTACTCTGCCATTTTAGCTTTCTCGTCACGGGTCCCAACGAAATCGCAGAAAGATAGACCCACCATCCCTTTCTCAAATCGAAGATGAAGAGCCCTATAAAAAAAAAAAAAAAAAAAAATCCGATCTCTTCAAATCTACGTTGCTCGGACTCGTTGAACACGGGTGCGTGTCCAAGTGTCCGACTCAGCTAATTTCATGAAAATTTTCGGACGAAATGTTAGTATTTAGAATTGAAGCGGCAAATCCACTTACATATACGGGTTTGAAGTTGTTGTGCGGTTTCTCATCCTAGACGCTAGCATATCTGACATCTGCTCGATATGAGGGAGGAACTTAAGAGCATGATAGTTCACTCTACATCGTAGCTTGTTGATTTCTGGAGGAACGTTATCATACCTGAAAAATCACGCGATAAATATTGTGTTTTTGACGTGAAAAAAAAAAAAAAAAAAAAAAAAAAAAAAAAAAAAAAAACGTTTGTCCTGCTGATAACTTACCCGAGTCTATCGACGAAAGGTTTCAGGGCCATTATTTTCTTCTCCTTGACTCGAGGAAGAACATTGTCGATGTAGAACTCTGCTGAAGCATACTTTGGAATGTTCTTTACGGTACGTCTATCATATATTTAACAAAATCCACTGAGCAGAAAAACAAATAAGAAGATACTCGTATTACTGTATATGCTACTAAAAGCAAATTGACTGTTAGTATCTCGACATATGATCACGTTCCTGAATTCCGACCATTTCAGTTCAGTTAAGCTCACTACAGTCAGGAAAAAACAGGAACTTAATTCATGAAGTTCGAGAACTGTGGTGTTCATCAAATACTGCACCAACCAAAAAGGAAAAGCGTACATGATCGATCAATGATTCCATGTTAAATAATCAAACCTTATGCTTGAGAACAATTCTGTTTTGTCTGTAAACCACTCGGGAATATCACGGACAATCGGCACGTCATCCTTTAAATAGTCAATGAAATGATCAACATCAAAAATGTCTTCAAATTTCCTGCAAAACACGAAATATAGACAGTGTTTACGCTTTTAGTAGTTGAAGGCTATGTTATTCCGACACTTTTGATCATTGAAGGTGTAAATATCATTGATCATTGAAGATCGAAAAAACAGTTCTCACGTTTGATCTTTCCAGATTTGATCTTGCTTTAATACTGGCAATATAAGTGTTGCACCCAGAATTTTGGCCACAGCGACAGCATTGCATATCTGCAGATAAACCAACATACCTTTGCTCAATTGACGATTCCTAGATACCTCGAGGATGCATGATATGATGTTTCAAGACACCAAGAATATCACAAATGTACAACTAAAGCTACACGATTACGAACTATGTCACTCCGACTCTTCTAATTACCTCGTGTATCCGTGTCCGACACCTAACACTCGGAGATGGGTAGGACACTTGGAGGCTTCATTTTAAGCCAAATATGCACACACACACACACACACACACACACACACACAAAAAAAAAAAAACATGAAATTAGCCGTGTCGGACACTTCTAGACAAGTTCGAGCAACATAGATTCCGAATTAAGATATCAGTCTAAGGCCATCAAATATATAGCTTCGGAATTGAAATTCACTTATTGATACACGTTACGTTGGTTCTTGATTATGACGGAATCAAACAAAAGGACCCGCTAAACATGTTGTCTTTCTTTTTGTAGGGAAGTAGCGGTCACTTTGTGTAAATCGTGATTCAAATTGGATCATACACGATATTGCAAGAAATTAAAGAGAAGTAAAACCAAGATTTATACCGCAATTCTTTGCTGATTTAAACCGCCTTCAGCGTGAATGAATATATATCCATTTGTTTCATTCTCGCCAGGAATATCTGAGATCAACAAATAACTGTTAGCTTCTACAGGAAAAAAAAAAACAAATAAACAAACATATTTTCACTCCACATGTTTGATTCTATGTTGCTCGGACTCGTTTAGAAGTGTCCGACGGGTGCATGTCCAGGTGTTTTCTGCATATTTTGGCTTAAAATGAAGAGTCCAAGTGTCGTACCCATGTCTGAATGTCAGACACGGGCACGAGAGGTAACTAAAAAGCTGTTACGATTTACATGTCGAGAAAATATTGGTCAAAGTCAACAGCCGATAAAAGTGGTAATAAAATATAGATTCTGTAGAAATACTAGCGTAAGCAAGCTCGGTTTCTTTTTCTGATTGTTAACCTGATATGCCATTACTACGGCGCTCAGCACAAGGTTTCCAAGATGTCGTGGCTTCATATGGATTCTCCCAGAGAGGAGACGTCTCCTCGACCTGTACATAAACAGAAATCGCATTCTACAGTTAAACAAAAAAAAACAAGAAGAAGAAGAAAAAGGAACATATAATAAGTTTTGACCTAACACGAGCTTACCGGTGGACATTGTAGAGTGATGCCGTCCTTCTTGCACAAGTACGGTGCATTCTGCGAGTAAAATCATTGAAACACGATATCAAGCACTGCAATCTAAAATGTATCCTCGAACATTTGTATCAGACAAGCATATCCCTTATAATGACCATTACTCTAGAATGAGTAGAGCCTCGACAGGCAGTCACAAATTCTTATCGACTTAACTCACACGATTTAGGGTCGGCTAACATGAATCACTATCCGTAATCATCAAGTCGTTTCGGATAGACTCAACAATTACATAAACCATTCAACATTGCAAATTTACCGACAACAATCCGGACAGGCTCAACAACATGTGAAAATAGCCTGAAACTACATTTCAAGTACTCATCGAATTGCGAATTCGATAAGATTTGAAGTGCTCACAATAGCTTAGCATTTCAAATTAATCTAGAGACAAAAAAATCCATTACTCAGAATACACACTTGTGATTTAGTTTCATTACTATCCAGCCACATTCAACCTATGTTACTCCGACACTTCACTTGGGTGTCGTGTCGTGTCTTGTGTCTGACACCGACACCTTGATACTTCAATTTAGACCAACAAATCGAAATTTTTGCCCAGAATAGTTGTGTCTAACACTCAGTGTCGGACACGATCACATGATACTTCATAGACGATTCTGAGTAACAAAACATTCAACATTACATACATTGATCTATATACTCCAACCCCGAATTTTTCAAAAGCAACAACAACATCGTAAAGAAAGAGCTCAACAAGCAAACAACTCGCAAACCCATCAATCAAAATTCAACCCATCAAAATAGAATCCGAAAATAAGAAAATCTGGCAATACTGTCAATCAAAACTAAAATGTTAGCTATACTACATTGCATGAAACACATCAAAATCGAATCCCAAAATGGAAAATCTCGCAATCCCATCAAGTTCAGCTAGATTGCATAGAACACATCGAAATCGAATCCCCAAATTGGCAAAAACTCGTGAACCCGTCAACCTAAATCAAAAAATTGAGCTACATTACCTAAACCCCATCAAAATTAGAATCCGAAAACACAACATCAGCAAAATTGAATCCCAAAATAGGGAAAATCTCGCAATCGAATCAATCACAATCAAAAAATTGAGCTACATTACCTCAACGACTCAACCCCATCAAAATTAGAATCCGAAAACACAACATCAGCAAAATCAAATCGCAAAAATGGGGAAAATCTCGCAAACCCATCAATCTAAATCAAAAATTAAGCAACATTTACCTAAAACCCATCAAAATCAGAATCCGAAAACACAACATCAGCAAAATCGAACCCGAAAATGGGGAAAATCTCGCAATCCCATCAATCTAAATCAAAAATTAAGCTACATTTACCTAATACCCATCAAAATCAGAATCCGAAAACACAACATCAGCAAAATCGAACCCGAAAATGGGGAAAATCTCGCAATCCCATCAATCAAAATCAAAAATCAAGCTACATTTACCTAAACCCCATCGAAATTCAAATCGAAAAACACAGCATCAGCAAAATCAAATCGCAAAATGGGGAAAATCTCGCAGTCAAATCAATCACAATAAAAAAATTAAGCTACATTACCTAAACGGCTAAACCCGATCAAAATCAGAATCCAAAAACATAACATCAGCAAAATCGAACCCGGAAATGGGGAAAATCTCGTAATCCAATCAATCACAATCAAAAATTAAGCTACATTACCAAACCCCCATCAAAATAAGAATCCGAAAACACAGCATTAGCAAAATCAAATCGAAAAATGGGGAAAATCTCACAACTCCATCAATCAAAATAAAAAATCAAGCTACATTACCTAAACCCCATCAAAATTAGAATCCAAAAACACAACATCAGCAAAATTAAATCGCAGAATGGGGAAAATCTCACAAACCCATCAATCAAAATCAAAATTAAAGCAACATGACCTAAAAATCACAACATAAATCAAAAGGAGTTAGGAAGTTTCAATTACCAATCGACTAATAAGAGAAGAAACCGAAACAAATCCAACGAAAACAAGCGCAATAATCAAGAACAACGTAAGCTTCGTCGGCGAAGACGACGACGCCGAAGAAGAAGAAGAAGTTCTGGAATCTTCGAAGAATAGATGAGACAACCAAAACGATCGATGATCACGAGGGTACCGCACATCGTTTTCCTTCGATGGTTTAGAATCTGGCGAAATCAAAGGCGAAACGTCGTCGTTTTGATGGTGTTGTTGTGGGTTTTGGTAATGGTGTTGTGGGTTTTTCCGTGGTGAGGACGAAGTTCTGCTTCCAATGGAGTTCGAGTGTCTGAGCTCTCTTAGCTCCCCTGACATGGCTTCCGAGTTACTGAGTCACCGAGCGAGTCACCGACTTACTGACTGACCCGAGTGTGAAACTGTAAAAACTGTGAAAGGGTGTATAATTGGGGGAAAGTTAACCCGACCCGAATAACTCGATTTGAACCCGACTCGGTATTTGAACTGAAGATCCGGGTTTGACCCGTAACTTGTCCCAACACGTAACAAATTCGTGTGAATCGCTTATTATAAGTTTATAACGTTCGAAGTGATACCGAAGAATTTAGACGTGGCGAAACTGGTCTGGCACGAACTGAAGACTCGAGTTTGATCCGTAACCAGAATTTCACTCGGCCTGACCCAAAACTGACTTGGATGTTATCATAGAAAACGAGTTTATATCCCTTTAAAAATAATTGAAAATAGCAAACCCGGAAATGACATGAACCCGAAAAGATCTGGTCTGACCTGAAGCCAACCCGATTGTAATAACACGCTTCTGTTGTTCTGCATGACCTTCAATATAACGTTGTTTATTGACACAACCTTTCACGAAAAAATTTATGGATCTGGTGATATTATCTTTCAAAAGTATAAACTTTCTCTATTTTGAAAAATAGTAAACGGAAATCTGACCTCAATTGCTTCGCCATAGGTAAAAAATTTACAGTTCTTACGATCTTGCAAGTAATTGTGGATTTTAGGTGGTTAAGATGGTGGTTGGTGGTGAACCGGTGGGTGGGGGCATCGTCAGAACTCAGAAGAAAGAGATAATGGTTCAGCGAGTAGTTAGTCGTCTTAAAAACAATAATTTGAATTCTTTCGTCTTTATTTAGAGACGTTGGTCAAAGGCGGGCAGTCGACTGGTCGGTAAGGCTGAGTGCAGGGGTGGTGCCGGTGGAGCATTTGGCCATCGTTTGGGGTTGGGTGCGCTAGTGGTCGAAGCATGAGTATTTTGTTTTTTCACGTTTGTCAATACGTATTTTATGTCGTTAATATCTTTCCTAACATGCTTTGTATTAGTGAAAATTACGGAAGTTCGATAATGTAAAACCAAAAACGGTCCCATCTCGTTTTTTTTTATTTTTTTTTTGACAACGAGGGAACCCACAACCGTCATCTTTAATGCACTTTAGATAAATCTACATGTGTATGCAATAGTCTGCAAACCACGCACACCAAGTAACTGACTGCATACGAGTACTACATTTTCTAAATCGAAACTTTTAATGACGGGAAATTATTCTTGTTCGTGACATTTTTCTCTTAGTTCGATATATTTGACCCATTTTAATATTATAACAAATATATCCATCGCACGGTAGATTAATTGTTGAATGATAATGAGGATAACAAATTGGACAAGATAAAGTATGGAGGTTGATTTCATATCTTTAGGATATGCAAGTAGTACCCATAAATGTAGGATAATGCTATACTTCATATCTTCAAAAATATAATTCCAATATCTCTAGACCAAAAACATAGAATAATAAAAAAAAAAATCCAATATCTATAATAATCTTTATATTTATAAATAATATCGGTTTTTTTTTTATCCCGTGTACACTAAATTTAATTATTTACCTTCCAAATAATTTAAAAGAAATCCAATATCTATAATAATCTCTATATTTATAAATAATATACTCCCTCCGATTTTTATCTATCTTCCCTATTTCTTTATTGGGCTGAAATACCCTTTCTTCCCTATTTCTATTTTGGGCCATGAACATGTGGTCTAGAATCACCCTTACATTTCTCTCTCTTCCTTCTTTTATTTTGAACCACACATTTCTACATCCTTATTTTCTTCCCAAAACCAAAGGGGAAGATAGATAAAAATCGGAGGGAGTATCTGTTTTTTTATCCCGTGTACACTAAATTTAATTATTTACCTTCCAAATAAATAAATAAAAAAAATAAATTCCAATATCTATAATAATCTCTATGTTTATAAACATGAATAATATTATCCCGTGTACACTGAATTTAATTACTCCGTATTTACCTTCCAAATAAATAAATAAATAAATAAATAAATTCCAATATCTATAATAATCTCAATATTTATAAATAACATCGTTTTTTTTATCCGTGTACACTAAATTTAATTATTCACCTTCCAAATAAAAAAAAAAATCTAATATCTATAATAATTTCTATATTTATAAATAATATATCGGTTTTTTATCTCGTGTACACTAAATTTAATTATTTACCTTCCAAATATATTATTTTAACGATTTTATCAATTATTTTCCATTAAAAACCAGTACAATAATATTTTTTTTTTTTTGTGTTCAACGAAGAGCGCACTTAGTCGCATTTAGACCTACTGTTCCAGAACACCTAGTCCTAATCACTGGACTAAAACATCTTCGGTACGGTAATATTAAATTTGGGAGTACTAATTTGTGGTACAAAAGTATGAATCGTGTACCACTATAAAGTCTCTAATGTAGGACACTTTGATATCAATTTTTTTTTAATAATATAACATAGGTAGAAGATGCAACCCATCAACTTTTACTAAAGCCGAAACTTTTTTATAAAACCGTCATATATAAAATGTTATAAATCGAAAGTCACGAATACAATTATTCCATTCCAAAAAAAATAAAAATAAAAAATTTGTTTGGTAACTTTATAAGTGTATTATTAATATTATTATGGGTCAGTCTTATTTTAAAACCGTTTGTAAAGTTAATTACTGTAATTAATTTTTTAATTACTGTAATTAATTTTTTTGGTAATATTAAATCCCTAGAGAAACGTAAAAATATTGGTATAAATAAAAACGTAAGAATTGAAGGATAAATTACAGGTACATCGATGCAAATATACAGAGCATACAACGTATGAATAAAAATTTATTTCAATCTTTTAATCAACTAAATACAGTCCTAATAAAAATTAAATTAATCGTTTCAAACTTTTTTTTTTCCTACACATATTCTTAAATAATTATTCTTTTTGCCTCGATCATTTATTTACTTTTATACACTTTCCGTTTCATTTGATTCTTTGCATTTGTTTTTTCGCACTTGTCGTTTTCTTTTGTCTATATCCTTAATTACGTAATTCTAAAAATTATAAATATTTGATATTTATAACGTACTCGATTAAACAATTTAAAGAGATTTCACCTGACTATATTTTATCTTATACTGACCATTTCAGATTTTCAGCCACCTATGATTAGTGCCCAAAAAACAAATGCAATGAATCAAATAGAACAGATAAATATATATTATCAGGAAAAATATTGCAATCAATGTTAAACAGATGCCCATAAGAGTGTTGCCTAGTGGTTAAAACTTGTGGTCATCGGCCCAAGGGCTTCAGGTTCAAGCCCCTGCAAACGCGAACTTGTGGAGTTGTATGACTTGAGACTATGCCTTTAGACTTCGAGCATGTCGTCCACGGGCGAAAATATTAAACAGATGACCAAGACAGACGAATTATAAATTATTTATCATAAAACCGTCTTTCAAAAATACAGAACACTATATTCCACCCAAAAAAAAGGTGAAATGTTTTTTTCTCTCTTGAAAGCATAAAAACATGATGAAAGGTGTTTTGGCATGAGACATGTGATTCCATTCCATATAAATTCTCTTCAAAATTATTGTTACTCATAGATTTTTTTTTTTTGCTCATTCAATTTTTTTTTTTAAAAAAATGAACAATTTATGGAGAAATTGGGGTTCGGGTTGGATAATTATGGGTTTAATAATAATCGGTTTTGGTTTAGATGACACATCGTTTATGGCTCAAAACCCGAGTAAATGTCCGGCCATATTTAATTTCGGTGACTCAAACTCCGACACGGGTGCATACTCGGCCACATTCGCCCGAGTTCCTCACCCGTACGGGTCAACTTTTTTTGGCCGTCCCTCGGGCCGACTTTCAAATGGTCGCATTTTCATCGATTTCGTTGGTACGTAATTAATTAATTAATTACGCTTATTTGTTTGGTTTTAACGTTTTTTTAAATAGATTATTCATCGAGTTAACTTTTATTTTAAATTATTTCTCGACATTGGTGTGTAATTAATTGCGTTTTCTTTTTTGTTTTACAGTAATATTTTCAATAGATTATTTGTCGATTTAACTTTTATTTTAAATTATTTCTCGTCATTGGTACGCAATTAATTTTGTTTTAATAGATTATTTGTCGAGTTAACGTTTATTTTAAATTATTTCTTGTCATTGGTAGGTAATTAATTTTGTTTTAATAGATTATTTGTCGAGTTAATGTTTATTTTAAATTATTTCGCGTCATTGGTACGTAATTAATTTGTTTTAATAGATTGTTTGTCGAGTTAACGTTTATTTTATTTAAATTATTTCTCGTCATTGGTACGTAATTAATTACTTTTTTTTTTTTTTTTTTTTAACATGTTTTTAATAGATTATTTATCGAGTTAACGTTTATTTTAAACTATTTCTCGTTAATGCAGCTGAGAAACTCGGGTTACCGTATTTAAATGCATATTTAGATGCAATAGCGTCCGATTTCAAGCACGGGGCAAATTTCGCCGTGGCTTTGAGTACACTTAAGCCAGCCGACGGAAAACTATATGGATATGGGGTTAATCCGATTTCTCTCAATTTACAACTCTTACAATTTCGACAATTTAAAGATCGTGTCGAGGAATTACATAAACAAGGTTAGTTTGGGATTTATTTCGAGTAATTATGTGTATATATATATTTATATATAGATTCGATAATACAATATTTACTATCTCGATATAATACTTTATAATTGTGACAGGAATCGTAACACAACAAAATAATTTTTATCTTAATTCACGAGGGATTTTTCGAATTATAATCTTAAAAAAAAACCAACGAAAAATGTTTTTTTTTCGCCAACAAAAATAGCTAAAAACATCATTTTTCTCGTTAATAATTACTCGTACGAAGTCATAGTACTATTTTATTTAAAAAAACGTAGAAACAAATAAGTAACTGACTCGAGTTATTGGTTTTCAGATAAAACCTCGGTACAGATAAAACGTCTTCCAAGACCCGAAGATTTTTCAAAGGCGCTATATGCAATCGACATAGGCGCAAACGACCTCAGTCTATTGGTCGCAATCTCATCGGAGGACCAAGCTTTAAAGTCACTACCCGAATTAATTGGTATTTTTTCGAATGCAATTGAGGTAATTAATCCAATTAAAAGTTTTATTTTATTTAATTAATTGATATCGTAAATATGTTTATATAAAATTTATTAAAATAGTCGATAAATTTAAATATTCTTCTATGTAATAATTGAGAAAACACCTATAACAGAATAGGACACGTGTCGCGCTCTCAATGAAAATTAAGCTGATATATAACTATATTACTTTTATTTTAGTTAATTAAAATTAATATCGTATATGTTTATATAAAATTTATTAAAAGAGTCGATAAATTTAAATTTTTAAGCGAGACTAACTATTAACAAAATCGTGTTTATTTTAATTCGTTCGATTGTTTTTTTTAGGAACTATACGAATTAGGAGCACGACGTTTTTTGATACACAACACGGGTCCTCTCGGTTGCTTACCAACATTTGTTACTTTGTTCGCGTCCAAACGTGAATTATTAGACGAAGCTGGTTGCGTGAAATCGTACAACAATGTGGCTAAAGAATTCAATCGACTACTAATGGAGACGGTTTCTCGATTACAAACCAAGTTCAACGACTCGTCCATTTTACACGTCGATATGTATTCAGCAAAGTTCTCTCTGTTTCAGAATGCGAACCAACTAGGTAATTAATTACTTAATCATCGCAATTACTGACTTTTATTTATCTGTTTTTCCAACGTGTGCCCAGTTTTTATTCTTTTTTTTTCCCTTTTTTTGTGTAATTACTGACTTTTATTTATCTGTTTTTCCAACGTGTGCCCAGTTTTTATTCTTTTTTTTTTCCCTTTTTTTGTCGTAATTACTGACTTTTATTTATCTGTTTTTCCAACGTGTGCCCAATTTTTATTCTTTTTTTTTTTCCCCTTTTTTTGTCGTAATTACTTACTTTTATTTCTCTGTTTTTCCAACGTGTGCCCAGTTTTTTTTTCCCCTTTTTTTTTCCTTTTTTTTTTACCGTTCTAATATATATGTTTATGTGATTTTAATAGGTTTTATCGACCCACATGGGTATTGTTGCAAGGAATGCGTAAAATTTTACGTTCCGATATGGCAAAGGGACGTATCAAACAACACCGTTTCTTATAAATCTTGCGACGATCCATCGAAATACATAAGTTGGGACGGTTCACATTATACCGAGGCAGCAAATCATTTGGTCGCTAATCGATTGTTTAATACCTCTTTTAACACTATCTGAAAGACAGTTTCTCGTTAAATTAACAAGAAAGATAATGGTCTCTCGCCAAGTTATTTAATTAATTAGAGAGACGGTTTAACTTCCCGTTTTATTGATATCCATCTAAATATTTCGCTCGATTCACTCACGATAATCCATCTAATGTTAAACCTGATTTCAGAATTCATTACTCTATGTCTCTGTTGTATCTCTAAGACTGTAAACGCTCGTCAAATCAACTATTTTATACGAATATTTGATTCGACAAATCAGCCTAAAAAACTAGGTCCAAATAAAAATCAAGTACAAATCAGATATTCGGTAGGGTTTGACTCGATTACAATTTTGTCCATATATAGATAGAAAAATTATTAGAACGAAGAAAATGACTCGTTACAGGTTTATAACATATACATATATATATGTATGTATGTGCGTGCTCGTTACAGGTTTATGACAGATACATACATATGTGCGTGCTTGTTATTACAGGTTTATGATTATTATCGTGTGTTCAATCGATCATCAATTCATGTATTTTCGATCGATTTTTTGTTTTTATTTTACCAATTATTGCAATACCCAACAATACACTTTTACTATTTATGACATATATCATACTCCCTCGGATTTTTTATTATCTTCCCTATTTCCTTATTGGGCTGAAACACCCTTTCTTCCCTATTTCCATTTTGGGCCATCAACATGTGGTCTAGAATCATCTTTACATTTCTCTTTCTTTCTTCTTTTATTTTGAACCACACATCCCTACACCTTTATTTTTTTCCCCAAAACCAAAGGAGAAGATAATAAAAAATCGGAGGGAGTATATATATATATATATATGATCAGACAATAATTATTTCATGGAAATAATTTCAATTATGAGTATGTTTATTAAAATAATCCAAATTATCTATAATCTCATTTTAATATGAACTACGCATTTATTAATCTTACGAGGTTCGTCGCGTTTATTTCTTTACCTTTGATTAAAATAATCTGACAATGAATATAAAATACAAACAAATGAACGAGATAGAGCGAATATGGAAAGGCAATCACTCATTGATCTTGGAAGTTTCAGCAATTCAAAGCACTGGGGTCAACGAACTCAGTGCGGATCTCCTGTCCCATTTTGTGTCCCACCCTGTGTGCCACACCATACAGTCATACACTAGATGACACATCAACAGGTTATGATATTTATTGCATATTTTATTGATTCAATAGACGATGTGTCATCCTGTGTATGGTGTGACACACAGAGTGGGACACAAAAATGGGACAGGAGATCCGCTCTGCAACGAACTTACTAATAATATCCCGTACACATTAAAATATCATTCCAACTGTCCCAAAAAATGATTAAAATATTAGAAACTTGTCATTTCACCTTAATTTAAAATTTGTAGATCAAGATCTTGCAATTGCCCAATTAATGATCAAAGTCAAAAAATAATAATAATAATAATAATAATAATAATAATAATAATAATAATAATAATAATAATAATATCTCAAAAATTATACTCTACTGTTCTTTTGGACTGAACCAGGCTGAATTGAATTTAAGTGAAATGAACTAAAATCAACTGAACTGAACTGAAATCGACTGAACTGAACTGAAATAAGATGAAATACTGAGAAAAAACAAGTCTTCTGAGGAGGTTAAACTGAACTGAACTGAACTGAATCGATCTGATCTGATAATTAATTATGAGTAGTACTATATATAAATTCTTCCAATTCTTCAAAATACTCCATTTGTTTGACACAAATTACAAAATAAAAGAGTGGTTAATTTTTTTTTTATTAGAAGAAAAAAATGAAGATTTTTTGGATAATTATGGTTTTATTAGTTATCGGTTTTGGTTCAGATGAATCATTATCGTTTCTGGTTAAAAACCCGAGTAAATTATTATATCCGGCGATATTTAATTTTGGTGACTCGAATTCTGATACGGGTGCGTACTCGGCTACATTCGCCCGAGTTCCATACCCGTACGGGTCGACTTTTTTTGGTGGGCCCTCGGGTCGACTTTCCAACGGTCGAATATTCATCGATTTTATTGGTATGTAATTAATTAAGTTTTTAAATTTTTTTATTATTTTTTTAATATATTTTTAGATAATGATTCACGTTAGCTGACGTTTATTTTTTTTTTTAATTTTTTAATTTTCGTTATTTTAATTTTTTATTTTTTTTTCTTTTATTTTCAGATAATGATTCATGTTAGCTGATTTTTTTTTTTTTTTTTATTGTAGCTGAGAAGCTCGGATTACCGTATTTAAATGCATATTTAGATGCAATGTCGTCCGATTTCAAGCACGGGGTGAACTTCGCGGTGGCTTTGGGTACAATTAAGCCGGCCGACATGAAGCATTATGGATACGGGATTAATCCGATTTCCCTCAATTTACAACTCTTACAATTCCAACAATTCAAAAACCGTGTCGAAGAATTACATAAAAGAGGTCAGTTATGTTATTATCTGAGACGGTTTGACAAAATAATTTTAAATAGCCAAAAACAATAATGGTAAAAATAATTATTTTTTTTAATTTTAAATTTACATTTTTTTTTTGTAATTTTAATATTTATTTTATAATTAAATATGACTCGAGTTATTGGTTTTCAGATAAAACCTCCTCGGTATTGAAAACCCGTTTTCCAATACCCGAAGATTTTTCGAAGGCGCTATATTCGATCGACATAGGCCAAAATGACCTTAGTCTATTGGTCGCGATCTCACCGGAAGACCGAGTTTTTAAGACATTACCTCAATTAATTGGTATATTTTCAAATGCTATAGAGGTAATTAATTAATTAATTAATTAATTAATTAATTAATCTTAGTTTTATTGGAGTTTTTAATTATTTATATTAATATTAATATTAATTACGCTTTAATAAAAAACAAAAATCTCTCATGAGACTGTCTCACAAATTAAAGTCGTGTTTATTTTCATTTGTTCGATTATTTCAGTAACTAATAAAGTAATAATAAGGTTATTTGTTCGATTATTTCGTGTTTATTTATTTTCATATTGTTCGATTATTAATATTAATTACGCGTTAATAAAAGGCAAAATCTCTTATGAGACTGTCTCACAAATTAAAATCGTGTTTATTTTCATTTGTTCGATTATTTCAGTAACTAATAATAAGGTTATTTGTTCGATTATTTCGTGTTTATTTATTTTCATATTGTTCGATTATTAATATTAATTACGCGTTAATAAAAGGCAAAATCTCTTATGAGGCTGTCTCACAAATTAAAATCGTGTTAATTTTCATTTGTTCGATCATTTCAATAACTAATTAAGGTTATTTGTTCGATTATTTCGTGTTTATTTATTTTCATTTGTTCAATTATTAATATTAATATTAATATTAATTACGCTTTAATAAAACGCAAAATCTCTTATGAGACTGTCTCACAAATTAAAATTGTGTTTTTTTCATTTGTTCGATTATTTCATGTTTATTTATTTTCATTTGTTCGATTAATAATATTATTTAAGCTTTAATAAAACGCAAAATCTCTTATGAGACTGTCTCACAAATTAAAATTGTGTTTTTTTTCATTTGTTCGATTATTTCATGTTTATTTATTTTCATTTGTTCGATTATTAATATTAATTACGCTTTAATAAAACGCAAAATCTCTTATGAGACTGTCTCACAAATTAAAATTGTGTTTTTTTCATTTGTTCGATTATTTCATGTTTATTTATTTTCATTTGTTCGATTATTATTAATATTAATTACGCTTTAATAGAACGCAAAATCTCTTATGAGACTATCTCACAAATTAAAATCGCGTTTATTTTCATTTAATTTCTTCGATTATTTCAGGAACTATACGAATTAGGAGCACGAAGTTTTTTAATTCACAATACGGGTCCTCTCGGTTGTTTACCAACGTCAATAGATTTATTCAAATCCGAGCCAGAAAAATTAGATGAAATCGGTTGTGTAAAATCGTACAACAATGTGGCCAAAGAATTCAACCGTCTACTAGAGGAGAAGGTTTCTCAATTCGAAACAAAATTCAATGATTCGTCTATTTTGCGTGTCGATATGTATTCAACAAAATATGCTCTATTTCAGGATGCGAAAAAATACGGTAAATCATCTAAATTCGTAGTCCGTAACTACAATTTTTTTAATTTTTTTTTTGTAGTTTTTCGCGATATTTCTATGGGCCTAGGTGGGCCCAAACTATGGAAGACCGGCCCAACCCTGTCAGCTCGTGCCACATGGCATTTTTTTTTTTTTTGCTTTTAAGTGGCTCTGGCTCGACCTGACCTAGACAATGTTTTTTTTGATAGCGGGGCGTACCCGTAGTTTTTTTTTTTTTTTTTTTTTTTTTTTTTTTTTTGGTACAGTTCTAATACATATGTTTATGTGATTTTAATAGGTTTTATCGACCCACACGGGTACTGTTGCAAGGAATGCGTAAAGTTTTACGTTCCGATTTGGCAAAGGGACGTATCAAACAACGTCGTTTCATACAAATTTTGTGACGATCCATCAAAATACATAAGTTGGGACGGTTCACATTATACCGAGGCAGCAAATCATTTGATTGCAAATCAATTGTTTAATGATAATAATAATAATACCTCTTTCGTTTAAATTATAGTGATTTATAAGAGACTGTTCTCTCATTTTAAGGGCTGTATTTAAAAAACTAAAAAAAAAAAAAAAATCTTTTAATACAGGTATGTCTCATATTTATCTTTTAGTTCCTCGATTTTAGTCCTGCCTGGGTCAAATCGAAAATAAATCGACAGATTTACGCAAAAAAAAAAAAAAAAAAATCGCGAGACGAACCCAAATATTAACAACTCGAACCGAACCACACAATGATTATAGTTAAATTTAAATTTAAAATTCGATGATTTTTAACGCGCTTTTCTTAATTATTTGAACTCGTTCTCTAAAAAAAGACGGTATTATAATAAAAATATTGTATACACAAGACATTCGATTTTTAACTCTCTTGTGATCCTACCAGGCTCGAATCCAGACTAATAAACCCAAATATTTTCAACTCGAACCGTGGTTATTTTTAATTAAAACCATTACGTTATCATGCATAGTGTCCCAGCATTACGTAATTTAATTAATTAATTTAACTAATTAACTAGTCAATTAATAAATTAATTAATTAATTAATCATCAAATTTTTGTACTTAAGCAACCCAATTTGTGATTAATTGTGAATTAATCCAACAAATCCAATCAAAAAAAATAAAATAAATCCAATGGTGTTTTTTCGGGGCGTGACAACATTTTTACTGTCGATATTATTTTTAATAACGTTATTATTATCAAAGGGTGCGTCTGAATTAACCGATCATGTACCCAATAATAATAACGGTCTAAAATCGAAGAAAATTGATGCAATTTTTAATTTCGGAGATTCGTATTCGGATACGGGTTCGTTCTCGGCCGCGTTCGGGCGGGTCCCGTACCCGTGTGGTATGACTTTTTTTGGTAAGCCTTCCGGTAGGCTTTCTGATGGTCGTCTCATCATCGATTTTATTGGTAAGTTTTTATTATTTTTATTATTGTCGTCGTTTTTTACTTGATTAATTAAGACTCTGTTGTTGTTGTTGTTGTTGTTGTTATCGTCGTCGTCGTTGTTTTAAAGCTATTTAATCATGTGTAACCCATCGCAAATAAGAATTTGTGTATTCTGATTTACGAAACTACAACATTTATTTTTTTTTATTTTTTTTTGTGCTTGTTTAAAATTACAATAACTAATTAAGGCTTTGTTGTTATTGTAACGTTATTTAAATCATGTGTGAGCGACTAAGGTTCTGTTGTTGTTGTTGTTGTTACGTTATTTGAATCAGATGTGACCGTGTGAGCGACTAAGGTTCCGTTGTTGTTGTTGTTACGTTATTTGAATCAGGTGTGAGCGACTAAGGTTCTGTTGTTGTTGTTGCTGCTGCTGCTGTTGTTGTTGTCACGTTATTTGAATCAGGTGTGAGCGACTAAGGTTCTGTTGTTGTAGTTGTTACGTTATTTGAATCAGGTGTGAGCGACTAAGGTTTTGTTGTTGTTGTTGTTGTTGTTACGTTATTTGAATCAGGTGTGAGCGACTAAGGTTCTGTTGTTGTTGTTGTTGTTGTTGTTGCTGCTGCTGCTGCTGTTGTTGTTACGTTATTTGAATCAGGTGTGAGCGACTAAGGTTCTGTTGTTGTAGTTGTTACGTTATTTGAATCAGGTGTGAGCGACTGAGGTTCTGTTGTTGTTGTTGTTGTTGTAACGTTATTTAAATCAGGTGTGAGCCGTCACAAGTAAGAATATATGTATTTTAATACACCAAACGACAACATTTTTCTTTTCTTTTTACGTTTTTTTTTAATGTAGCTGAACCGTGACGTCTCTGAATTTTTTTTTTAATTTCTTTTAATTATTTTAAATCGAGTGTGAACTGTCACTTTTTTTTTTTTTTTTTAGCGGAGAGGCTAGGATTGCCCTATTTGAGTGGATATTTAGATGTAATGGGAGAAGAAGGTTTCAAACATGGTGCAAATTTTGGTGTTAGTGGTACAACACTAAAGCCAGTTGATGTACTTCTATATGCAAAGGGAATTGCTCCTATTTCACTTGATCTACAACTCTTGCAATTTCAACAATTCAAATACCGGGTCGACGAGCTTCATAAATACGGTATTCGTTTCTACACGTTTCGTGATATATATAGCCCTGTTTTACGGGTCAAATTCTAGTCAACGGGTCGAATTTTAGTCAAAGTCAAGGCGAAGCTGGAAATGAAAATCTGGACAGCGAGAAATTTCTTCTCGTAGTTTACATTTTTTTTTCCTCGGGGATGAAGGATTTTATTATTAGTAGCAAAAACCGACAATTTTCACTATTTTTTTTGGGATTTTAGGACGTTTATAGACGTAGCCTTAGTTACCGGGTCAAATTCTGGCCATGGGCGAAGCTGGAAATGAAAATTTGGGCAGCGAGAAATTTCTTCTCGTAGTTTTACATTTTTTTTTTCCTCGGGGATGAAGGATTTATTATTAGTAGCAAGAACCGACAATTTTCACAATTTTTTTTGGGATTTTAGGTCGTTTCTAGACGTAACCCTAGTTACCGGGTCAAATTCTAGTCATGGGCGAAGCTGGAAATGAAAATTTGGGCGGCGAGAACTTTCTTCTCGTAGTTTTACAAAAAAAAATGCTAAGAGCTCAGGATAAAGGATTTCTTAGTAGCAAAAAAACCGACAATTTTCACTATTTCGTAGGATTTTTCGGGTGGTAAAACAGGTCACTCTGGTCAGATCAACTTTGTCATTTAACTTATATACTCCGTACACAGTACTATATATCTATCTGATTTAATTGGCTATATTGGTTTTCAGATGGAACCTCGATGCTCAAAAACCACTTTCCAAAACCGAAAGTCTTCTCAAATGCACTATACACAATCGACATGGGTTCAAACGACATTATTCAATTGAACGAAAACTCACGCGATCACGCTAATAATTCTTTGCCCGAACTCGTTAACTACCTTTCCCAAGCTATAGAGGTAACTTTTCGCCATAATTTTTTTTCTTCTGTCGCATCATACAACGATTGTAGATATATTCTAATTTTGCGTAATTTATTTAATTTGTACGTCAGGAACTTCATCAACTCGGAGGCCGAAGGTTTTTAATACACAACATAGGTCCTCTCGGATGCTTACCAAACACTATAGAAACGTACAATAATTCCGACCCAGAAAAATTGGATGAAATCGGTTGTGTAAAATTCTACAACGATTTGGCTCGTGGGTTCAACCACTTACTCGAAGAAAAAGTGTCTAAACTCCGAACCAAGTTTCGAGACTCGTATATTTTCTACTTCGACATGTATTCCGCAAAATACTCCCTCACTAGGGACGCGAAACAACATGGTAATAATAATAAAAATAAATAAAAAATACTAAAAATCGTCTTTTTTTTACTAATTTTCGACCAATTTTTTTATGTACGCGGTTTTAGTGTTTTACCCGTGTTTTTTTTTTTGTTTCACCGTGTCAGGATTTACCGACCCTCTAGGGTACTGCTGCGAGGACTGCCGGAAGTACTACATCCCGTTATGGACGAGGCACGTATCAAACCAAACCGAGGTCTACAAAGCTTGCAACAACCCGTCGAAATACATAAGTTGGGACGGTTCACATTATACCGAGGCTGCGAATAATTTGATTGCTAATCGGATTTTCGACAAATTCGGCCCTTCTAATACTATATAAATTTGATCGGAAATGAAATTTCGATACTTCGTACAATCAATTGAAGTATTTTATCTATTTTATTGTCGATTTCGCTTGGTTTGTAAAATATTCACATCTTGAGATTCGTGATTAATTTAAAACGAGTTTTATCGTCTTTTTAATCTTATCGTAATTTAAATAAACAAAAAAAAACACACAAGAAGGTTCATTTTTTTTGTATTGAAAATTACTAAATTAGATTAAAATATTGGAAAATTGACATTTCACCTAATTTAAAACATGTAGATCAAGATCTTGCAATTCCCAATTGATGATCAAAGTTAAAAATTTAATTAAGATCTCAAAAATTACAAGAAAAATTAGGGATTAATCTCAAGGTATGTTTTACTGATTTCAACAGAATTAATTACTATAAATTCTTAATTCTTCCAATTTTATTGATTTTTGATGAAATTGTAAGGAACCCTTTTGTTATCAGCTGAAGAATTGAACTGGGTAGTGAATTGATTGAAATTTTCAGCTGTAAAGAAATAGGAAATGAGTGATTTCACATGTTGCACATAAGGTGTTTGATGAAATTCCTAACAGAGAAAAAAACTGTAAAAAAATCCTATATATATGATGATGAATTGGGTGGAGTTTGAGGGTATTAGTATGTCTAGAAACCGTCTTCGAGTGGCGGTGATTGCGGTTATTCTGGTAATTAGGTTGACAGTGTTCATCTCTGTGGGTCCAACCAGTAGAGGTGAACTTGGTTCAGTAAAACAATGTGGAATTCCTGCAATTTATAACTTTGGTGACTCTAATTCGGATACGGGTTCAGTTTCTGCTGCATTTGGTCGGGTACCGTCTCCGAATGGTGCTTCCTTCTTTGGGTATTCTTCTGGGAGGTACTGTGATGGCAGACTGATCATCGATTTCATTGGTAATTCATCGATTTTCATTGTTTTTTGATGCAGAAGGGTTTTGAATCGGTGTAAGACGACCTAGAAAACGGGTCAACTGGGTCGGGTCAGGCCACTTTTGGGTCAATATGAGTCGGGTTGGGTTCAGATGGAATTGGATCATTCTAAACTCGGGTTATTTCCGCCTTTTTGGGCCCTTTTTTCCCCATTTTTTTAGGGATATCTGTCAACTCGAATCTTCAGTTCTTGTGTCGATTCTGGTCGGGTGATGTATATAGAACGAGGTCGATTTTCATTTTTCAATGTTTTGGGGACAAAATCTCGTAAAAACCCATGTTTTTGCGCAATTGTAGTAATGATTTGTGTACCGTCTTTGATGTTTTTGCAGCGGAGAAGCTGAAACTGCCATACTTGAGTGCATTCTTAGATGCAATAGGAGCCAACTTTCAGCACGGGGCAGATTTCGCTGCAAGTGGAACGACAATTCAGCACGTCAATGGTGAACTCTATGGAAGCGGTCTGAATCCCTTCTCCCTTGATGTACAACTCCTGCAATTCGAATCCTTAAAAGAACGTGCCACCGAGCTATCCATCAAAGGTTTGCAATTTTTTTTTTCTTTGCCTTTTTAAAAGTGTAAGTGGAGCCCCTAAAAGTGTAAGTTGAGCTTTAAAGAAGTGTAAGTGGGGTTCGGACCGGATCCTAATTCTCTCTATATATATATAATCCGTCTTTTCTACATCGATTTATATAGTGTGTGATTTGCAGGCGATGATTTGGTAAAAGGCCAGTTGCCAAAACCCGATGAATTTTCAAAAGCCCTTTACATTTTTGATATCGGGCAAAACGACATTCATCATGCGTTAACAACCTCTACGACTGAGGATCAAACCCGTCAACTTATTCCTGAGCTCATTAACGTGTTCGCTTTGGCCTTAGAGGTACTTTCCACTTTCCCTGTGAACGTAATTTAGATAGACATGAGTAACTGAGTACGTGACGCTTTTTTTGTTGCAGACGCTGTATCGACAGGGAGCAAGGGTATTTTGGGTACACAATACGGGTCCTATCGGCTGTTTACCGTATATTCTGTCGAAAGATCCGCCTGCTGAAGGAAACGCTACTGATAATGCTGGTTGCATCAAGTCCTACAATGAGGTAGCTCAGGAGTTTAACAGGCAGCTAAAGACTCGAATCTCTGATCTACGGCTTCATCTTAATGATTCCGTTCTTGTTTATGTCGACGTTTACTCAGCCAAATACCGTCTCATCAGTGAAGCAATCAAACACGGTGAGACACTAAAACAGTAAAACCCGTTAACTTTCTTTTGTGTTAACTGAGCTGTAAAAACCGTTTTACTGACGAGTTTTGAATTTAGGTCGTAACCCGTTTGACCCGGCCTAACCTGAATTATATTTTTATAGAAAAACGAGTCGATTTGGCTAAAAAGGTCAAAAATATCAAACCCGAAAAGACCCGGCCCGACCCAAAGTCAACCCGAACCCAACCTGACCCGAACCCCAACCCGGTTGTTCATCGTTCATCGGACTGTATACTTGCAGACGAGTTTTGAATTTAGGTCGTAACCCGTTTGACCCGGCCTAACCCGGAACTAACCTGAATTATGTTTTTATAGAAAAACGAGTCGATTTGCCTAAAAAGGTCAAAAATAGCAAACCCAAATTCACCCGGCCCGACCCAAAGTCAACCCGATTTTTCTGTGGCCCAACCCGAAACCAACCTGACCCGAACCCCGACCCGATTGTTCATCAGACCGTATACTTGCAGACGTACTTGCAGAAGAGAAAGTGCATTATGTTGATACGAGTACGGTTTTCTGTGCAGGTTTCGTCGATCCACTAGGGTACTGTTGCAAACATTCCGAGAACACGAGTCTACATTGTTGGAGCAAAGAAACGATCAAAGCAACAGCGTGCAGTAATCCGAGTCAATACATAAGTTGGGACAGTATACATTATACTGAAGCTGCTAACAAATGGGTTGCAGACCGTATTGTCGATGGTTCCTTCTCCGATCCACCTCTTTCACTTACTAGCTTAATCTCGAAAGCCTGTCGATTTTGACAGTAACAACTAACAATACTTACAGGCCAAATTATCAAATGGGTAAAAAAAATGTGGCACTCAAGTGACGATTTTGCCATTTTTTTTTTACCAATTGTCCAAGAGTTTACAGAAAATCGAGTTTTGTGGAAGTTAGTTTTGCATTTGGAAATATATTTTGTCTTGTTTTTTTTTCCAGGTGAACATAATTTACTGAGCAGTGAGCAGTATATTGTTGTGATAGCTGAAAAAAAACAGTAAAAAAATACAGTAATTTTTTTACTACTCGTATCAGTTATCCAAGAGTTTACGGGAAAATCGAGTTTTGCATTTGGAGATATTTTTTTTTTGTTTTTTTGCAGGTGCACATAAATTTACTGAGCAGTGAGCAGTAAATTGTTGTGCATAACTGAAAATAAAAAATACAGTAAATATTTTATTTTCGGTTTTTACGGAAAAATCTAGTTTTGTGCAAGTCGGTTTTGCATTTTTTTTTTTTTTTTGTTTTCTGCAGGTGAGCATAAATTTACTGAGCAGGAGGCAGTAAATTGTTGTGCATAGTAAAAAAAAAAATTACTGTGAAAAAAAAAGCGACTCCGCTGGGGATCGAACCCAGAATCTCTGGTTTCGTAGACCAGCGCCTTATCCATTGGGCCACGGAGTCATTGTTGAAAATTACCCTTCTTTAAAAATATTTATCTTGTTAAACATAAAATGTTTGAATAGTTTTTTATCTACAAGACGGTTTGACGATAATTTTACTGTGAGACGTCTCGCATAAAAAGTGATTAGCTCTCGTTGTAAAATTATCATGAGACCATCTAATGTGAGTTTTTTTTTTTTTTTTTTTTTTTTTTGTTGGATTTTTTTTTTCTCGGTAAATTTCTGCAAGACGGTTTGACGATAATTTTAAGTAGAAAAATTAATTACGAGTATTATTTATTTATTTAATTTATTTTTCTTGTTCTATTTGTTAAATTAACGAAATTCGAATACAGATTTTTAAGTATAATTTTTTACGACTTTAAGTATGTATTCGACCATGATAATTTGGGATACTCAATAATTTAGCTTGTAGTACCACTCTTTTTAAGGGCACGAGTGATCATGACTACCACTATGCAACTTTTCAACAAAAAAAAAAAAAAAAAAAAAAAAAAAAAAACTATATATATATTTAACTGTATTATGAAACCGTCTCGCAGAAAGTTTAATCCAGGATAAATCATGAGTCATTGTACGAATTATGCGTACGTAAAATTATCATTAAATCCTCGTTAATCATGAGTCATTGATGAGTCGTTATTCGTTAATACCATAAAAAAAACACTAGCGAAAATATTTGTTTTAATGGTAACACGGATTTGTATAGATAATTATACTTCGTATTAGATATCATTGGATAAACTATAAAGATAATTGGATATACTCGTATATTAATTAACAAAATCGTTGTTTTTATAGTATTATCATAAGATATCGAAAATACAGAATAATATTTAAATTCCATTTTATCGTTAAAACAGATATTAATAGATTAATATTCTTATATGAAAAAAAAAAAAAAAAAAAAAAACTAGTTGGATAAACAACAACGATACTATCGTAATAATTATGATTAACACGTGTTCTAAGTATAATTACAGATACCGAAAATAGCCTAAATTCCCTTAATTATATTATTTTTCTTGATTTTTTTTTACAGAAATTAAAATCATTTACATTATCCATTAATTATTATCCATTATCCATTATTATTATTCATTGTTATTATTGGATAACTAATGGATAATATTATTGCCACCTAAAAAAAGTATGTTATTGTATTCCAACTCAATATACTCACAAATTAAATTGTATTATCCAGTCAGATAGTTTCACGTGTGAGTCAGCTCAATTTTGTAAAACAGATATAATTATCCAGTCAGATAATAAGACGGTTTTACACAATAACTAATGCAATACACTATATATATATATACAACCCTCACTTGAGCCACTCAACTCCATTATTATTTATACTACAAACCAAGCTCTATATTCTCAAAACAAAAAAAAAAATATTTTTTTTTAAAAAACTCTTTGATAATTTTAAAATTTTAATTAAATTATTATTATTATTATGAATATATTAATTGGTAGGTTAATATTATTATTACTAGTAATATTTACTAGTAATAATATTTATTGTAATAATGCAAAATTATTATTACAAGAAAAAGAATGCAAATTTCCTGCAATATTTAATTTTGGTGACTCGAATTCCGACACGGGTGGTTTGTCGGCCGCTTTTGGACAAGCCGGTGCCCCGGCCGGTGAGACGTTTTTTCACTCCCCTGCTGGTCGATATTCTGATGGTCGTCTCGTTGTCGATTTTATTGGTAATAGCTACTTAATATTATCTCCCTCTTTTACTTCTATTTTCATATATGAAAATACTATTACTGGACACACGTTAATATATTAATTAAATTCAGTACGTATTACATGGATAATTTTACGAGAAATTGTAATATTAACTCATATATATACTGTATTTAAATAACATTATTATGATTCTTGCTTTAATTAGTATATTAATATTATTGAGCATACGCTGGAAAAATTGTGGATAATATAACACGTTTATTTAGTAATAAGTTTATTAATTTGCTATATATTCTTCATTTTGGTCATTAGATTAAAATATTCTCGATAATTTAATATTGTTTTATCGAATTTTGTGTTATTGAAACATGCGACAGACAAAAAGTATCATCGTCCTCGTGACTTCCGAAATTATTTTTTAATATCTTCGTCGGACAAAGATATTATTTATTACTTTCGAAACGTATCCAATATATTACTATTATTATAAATTTATAACGAGTCAACTATTTTTATCCATTTAAACGGTAAAATAAAATAAAAATATTTATTATTACATCTTTAACTAGCTAACTAAAAAATAAAAAAAATATTCTTGAACACGTTATTATAACAATATAACGAATAATCCGTGTTTTCGATATCTTTAACATATTTATTTATTTGTGTGGATCTTGTCATTTTGCATGTTTATTATTGATAGTTAGGTCGGTCCACATTTTGGAATAATATCTCGTGAGTAGAGCAAACATTCACGGCTCATTTTACTTTTGTCCCTTTTTTTAAAAAATAAATAAATAAATATTTCTTTGTGAAATAAATAAATAATTTAATTACCTTTTATTTAATTAAATTACAAATGTATGATCAATTTATAAATTTCAAAATAAAAAATAAAACAATAATCGAGACATTTTTAGAAGAACGAGTAGTTTTAACGAGTAACGAAATTAGATTCTCGGATTTAACCTAAAAACAATAAAATAGTCTTACTCGTATGTTTTTAATTATTTAATCCCAAGTACAAGACGATATATTTTTTAATGTAAATTTCTTAATAATATTGATTTTTTTTTTTAATGTGTTGTTATTTTTCTATTAAAATGAACGTATAATTCATCCCAGAAAATACCAGCTTAAACGAGTAAATACAAAGTAAATTTTTTTTTTATATAAATTTCGTAATAATATTGATTTTTTAATACAGCTCAAAGTTTGGGACTACCGTACTTGAGTGCGTTCCTTGATTCTGTGGGGTCGAACTTTAGCCATGGAGCCAACTTTGCGACCGCCGGTTCGACCATTAGACCACAAAACACCACTCTACACCAAAGCGGGTTTAGCCCTATTTCCTTGAATGTTCAAAATTACGAGTTCAACGATTTCCACAGACGGTCCCAAATTTTCCGACAGAAAGGTAAATTCACTTTATCGTCACATTTTTCATTTCGACAGAATTCATGTTAAATAATGAGACGTGCTCACGAGAGAATTTTTTTTCTTTACAACAGGAGAAGTTTTCGAGAAATTGTTGCCAAAGGGAGAGTACTTTTCCGAGGCCTTGTATACATTCGATATAGGTCAAAACGACCTAACTGCCGGTTTATTTCTGAATATGTCGGTTGATCAAGTTAAAGACAACATTACCGACGTACTTAGTCAATTCTCGACTGTCATCAAGGTACACGTTATCTTATCTCTGTCAAAACCACTAGACCTGACGTTTTTCAATTCGAGTCTTCAATTCAGCTGTCGGATCAGCCAATCGGGCACTTTTTTCCCCCTTTCGAAAACCCTAATTTAAACCATCAAACTAATTTACATGTGTCCAAAATGTCCAATCATCGACTAGACGTTTTTCGATTTCGGGTCTTCAATTTAGCTGTCGGATCAGCCAATCGGGCACTTTTTTCCCCCTTTCGAAAACCCTAATTTAAACCATCAAACTAATTTACATGTGTCCAAAATATCCAATCATCTGTTCCATCTCGTGTCCCACAGAACATTCACGATCAAGGAGGACGATACTTTTGGATACACAATACCGGCCCAGTCGGGTGTCTACCATACGTAATGGACCGGTTACTAATAAAAGCAAGTCAAGTGGACCGGATCGGGTGTGCCGATCCATTCAACCAATTGGCCCAATACTTTAACGTAAGGTTAAATCAAACCGTGGTCCAATTAAGGAAAGAGTTACCCAATGCTTCCTTCACTTATGTTGATGTTTACAAGGTCAAATATGACCTTCTTACCCATGCTAGGAAATATGGTATGTCAATTTTTTTTTTTTTTTTTTAACGGTTTTCAAGATGTTATTCTGATGACTCGTTCTCGTACGTTTTTGTTAATATATATTTCGATTCATCTAATTCAATTAAAATTATTAATTTGGTTTTTCACGGTCTATGAACAGATGATCGAACCGTTCTTTCATCTCGTTTTTTATTTCTCCGTCTATTATTTATTTCCCGATATTATTATAATTTTTCGAAATCTTGTAATTTTTTTTTTAAATTATTAATTTGACTCTTTATAGTTTATAGCATGCTTGAATATAAAAAGTTGATGGGTATGTATTTACAAATCTAGGACCATAACCTTTTGGACCAAAAGTAATGACTTTTCTAAATGATCATCATTCATTCCACTATTCCTACTTTCGAGTAAATCTACCAAGAAATCGTCTTTTGTTAAATTAGTGGAAAAAAAATACACAAAAAGATTACAAAAATTACGTTAAATTAGTAAAATTTCATTAACGTTAATGAGAGATCGTCTCTTCTTAGTTGCTGTACTTAGTACCTCGTTAACAAATGACTGTTCAACCAATTAAAGCACTTATATACCTAAAATCCAATGCTGTAAACACCTGTAAAACCGTCTTACTCTGCACAATTAATTAATTATCGTAATTTAATCTACTAATTAATTTGTTTTCACATTTTGATTTAGGATTTAGGAACTCATTAACGTTAACTAGAGATCTGCGGTACTTTAGTACCTCATTTACAAATAATTGTTCCACCAATTAAAACACTTATATGCCTAAAATCTAATGCTGTAAACACCTGTAAAACCGTCTTACTCTGCATAATTAATTAATTAATTAATTATCGTAATTTAATTTACACTAATTAATTTTTTTTCACATTTTGATATAGGATTTGGGAACCCATTAAGGGCATGTTGTGGGCATGGAGGAAAATATAACTATAACCCTAAAGTTGGTTGTGGAGGGAAGGTTACTATTAAGGGCAAAGAGATCTTAATTGGTAAGTCATGTAAAGACCCTTCTAAGGTTATCATTTGGGATGGTGTTCATTACACCGAGGCCGCTAACAAATGGATATTCGACCGGATTGTAGACGGGTCGTATTCGGATCCTCGTCTTCCTTTGAACATGGCTTGCTATCGAAGTACAGATTAGTTGCTGAAGATGTTATCGCATAGTGGTTAAAAGTTCAGATTAGTAGTTTTATTATGATGTGTGTAAGAAGTTCGGTATTCTATGAGACGGTTTCTCTTTTGTATAAATAACACAATTGTTGAATTTATAGTAAAGAATATGTTGTTTTTCTGTTGAAGGATCGTTTTTGACTTTTTTCAGTGTGAAATGGTTTTTGTATCCATGTATCATAACTTGCGCAAACATGCAATCCCAATTACGAGTATAAAAGGAAGTATTAGGGCTGATTTAGCAACATTATTGCTGCACCCGTGCATCGTACGGGCAACAACACTAGTTTATAGTAAAGAATATTATGTTGTTTTTTTATGTTAAATGATCGTTTTTCAATGTGAAACCGTTTTTGTTGTTTGTTTAGAGGAAGAAAAATCCGTTATATATATATGCCCCTCATCAACCGAGCCTAACCTATATCGATCAACTCGTCCCCCCTTGTGTGCCGGTCATAGTCCCGGGTGGCCAAATTCATTCGGTGTAGTCAACTGGATAAAGTTCAAGTCGCTGTCAACTTTGGATGAGGTTTCCATTTCAGATCATTTTCAAGATTGTTATTTTCAAAAAAATTCAAGTATACAGACTCGTTTCCTAAAATAAAAATTATGATCATCCAAATTAGGTCAGATAACTTGAGTTACGGATCAAACTCGACTGCATCGAGTCAAGTTATCCGAGTCTATCAGTTTTACCAGATCTTAATTAACGTCTAATAAAAATATCAAGCTTTTTCTAAAATATTTATTTCCACGTTAATCAAATCCACCGATAATATACTTTATACGACCACACGTTATAATTTTTTTTTTTTTTTTTTTTTTGGGATTCGAACCTGAGACCTACTGTTCCAGAGCACCTAGCCTTACCCACTAGGCTAAGACATCTTCGGTACGTTATAATTTTACGACAGATATAAATACAATCACACTCATATACAAAAAAAACAAATTCAAAATGAACACTATCACTATTCTACCGACACTTACTATAATACTTATCGTCTTATTACCGTCGACGCTTTACTTCAGACTGTCAGAATCGCAGACCGTCGCTGTAAAAGCGGCGGAATGCGATTTTCCAGCGATATTCAACTTCGGAGACTCGAATTCCGACACTGGCGGTCTAACCGCTATTTACGGTCCGGCTCACCCTCCTAATGGTGAAACCTTCTTCGGCGGTTCGGCCGGCCGGTTTTGTGATGGTCGCCTTGTTATCGATTTTCTTGGTAATTTCGATTTCGATTACGATTTTGATTTTGATTTTTTGTTGAGTTATTTAGTTTATTGGATTAGTTTGATTGATTTGTTGAAAATTATGAATTTTTGATACGATGTTTGAGTTATATTGATCGTTAAATTCGGTTAATACGACATGCAACGATCTTATTTGAGTCGACAGAGTGTTTCGCTTTGATTGAGCCGATTTTGATTTATTGAATAGTTGAAATTTGTTGAAAATTTTGAATTATTGATACGATCGTTGACTTATATTGATCGTTAAATTCAGTTGATATGACGTACAACGATCTTATTGTGACGAACTTTTGTCGGGTTTTTCGTGATAATGGGTCGAGTCGAAAAAATCGATTAGAGGTGAATTGAATTGAATTTCAAAAATTTGTTCTAATATTGAATTTTTGATACGATCGTTGACTTATATGGATCGTTAAATTAGGTTAATACGACATATAACGATCTTATTTGTATAAATTCGGAAGCTTTGACTAAGCGGATTTTGATTTGTTGAAAATTTCGAAAATTTGTTCTAATTTGATTTGTTCTTACTGTGATGAACTTTTGTCGGGTTTTTGTGATAATGGGTCGAGTTGAAAAAATCAATTTGAGTTGAATTGAATTGGTCGTGAATTGTCTCGTCTCGTGATTTTTGATTTGCAGCTGGAAGTTTAGGATTACCGTATCTGAATGCATACTTGAGCTCAGTTGGATCAAACTTCAGTCATGGAGTTAATTTCGCGACAGCTGGTTCGACAGTCCGACCTCAAAACACGACTAAAACGCAAAGTGGGTATAGTCCTATTTCGTTAGATGTACAGTTTGCTGAATTCTCTGAGTTTCGAACGTCTTCTCAAGTTGTTCGCAGTCGAGGTAATAATGTAATACTGTGTGCATTACTGAAGCATTTTACTGTCTGCAACTGTCGGATTCATGTCTGTGTCGATACAATTACTGAACAGTGAACTTATGCCACAGCATTACTGATACTGATGCATGTAACAACTGTTTGCAACTGTCGCCTGTCCGATTCTTGTCTTTGTTGATAGAATTGCTGAAAACGGTCTTGCGGTGAACTGATGTCGTCGTAGCATTACTGATACTGATGCATGTAACATTATGTTACTTATACTGTCTGCAACTGTCGGATTCATGTCTATGTAATAAACATTGCATTACTGAAGCATTTTACAGTATGTTACTATTACTGTCTGCAACTGTCGGACTTGGATTCATGTTTATGTCGATATAACTACTGAAAACGGTCGTACAGTGAACTGATGTCATAGCATTACTGATGCATGTAACATTATGTTACTGATACTGTCTGCAACTGTCGGATTCGTGTCTATGTAATAAGCATTGCATTACTGAAGCATTTTACAGCATGTTACTATTACTGTGTGCAACTGTCAGACTCGGATTCATGTTTATGTCGATATAACTACTGAAAACAGGCTTACCGTGAACTGATGTCATAGCATTACAGATACTGATGACTGTTTGCGACTTTCAGATTCATGTCCATGTCGATATAACTACTGAAAACAGTCGTACAGTGAACTGATGTCATAGCATTACTGATACAGATGCATGTAACATTATTTTGCTGATACTGTCTGCAACTGTCGGATTCATGTCAATGTAATAAGCATTACTGACTGTAAGTGTCGGATTCGTGTCTTACCCATGCAGTCAGACTCTCTGAAAATGTCGGATTCATCCCTAATTCCCTATATATAATGTCATACCTCGATTTGCTTCGATTTCTTATACTGTCTGTTTCCTTACGATTCAGGAGGAGTTTTTGAGAGTCTATTACCAAAGGAAGAGTACTTTACTAATGCTCTATACACCTTTGACATCGGCCAAAACGACCTCACCGCTGGTTACAAACTAAACATGACGACCGACCAAGTCAAGGCCTTGGTTCCCGACGTCATTTCACAGCTGGCCAAAGTCATAAAGGTATAATAACCCAACCCGTATTCTCCCCCGACCCGTATTCTACCCCAACCCGTATTCTGACCTGACCCGTTTGAAAACTGCAGGGTGTGTATGCACAAGGAGGAAGGAGATTCTGGGTGCACAACACGGGGCCAGTCGGATGCCTCGCCTACATATTGGCCGTGTATCCGCTCACCCACGAGCAACTCGACAAGTTTGGGTGCGCGATCCCGTTCAACGAGGCGGCTCAATTCTATAATGTTAAGCTTAAGGAAACTGTAGATCAGCTCAGAAAGGAACTTCCTTTGGCTTCATTCACCTATGTGGATGTCTACTCTATCAAGTATACTCTCATCACTCATGCCAAAGAATTCGGTAAGTTTACGAGTTTTACGAGTCGAAATTTAAATTAAGATTATGAATAAATCGTCGTAAAGTGTCTATGTTGACGATATAACCGTTTTTAGAGCTAAAACGGGTCAAATAGATATCATCTGAATAAAGTCATAAGCCATGTTAGCATCTTGTCTAGGGAGTCGGGACCCGTTTTTAAACGGGTTATGATGTTCATCTAAAGTAAAACTAAAACGATGAATTCTTTGCAAAATTGTAGGATGGATATAACCGTTTTTACAACTAAAACGGGTCAAATAGATACCATCTGAATGAAGTCATAAGCCATGTTGGCATGTTGTCTAGAGAGTCGGGACCCGCTTTTAAACGGGTTATGATGTTTGTCCAAAGTAAAACTAGCGGTACGATGAATTCTTTGCGAAATGGTAGGATGGATATAACCGTTTTTACAGCTAAAACGGGTCAAATAGATAGCATCTGAATAAACTCATAAGCCATGTTAGCATGGCATGTTGTCTAGGGAGTCGGGACCCGTTTTTAAACGGGTTATGATTTCGTCCTAAGTAAAACTAACAAAACAATGAATTCTTTGCGAAATGGTAGGATGGAATGATGGATATAACCGTTTTTGCAGCTAAAACGGGTCAAATAGATATCATCCGAATAAAATCAAAAGACATGATATGTTAAGCATATTGTCTAGGGAGTCAGGACCCGTTTGTAAACGGGTTATGATGTTCGTCATAACTAAGACTAACGGAACAATGATTTTTCCCGAAATGGTAGGATGGGTATAACCGTTTTTACAACTAAAACGGGTCAAATAGATATCATCTGAATAATTGTCTAGGGAGTCGGGACCCGTTTTGAAACGGGTTATGATGTTTGTCCAAAGTAAGACTAACCCGAACGATGATTTTTTCCGAAATGGTAGGATTCGAGGAGCCGTTAGTAGCATGTTGTGGGCACGGAGGAAAATACAACTTCGACAATACAAAGCGATGCGGATTCACAAAAATCGTAGATGGCAAAGAGATTGTGATTGCAAATTCGTGTAAAGATCCATCAAAGAAGGTGATTTGGGACGGGATTCATTACACCGAGGCCGCTAACAAATGGATACTCAATCGGATTCTTAACAATGTCTCGTATTTAGACCCGCCCGTTTGTTTAAACCGGGCTTGTCGTGTATCGGGTCACCTTTGAAAATGTCATTGGAGATCGTTAATGGGCCGAGTTCAATGGAATGTCTTGAAAATTAACTAAACTGAACGAAACTAAACAGGACTTCTGAAACCGAGTTTGAGAAAGATCTCAATTATTTTCGCCAGGGTGTTAATAAAACATGACGAAAGCGACTCTTTGGCAAATCGTAAGGATAAGATTTCGTCGACAAAAGTGAGTAATCGCCATATTAAAGGCACTCTTTCAAGACATAGATGTCAAAAAAATTGTAATGCAACTAAGTGCGCTCTTCGTTGAACCAAAAAAAAAATCAAAGCTTTAACCGAATGATCGTGATTTTGACTTTTACCGTGACAAAAAACATTATTTTGACTCGATTTTTTTCCATTTATATTATTTTTTGCCGTTCATAAATATTTTTTTTAAAAGCTTTTGTTTTTGAATGATGACGAAATTATTACTATGACGATAAATAAAATATTTTGCATCATATTAACACGCGAAAATAAACATTATTTTTACTCGATTTTTTTTCATTTATAATATTTGTTGACCGTTCATAAATATATTTTTTAAGAGTTTTTTTAATGATGACGAAATTATTACTATGAAGATAAATAAAATATTTTGCATCATATTATTACGTGAAAATTGATTTGATTTCTCAATAATTTAATGAAAAATCGTCTTTCTATCGATTTTTTTTTTGTTTTTAGTTTTTTATGACCATGCGAATTCAATAATTTGTTTTCCAAAAACAGGAAAAATCAATCATTAATTACATCGATTTATATTGTGGGGATGAATATAACAACCCATCAACTACCACTACCTACATTATTTATAATATCAACTTCATACATAATATATATACATACAATGAGATACTAATAATAAGATGCAAATATTATCGACTGGTCTTCCTTAAAACCGTCTTTATAATTTATTTATTTATCAAAAAAAAAATTATAGAAATGAATTTTTTAGTGACATCTGCTCTAACGACGATTCTGGTATTTTTGCTGATAACTCCTGAATTATGTTCTGGACGTTCAATAATATCGCAAAGAGTTAGTGATAATGAAGCTCAAGAATGCGAGTTTCAAGCAATCTTCAACTTCGGCGACTCAAACTCCGACACTGGCGGCTTGGCCGCTCTTTACGGTCCACCACGCCCGCCTAATGGAGAAACATTCTTTGGTCGCTCTGCCGGCCGGTTCTGTGATGGCCGCCTCATCATCGATTTCCTAGGTATTCTAATAACATTACATGAAATATTTTCGAATAAAGTTATTTTTTTTAAAAAAAATATTAAAAAATCGTCGGTCTTTTGAGGGCCCATTTTGCAATTTTTTTGTAAGACTGCCTTACACGAAAATCAAAATTTTGCGATTTATTCATAAATTTTAAGTTTTTTTTTTTTTTTTTTTTTTTTCGTGCAGCTGAAAGTTTGGGATTGCCATATTTAAGTGCATACCTAAACTCACTTGGATCAAACTTTAGCCATGGAGCCAATTTCGCAACTGCGGGTTCAACGGTCCGACCTCAAACCACCACCATAAAAGATGGTAGCCCGATTTCTCTAAACATACAATCTGCAGAATTTTCTGCATTTCAGAAAACATCTCAAATAATTCGTCGTCAAGGTAATAAAATAAAATTAATTAATGACAAATTTAACATTATTGACTTATTGCATTATTACTTTTACTAGGCCCCAACTAATATTAATATGACTATATTAGTTACAACTTGCAAAAAAAAAAAAAAAAAAGTCACAACTTGTAAGTATTTTATTTTATATTTATATATTTCGTGATCACAAATTCATAATGTATTATCGTGTTGATATGTAAATTAATTAACTATATACGTATATTATTTTCTAGTAACATTTAGTCGTCTTATTTTATTAAAGTTGCACATTATTTGTGATTTTGAACAGATATGTACATTGAAATAAATTAACAATTATCAACATTATAATATTTTATTCTTTAAAAAAAATTATAGACATAATTATGTTATTTTGACCCTAAAAATTTGATCAGCTTTACTTTATAGAATTAATTAATTTAATTAAAGTTGTACATTATTCGTGATTTTAAACAGATTTGTACATTGAAATAAAATTTTACTCAACAACAATTATCAACATTATAATCTTATATATTTTTTTTAAAAATAATAATAGTTTTTTTATAGACATAATTATGTTATTTTGACCCTAAAAAAGTGATCAACTTTGATTTATAGAATTAATTAATTTAATTAATTTTGTTATAATGATGTAGGGGGTATTTTTGAGGATTTGATGCCAAAGGAAGAATACTTTGGTAGTGCTTTATACACATTTGACATTGGCCAAAATGACCTCACTTTGGCTGGTTACAAACTCAACATGTCTAGTGACCAGGTTAAGGCTATTGTTCCAGATGTCGTCTCTCGGTTGGCTAAAGTCGTAAGGGTATGATCGTCAATTCCTTTTTCGTAATTTATATTAATTTACGAAAACACAAGAAAATGGATAAACCATATCAAATTTCATTGAGGTGAGACTGACGGGATTTGAATTCAGATTATCATCACTTTTTCTGATTCCTGATTCGTCGACTTTGGTGTAAAGGGAGTCAGAGAGCTGGCAAATCGGACGTGCCGGACCCGTGCTTCATGCCCGTCCAGCCCGGCTCAGTCGTGCCGGGCCGTGCCTGGCTCTGAGAACATGCGCCGAGACACAGTTCCTAACTCGGCCCCGGTAGTGCCTAAGTCGTGTCGGGCCGTCGTGCACTCGTGCCCGACCAAATTTTCGGGATTTTTTCATTTTTTTAGAATTTAGAGTCGTACCGGCCCAACCGAGCCTCGTGTCGGGCCGTGCCCAGGCACATACTTTTCTTCAAATTGGCGCCGCGGCCCAACTTGGGACCGCTCGTGTCGGGCCAGATCGTGCTTATTTTCGTGCCGGGCCGGGTCGTGCTTATTTTCGTGCCGGACCGGACCACCGAGATGGGCCCGACCCGGTTTGCCAGCTCTACTTGGACTGAACTAGACTAACCTGTCCATTCAGGCTCAGTTATTTTCAAAATTAAACTAGTTGACGTCTGCATTGCTTTGCTTTGCGCTACAGAGTGTGTATGCATTAGGTGGAAGGACATTTTGGGTCCATAACATAGGCCCAATGGGCTGTCTTCCTTACATGTTGGACGACTCGAGTCTCACGGTTGACCTAGTCGACAAGTTTGGGTGCGCGATCCCGTTCAACGAGGTGGCCCAATTCTATAACACGAAGCTCAAGGAGACTGTAGATCTGCTTCAGATAGAACTTGCCTCGGCTGCTTTCACTTATGTTGATGTCTACTCTGTTAAGTACACCCTTATTGCACGTGCCGAGGAATTTGGTAAGTCGATGTATTTTTTTTAAAATTACGTGTTTTATGTTTTTAAAGTCGAATTTATAAAATATTGTCCTTGATTATATCTTTTTTTTATTGTCAACGGTAAAAACAAGAATTATTCAAAATGCGCTCATGGAATATACAGCCATCTATGCGCGAAACCATGGATTATGGCTCTGTTCTTTTGAACTGAAACTGACTAAACTTAACTTAACTGAACTTAATTTAACTGAAACTGACTGAAATATAGAGACAAAATATGTCTCATAGAGCTGAACTGAACTGAAACTGTCTGAATATAAGTCCAAAAGAACATGGCCTATATCTAGTTAAAATTGTAAAATTTACTCATAATATTAACATATTGACGTTCGTTATACAAAATGACAGGATTCGAGGAACCTCTAGGAACGTGTTGTGGCACCGGAGGAGGGAAATACAACTTCGACAATTCAATGAGATGCGGAAGTACAAAGATCGTCGATGGCAAAAAAATTGTGGTCGCAAACTCGTGCAAGAATCCGTCGGTGAAAGTGATTTGGGACGGGATCCATTACACCGAGGCCGCTAATAAATGGATA
Source organism: Agrostemma githago (assembly GCA_958450325.1). Lineage (NCBI taxonomy): Eukaryota > Viridiplantae > Streptophyta > Magnoliopsida > Caryophyllales > Caryophyllaceae > Agrostemma > Agrostemma githago. The sequence goes on from OY288260.1 coordinate 675,007, forward strand.
TTCGACCAAATTCGAAATAACGTCTCTTATTCTGACCCGCCCATTCCTTTAAAACGGGCTTGTCGTGTATTTGGTGAATCGTCACCTGATAAGATTGTCTCATGGTAAAATCGAAGCAATAATAAAGTTTGGCAATGTCTTGTATTTTAATACAGAGTAAAAAATAAACAAATCGAGACGGAGTATTTATGTCTTCTGTAACCCTTTATTTTATTTTTATGAATATTATTTGACCCGATAATTAGACATGACATACGGGCCAACTTGGTCAAATCAGCTTTAGTCGGGCCACATTCCGTTCAGAAAAAATCGAGTTGACTTCAGCCCAAGTCAGACTTGGTTATTTCGGATTCAGTCATTTTCGAGTTTGTTATTTTCATTTTTTTTTTGCAGGGATATCGACATGCCTGCTATAATAACATTCGAGTCAGTTCCAAATCAAGACGAACTAATCCAAATTATGAATCAAACTTGGATCTTCAATTCGAATATCTGATCAAATTCTTCGGATCAGATCAGTTTTGTCAAATCTACTCGTAAACTCCAGATTAGCTTTTCCAAACGGTGCCAAAAAAAACTCAGACATTTGTTGTACTATTGAGTGTTACAAGTACAAGTGTACAACTTACACTAAAAAAAAATTACACAAATTTTAACAGATCATTCGTATTATTATAACAGATCAAATATTTATCCATTTAGATAAATTAAAAACAAAAAAATCATTATATTCGAGAAACAATGATTTATCCTTATCTAAATAAATGAATATTATCTAATATTTTGACCCGTTTTAATATTATAACAGATATTCCGTCACAAGAAAGACTGACCGAAGAATTTATCAACCAACAACAACCACCATTTTTACTCCTATAAATACATATAATGTCTCCTATCACACAAGTTTTAACTTATAAAATTAAATTGCTTAAAAAAAAAACTTTAAATTAAATTAATAAATTAAACCTCCTTTTTTTATATAAAAAAAATATTAAGTACAATTATTAATTTATTATCATATTTGTGTTTATTTAATTAATATTGTGCAAAATTAACTTAAAATTAATAAACTAAACCCCTTTTTTTTTATAAAAAAAATATTAAGTATAATTATTAATTTATTATCATATTTAATTTGTGTTTAGTTAATTAATATTGTGCAAAATGAAATATTTTGCAATTAGTATAACTTTAATTACGATATTTCTAGTATGTTTAGGACGTTCAGGTTTTGGTTCAGATGACGGTCCATTATTATTAGGAAAACTAGAAAAAGGTAATTATCCGGCTATGTTTCATTTTGGTGACTCGCATTCGGATACGGGTGCGTATTCGGCTGTATTCGGTCGGGCTACTTACCCGTGTGGGATGACCTTTTTTGGTAAACCGACCGGCCGGTTCTGTGACGGTCGCGTTTTCCTTGATTTCATTGGTATGTCATTCCCTACTGTTATTTTCTGAGACTTACTGTCCAGATTACCTAATTTAATTTTATTTTTTTTAAAACTTTATTTATTTTGTACTCCCTATGATTGTTTTTTTTTTTTACCGAAGATGTCTTAGCCTAGTGGTTAGGACTAGGTGTTCTGGGACAGTAGGTCTCAGGTTCGAATCCCCCCCTCTTCCTATATTTTAATGCGACTAAGTGCGTTCTTCGATAGACCAAAAAAAAAAAATTATATTAATTAAATGAGAAAAAGTGACGTGAAAAAGTAGTAGAGATAAATATTATATTAATTAATGAGTAGAGTAGTGACAAACTTTCCTTAAATAGAAATAGGGAAGAAAATCAAATTCAGCCCAATAAGAAAATAGGGAAGAAAATAGACAATCGGGGGAATATAAAGAAAATCTTAAAAAAAAAATCAATATATGATTTTTTATTTATTTATTTATTTATTTTTTATATATGTTTAGTTATATTTTGTGTAAAATAATGTTTGTATTAATTAATTTTAATGTTTTTGATATTTTGGAAAAATTAGAGCAATTTATTATAATTAATTATTATTATTACTCTTTTTTTCTCAGTAATTTGTTCATCTTTAATTTGATTAAAACGTGTATACTCACAGAATAAAAAAAAAATAAAAAAAAATACCGAAGATGTCTTAACGTACCGGTTAAGACTACCGATACCTATGACAATTGTAATGCGACTAAGCACGCTCTTCATTGAACAAAAAAAAGACTTGACACAGAGCGAATAAATAATACTCCGTATTTATTTTAATATATTTTTAATATTTTTAACATTAAAAATATTACTTAATTAGATTAGGTAAACTCTATTAAAATCACTAATAATTATATTTAATATTTTTAATTATAGACTAATAATTATATTTAATATTTTTAATTATAGACTAATAATTATATTTAATATTTTTTGATTATAGTTTTTTTTTTTTTTGATGAACGAGGGAACCCGCAGCCGCTACCTTTTTGGTGCGCTCTGGGTAAACCCTCGGGTGTACGCATAGCCTGCAAACCACGCACACCAAGGTAAACCGCCCGTGGGCGACAGGCTCGAAGTCTAGAGGCATAGTCTCAAGCCATACAACTCCCACAAGTTCGCGCTTGCAGGGGCTTGAACCTGAGACCCTTGGGCCGATGACCACAAGTTGATTATAGTGTTTTTTTTAATGCATGCATGCAGCGGAAAAGCTAGGATTGCCATACGTGAATGCGTATCTAGATGCAATGTCAGAAGATTTCAAGCACGGTGCAAATTTTGCTATGGCCGCGGCTTCACTTAGGCCCGTTGATGCGAAACTATATGGACGCGGGTCGACTCCGATTTCTGTCGATTTACAACTCGTACAATTTCAAGAATTCAAAGATCGTGTCGAAGAATTATATAAACAAGGTCGTTGTTACTTATACTCGTATTAATTATTATCCTTCTGTTTTGTTAAAATAACTTTGACTGTCGATAAGGGCTCGTTTGTTTACCCATCTAATTACCGGGAAGTGCAAGATCCCCGGAAGTGCATTTTTAGGGAGTTGTTTGGTTGCCCACTTCATGGGAATTGCAACTTCACGGAAATTGTCACTTCCTTCATAATGGGGAAGTTAGGCCCTGTTCTTTTCGGCTGAAACAGGGCTGAGCTGAGCTGAGCTGGTCTGATAGGAGCTGGGCTGGTCTGATAGAAGCTGAGCTGGTCTGATAGAAGCTGAGCTGAGCTGAGCTGAATTAAAAGAAGCTGAAACTAATATTATCTACTTATATAAATTATCTAAAAGAAGCTGAAAATATTTGAGCTGAGTTTATAGGAGCTGGGCTGAGCTGATAAGAGCTGGGCTGAGCCGATAGAAGCCGAGCTGGTCTGAAACAGACTGAAAATAAGCCGAAAAGAACAGAGCCTTACTCACCCAGCCCCCTGGTGGGTAGAACTTCCTGCATGAAATCATTTCCCACCACCAAACAATATTTTTGTAATTACCATCAAATACAAATTCACGGTAACTTCATCTTCACATGGTGAACCAAACGAGCCCTAAGTGTACTCTCAACAATGATCTCGTAAAAGAAATCAACTAGAAAAAAAAAATCACTTACGTAATTCGTCATTATTAAAAAAAAAATGTTATAGGCAGTCAAAATTTATTTCAACAATTTCAAATATTCAAAGTTATCGACTCTCCATAATTTTTGTGATTATGTAACGTGACAATGATTTGTGAAATTGGTTTTCAGATGGAACTTCAGCGAATAAAAACCGGTTTCCTAACCCCGGAGACATTTCAAAGGCGCTATATACAATTGAAACCGGAGGAAATGACCTAGGGCTTTTGACTTCTGTGAATTCGGAGGATCGAGCAATTAAATTCATACCGGAATTGATAAACTACTTCGCATTTGTTATAGAGGTAAATCCAAGTTCACGTAATTTGGTAAAAGACGGTCTGATCTCTCACTAATTTTCGTAATTATATTTTTTGTAACCCTTTTATTTATTTATTTTTCTAAAATTATATATATATATTTTACATTAATTTAATTTATTTTTTTAGGAACTACGAAATTTGATAAAAGACAATCTGATCTCTCACTATTTGACTATTTCTCGTATTTACCTATATTTTTTTTTTATCTTTAGTAACCCTTTTATTTTTTTAAATTTTCTAAAATTTTATATATATTTGAAAATAATTTATTCACTTGTTTTGATATAATTAATTTCATTTAATTTTTTTTTTTTTTTTTTTCAGGAATTACACAAACTAGGAGCACGAAATTTCTTGATACACAATATAGGTCCAACCGGTTGTTTACCACAATTTGTAGAATTGTTCGTTTCAAACCCGGAAAAATTAGATGAAATCGGTTGTGTAAAAAAATACAACAATGTGGTTAAAGAATTCAACCGACTATTACTCGAGAAATTGTCTCAACTACGAATAAAGCTTAAAGACTCGTCCCTTTTTCACCTTGATATGTACTCGGGACGGTACGAGTTATTTCAAGACGCAGAAAAATACGGTAAATAAATCCTCGTAATTTTGACCAATTTTTTATAATAACGATAATCTGTCACAAAGAACACTAACTTATACCGATTATATTTTCTGTGGTTTTAAATTTTTAATAGGTTTTATCGACCCACATGGATATTGTTGCAAGGATTGCAAATCGTTTTTCATTCCGATATGGATGAGGAGAATATCAAACAGCGTCGCTTCATACAAATTTTGTGACGATCCATCTAAATATATAAGTTGGGACGGTTCACATTATACCGACGCAGCAAATCTTTGGCTCGCTAACCGAATTTTCAACGACACTCTTCATGACGTGTCTAAGTAATTTTTAGTCGATCTCGTGTAAAACTGTTCAATCGATCTTAAATTATCGTTAATGACAGATCTCTCGCATAATGGTGATCGGTCAGATCCTTGTAATCGTGTTTACTTTTTGCTTTCTAAATAGTGAGAGACGGTCGCGTGTCTAATAAATTTTAGTTAGTCTCGTGTAATATAAAACTGTTAATTTATGTACAACGACTCAATAATATGCAATTTTATTCGAGATGAATAATAATTTGTACGAATTATAACAAGATCGATCAGTCGATCTTCTTCGATAATTTAATTTTTGCTAATAATTTGTGTTAATATAAAAATTTATTATGTGTGAGACACTCGATCTCGCACTGTGAAACGACAATCATTTTCTATAAAATAGGTAATTAATTTATAATAATACGGAGTGAATAAATGAATCGTCGTTTTACAAAAAAATTAGGTCGTTTCACACGTGAGATCATCTTATATTAAGCTCAAAAATCAACGTTAGCATAGAATTAAACCTCGACTTGAGACTAAAATAAACCAGCGAGGTTCCCTCGTCAAAATTATTAAAATATTATTCCATAATATTTATACTATATATATACATTATTTATTTGAAATAATAATTAATTTTTTTTTTATTGATTTTAATAATTAAATTACAAAAATAATTAAATAAATAAATTTTATACTCTTTTAATACTCGTAATAAAATACGAGCATTTATAAACAATACGAAGTACAAAGTATATTTTTCACAATTGTTTTATTGTAAATACGGTAATTACATTAATACGGAGTATTCAATAAGATTAATATCAAAAAATATTAATAAGTCCTCTTCTTTTGAAGAGTTTCGTTCCCATCAATTGATGGGTTTCGCTCTCTCTTTTAAGAGAGATGTTGAATCTACGATAGCGAAGAGGACGCGGAAGATCAGTACCACAATCGTTCATCATATGATATCTCAATTTATGTCAGATTGACGGCTACAATCTATCAGGTTAGACGAAATCGATTCTCTTCAAAACCTTGGAAGATCCAAAGACCCTCTTGTGAAAAGCTGTATAATTAAACAACGATATATTGAAAGAGGATGTGTAGAGGCGGAGATCAAAATCTTAGTGAGAGATCTTTGTTTTGATGGGAATTTATTTTACTCAAATTTTGTAGTATTGTACCCGTTTAATTTCGATATAAGCTGTAGATGTCGTATGACCTTTTATTAATGAAATGATCTTTTCGCTCAAAAAATATCAAAAAATATACTCGTATTTTCCAACCGAACTCGACCCGACTTAATATAATACGATCCAAAATCCTAACCGGGTATGATAAAATCCGAATTCTGAACCCGATAGGACTCGACCCGACCCGACCCGTTGAGAAGGTCAAGTTTTCCACTCTTCTTCACTCACTTCACTCCACTCCCACTCCACTGAAATCTAGCAACTGTCTGAAAAACCCTAATTTTTCCCCCAATTTCTCCGATTCTTCATCTCAAAAATCCCCAAAAATGGGATCAGTATCCCTAAAAATTGGGGATGGAACCGCCAGATTCAAGCGATCTTCAATCTGTTCATCAGCAGTAAACCTAATCATGTTATTCTCAGTCGTCACTACAAATCTCTTCGCTCTTTACGCTTTCACTTACAACAATCAAATCAACAATAACCCAGTTCATCACACAAATTTGATCACAGAAAAAGTATCGGAAATCATGAAAGAAATCGAAGTTTCCCAGAAAAAGTTGTCGCAAATGGAGCACGATCTTCTGGGTTACGAAACAATCGACATTTCCGCCATTAATACACCTCCAGAGCTCAAGAGCTTCCTTCAGCGACACGCATTACCGTTGGGGAAGGATTCAAGGTCCGGGATCACGGAAATGACTGCTTCAATCGGCCATAGTTGTGCTAAATCGAGTGAATTAATGTCGCAATTTATGAATTACAAACCCCATGGAAATTGTCCAATTGATTCTTCCGCCATTGCTGAAAAGCTTATCTCACGAGGGTGCGAGCCTTTACCTAGAAGAAGATGTTTCGGTAAAACGAATTCGAAACTCGGATTACTTCACTCTTTACCTAAATCACTTTGGATGAATGTTAATGATAGGGTTGTTTCCAATTGGGATCGATTCAATTGCAAGAGTTTCAATTGTTTGAACAAGAAATTTGGGGGAAAATATAGTTTCGATTTGAGTAAAAACGGTACCGAAATCGATCGATTTGTAAAGGTAAAAGGTAAAATCGATTTCGCCATTGATGATGTACTAGCTTTAGCAACCAATGTGGATCGAATTCGGATCAGAATCGGGTTCGACATCTCAGGTGGTGGAAATTCGGGTACATTCGCTGCCCGAATGTGGGAACGAAACGTAACGATTCTTACACAGTCCTTGAACATTGATGCACCATTCAATGAATTCATTGCAGCCAGAGGATTATTCCCATTGTTCATGAGCTTGGATTATCGATTCCCATTTTACGACAATTTCTTCGATTTAGTCCACATTGGAAGCGAATTAGACGTCGATAATGCTGGTGGGAAATCGGAGAAAATGGAGTTTCTGTTGTTTGATATTGATCGGGTTTTGCGTGCTGGCGGGTTGTTTTGGTTGGATAATTTCCATTGTGTGAACGATGAGAAGAAACGGGTTTTGACCCGTTTGATTGAGAGATTCGGGTATAAGAAGCTGAAATGGGTTGTCGGGGAGAAGGGTTCGGGTTCAAAATCCGAGGTTTACTTGTCTGCTGTTCTGCAGAAACCTGTGCGAGCGTGACTGAAAACTCGAAAATCCTACTGCAATTTTCGCAGAATGCTGATTTTCTGATGTTCTTCATCGCGTTAGATGAAAACCCGTTATCATCATCATCATCATCGTTGTTGTTGTTATTAGTTTAGGGCGAAGTCTCTTTCGATGAGTTCTCAGTTGAAGCTGAAAAATCGGAAATCCTACTGCGATTTTCGCAGAATGCTGATTTTCTGATGTTCTTCATCGCATTAGATGAAAACCCGTTATCATCATCATCATTGTTGTTGTTGTTAGTTTAGATTTCGATGTAGAATTGTAAACGGGCGAAGGCTCTTTCGATGAGTTCTCAGTTGTAGTTGTAGTCCTAGTCGAAGTTGAAGTCGAAAGTCGAGTTCTGTAATGATGTCTTACCACTGTATTACTGTTGTTTCTGTTGTATTGATGACTTGTAATGAACTTTGAATGTAATAAAAAGTTACTTCTGCAATGTTCGGACAATGTTGAATCGTTGATGGTGAACTTTGTGTTATCTTTGACTCGATTTTCGCTGATAAAAGTCCGAAGTAATTAGTTTAGACTTGTCGATTATCGTTGCAGCTGGTAACCAATGCACCCGAAATTGACAGGAAAGGACCGGTTTCCGCCTGTCTGGTACATGGATGATAGATTTTGGTTAGTTCCGAAGTTTCGACATCTATCATCAACGGTCCGTAAGACGATGATTCATGTCGGCCGATACTAGACTATCATCGGAAGTACTTCCCGGTATAAGTTGACGACAAACATGTTCGTGACTTGTTACTCGTGACAAACGAGAATTTGTGTCCTCTCCTCCCTTGGGCTTGGACCTAAGCAATCGGGCCAAATTTTGATCGGCCTAGTTCTGACAAACGGGTCAAGCGGATCAGGTTTGGGTCAGTTCATGTTCGGGTCAGACCACTTTCATTTTATAAAAGTCGAGTTGACTTCGGACCGTACGGGTCATTTTGGGTTCGAACCATTTTCGGACTGTTATTTTCAACTTTTTTTTTAGTAATATCGACCCGTTTGATATAATAACATCCAAGTCAGTCCATTTTTAAGTCGGTTTAATTTGAATCACGGGTCAACCTCGAGTCTTCAGTCTGAATATCAGTCGAGTAGATCTCCTGAGAGACAGTCTCTCATTAACTTTACTGAGAGACTAGGTACAAATGGAAATAACAGTGGTACCAAACCTAACAGAAATATGTCCGATTAACATTAAAGGGTGGTCATTAAGGGTACGAATAGAACATAGAGTGGTACTGAAGAGTGGTCTCTCGATTAGTTACTGTGAGACCGTCTTTTCTAAGATTTTGTGATATTAGTATTGGGTTACCTTGAAGGTTGGTAAGCAAACGGTGACTATAGAGTAGAGAGAGATGCTCTTTAGCTAACTTGTTTACACGTGTCCTCCCTCGAATCCTAGGTAAACACTAAACAAAAAATTGTGAAGATTTTATTACGTGTCTATTACTCCCTCCGTCCCACTAAGATTGTCCCGTATTCCTTTTTTGGTAGGTTCTTAATGATTGTCTCATTTCTTAACTTTTCTTTTTAATCTATCCTTTTTTACAATTTCGTCCCTATTAAGACAAAGTATTTACCATTTTGTCATTCCATTAACTCACACCACCTCACACATCATCCTATAAAGTATTCATGATTGCCTATATAATCAATCATCACACCATTTTCTTAGTTATCGTGCAAAAGTAAACGGGACAAACATTTTGGGACGGAGGGAGTATATTCTAAAAATAATAAATCAATTTTATTACTCCCTCCGGTTTTAAATGATTGCCCCGTTTTATTATAATACTTCTCACAAATATTGTCCAAACGGGACAAACTTATAAAACCGGAGAGAGTACTTGTGAAGTAATATTTTATTAATTTATTTATATATTTGTATAATTTAGTAAATTATTGTAATTAGTTTATTAATTACTCATATATACTAGGGTAAATACTATAGAATGGTTCAATAAAATAATTTCTCGTTTATTCATAGAGAAAAAAAAAATATATATATATATATATATATACTTTCTCCATTTTCTTTTTATCTTCCCAATTTCCTTTTCGGTCCATTTTTTTTTATCTTCCCATTTCATTTCTTTCCTTTTTGGTCCATAATTTTTACCATACTACCCTTACTATTTACAACATTTTCCATCTTTATTAGGAGTATTTCCTATTTACCCACACTTACCATTCTACCCTCACTATTTTTTAAATTTATTATTTTATATTCATTACAAAAAAAGTGTGCGAAAAGTAAATGGGAAGATAAAAAGAAGATCGAGGAAGTATATGTATATATATTTAATATTTTTATTTATTTATAAAATAAATATTTATAAAACCGTCTTATATGATAATCTGTGATCGTAGAATCGAATATGCTTTAACAAATCAAATATGGGCCTTGTGAGGTTGGAAAGGTAGTTTCGTGGATAGTAACACAAGCGGCCCACAATAAAGCATTACGCGTAAACGAGTATTACTCCCTCTGATTCTTTAGATTCGCAACATATTCCATATTTGGCAAATTCATTAGGTTTGCAACATTTCTATAATAGGTAAGTTTTTATTTGTATAAACTTTTTACTTTATTGGTGAGACCCACCATCTCCACTCACAACCTTATTATTTATGCAAATAGTAAACGTTGCGAATCTAAAGAATCGGAGGGAGTAGTAAACAAGTTAATATCGATATATTGATATATTCGTTTTAAAAATATAAAACGAGTTACTAGTAAGTATTAACAATTTACTAATTCTATGTCGGTTATTTGTTTATTTTTTTCTTCCTTTCGCCGCGATCATTTTTTTATATTTTATATTACTTTTAAGAAATATTTTAATCAAAGATAAATAAATTAAATGATCGAGACGGAGGGGTAAGTTATTTGTAAATTTTATTTTAATTAAATATAAATAAATGACCTAGACTGAGAGAGTATTATATAAATGAAACCAGTATTTCGTTAGTTTCAATGCATTATTCCGATTATTTCGAACATATATTAATCTGTTTTATATTAACAATAAATATTTTCGTCACAGACCAGGATTTATCGTATAATTATGGTTATTAATTATTATTATTATTGTTTTATTATTATTATTGTGATAAAAAAAACTTTCTCCACCTCAATTTATAATTACACGTTTCGTAATTTTATTGGTTAATGTAAGATACGATTTGGACACGTGTCCAAGTAATTTTGGTATTAGGTTGTAAAGTTAATGTCTTGGTGCAACTTATGTGACGTTTACTTTGTAATTATGATTAGTAAAGTTTTTATAAAGGATTTTCACACTTGGTATGGATTATTATTTATTATTTCGATAACTCGATCTGATTTTATACATTTGATTAAAATATTATTTATAATAATAATAATAAAAAAAAAAAATATAAGTATTCTTTGGTTAATTAAAGAAAATAAAATATATTATTATAATGGAGTAATAATTTATGTTAAATTTGAAATTTCAGAATAATTTTGACGTTATTTCGAGCTTGATTTTAATTCAACTTCACTATTACTCCCTCCGGACACTATTTTTCGCCCACTAGCCCAATATATGTGAGGAGTATTTTAATGAAGTGGGCAAAAAATAGTGTCCGGAGGGAGTATTATTATGATTTATCGTCATTGTTGTTGTTGTTCGATATTTTCTGTACTATAATGTTATTGAGAGACATCTCACATAATAAAATAGATAGTTATTTGAAGATCGCTTTCATTGTTAGGTTTATCAGTAATTTATTATAAAACGGGTTTTTAAGGAAAATTTTCTCTCAATTATATAAGACGATTTTATAACAGAATTTAACGTATTTTCGATAACTATTTTTTTTTTAAAAAATAAAAATTATAAAAATGTTACACGTATCACCATGTGTCAACAACTACTACACCTCACTCACATTAAAATCACTTCATTTAACCTTGTACATACCTCACACACTCCTACTATAAATACACTTAATCCATCATCATAAATCCTTAATCCTCTTCTCAAAAAAAAAAAAAAATCCCAAAAAATATATAATTAGGAAAAATATATTCCAAAAATAGAAAGCTATATTATTAATTTAATCAAAAAAATTGTCTCAAAAATAGGAAAAATATATTCCAAAAATAGAAAGTCACTCCAATATTATTCCTAATAATAGTAACTGGTTTGAGACAGATATATTCGTCATTTTGTTATATTAAGGGTGATGGGTTTGTCTAGTTTTCCAAGTGCTCAAGATGGAATGTTACCAATATTAGTAATGAACACAATAATGTCAATGACAATTTTGAAAAATTTAATAAAATCAATTCTTGAATTTATTGGAGCTACAAATTGGGTTTTCACTAATAATTTTGATGAAAATCCAATAATTTCAAATGAATTATGTGGGTATTTTACAAAAAGGGTTAGAGGAATTTCTATTATTAAATTTAATTCTTCAAATTTTACCCTTAATAATAAATCATTTAATAATAATAATAATAATAATAATAATAATAATGAAAATATTGATGAAATAATATCAAAAAATGGTGAAATAAAATGTGAGAAAATTGAGTGTTGTGTGTGTTTGTCAAAGTTTAATGAAGGAGAGGAAGTGAGTGAGTTATCATGCAAACATTATTTTCATAAGAATTGTTTAGATAAATGGTTTGATAATTGTCATAGTACTTGTCCACTTTGTAGGTCCATTTATTGAATTTTTCAAAATAATATCAGTCGGTCTTTCTTATAACAGATATATATTCAGCACGTTGTTATAATGGGTAATATTCGACAAATATCAGTTGGTCTGATTTTATCATTTTCTATCTAAATGGTTATTATTTTATCTATTATACGGAATAACAGATATTTTCGTTGCAGACAAAAAATTTAATATGATTTTATAATATTTAATTTAATATTAATAATTTAAGGATTTTTAAATGTCGGAATTTGATTCGTTCTAATAAAAGTGAATTTTAAGTGACATAGTATATTTCGGTGTGACATTCATATTCGGGAAATATGATCAATAGATCTCGTAATTCAGTATCATCTGGTGGCGCTATATTTTCGGAATTTTTATCGAATTTGGTAGCATTGAAGAGGAGAACTACAAGGTGTTGAGTGTTGAATTTATAGTCAAAGTCAACTCGTTGTCGCAGTGATTTTTATAAGACCGTCTTATATAAATTTTCGATTAAAATTTATTTATTAATTAGAATATTGGGAAATAGCATGTGTTATTTTCATTATTTAATTAGCTTTAAATAAGATTGTATCCTCTATTATTGGTGGTTTTTGTATGAGCCCTAATATGATCATCAATTAGTCCTTTATGAGACGGATTTATATAAAAATATTAGAAGGCCTCGTTTGGTTCATCCGGGAACTTATTTCCTGAAGGAAGTTGCAATTCTCAGGAGTTAATTCCCACATCAACTTTCCGAGAATCTGCAATATTTGTTTGGTTGATATCCTGGAATTCACACTTCCCGGGAATTGAATTACTGCATCTTGTTTGGTTCACTCGACCTAATTCTCATAATTTTGATTACAATTACTATTATGCTCTTTATTAATCAAGGGTATTAAAACTTATGAATTTTTTTTTCCAGTAACTTATGAGATATCTAAAATTGTTTTCCCTATAATATGCAGTCATAACCAAATTATATTAACAAAAAAGAATGACAAAAAAATATATTATATAACAAGATCGAAGAAAGTAATTTACCATGAACGATTTTGGCGGGCAAAATGTTTTTTAGAAGAAGGCAATGAAGAAGAGTGGAGAGGAAATCATAGATGGAAAATTAAATGAGAAATTAGGATCATAAAGTGAGAAATAAATGAGTAGGGAAGGGTAAAAAAAGTTATTTGATGATCTCTCATTAACTTTACTGAGAGACTAAGTATAAATGGGAGTAACAGTGGTATCAAACGTATTAGAAGTAGGTACGATTAACATAAAAGAGTATATATAAATATAAAGAGGGTACGCTTCTTATAAAAACATGTACAAAACAAAATTGTCATTTAAGGATACGAATAGGACATAAAGTGGTACTGAAGAGTGGTCTCTCAATAAATTATTGAGAGACCGTCTCTCCCAAGAATTTGTGTTGAAGGAATTGGGAGGTGGGAAGTGCAACTCACCGAGGGGGGAGTCGGTGAGCAACTTCCCGCATCATGCAGGAATTGCAACTGATGGAGTAAATTTGAGTTCCCCCAATTTTGTACTTTTGGGGTAACCAAACCCTCTTGTTTCGATGGGTTTGTCACTGACTCTGATTGTCTATTATGAATAATTTACAATAAAATTGTCGTGAAATTCTTTTATAAAAGAATTTGTGTAATCTATATATTACCTAATGTTTAATAAGTTCACAATGTTTATTATGAGAACTCTCATATAACTGCATCGTAATTTGTATTTAATATATCGATTTTGACTCTGTTTTTTTCCGGTTGAAATTAACTTAATTAAATTGGAGTGATTTTTATAAATAACAATGATATTATCATGAGAAATTTTGATAATAAATGGCCTATTACATACATTATAAAAATCGTAATATTATGAACCCTTTTCCACATTTAAAAAAAAAAAAACTATGAGACGGGTTTACATCAATTTAAATAATCGTGAGATCGTCTTAGTATCAAAAATCGTAATATCATAAACTCTTCTTCTACATTAAAGAAAAAAAAAAATCTTATGAAACGGGTTTATATCAGTTTAATAATCATAGTAAGTTCATTTCAGTGTCGGTCTCATACGAGTTTTTGTATTATATAAATCATGCCGACCTAAATCTACTAGTAAATCAAACTTGATGATTCATTAAAGACGAAATTACGTATTGATGTGTGTGTGTTGGATAATAACATTTGATTAGGAATGATTTAATTAATTAAAATATTTTATTAGTCATTTGAAAATTTATAAATAATAATTAAATAAATTCAATTATTATTGTGCAATATGAGACCAAGTCATGAATTTACACTATGATAATGACTTCTCTAATATAAATTATAATAATTTAGAAATATGTTAGAATTTTTTTTATCTAAGTTTTCGAAGAATAAGTATCGTGTCGTTGAATTACCGACATTTAATTTACACGGTAAGTGGACTGGATTAGCTGAAAAAGGCTGAACTGAATTTAAATAAAATTTGTTTAATATTAATGTAAATTAAGTTAACTTTAAAAAAAAAAATTACTATCATAATTTGGAAATTTATTTTATTTTCATTTTTATTATCACTATGTCTCGCATTAATTTAGGATGAGACGATCTCTCAGATGATCTGTTCGAAATAATTTAGCATCAGACGATTTCTCAGATATCTTGTAATATACACACAAGCCAATTTATACAAATAACATAACTTTATTATTTTTTTATACATCTCTCGGGTGGCCTTATACATTTACCATCCACGACTACATGTAGACACGTCTTACATAATAACAACAACCCATAATTAAATAAAAACCCGTAACTAACAACAATTTATGGATTTTATATATAATTATATTACATATGACACGATGTTTTAAATTATATAAATATAAAACTTACTCGTAGTATTATATATATATATATATATATATATATATATATATATATATAAAATCGGACATTTAATTTCTTTTATGCCTTACTAGGGTAGGCGGTCGGGAATCTAACGACAGAACCTAAAGGGGGACGACGTATGGTGTTCGCCCCCATGACATGATGTTCGTTCCTCTTCATATTATCGTTACCATAGTCGATATTTTTCATATGGGCCATCGGGTCACGTTGGCCATTAATAATATTATTATTGTCGATATTTTTTGTATTGGCTATCGTGTCAGCAGAAGTTTTACCGTTATTAAATGAAAATAATTTGTATTTATTTGGAGGTGGGACATGAAATGATTTGTAAGGGTAATTGTAATTCCATGAACCAAATTCCATTTTTTTTTTGAAAAAAAAAACAAAAAAAAATATTATGAGTTTTTTTTTTAGGGTTTTGTATATTGTATATTGTATAATATGTATGATGAAGTTCTTCATCTATTTATAGTAGGCAAAGTAGGTTTACGTTTTGAATCTTTGCTCTAAAAATATCAAGAATAGTGAATGGTAATTTTGATAAGAATGCATCTATTTTTTAACTACTTTATTCGATCCCGAGATTAGCATAAATTCTCGTTTGAAATGAGAATTCCGTCTATAATTTACTCGTATATATCAAGAATAATTTATGATAATTTTGATAGAATGCATCTATTTTTTAACTACATTATTTAGTTTTGAGACTAGCATAAATTCTCATTTAAAATAGGTAATTTCGTCTATAATTTACTTGTATATATCAAGAATAATTTTGATAAGAATGCATCTATTTTTGAACTACTTTATTTGATTTTGAGACTAGCACAAATTCTCGTTTGAAATGGGTAATTTCGTCGATAATTTATAAATATCAAGAGTAATGTAGGATAATTTTGATAAGAATGCATCTATTTTTTAACTATATATTTTATTCGTTCTCGAAACTAGCACAAATTCTCGTTTAAATTGGTAATTCCGTCTATAATTTACTCGTATATATCAAGAATAATTTATGATAATTTTGATAGACTGCATCTATTTTTTAACTATTTTATTCAGTTTTGAGACTAGCATAAATTCTCATTTAAAATGGATAATTTCGTCTATAATTTACTCGTATATATCAAAAATAATTTATGATAATTTTGATAAAAATGCATCTATTTTTTTAACTATTTTATTCGATCCCGAAACTAGCATAAATTCTCATTTGAAATGGATAATTTCGTCAATTTTAATAAGAATGCATCTATTTTTGAACTACTTTATTCGATCCTAAGACCAGCACAAATTCTCGTTTGAAATGGATAATTCCGTCGATAATTTATAAATATCAAGAATAATGCAGGATAATTTTGATAAGAATGCATCTATTTTGGAATACTAATCTTAGGGCAAAAGGAATAATATGATTATCACATGAATCTTGCATTCATGCCTAACAAGATTTGAACTACTTTATTCCATGTCGAGACTAGCATAAATTCTTGTTTAAAATCATATTTTTGTTTAAATTCTGATTTTAAATGGGTAATCTCGTCTTAAATTTATGAGATAAAGTAGGAAAAAATCTAAGAAAAGCTCATTGAGTTCATTGCGCTTGTTTTTTTGACACTATTTATATGTGAGAAAAATCATTGATGTACAAAGTACGAGTAACTTTTAATACATGCAATAAACATGAACACGTGAAATTTTGTTTAAATTATCTAATCGAATGCATTATGAATATCAATTTTTTTTTTTAGAAATGTGTAACTAAAGATATGGATAGAAGAAAACGTGCATCGTTGTACGTGTATAAAACAAGCGTATGGAATCAAATAATGAAGCGGAGGGAATATATAACACTCGAAAAGTTCGTATATAGGACTTTGTTGATAATAATATTGGACTGGACTAGTGGTGATAATGACACGAGACAATTCGCGAGCAACTCGAGTTCGATTCAGTCAAAGTTCAACTCATCATGCATAGGTCACTCTCGCCAACCGAACGAGCCATGCCGATCGAGCAATCACTGGTTCAACTCAAACAACTCACAAGCCGCTCGAAATAATGCGATTAGTTCTATATAACCTCGAGATAGGCTTGCAATCGGCTTGAAGTATTGAACTAGCTACTGTATAATGTATTTTCTTGGTTCAACGAATAACGCACTTAGTCGCATTATAATGACGGAAAGGGAGATCAAATCTGAGACTTATCGTCTTAGGGTATTCCGTCTTAACCATTAGGCTAAAACATCAACGATAGACCGAGCTTGTAGTAACTATCGACTCGAATTCAGACTAAACCAGATGATATACGCCTTTTACGGTAGACACAAGATTGGAAATAATCCGGACTAAGGGTGGTCACCAGTCCAAACTCGGACAAGACTGGATTGACCCGCGGACCGGCAACCTAAAAAACCCAAACTCACAGACTGGACCGATAAACAAAGAAATCCGGATCGGATCGAACCGGACCGGACCCTCTTGAGATCGGACCGAAAAAATACAATGACTTTTTTTTTTTTTTTTTTTTTTTTTTTTTTAAGTGTGGACCTGAGCGGACCGACAACCAATATTTTGAAGACCTGCGGACTGGACCGGTATGTGACCCGACCAAGACCAAACCGGATCGTACGATCCGGGTCAATCGGATTTACCGGTCCGGGTCGGTGTTTGAACACCTTAGTCCGGACACTGAGACCTAAGAGAAACAAACGAGCGATAAAAACATCAAAACCGAAAAAAAAAAAAAAAAAAAAAAAAAACCAAACTCCATGGAGTCGTACCAACCACCGCACCACGGCCACATGAGACCACCGCCTCCGCCACCGCCGCCTGCGCCACCTATACCACCGTCGGATCCTCAATTTCCACCACCACACCACCACTACCAACACCACCAGTATCCATCTCCTCCGCCTCCTCCGCCGCCGCAGTACTCCTCCCAGTTCCAATACCATCCTTCCCCTCCGCCGCCGCCGCCGCCGTCGCACAATCACTGGAATCATCCACCACCACCACCACCACCGCAATCGCAACCGCAACCGCAACAACCACCGCATCTTCCCGGTTATCCTTCGCACTCTCACCCTTCGCCTTATCCTGCGCCTCCTCCTCCTCCTCCACCTCATTCTTACCCTAGCCAGGTACTCCTCTACTAATTTCTAGGGTTTCAGAATTATGATTAGTTAAATTAATTCCAATTGTGTTTCGGATTGTGATTGTTTGTAGCAGTAGGTGAATGCTGTTGATTTAAGTTTTCGATTGAATGATACGATTTTACGATGTATGTATCAGTAGTTTGTGTGTTCTAGATTGACAATGTGTGATTGTTTATTGATGATTCGAGACATAAAATTGCATGGAGCTTAAGCTGGAATACTATTGATTTTATGTTCTCTGGCAAATTACAATGAAATATGGCGTGATAGCGTCACGTAAATGATGAAATGGAGGTGTCGCCGCTGCTGAATGATGTTTTTTCTGTTACTTACGATCCTGGAAGTATTTCATGTTAGCCGACCTCAAATCCTCTTGGTACTAAGGATCTGATGTTGTTGTTGTTACGATCCTGGAAGTAATAGACAAGAAATTCAATAATGATTTGAAAAAGTGTGTGTGTGTGTGTGTGTGTGTGTAGATTCTCGTTATTTATGTTCAACGATTGTTTCCTGCCACGTGCTAAATTGAAATGAAGGGGATTCGATGTTTTTTGAACGGAATATTCGCACCGTGATAGCCCCTTGCTTCTTTGAGTTTTAGTTGCAAGGAAAAATTGAGAAGGTAGAAATGGTGCTATATCGATATTTTAGCCTACTGATTTCATATGTGAAATGTGCTAGTACGTTTCCGCTCTCATCATTAGACTAAACATTGCTTGAGTCTGCATTTTCTCAATGTTGTTGGACGGGTTATGTGCACCGTGATAGCCCCTTGCTTCTTTGAGTTTTAGTTGCAAGGAAAAATCGAGAAGGTAGAAATGGTGCTATATCGATATTTTAGCCTACTGATTTCATATGTGAAATGTGCTAGTTACGTTTCCGCTCTCATCATTAGACTAAACATTACTTGAGTTCAACTGAAAATCCGCATTTTCTCAATGTTGTTGGGGACGGGTTATGTGCACCGTGATAGCCCCTTCCTTCTTTGAGTTTTAGTTGCAAGGAAAAATCGAGAAGGTAGAAATGGTGCTATATCGATATTTTAGCCTACTGATTTCATATGTGGAATGTGCTAGTACGTTTCCGCTCTCATCATTAGACTAAACATTACTTGAGTTCAATTGACAATCCGCATTTTCTCAATGTTGTTGGACGGGTTATGTGCACCGTGATAGCCCCTTGCTTTTTTGAGTTCAGGTGCAAGGAAAAATCGAGAAGGTTGAAATGGTGCTATATTGATATTTTAGCTGATTTCATATGTGGAATGTGCTAGATATGTTTCCGCACTCATCATTAGGCTAAACATTACTTGAGTTCAACTGAAAATTCACATTTTCGAAATGTTCTTGGATGGGATATATGCACCGTGATAGCCCCTATCTTCTTTGAGTTTAGCTACAAGGAAAAATCGAGAAGGTAGAAATGGTGCTATGTCGATAACTCGATATGTAGTCCCGTTTTCTCAATGTTGCCGTCTTCCTATTATTCTCTTGCTATATCTTATACGTTCAATCGTTCTTTTCTGCTATGGGATAAGGTGGTTAAATTGAAATTCTGGAGATTAAATGTTTTTTGAACGGAATATTTGCACCGTGATAGCCCCTTGCTTCTCTGAGTTTAGTTGCAAGGAAAAATCGAGAAGGTAGATATGGTGCTATATCGATATTTTTAGCCTGCTGATTTGCTATGTGCAATGTGCTAGATATGCTTTTGCACTCGTCGTTAGGCTAAACATTACTCGCAGTTTTACTTTATCGGTTGTCCGTGTTGTTTGACATATATGATATGTCCGATCTCTTGTTTTTGCCTTTTCCACCTTTTGACCGTAAATTTCTTTGTTGAAGTTTTTGTTTTATCGCCATCTAGTTTAACTACTGACATCTTCATACATCTACAGGATTGGGGAAACGGAAATTGGTCGCACCATGCAGGGTGGCAATATCCAGCAGGTAGGTCATAATATTATCGGAAACTTTATTCGTCTGGCTGTTTAATTCTGTATACTGTATATTCTCTGTTTTTAATTGCTTATGTCAAAGACCTTTTTGCTCACAAATATCAAACTCCTGGTGTAAGCTTTATATTTTACATTAGCCCTTATTGCATTTTTTTGTTCACTGTCCTTGGTCTTGTTAGTAAATGTTCGATCTTAGATAGAGGGACCGACCACATCGGCAACTCTCTACATTGGGTTTACTTTTTTACGAGTTGTCACATCTGATCTTGGCACGGGCCTTATTGATAAACAAACTCATTGTTCTTACATTCGATAACTCTTGTTCTCTGTTGCTCCAACTCTTCGAGTGGGTGTCACGTCCAACACGTGTGGAACTGTTGAATATTGCTATTGTGGGCAAAGTTTTAAATATTTTGATCTAAAATGAAATGTCGAGTGTCGTGTCAGACACGGCCGCGACATTGAAGTGTCAAAGTAACGTAGCCCATGTTTAAATACCAACTTGTACCCAAACTAGTTTTATGTTTTGTTTTAAACAGCTCATAGCAATGAAGAAGATTGGGCAGCGAAGGCAAAAGCTTGGGCATCTGCGAGATCTTCTGTAGAGAATCAGCAATCACAGCCAGCCACTAGACAAGAAGACCCAACTCCCTATGCAAACCAGTATCCACAACCTGTTGAATCCCATTATCAAGATGTTCAGCAAACTCCTGTTCCCACATCTGACTACCCGAGTTATCAAGGACACGTAGCACCTTTGCATAGGCCACCAGTATTTCATCAGCAGGAACCGTCATCAGTCAGCTCATATGCTTCAGAGGCGCATTTCTCATTAGCTGCTAAGGATCCAGTTCATGGTGGAGATAAGAGCGCAGGATTTGCTCACCATCAAGGCACAACTTATTCTTCAGTCTACCAGCCGGAGGTACCTTCTAGTTATTCTTCTGTTCCAGGTAATAATTCACTTGGAGTTTTTACGTGAATCAGCTCACGTTAACGTTTTTGCTTAACTTTCTGATGACTTGCATAATGCTTTATTGACTCCTTGGAACCGCTCAGTTGTGTTTCTGAATTTGAAGGCTGTTTTTATGGAAAATTGATATCACATAGTTATATAAGCGTTAACTTTTAGAATGCCTTATTGCTTTTGCTTTCTTTGTCGGTTACTTGGGGTGATTTGCTCACAGGACAGTGCACGTTGCTTGTCAAAGTATTGCCATGCAACTTACTTAGCTATATGGTTTGCCTTGGAGATTTCCAGTTTTTATTGCTCCGCTTTAAGATCCTCGTAGAATCGCTATGTAGAAGTTTTTGCTCATTGTGCCAATGCAAAATATGTTGGCAACTTCATGTTCTTGGTTCAAATTTTAGGTTTTAAGAATTGTGAGGGACAAAAAGCTTAGGGGACAGTAATGGATGAATAGTAGGAGGCACTGAGGCAGTAGTTGTTTATCTATTTCCCGAAATGTAATTGAATCTTATACGTACGCTGTTCTCCACACATAGTATACCAGAGGGTTTGCAGCTGGATTTTTGCCATAGGATTTCATTACGTTTCTCTTAAAAAGGATTAGACTAGTAGAGAAATATTGTTTCGTAGGCTTGAATGTTATTATCAGCTGGTTGACATTAAAACTTTTAACAGGTACCGATGATGGGTTACATGGGAAGCAACAGGTGAATTCATTGCTGCCTGATGATGGTAGACTAATGCCGGTAGATCATTCTCAGTTTGCATATGGAAATCATTCACTGGATCCAAGGAATCAACCTCTTGAGTTTGCATCCACAATGAATCATGATGTTGATCATAAGATGATGTCTAGCTATTCCGATACATCTGCACCTGTAAGAGGAACAGATTATGGTCCCCCAGTGTCTTCTTTGCAATCTTGGACAGCTCCAGATTCATCATATCCTCCTGCATTTCCGTCAGCTCTTCAGGTCATTGGCTATTTTCACTAGTTTACTTTTATGCTGCTGCTAGTATACATAAGCTGAACTTTAGTGCCATTGCAGCATGACGCTTATGGTGGGCCTCCTCAACTTGGACAACATTCACCATTGTTTGGAACGGGCCCCGTCTTCCAACCTTCAGGTGCTACCCATACTGGTCTGAGTTCTGGGATGGCTCTTCATCCTGGCGCTGCATTTCCTATAGATGCATATGGGGTCCCTCTAAGCGCCGAACGTCCTAAAAAGGTACTACTGCCTTCTTTCAAATACCCCCTTCTATTCTCTGGAAGTGTCTACTTTACTAAAATATCCTCACATATATATTCAATGAAGTGGACACTTTGGAAGAAGAAGAGGGAGTATTATACTTCCCATTTTTGTTGTCCCGATGCAGATTGAGTTACATCATTAAGCTTGATATATCGACACACTTATTTTCATAATATCATTTACATTAAGCCGTATCTATTACATAATTTTGGGATTAACAATGTCAAGGTTGACATTGTATGACAACCAAAGTCACTTGGGGCCAAGATAGTTGGAATGTATGACATATTAAGTCAATCAAGAATTTAAATGTACTTGTTTCCTGCTCTTTGTTTCTTTTCAGGCTGCAGTGCCTAACTGGTTGAGAGAGGAAATAATCAAGAGTAAGGCTACGATTGCAAAGTCCGCATCAGAGCACTTCGGAGATGGTAGTCAGTCGATTGAAGATGATCTGATGGATAAGCCAATTGGAACAGGCGATCAAGAAGACAGCAAAAGCATAGATTCAGCTAAGTCGGCCGAAGAAGATGATGATGAGGTATGTCATATCTGATCCTCCATATGTGATTTGAAAATCTTAAAAAATTGCTAGCTCATCATGTTTTGGTTTTGATTTGTTCACCATTAAATGCTCATTTCTAGGATGAGGAAGATGCCCAGAGAACCGCTGCAATCAATCAGGAGATAAAACGTGTTTTAACCGAAGTTCTTTTGAAGGTTGCTGCCAGCTTGTCACAGATTAAAAGTTTCCATCTGCCGTGATGCTTCCGGGATTATTAATTATCTTCGTGTGCAGGTCACGGATGAGCTTTTTGATGAAATCGCCACAAAAGTATTGAGTGAAGATGATCATTCATCTAATGGTGATTCTTGTGTTCAGTCACTGCATATTTTATGATTTTTTTCGTATAAATCTTGACATTTTGTTTTGTTGGTTGGATGCCTCTTTTCACAGGAGTGAATGACTCGGACAAACAAGTCCCTGTTCCCAAGGTTTCTTTCCCTCCTGTATCGGCTCCTAGGGAATCTGCAAAGGTTACGATTCCTGCTAAAGGAAAAGAGTCTGAGAAACATAGTAGTGGAGAAACAAGTTCAGGCTCACCTGTGAATATATTAGGTCTTTCTAATTATGCTTCTGATGAGGATGATGAGACCCAGGCTTCAAGTATACCCAAGTCCGAGAGTATTGAGCCTCGTGGTGCCAGTGAAAATGGTCATCGTCAGATAGCTGAAGAGCAGACAACAAAGCAGATTTCTGCTGAAATTGATGACAGTAATGGGAGACCAATTGGGGTTGGTATGCCAACCTCTAAGTTAAGTGATCATAGGTCTTCAAAGGATATCACTAAAAGTAACGACGACAACCCAGCCTATTCCGCAACTGGAAAAACAGCTGCCTTGGACGCGAAAGGCGATGGTGTCACTTGTGATGACACTAAGCCTACAAATAATGGTCGAAAAGAAATGCTTAATGGACCAGATGCTCCCGTAGAGAAAATTAACCTTAGAAAGTCAGCCAGAGACAGTTCTCAGGAAAGAAGTGCCAGAAGACAAGAAAGACTTGATAGTACAATGCGTTCATCTGGAAGGGATAGTTATAAGGAAACAAAGAGCAATAGAGAAAGGGAAGCTGAGAAACATGATACTCATAGTCAGCAAGATGAAAGGCATAAGATAAAGGATAACACCGCGGAGGATAGTAAACGAGAAAGAGGAAGAGACAAGAAAGTGAGATCCCCTCGCCATGGGGAGAAAGCAAGGGAATCTGATCATAGTAGAAGATCTCCTCATCGTGAAGGTAAAGATAGCAAGTATGACAGAGGGAGAGACAAGAAGAGAAGCAGTAGAGATGATGGAGACAAAAAAAGGGAAAGGACCAAGGAAGAAAAGAGTGATAAATCTAAACATAAGTCAACTGATGTTGGTAGACACAAAAGAAGGCGCTCATCTTCTGTTGGTAACCGAGGTAAACCAAGTAAAGAAAGTTCACCTCTCTCCGGCAGTTCAAGTGCTGAAGTGTCAGAGGACTCCAGAAGGTTGTTTACGTACCTCTTCTGTATTTCGCACCTCCTGACTCTGGCATAGCCCATTGACGCTGATTTTATTTGCCGCACATTGCAGAAAAAATCATTCAAAAAGGCGCAACTTGTCACCATCTCCCGTCAGGCCTAGGCGAAGGTGCGTATTTACATATATTGCCGTAAATTTTGTTTGTACGTATATTACCAGGCCTTTTCTCTGGGGTACTAATTTCTCTACCGGAAGTTCATCTGGTACCTTTAGTGTCCTTCTGAGAGTTAATACTTGTGTTTCCTTGATATCTACCAGATTTGACTTTTGGAATTTTCTTTGATTTCTTCTAATTGCATTATACTCCGTACTTAGTAAGAGATTAGAAGAGAGTAGTAAAGGGGATAGTAATGTATCCTGAGACCTTTTTGTTGTGTTTCTTAGAGCTTGTGCCACCTTTTTCTATACTTCATCATCTCTAAATAAGGTTAAGGAGAGTTAAGAATGTGTTGAAGAAAGTGGAAGATGCCAAATACGTGGGGTGACAAATAACAAAAAAAAAAAAAAAAGGAGTAAAGCAAACTTTGAACCTTAGTGTGAGTAAGATGGAAAGTGTGAATCTTATTGTGTGAGGCACAGTGAGTATAAAGAAAGACACGGGAAATCTTATTAATTCATATTTTGTTCTCTGTTTTAACGAATGTTCACAATATTTTAAAGAGATGCTGAATAAAGATACTCTATTTAAAAAGTGATGCCGTTATGCCAATATGTTTGTACTAGACATTTGTGTTTCACTAGTTTCTACTAGATAAGGTGTGCAGTGTGCTGGATCATGTTTCCTGGACTTAGTGAAAAGTGTCCGACTGTGGAAAATCTCCATAGTTGTGGCTTAAAGTCGAGTGTCCGGGTGCATACCTGTGCCCAAGTGTCGAGTAGCATACACTTAAGGTAATATGAAGAGTCAGAGTGATATGCTATATGAAGGAGTGCTTAGGTATTTTAGTCTTTTACTGCTGTTTCGTATCTACTTATTTTATCACGGTATGTTTACTTTTTGGTACTCTTCCTTTCAAGCTTTCTTGTCAGTCACCCATGCATCCCTCTGATCCAACAGAGGAGGCCTAACATAATGTTTGTCATACTGCCTGAAATTAGCTACGTGATTGGTTTTGTTTGGACTTTTACCTTTCAGTCTGTTGGTGTTATCACAGTGGAAGGTCGCCGTAGGTTTATAAACAGTGTATTTATTTTCAAAATGGAATGCTCATTAACTTCACAGATAAGTTATACACTGCTTATGCAACGATAAGTTGATCTGCACTTTAGAAAATCAGTTATGATCTGCTTATATACTCTACGAGTACTGATTAGCTAATCTGCTTATGCAACGATAAGGTGATCTGCGCTTTA
This sequence comes from Agrostemma githago, assembly GCA_958450325.1. Classification (NCBI taxonomy): domain Eukaryota; kingdom Viridiplantae; phylum Streptophyta; class Magnoliopsida; order Caryophyllales; family Caryophyllaceae; genus Agrostemma; species Agrostemma githago. The sequence goes on from OY288260.1 coordinate 700,983, forward strand.
GAAAATCAGTTATGCACTGCTTATATACTACGAGTACTGATTACCTAATCTGGTACTCCATATATTTAAGAAGAAACAACTAATTCATTGTGTAGTGGCTAAACCGTCTCCAATTCAGCCAATGGTGCATTGGCAAATGAAAGAATGAAATTTGTTTGGACTATATTTGGTCACTGTTCCCTCCCCGTCCTCTTTTTTTTACCGTTCTTTTTCTCTCTAGAAGGGTTTGTTGAATGGCGAGTCTAGATTCCTCTCTTCGTTGTCGATCTAGTATCTCGACTTCATGTTTTCTCACTTTTCTGGTTTGAGCATGAACCTGAGACAAAGCGGTGAGTAAACTAATTTATTTTCTATTGATCTTAAATTTTCTTGGTGGTGGTTTACTATACTATTGTGTTTGAAAGGTAAGCATCTAATCTTGAATAATCTAATCTAATAGTAAATGATAATAAAAGCGGAAAAATCGTGAATTTTGAAGTCGTTGCTCATGGGATCAGTATGATGGGTGTTTTTATTTATAGACAAGTTTCGAGGTCTCCTCGTAGCAAGCATACTCAGCAAAGGCATTCTCCTTACTCTTCTCTTGACGATACCAGGTATGTTTGGTTTTGTGTTTTACTGCCTTCATTTTCTGTTTGTGCGTTTCTGCTTGTTCCGAGTATCTTAGTAAGATTACACAAACCTTCATCTTCATCTTCATCATGTTCTCGTGAGATTGAGTCGTGTCACAATATGCGTTTTTTCGTGTTAGAGTCGCGAAGGGTATATGGGAGGAATTTAATAGTATGTGGGGCGGTCTCACATTTTCTTTACATAAGACCGTCTTTTTTTGTTTGTTTCAAGAAAGAGCGCACTTAGTCAGTCGCATTAAGGGGATTGGAACGTGGTTAGGGTAACTAGTCTTAACCATTATGCTAAGACATCTTCAGTACGTAAGACCGTCTTTCAAAATAAGGTAATGCTAAGAGGTTTACCTTAGCTTAAGGTAAAACCCGCGAAAGCTAGCAGTTGGGTCGTCTTGGTATGTCTGTCAATAGTGATTTTATAACGTCTTTAGGTCAAGGAGGTCGAGGTCGAGGTCGAGATCACGGTCAAGGTCAAGATCACCAGTTCGCCGACACCGGAGATAAGCCAATGTCAAGATTCTCAACCGTGACGTGTTCGAGAGCATCTTTTTCATGAAGAAAGCGGTTTATGACTCGTATAACACCCCGAGTTCAGCCACCAAAGCACACCCGGAAGGAAAGGCGATGATGGTGCATTGTATTCAATTTTGGTTTTCATTCATGGTCACATATCGTCCTAAACTCGTTATATGGTGGAATTGTGATCGTGGTCAAACTCGATATTATGGACATTCGTATTATGAACACCTTTTGTAACGATTGATTTCATGTCGAGTGCTTAAGTCCCGTGTAATGTAGTAATCTGTTTCTGTCTAGAAGCTGTGTATTTCGGTTTGTTCATCCCGTGAACCCCTATCGGTTTCCAGTTGAAGGATGACGATGTTTAGTCTAATTAATTTTCGAGCGTTCTCTCTCGTTCTTGTTTGTTCGACTTAGGAGTGGTGTTTGAAACTTTCTAGCTCGGATTCTGGTTCAAACCCGAGTACTTATTTCGTTGCTAATTTACCCTCATTTGAATGGTTTTTCTCTTTCGGTTTGGATTGTGAAAAACCGAAATACTTGTAACACGGGCCTTGTGGTTGCACCGATTTTCTTTTCGAATTCCGATTCCAATTTGTGGATTCGAGTCAACTAAACTTAAACGAAAGAGCTTAATGCAACTTTTTAAATTAAAATACTACTCCGTATGTTCGAACTATAAATTGAAATGAATGAATTTATACTAAACCAGACTAAAATTAGGATAAAATTAATCAAATCGAGCTGAAAATAAGCCGAAAAGAACATGATTGATGGTAGTCATAGCTTGATAACAAAACTACCAAAAAAAAATAAAAAAAAATATCATACGGAGTACTTCGTAAATGGTTTTTTTCAAACAAAAAGACGAAATCGCTCGTGGATTACCCTTAATATCGATAAGTTCAAAAATACAAATGTCGACTACCCCGTAACTAACTTTTCTTAAAAATCATAAATGATCGTCGTTATAACCTCGAGCTCAAAACACGTCAATATCAAAGTTGCATCTACTCTTACTCCGACCGAGAGGTTGGAAGTTCGATTTTCACCTGTGACGTGGTTCGCTTTTCTCTAGACCAAAAAAAAAAAAATCGCATCTACGAATCCCCTTTTAAAAAAAAGTCGAAAAAAAATCGTAACCGACTCAAACCCGGACCCGAATCCGAACCCAAACAAACCGACCCAAGAACACGTCCGACTCAAACCTGAACCCGAACCCGAACCCAAACAAACCGACCCACGAACCCGTCCAAATGTAAGACAACATCTTTTATTATCTTCCCTCTTCATTCATTCCTACCCCCAAATGTTAAAACCCTAAACCCCGCGCCAAACCCTAAAATCTCCCCCAAATCGGCTGCAAATTCTCGAAAATTTCACTAATTTACAGATTCAGCTATATTATCACTCAATTGAGCTGCAAATTAATCAAAAATGCAGCACGATGAAGTCATTTGGCAAATCATTCGCCATCATCACTGCAGTTTTATGTCCAAGTATGAACTTCCATCTGATTTCTTTTCTCTCAAATGTTTTGTTTGTTTGTTTGTCTGTATGTTTAATTGAGCTGTAATTGTTGTTTTAACTATCTTTTGTGTTCATGATTTTGATTTAATTAGGATTGAAACGGGGATATTTTGTCGAAATCCGTATAGTGTGACTGGTGTTTGTAATCGGAGCTCTTGTCCTCTTGCTAACAGTCGTTACGCGACTATTCGTGATCATGAAGGTATTCATTTTGTTAACAATCGGAGCTTTAATCTTTCATTTTCGCTATCGGTTTTGTTAAATTATAATTGTGTTGAAAGTTGCAGGGGTGTTCGGTTTGTGTTTTTGTATTCGGATTGTTCTTGTCGAAAACCGACTATTCAGTTGTATGGTAAACTATATTTACCGTTGTTATCGGTAAAGGAGGTTCATAGTATGAAATGAGGCCGTTATATGCCGTAAGGGGGTTTCATGTTTGGTTTGTGTTTTGTACTGAAGTTGGTCTTATGAAGATTAATCTTTCATTTTTGTAATCGGATTGTTCTTGTCGAAAATCGAGTATTCAGTTGTATGGTAAACTATATTTATTGGTGTTATCAGTAAAGGAGGTTCATAGTATGAAATTAGGCTCTTATATGCCGTAATGGTTTTGTTAAATTATAATTGTGCTGAAAATGTCAAGGGTGTTTCATGTTTGGTCAGTTTTTTGTATTGAAGTTGGTATTGTGAAGATTAATCTTTCATTTTTGTAGTCGGATTGTTCTTGTCGAATATCGACTATTTAGTTGTATGGTAAACTATATTTATTGGTGTTATCGGTAAAGGAGGTTCATAGTATGAAATGAGACTGAGGTATTATATACTCCGTATTTATATGTGAGGAGTATTTTAATGAAACGAGACAATCTTAGTGGGGACAGAGGTAGTATGTCGTAAACGGTTTTATTTGAGTTTATGTATGATTCTTGTGGGTTGGTATTTTGTTGAATTTTTGTTATTGTGATGAAAATTGCAGGGTCGTTTGGTTTGTTTTTGTATTGAAGTTGGTCTTTTAATTGATTTGATCTTTCATTTTTTTCTATATCGGTTCGTCTTGTCAAAAACCAACTATTCATTTATTGTTTTTATTGTTAAATGAAGTTCAGTTATATGCCATAAACGGTTTTATTTGAGTTTATGCACCATTTCAACCGATTTATACTTTCCATTTTGGTCGAAAACCAACTATTCAGTTGTATAGTAGATCACACACACGGAGTATTTATTGTTGTTATCACTAAATGAGATGCATAATATGTAATGTGGCTGTTGTACTTCATACATGGTTTTATTTGAGTGTATGTATCGGTCTTGTGGGTTGGTATTTTGTTGATTTTTTGGTATTATGATGAAAATTGCAGGGGTGTTTTATTTATACATGAAAACGATTGAGAGAGCTCACATGCCTAACAAGCTATGGGAAAGGATTAAGTTACCTCGGAACTATATCAAGGCTATGGAAATCATTGATAAGCATATGGTACTACTTTGTTTTAAGCTTATTTATTAGTGTATAATACTTGATCATTAGCGATTTAACCAACGGGTTCGATAATTTCGATGAGAAAAAAGTGGTCACTCATTTGCGTCGTGGACTTGGTTGAAAACTTTGCAGATGTTCTGGCCGAAACTTCTTGTGCATAAAATGAAGCAACGATTGACAAAAATGACTCAAATGCGGATACGTATGAGGAAGCTTGCGTTGAAAACGAGGTACTAATCTTATTGATTCGTCTTGTTTATGTTAGCGTTGAGTGTCGACTACTTGTATTAAGAAAGTCTAAACGATGCTTTAAAGCACAAGGAGACGGAGCTAAAGTGGTTTTGATATTTCGGTTTTCATCTTCGATGCATCGATTATATCTGGCGAGCTTAGAGTCTTACACATAAGTGTCATAACCCTCGATTGTGAGTCTTACATGACGGACTCGATCATATGCTTAGATAAGCGGATTTTGATGTCTATGAAAACTACCCCTCCCTTCCCCCCAGACTGTGCCTTGAAATTCGAAACTGTGATGCAATTCCTTCACTGAACTTTTTTTGTTCGACTTTTTGATTTCGTCAGTGCGCTGCAATTTCTTAATGAAGTTTATTACTCCCTCCGTTTTTTATGTTTCTTCCCGCTTTTTAAGATTTCAATTAAATACCCCTCACAAATCTTAAAAAGCGGGAAGAAACATAAAAAATGGAGGGAGTAATAAGCTTCATTAAGAAACTGCAGCGCACTGACGAAATCAAAAAGTCGAACAAAAAAAGTTCATGCCAAATTTTGCACATTACTGACATTTTTTTTATTATTATAGGGAGAAGATAATGTCTATGCCAAGGAAGCAGACGAAGAGGGACTCTCGGAGATTAGAGAAGGCTGAGAAAGCAGCATTACTTGACAAGGTATAATCGGCCCCGTACTACTATAACGTTTATACGGAGTACTTAAATTATCTCGGGATCATAACCTCAACACTGTGTTGCAGAAAATCGAGGAAGAATTGGTTCAACGTCTCATAAAAGGAGTTTATCCAGACGGGATACACAATGTTAATCAGGAATTATGGAACCAGTACCTTAAACAGCATGAGATTGAAGATGAGCTCGAGGAGGTGAGAATTTTTCTTTACTATCCCAATCACAGTTATATTGTTTTGAGATGAATCGAAACCAAGTCAAACCATTAATTTTCAAAATATATACGGGGTTACGATGTCAAAAATGTCAATTTATTTATCAAAATCTCGTATTATTGTATGAAAAAGTTGTAGCTATGTAATATAGTGAGAACAATATTACGTCACTTAGGTATCGTCGCCTCTCTGTCACGTGTCATGTCCAAGACCAACACGACATTAAACAAAAAAAATTGAAAATTTGTCCCAAAATAGTCGTATCCGACACTCTTACACGGTGTGGACCGTAGAAGAGTCTGAGCAATAGAAATGTTTCCATTGTGCTTACAATTTTATTTCATCAATCAGCCTGAGGTGGAGTATGTTGAGGGCTATGAAGAGCTAGAGGAGGAAGATGATATGGAGGATTTCGGAAATAATGCAATGGCTACAATCGATGAGGATGAAGGTAACTTCTCTCATATTTTTCCCCCACGCCCTTGAAAATGAGGGTAGAAGGATAATAATGTAACAATGCTTACTAATATCCTTGTGAAATCAGTTGGAGCGGATGATGATGATGATGACGACGACGATGATGGTGGTAATGACGATGATGAAGACATGGAAGAAACTGTTGGAAAGGCAAAACGAAGAGATTTTGGTTCTGCTTCCAAGTCGAAGAAGAAACCTACAGTTCTCGTTGAGGTACGGTTTTCCGACCTCAAGTCCTCTTTCACTGACATCGATATGACACTTAGACTCTCGTTGAGGTACGTTTCTCGGACACTTCTAAACGAGTCCGAGAAACATAGGTTATAATCGGCTCGACCAAAAAGAACGTACTATGATTGTTGGAACTTATGTTTCAGTATATCGTCAAAAGCTGCATGAATGCTAAAACCATGCAAACAGAGTCATTTTTGGTTTTTGAGAATTCGGGTAATTTTTGGTGTGCTATTATCCAACAACCTTTTTAGAGATGTCGGTTCGAAACTGACAATAAATATTTGAGTAGGATGGGTTAGGCAGTGTCGAGTCGGGTTTTCAGTTTGGGTGTCGAGTCGGGTCTGGTTAGTTTTGCTTAGGGGTGTTCATCGGTCCAAACCCACACCGGACTGGACCGGATTAACCCGCGAACCGGCAACCCTAAAAATCCAAACCTGTGGACCGGACCGCTAAACAAAGAAACCCGGACCAGTCACCAAGTTTTTTGCGACCCGGAGACCGGACCGGTCCGGTTTCCCGGTCCAAGCCACTTTTTGAACACCCCTAGTTTTGCTTTTGCTTAGGTTTACACGCATCGGTCTCATTTTGTCCTACAGCTTTTAACAGTGAGATACTGTGATCTCGATAATTTATACTGCCGAGCGAGTATGTATAATTAACTTGTTCGAGACATTCCTGTTTTTTTTTTTCACAGGTTGAGAATGAAGACGGTGATAGACCCAGGCGAAAGGCCGTGCTGTGAGTACCATCATCGCCTCTCGACTAGCCTTTCATTTTTGAAACCCAGGTTGGAAAAAAGTACTCGTACTTGCGTTATACCGAGTATATTTGTTGTATTGTGCTGTATTCACTGTTTGTTCCTCTGATAATGCATACCGAGACACGATCGTAGGATTTCAGTTTGTTAACTTGTATGATTGTATCTCTAGGATCCCGATACCAGCATCGATCAAGCTGGATGCTTCGGTTTTTGTAGCCATTCACCCTTGGATTCGTGTTAGTCGTACTCGGGTTCAAGTGTTGGATGTGGAACTGTATGTTAATGTTGAACTTCCCCGTTTTAGAGGGTTGGAAAAAGTGTTTTGTTTTAAGATCGGGAAACATAAGCACCATCAACACGAATCACGATGAAAGAAGGAGAAAAACGTCGATTTAAATCTTGCCAAAATGCTTATATTTCGAAAAAAAAAACACGAGTTTCACGTAGAAAAATTCTAAATTTAATGATGTTTTCAAAATGTTTCAATTACCTATTTACATATAAAAATCAGTTATATATGGGTCGGACATCCACCATCGGGACACCACCATCACCACCATCAAGGTCCATCTACCACCACTACGACCACCCTCATACTATTACGACAAGTCAAATATGGGTCAGAATTGGATAAAAAAAGTAAATTTTGATGCATTAGTTTTATCAATTAAAAAGAAAAAAAAATCATTTTTAAAATTTATTGTATTGTAAAATTTATCATAATTATCGTATTTACAATTAAAAAATTGTAAAAATTATACTCCGTATTATTTAACAATTATTTTATTATTAAAAGATACTCCGTATAAAAATTACTCAATTTTTTTTTTAAAATTTTTATAATTTAAATAAATTAAATTAACTTTTTTTTTTCAAATATAATACGAATACGAAATTAATTTTTTCCTACCTTTGTAAATATTAGAGTAAATTAAAAATTACTCTCTTTCAAGATACCAATTTTTAAATTTACTCCCTTTTGAAATTTTTGTTAAAAATAACTCCCAAAATCTATCAAAAGGTCAAAATTTGCTCCAAAATATAATTTTTGGACGAAAATGTCCCCAAACTTTTTAGGCCATATTCCTCCACTTCACCCTCTAGCAAAGGACATTTTCGTCCAAAAAATAAATTTGGGAGCAATTTTTGAACTTTTGACAGATTTTGGAAGTTATTTTTAACAAAATTTTTAAAAGGGAGTAAATTTTAAAATTTATATTTTAAAGAGAGTAATTTTTAATTTACTCTAAATATTACGATAACAAATCGCTTTACTTTCTTTATACTTTCCTTGAACGCATCACCAAACTTCTTTCTTCCAAACTCCAAACCACTGCCCGCCACACGACACCCACCCACCCAAAATTCCCGCCACGTAACTCTCCCCCCTTCCCCCCATTTGACAATTATACCCTTCAACACAACACCTCCACCTATACTTTTGACAAAAGTGACCCGGTCCGGTCCAATAACCCAACCAAAAAATGACCCGACGCTTGAACTAAAGGTCCGAGTTTGATTGGGTTAGGTTGGGTGAAGTCATTTCGAGTTTCTTATTTTAAACGTTTTGTTAAAGATATCGACCCGTTGCTACAATAGACACATGAGTCATTTTGGGTTCATGCAGGTTCATTCAGGTTACATGTGAAACTCGGATCGGTTTATTCGGCTAGACCATTCAGGTCGAGTCGGTTTTGCGAGGCCAACATATTATAATGAGTTAGTAACCTAGCTGGTATCGTGTTTTTGGGTCGGGTCGGGTCGGGTCAAACTCAAACCAGTCTACCTCACAAGCTCAACAAACCCTCCAAGGGTAAATCCGTCATTTCTCCCTCCTCATAAAATATCCCTTTCTCCCTCTCCCACACACCACACTCTCCCTTCTCTCTCCTCTCATTCCAAGAGTAAACCATAAAACCGTAATTTCTTCGATCACCTGCGAAAATGGCGACGGTGCTCGGAAACCTAGCTCTACCAGTAGACTTAACCTCCAAAATCACCTCCGACAACAACCGTAAAACTCTCCGTTTACTCCATTTCGACGTTTTACTGAGCTTGAATTTACCTAGGAGGGAGAAGGATTTACCTGCTTGGGGCATAGATTTTACCGAAACCGGTGAAAATCGCGAGAGCCGTGAAAATCGAAGTGTTACGGCGAAGTTCGCGAAGAAGCGGAACGCGGTGGAGTTCGGTGCGAGTTCGAGCGACGACGATAACGGTTTTCGAAGGAGAGAGAAGGATTTTGCCGAAACCGGTGAAAATCGTGAGAATCGGAGTGTGAAGGCGAAGTTTGCGAAGAAGAGGAACGCGGTGGAGTTCGGCGCGAATTCGAGCGACGACGATAACGGTAACGGTAACGGTTATGGTGGAGATGAGGATGATGATGTGGAGACGTTTGATTGGGAGAAGGAGATGAGGAGGAGAGTGAAGGAGATTGAGGAGATGAAAGAGTTGGAGAAGAAAGCGATTGAAGTTCAAGATAGGATTTACGGTGAGGAAGGAGAGACGAGCGGCGGCGATGGCGGCGGAGGTGGTGGTGGTGGTGAGGAGAGTGAGGAGGAGAAGAAGATGCGTGTACGGAAAGAACTCGAGAAGGTCGATTTCGTTACTCTTTCTGTCTCGATAATTTGTTTTGCTAATTTATCGTGTTTTCGTCATTGTTTTGAACGTAATTTTATCGTAATTGCATTGATTAGCGCAATTTGTTGAAGATGATCTGCTTGCCTTACATGAATGTTTCTTTTTCTGTCTCGATAATTTGTTTAGCTGGTTTATCGTGTTTTAGTCGTTTGTTTTGCACGTAATTTTATCGTAATTGCCTTAATTAGCATAATTTGTTGAAGTTGATCGGCTAGCGCTACATGACTGAACAAATGAGTTAGACGGAGAAAGAGTTTAGTAATATGCAATGCTATCTGTGATCAGACTGTCAGTAATTCTTGCTCATGAAGTTAATTTTTGTAATGTTTGTTGTGCTTGATTATTGCGGAGTCATAGATGGGTAAACCGTAAGCCTTACACTGTAAAATTTAGGCAAAGTTTAGCATGATGATTTGGAGTGTGTATGAATGGTGGCGAAATTATTTGGATTTCTGGATCGGACTGTGAAATTAGCTGATAATTGACTGTTGATGATATTAGTATGATGGATTTCTATTTAGATTTGTGCAGTAGCTAATTGAGTAGATGTCTATCGAACTATCAGTGGTTGGTGGATGAAGCTGATGATTGACGGTTGATGAAATATTTAGTGGATTTTTATTTAGCTTTGTGTCGTAGCTAATTGAGTAGTCTATTTGAGTATCAACGGTGGATTTATGGACCGTATTGTGAAGTTAGTTGATAATTGACGGTTGGTGATATGGTATAATGGATTTCCATTTAGAGTAGATGTCTATCCAAGTATCAGTGGTGGATTTTGGATCGAACAACGACTGATGATATCAGTATAATTGATTTCTATTTCGCTTAGTGTAGTAGCTAATTGAGTTGATGTCTGGCGGATTTATGGATCGGAGTATGAATTAGCTGATAATTGATGGTTGATGATGTCAATATAATGGATTCTATTTAGCTTAGTGTAGTAGCTAATTGAGTGGATGTCTGGCGGATTTATGGATCGGAGTGTGAATTAGCTGATAATTGACGGTTGATATCAGTATAATGGGTTTCTATTTAGCTTAGTGTAGTAGCTAATTGACTAAATGTCTGTCGAAGTATCAGTGGTGGATTTCTGGATTGCACTGTGAAATTAACTGGTAATTGACGGTTGATGATATCAGTTGAATGGATTTCTAGGTAGCTTTTTGTGGTTGCTAATTGAGTAGATGTCTATCGAAATACCAGTGGTGGATTTCTGGATCTGACTGCAATTAGCTGATAATTTGACGCTTGATGATATAGCAGAATGGATTTCTATTTAGCTTGTGGATTTATGGATCGGATTGTGAAATTAGCTGATTATTGATGGTTGATGATATCAGTATAATGGATTTCTATTTAACTTGTGGATTTATGGATCGGATTGTGAGATTAGCTGATTATTGATGGTTGATGATATCAGTATAATAGATTTCTATTTAGGTTGTAGATTTCTGGATCGGATTGTGAAATTAGCCGATAATTTGACGATTGATGATACAGTAGAATGGTTTTCTATTTAGCTTGTGGATTTATGGATCAGATTGTGAGATTAGCTGATTATTGATGGTTGATTATATCAGTATAATGGATTTCTATTTAGGTGGTGGATTTATGAATCGGATTGTGAAATTAGCTGATAATTTTTACGGTTGATGATATCAGTATAATGGATTTCTGTTTAACTTGTGGATTTATGGATCGGATTGTGAAATTAGCTGATAAGTGATGGTTGATGATATCAGTATAATGGATTTCTTTTAGGTTGTAGATTTCTGGACCGGATTGTGAAACTAGCTGATAATTTGACGGTTGATGATTTAGTAGAATGGATTTCTATTTAGCTTATGGATTTGTGGATCGGATTGTGAAATTAGCTGATTGTTGACGGTTGATGATATCAGTATGATGGATTTCTATTTAGGTTGTGGATTTCTGGATAGGATTGTGAGATTAGCTGATTATTGACGGTTGATGATATCAGTATAATGGACTTCTATTTAGCTTGTGGATTTCTGGATCGGATTGTGAAACTAGCTGATAATTTGACGGTTGATGATATCAGTATATTGGATTTCTGTTTAGGTTGTAGATTTCTGGATCGGATTGTGAAACTAGCTGATAATTTGACGGCTGATGATTTAGTAGAATGGATTTCTATTTAGCTTGTGGATTTATGGATCGGATTATGAAATTAGCTGATTGTTGACGGTTGATGATATCAGTATGATGGATTTCTATTTAGCTTGTAGATTTCTGGATCGGATTGTGAGATTAGCTGATTATTGATGGTTGATGATATCAGTATAATGGACTTTTATTTAGCTGGTGGATTTCTGGATCGGATTGTGAGATTAGCTGATTATTGACGGTTGATGATATCAGTATAATGGACTTCTATTTAGCTTGTGGATTTCTGGATCGGATTGTGAAATTAGCTGGTAATTTGATTGTTGATGATATCAGTATAATGGATTTCTAGGAAACTTTTTGTAGTTGCTAATTGAGTAGATGTCTATCGAAGTATCAGTGGTGGATTTCTGGATCAGATTGTGAAATTAGCTGAGTATTGACGGTTGGTGATATCAGTATAATGGATTCTATTTAGCTTGTGGATTTTTGGATTGGATTGTGAAAGCTGATTATTGACGGTTGATGATATCAGTATAATGGATTTCTATTTAGCTTGTGGGTTATGGATCGGATTGTGAAATTAGTTGATTATTGACGGTTGATGATATAAATATAATGGATTTCTAATTAGCTTGTGGATTTCTAGATCAGATTGTGAAATTAGCTGATTATTGACGGTTGATGGTATCAGTGTAATGGATTTCTATTTAGCTTGTGGATTTTTGGATCGGATTGTGAAATTAGCTGATTATATTGACGGTTGATGATATCAGTATAATGGATTTCTATTTAGCTTGTGAATTTCTGGATCGGATTGTGAAATTAGCTGATTATTGACGGTTGATGATATCATTATAATGGATTTCTATTTAGCTTTGTGTGCTAGCTAATTGAATAGATGTCTATCGAAGGAGTAGTGATGGATTTATGGAACAGATTGTGAAATTAGCTGATAATTGGTGGTTGATGATATCAGTATAATGGATTCCTAGGTAGCTTTGTGTAGTAGTATTGGTGGTGGATATCTGGATCTTACTGTGAAATTAGCTGATAATTTGACTGTCAATGATATTGGTATGATGTATTTCTAGGTTGCTTTGTGTAGTAGCTAATTGAGTAGATGTCTGTCGATGTCAGTGGTGAATTTCTGGATCGATTGTGAGACTAGCCGATTTGATGGTTGATGATATAATATAATGGATTTCTATTTAGCTTTGTGTAGTAGCTAATCAAGTAGAAGTCTATTGAAGTATCAATGGTGGATTTTCTGGATTATCAGTGAATTGATGGACTAGTGGATAATGGGTTAGCATTTGATTTTACTTGGAACCCGTTCGTTGATGATCGTTTTTATCTTATTATTATGCTCTAGATGTAATATTATGAAAATACTTTCTTGGATCGGAAATTTTGAAGTAGCTAATTGAGCAGATGTCTATCGAAGTATCAGTGGAGGAATGGATGATCGACATGGTTGCCTGTGTCACTCTGAACATGGTGCTTCACTTCTATAGTAAGTTGATGGACTATGGGATAATGGATTAGCATTTGATTTTACATAGAACCCGTTCATGGATGATCATTCTATCATATTATGCTCTAGCTGTAATATTATGAAAATATTTTCTTGGATCGGAAACTTCTAAGTAGGTTTAGTAGGACCCGCGCGGATAGAAATGGAGAAGTTGGCTTTGTCTGCATGGACAGTGACGTGATTACTGTATTCCCATCCATTATCCCCATTCTGTTCATAGTTTATCTTTAACTTGGCAAATTAGCTGATAATTGAGTAATTGACTGTTGATTACATTAGTATAATGGATTTCTATTTATCTTTGTGCAGTAGCTAATTGAGTAGATGTTTATGGAAGTATCAGTGGTGGATGAAATTAACTGATAATTGACGGTTGATGATATAGGATAGTGGATTTTTATTTAGCTTTGTGTGGTAGTAGCTAAAGATGTGTATCCAAGTATCAGTGGTGGATTTATGGATTGAAATTAGCTGATAATTGACGGTTGGTGCTATGGTATAATGGATTTCCATTTAGAGAAGATGTCTATCGAAGTATCAGTGGTGGATTTTGAACCGAACAGTGAAATTAACTGACAATTGACGGTTGATGGTATCAGTTTAATGAATTTCTATTTAGCTTAGTGTAGTAGCTAATTGAGTAGATGTCTGGCGGATTTATGGATCGGAGTGTGAATTAGCTGATAATTTACGGTTGATATCAGTACAATGGATTTCTATTTAGCTTATTGTAGTTGCTAATTGAGTAGATGTCTGGCGGATTTTATGGATCGGAGTGTGAATTAGCGGATAATTGACGGTTGATATCAGTATAATGGATTTCTATTTAGCTTAGTGTAGTACAGTAGCTAATTGAGTAAAAAAGTCTATCGAAGTATCAATGGTGGATTTCTGGATTGCACTTTGAAATTAGCTGGTAATTGACGGTTGATGATATCAGTATAATGGATTTCTAGGTAGCTTTTTGTAGTTGCTAATTGAGTAGATGTCTATCGAAGTATCAGTGGTGGATTTCTGGATCTGATTGTGAAATTAGCTGATAATTTGACGGCTGATGATATAGTAGAATGGATTTCTATTTAGCTTGTGGATTTACGGATCGGATTGTGGAATTAGCTGATTATTGATGGTTGATGATATCAGTATGATGGATTTCTATTTAGGTTGTAGATTTCGAAATTAGCTGATAATTTGACGGTTGATGATGTCAGTATAATGGATTTCTATTTAGCTTGTGGATTTCTGGATCGGAATGTGAAATTAGCTGATTATTGACGGTTGATGATATCAGTATAATGGAATTGTATTTAGCTAGTGGATTTCTTGATCAGATTGTGAAATTAGCTGATTATTGACGGTTGGTGAATGGTGATATCAGTATTATGGATTTCTATTTAGTTTTGAGTAGATGTCTATGGAAGTTTCAGTGGTGGATTTCTGGATCGGACTGTGAAATTAGCTGATAATTGATGGTTGATGATTTTCGTACAATGGATTTCTACGATTATATTTAACTTTGTGTAGTACTCCTAATTAAGTACTCCACATGTCTATCGAAGTATGAGTGGAGGAATTGGTGGTCGACGTGGTTGCCTGTGTGACACTTGGAACATGGTGTTTCACTTCTATAGTGAATTTATGGACTAGTGAATAATGGATTAGCCTTTGAGTTCACATAGGAACTGTTTGTGGACGATCGTTCTATCATATTATGCTCTAGCTGAAATATTATAAAAAATACTTTCTTGGATCGGAAACTTCGAAGTAGGTTTAGTAGGACCCGCGCGGATAGAACTGGAGAAGTTGACCCGCACGGATAGGTTTATCATGTTACTCGAACACTTGATATAGGTGACTAGGTGTCGTGTCGCATGACATGTATCGTGTCCGACACGGCACGAGACACTTCACTTTAGTCAAATTATTTTTTCAGTCAGTAACATGTCGGACACCTCGTGGCCTACTTATATTTTATGTTTACTGCTTTGCATTATGGAATTCGGGTATGCTCTGCTCTCTTCAGCATAAATCGGGTTCTTGGCACTTTTTCGATACAGATTTCTGATCCTACATTCTAACATCATTACTTCTTTGAATTTTGTGTTGTTGGCCCTGTAGATTTTGATGACAGGAATCAAGATTGAAACTGATACAACATACTTGCCTTACAAACTGACAATAATCTGAGCTTTTGCTTCCGAAAAAATGTGTGTTGGTCCGAAATTATGCCACGAGCATGAATATGCAAGCGTCACAGGCTCACTTAATTACTCCGAATTTTTTTTATTGCTGTTTTTGGCAATGATGTACACTTTTGAGGTCGTCTTACGGAACCGTTTCGTCCGTCTATGATGCCGCAGGTGGCAAAGGAGCAAGCTGAAAGAAGAGCGACTGCTGAACTGATGTTTGAACTGGGCCAGAAGGCTTATGGTAGGGGGATGTATGGACGAGCTATCGAGTTTCTAGAAGGTGCACTGACAATTATTCCGAGACCTACGCTGTATGGTGGGGAGGTTAGTAGGTTATCAGCAAATTATGGTTAATTGACGGTTCTCATTTTATTTAGGAATTTTCTCACCTGTTCCGTATCCCCTCGACTATTTCATTTTTCTCACTTGTACCCTTTTTTTAAACAAAATAAATAAATCTTTGATCGCCGCCACAACTCTCAAGTACGATTTCCGAAAACGAGATTTTTTTTTTTCAAATTGATTGTTTTTATGAGATCTTCAGTGTGAAAATCACTGTTATTTGAACTCGAAATAAGGAATACTAGTCGGTCAATTTCTTTCAAATTCCTAAACCCGTGAATTTTTTTCCAGATTCACTGTTTCAAGGGATGTTTGGTCTTGGAAAAAAAATACCGTCTTCATAAAGTCGTAGGCAGGAGTTATGCGAATCAATTTTATTTTATTTTTTTTAGAAAAAAAGCGGGTTATAAATGAGAAAATTAAATAGTTGAGTGTAACGGTGAGAAAATCCCCTTCATTTAAGTGGAATTACGAGTTTACAACCATGATCGTTTTATTGTTACTCGTTTCTGTTCTTCAGATTCAGATATGGCTTGCAATGGCATATGCTGCCAACAACCGCCATGCAGATTGCATTTCCCTTTACCGGCAATTGGAACTAAAGCACCCTAGCGCCAGCATCCGTCGACAAGCTGCAGATCTTCGCTACATCATGCAAGCACCTAAAATCAAAATTACCCAAGAAGAGATGGTCACAATCCCTCTAATTGGATCCAGTTACGACAGGTAACTCCGAAATCCCGCTTCCTAGAAGTTAACCTCCTTACCTCCATGTTTGAAATGTTATGTGACTCTTCTAATTACCTCTTGTACTCGTGTCTGACACGTGACACTCGGACATGGGTATGACACTTGGACTCTTCATTTTAACCCAAAATACGCAGAATTTTCATAAAATTAGCCGTGCCGGACACTTGGACATGCATCCGTATTAAACGAATCTGAGCAACATATAGGTAAGAGTGTTCAAAAAGTGGCCCGGACCGTCAAACCGGACCGGACCGGACCGGGGCACATACCGGTCCGGTCTCCGTGTCGCCAAAAACTTGGTGACCGGTCCGCAGTCAGGTCCGGTCCGGTCCACACTTAGAAAAAAAGTCAAAATTAGTGTATTTTTACGGTCCGGTCCAGTCTTAAGAGGGTCCGGTCCGATCCGGGTTTGGACCGGTGAACACTCCTACATATAGGTTACAACTTACGGCTACTTTTTTCTGGGGGATTTTCTATGGTGTACCCGTCATTTTTTGCATAAAAAATTCTCTGTACTTTTTGACGTTACATAAATGCATAACTGTGGGTGACCGTGACTCTTGTTTTCTACGATGTACCCCTCAAATTGATTGTCCTTACGAATTTTTCACTTTGAAAAAAGTACCGATTTCTGAACTCGTGACTAAGAATCATGGACGGGCAACTTTTTTTTTTTCCTTTTCCTGGAAGGGTACGCCATATGGCCCATATCTTGTTTGTACCCATCATTTTTTGCATAAAAAAAAAACTTTTTGACGGTACATAAGTGCATAACCGTTGATTACCATAACTCTTGTTTTCTACGATCTACCCCTCAAATTGATCGTCTTTACTGATTTTTCACTTTGAAAAAAGTACTCTACCAATTTACGAAATTGTGGCCAAAAGTTATCGTCAGGCAAAGTTTTTTCACCAAATATACTCTTAACGGCTGCCATAACTCTCGACTACAAATTCTAAAATCAAATTTATTTTTTCCCCCAATTTGAAAAAAAATACCGATTTACGAACTCAGTAACTAAGAATCATGGACCGACAACGTTTTTTTTTTCTTTTTCTTTTTTTTTTTGAAAAAGGAAGGGTACTTCACACGGCCCATATCTTGTGTGTATGTGTCTCGATTTGGTTGGTTTAGACACATTCGAGTATGATACGACCACCGTAAAACCATCACTCATGAGACTTTTAACACCCGTGCTACATGAAAGTATCGACACCTAAAAGATTATTACGAATGTATTGTGCAGCTACGCATCGACTTGGACCGACAAAGACAAGGACAGGAGTCAGGTAATCGGGGGCTCAACAACAAGCCAGCTCCCATCTTCTCGAGACTACCTTGGCGACGTACTCAAGGTGAAAACCCCCGACGGCTGGGAAAACAATCGAGTTTTTTGGGCAGCTGTCACGTTATGGTTTGGTCTTGTCGGAACCGCTCTTCTTCTTCACAGATAATAATCCCCCTTCCCGCCCTTCTTCCTTCTCGATTCATTTAAATTCCGTAAATCTTATAATATGTACATATATTGTGCTTGCGTATATTAATTATTAATTAGTATGCCCCCGATAAATATTAGTAACGGGCCAACCAAATATTTATTTTTTTTGTATGTGAATTCTAATATTTAACTACCGTTTCTTCACAAATATCTGTCATATTATTATTACGGGTCAAATATTTGGCCTATTATAATAATATGACGGATAACCTCTCACAAGGGAGACTAACCATTTCTTATATTTGTTCTGAATTCGAGCATGGTATGTTCTGGACCAAGATCGCAAATTCTTGTGTGTGATGGTCGTATTCTATGTCCTCGTGAACTAAAGCGGAGACCGTTGGTGATTTATCCCTTTACATGGATATTGATCGAAATCTCGTTCTTCGCAGATTTTGATCCCTGAAATTAATAACTATAACCTCGAGTCCTCGACTATCCTCCCTCTGTCCTACAAGTACGTGGGATTTATGGATTATCGACTTATCGAGGTATTCGGTTTTGACGTTTTTTATGAAATGTTATTGCTAATACTCTTTCCGTCTCAGTCATTTGTTTACCTTTTATATTGAGTATTTTTGGGGAATATTTTAATCAGAGATAAACAAATGATTGAGACAGGAAAAATGATGTTCGTGTTTGTGACTTTGTATGTGTTGCTGCAACGGTGATCATGGCCTGTACTGTCTGAATAGCCCGACCCATCCGCCCCGATTTATAAAACGGGCCGGGCATGGACACTAATATTTTAGCGGCCCGGCCCGAGCCCGCATTTGAGTGGGTCCAGTACTGCCTGTTGCATTCACTTACATCTGCTTAGTTTTCGCTCTTCCCATCTCATTGAGTACATGCTGATATAGTAGCATCGAGTATTATCGGTGTTCAGGTGTGTAAACGCTAGACCGCGTTTGTAGTTCTCGTACTGCTATAGTGTTGTGCAGAGGCTAGACTCGACCGCTTATATTCCGGTGTGCAAAGTCTCACTTTACGGTGCAGGTACATAGCATGTACATTAACCTAGGATTCCAAGGTACGGTAAGGTGAACTAGACCGCTTATATTCCGGCATGTAAAGTCTCACTTTACGGTGCAGCTACAGAGCATGTACATTGACCTAGGATTCCGAGATACCCTAAAGTGAGAATTTCGTACGGAGTATATATTTGTCCAATTTGTTGGACAAAAAATTAAATTTACTCCCTTCGTCCCAATCAATAAATTTTACTTTTTTTTGGTATATCAGTCAGTAATTTACACTCCCTTTTTGAACAAGTTTTTACCTGAATACTTTTTATTTTTTAATAAAAATAAATAAATAATGTTTTGTGTATAAAGGAAATATAAATTTTCTTTATTTTTTAATAAAAATAAATAAATAATGTTGTGTATAAAGAAAATATAAATTTTCTACTGGAACGGAGGGAGTATATGCTAGCATTACGTATGAGTTTCTTTACTAGTTATATTAAAATTCCGAAAGAATAAGGAGTATTAAAATTTTGAAAGAAATTAAATTTCTGAATCCGTCACTATAATTTAATTTAAAAAAAGTCCAATTCCCATGTAATACTATTGATTTGTCAATTTTGACTAATTTTGACCCAGTCTAGAATTTTCCAAAGATGATCTCCTTTTCCAGAATTTGCACACGCTTTATGTTACGTACTGCATTTCTTCGTTTCTAGCTTGGGCAATTCCTTTAATAATCCTCTGTTTCATTTGATTGTTTGCATGTATTTTTTCATATTTGTCCATGCATGTTTTTTTTAGTCTATATTTTTAGTTACGTAGTATTTCTGAAAATTACGAGTATAGAAATTTGATATTTATAACATACTCGATTAGACAATTTAAACAAGATCTCACGTGGTTATATTTTATCTTATATGTAGTATACTTACATTAGAAGTTACGTTGGCGATTTTATTCACCTATGAATATTGCCCAAAAAGTAAATGCAAACAATCAAATACTACCTCCGTCCCAGTAAGATTGTCACATTTCATTAAAATACTCCTCACATATAATAGGCAAATGGGACAATCTTTTAGGGACGGAGGGAGTACTAGTATCCATCTTAAATCTTAAAATTGGTTAAATATTACGGAGTATGTAAGATTTGTTTGATGTTGATAAAAACAAAATATGTCGTATTTGGTATTTTCTAGACAATTTGTTATGTGATTTGATATGTATTTGATTCGTCTTATAATTGATGGTAGAGTGCTGTTATAAACAAGAATTACTATAAAAGGACTTATTATTAGGCTTAGCATTAATTATGACATTTATTTTAGAAATTAAGACAATGAAAATTGTCTTCTTAATCATAAAGAAGAGTTTGTGTAGCTAATAATAACCATTACGAGGTAGTAAATGTTGCGATTAATACGATCTAACAAAATCATGTATACGATATTAAGAAAGATCACAAATTATAATATACAACTGTTGCACCGTACAACAAGTCTTAAATTAGGAATTCACGATAAAATATTATTACTTTAGGTTATTTAGTGACCATGTTGGGTAATTTAATGACCACTTTAGAAGTTATAATGCTTTTTTTTTTCTTTTTTTTTTCTACATAACTCAACAAGAAAATTTTCAACAATATAAATACCATTTTTTTTAGAAAAGTCATTTATTGTCTTTACTGGTAATATTTTACCGTGTGTTATTGTTAAACGGTTTTACAAGAAAGTCAGACACTACTACTATTAGTAAGAACACAATCCACTTCAAAACAAATTAATTAATGTACTAGATATTAAAACAAAACAAAATCCACCCTAAAACAAATAAATCTACCAAAAAAAATAAAAACAAACAAATTATTTTAAACAAGAAACATCCTCCAAAAAATTTTAAAAAATAAATAAACATGTTTACAAAAAATGTGCACAAAACAACCTAAATAAATAGAGTAAATCTGTTTCGAGACTGTCTATATTTATATTCCAAAATCTCTTACTGTATTAGAGATTATTCCTCGTACAAATTGGGTAGATCTAGTGAGAAACTGTCTTTTACTAACTGAGAGACATATATATAGACAAACAAAAAAGAAGACTTTAACAATAATATGAAACCGTTTCCTCTAAGTTTTTACGGTATTCCATTCATCAGTCTGCATCAATCATTTATTTATCTTTGATTATAATAATCCTCACAAATTATATAAATGTAATTAAATTATCGAGACGGAAGAGTAAAATGGTAGTACGAGTATATAAAACTAAACAAATTATCGAGACAATTAATTACTCTCCCTTGTGAAGAAGATATCCGTCATTTTATCATAGCGGGTCAAATACTTCTAATTTATGTATAAAAGATAACTCATGTGCTTTTGTAGTATTTTATACCGTATTTTTTTTTACGTAAACGGATCGTATTTGACCCGTGTGACGAATAATTCCGTCCCAAACATGAATCTGTGAAAGACAATACTCCGTACAGAGTATAACACAATACAATTATTGCAAAACCGTCTTTTTACTCGTGAAATTAATTAAATCCACGTCATTTAATTCCAGCACACCATCTTCTCAGAAACAAACAAACACTCTTCGTCTACTCAAAACTGACATTTCAAAGACGACTCAACTTCAATTGAAGAGTCCCTTTAAAAAAACAATTCACAATTCTCCCAATTCTCCCAATTCAATTCAATCCAATCCAATCCAATCCTATATTCTCTTCAAATTCCTCTTTGATTAAGGTAAAATTCAAATTGAGGTGCAATGGCGGCCGTCTCTTCGGCGGCGGAGGCGGCGGTGGAGGAGAAACGTGTCGAGCTGGAGTTATCTGAACCGATTATAATGGCGGAGAGAGTTCGGAAATCGGTTGGGGAATCAGCTTCGTTTAAGATTGAGTGTGCTGAAATAGGTAAGAGAATTGACCGGATTTCGCAGATGCTCCGGTCTGTGGTTCGGTTGGTGACTTCGCCGTCGACCGGAGTTGTGTACGACCGGCCGGTTCGTCGAGTCGCCATTGATGTTGCTAGAAACCTTACTCGCGCTCTTTCGTTAGTTCGGAAATGCCGTCGCCGGAGTTTTCTTCACCGGTTGGTCAACCTCGTCACGGCGGCGGATTTTCGGAAGTTACTGTTGATTCTCGACGCTTCTGCCGCCGATTTGCACTGGCTTCTCGCCGTTATAAACTGCGGCGGCGGCGGTAGCGCCGCCGCCGCCGCCGGAGGCGGCGGAGGTGGAGAAATTGAGCTCTCGCTTCCGCCAATTGCAAGCAACGATCCTATACTAGCTTGGGTGTGGTCGTTCACGGCGACGGTTCAAATGTCCGGTCAATTACCCGACCGTATCGCGGCGGCGAACGAGCTCGCCGCGCTCGCCGCCGACAACGACCGTAACAAAAAAATGATCGCCGAAGAAGGCGGCGTGCCGCCTCTACTTAAGCTGCTTAAGGAGAATTCATCTCCTGAAGCGCAAATCGCGGCGTCAATTGCGCTCTATAATCTAGCTAATGAGCGTGTTAGGGTTAGGGTTATCGTCGATAGTTTAGGAATTCCTGTGATTGTTCATGTTTTGAGTGATTCTGCCATGAAAGTTCAAATTAGGGTTTCCAATTTAGTTGCTAGGATGGCGGAATCCGATGGTGTTGCCAAGGAGGAGTTTGCTAGGGAGAATGTGATTCGTCCGTTGGTGTCGTTGCTGTCGTTTGAGACGTTTGATGACGACATTTTCGATGCTAGGAAGTTCAATTCGAGCTTTTCGAGGCAAAGTAGTAGTCCCTCATTTGTGCAGATCAATGAGGTGAAACCGAGGTTAACTTCATCGTATTCATCAATGTCGTCGAGGTACTCTGATAATGGTGGCAGTGGTGGGGGAAGTAGTGGGAGTCGCGGTGGTGGTGGGCAAACGAGGAGGGAGCGAGAATTGGAGAGTTCCGAGGTTAAGAGGGAGTTGAAGGTGAGTTGTTCTAAGGCTTTGTGGATGTTGGCCAAAGGTAGTGACTCGATTTGTCGAAGAATCACCGATACCAAAGGATTGTTGTGTTTGGCTAAGTTGATCGAGAAAGAAACCGATGATTTGAAGGTGAATTGCTTGATGACGATAATGGAGATAACCTCCATGGCCGAATCAAATGTCGAGCTTCGTAGGTCGACATTCAAGAGCAACTCCCCGGCCGCGAACGCGGTCGTGGACCAACTCTTGAGATCGATTCAAGACTCACGTAACCCGACCCACCAAATCCCGGCTATTCGATCAATAGGGTCGCTTTCCCGGACTTTCCCGGCCCGGGAAACCCGGGTCATCGGCCCGTTGGTCGAACAAATAAGCTCCGAGGATCACGAGGTTGGGACCGAGTCGGCCATTGCTTTGGCCAAATTCGTCTCCCCCGATAATTTCTTGTGTCACGCGCATGCTAAGTCGATCATAGAATTCCATGCCGTGATTCCTTTGATGAGGTTGCTTAGGGCGGGCGACCGGGCGCAATTACATGGGTTGGTTTTACTTTGTTACCTTGCTATAAACGCGACCAACACCGAGGCGCTTGAACAAGCGAGGGTGTTGACCGCTCTTCAAGGGGCCGACCGGATCATGGCTTCTCAAAATCCGCAATTACGAGAGTTGATTACTCAGGCTATTTACCATCTCGATGTTTATCGTGGTGATATTCATCCTCTTAGGCAGTCTTCGGTGCATATATAATTCGGAAAAATAATTCGAGAAAAAAAAATAATTCGAGGAAAAAAGAGAGAAAGAAAGAGGGATTTTCTGTATAGAGACGGGATTAATAGAGTTCGAAAACAAGAGGTTGATAGTTTGTATAGAGGTGCCATAAAACTTTTGTCGATGATCAGAAACTGTAATAAAATGTTTTGCTAATCGAAAGCGAACAATGCTGCAAAAAAAATAAAAAAACTAATCCTGTTGCGTTTTCTCTGTTTTCCGAGTTTGTTTTAGTTAATTTCATGGCTAAATTGTCGATTTGTTAATCTTTCGCAGGTCTGTTGAATCGTGTTTTTACTACTTCTGAACTGAACTAATGTTTTCCGAGTCTGTTTCTGTTAATTTCATGGCCAAATTGTCGATTTGTTAACTTGGGCAGGTCTGCTGAATCGGGTTTTAGTATTCGTGAATCCCGATTTGAACTGAACTAATGTTTTCCGAGTCTGTTTCAGCTAATTTCATGGCCAAATTGTCGATTTGTTAACTTGTGCAGGACTGTTGAAAACTTGAAAACTGTTTTACTACTCGAGTTCCGACTTGATGATGAATAGACGTTTTGTTAGCACACCCGTATACGTCTTCATGTCGTACTTATTTGGATTTTGAAACAGATAGATATTCCCGTTTCAAACAAGCGTGGTAAGAAGGAATCCCGAGAACCTGACAAATCGAGAGACAACAATGATTATATGCATCAAAGGGAACAATTTGTACAAAGGAAGACAGCATCTAAAAATCTCACCATACTGTTTTTAGGTGCAATAATGTTGGCGAGTGACAAGAGCAAGAGTCGGAATCATATCGTTTTCTGATTGTAACAGCTAACCACATCTGTTGTTTCAAGAACGAAAGTCGAAGAAGTATCGACGTTTCTATGTCTATCCTAGTCACCGTCTCAGATTCTCATCGACAGAGATAGAAGTCGACGAGCATGTAGTTATGTATGTAGGTGTGGCAACGTCCAACACGGCCCAATAAGTTAAGAGTCCACTTTGACATGGCCCAAGAACCGCTGCACGACACGAGATGCCATGGATGGTGGACTTATCGATTTGAACCTCCATTACGCCATGGATGGTAGAGATGGAAGTTGACACATGGATTGGTGGGTTGGGAGGGTCCAGCATGGCCCACGACCCATTAAGGCACGAATCCATTTTGACACGGTTCAGTTCGATACGACACGCTATGTACCGTGCCTAGTAAAAAAAACCGTGCCTGGGCACGACTGAGTTGGGCACGACACGTCGACACTGTCTTGACACTCCCTAAATGTCTTAAATTGAGGAATTGGTCAGGTACATCCAAGCATTGAACGACACGTTATGACCCATGGGTCGTGACTGGGCCGCCCTTTCTTTAACATTGGCAATTTCGCATGACACGACACCACCCTAGGCCCACTTCCCTGTGCATGAACCGTGCCATTTTTTCCTCCAGGCACGACACGACAGATTTCCACATCTAATACACGACGAAATAAGGTATAAGTCCACTTTACCATGACCCTACACCATTGCACAACATGACGCGCCATAATCCCTGGACTTATCGATATTAATATATTATCTATCAAAATGACAAAATGTGTGGAAGAAATTATCGTAAAACCGTCTAACATTTTGATGAACACCTTACCGTCACTTAATCATAAAAAATAGAGTTGGGCAAAAAATATGGGCCAACTCGGCTCGGCCCAATTGTATAGCCCAAAATCCCGGTTCAGCCCATGCCTATAAATACAAAGCTTTAGAAACACGCATCAGTCAAGAAAAGAAAAAGAAAAGAAAAAATGGCGGGAGAACTTACACTAACGAAGCGAACCTTCGAGAACTCAACAATGGCGTCCAAGCAACGGCGATGGAGAGCTCAATACTCTCGTTGTTTCTCATATCCTTCAGCTTACATCTCTTCACATACTCTCAACGACGATAATACGAATCATCTCGCTCTTTCGGTTCTGGATAAAAACCGGTTCACTCCTACTTGGCTCTCAACTGGCGGATCTTCTACCGTTTCTTTACAGCCGTCGGAGTATTCGCCTGCGTTATCCGTATTCGCTGTTTCGTTGCTGGATACTGTTCTCGTAATCTCTTTCTCCTCTTGTTCTTGTTCTTCGATTTTGTTTGTTTCGGTTTTTCGCATTTTTATGAAGCTTATGATTCATGATTTTGACTTGAATCGAATTATCCGTATTTGATGTTTTGTTGCTGGATACTGTTCTCGTAATCTCCTTATCCTCTTGTTCTTGTTCTTCGATTTCGTTTACTTCGGTTTTTCGCAAGTTTATGAAGCTTACGATTGATGATTTTGACTTGATTTTAGGTTAACTGTGAATAATTTCGATTATTGTGATGTATGATGTATGATGCAATATTTAGATATTATTCTACTGAATTTTGGACGAATTATCTGTATTCGCTGTTTTGTTGCTGGATACTGTTCTCGTAATCTCTTTCTCCTCTCGTTCTTCGGATCTTCGATTTCGTTTATTTCGTGTATTCGCAAGTTTATGAAGCTTATAAGTGACGGGTACGGTGTTCACCAAAATGTAGGACCGTTTTATGATAATGTATAATCTAAAAAAAAACTTAGATAGATTTACGATAATGTATTATCTTAACTAGATTTTGGCCCGGTAATGTTGGGGTTGTACCGACTAAGTTAAGACCAAGTGACAATAGGTGTCGTTGTATTAGGTTCAGATCTCCTTCCATATATTTAGAGATGGAAGTGTGTCGTGTCATGTCTAGTGTTGGCCTATCGTGAATGGAGGCAAAAAATGACACGACCCAGGCACATGGAAGTGGGTTTTATGTTGTGTCATTTCTGTGTTAAGAAGGGGTGGCTAAGGTGAGTTATGCCATATCGTGCCTAAGCACAATTTTTTTCCTCAAACAGCGGCGCAGACACGACCCATGACTCATAACATGTCATGTCGTGTCACAATGGGCTCAATTTTTTTTTTTTAACATTTATAGGGTGTGTGAGTGTGTCAACTGCCAAGAGTGTGTCGTGCCAAGGTGAGTTATCTCGTGTTGTGCCTAAGCTCAATTTTTTTCCTCAAACAGCAGCACAAACACTGTCCATGATTCATAACATGTCGTGTTATATCGAACCGTGTCAAAATGGACTCGTATCTTAGTAAGTCGTGTTGGACCGTGTCAACCACCGGCCCTAGTCCCAACTCCCATTTCTAGGATTACAATACTATCCTTAATGTTTTTAGGAGAACATTATCCTTAATCTCCTTATTTGCACCGCATTAGACCATTACAGTAATACTCCGTACATAAAAAAATGGCCGTTAAACCACCGGTAATCCACCGCCGACAACCACCGTCAATCTCCAATCTCAGCCACCGTCCGCCGTTGTCCTCCTCCTCCAAATCGTACGTCTCCCCCCCCTCTCATCTATGCTTAGTGATCGTTGTTGATTATATTACAGTCACTTTGATTTTTCCTCCAAATTACTTTGATTATTCCTCATTCTTCAATTCATTTGCTATATGTTTACTTTCATCTTCTATCGTTATCTGTGATGAATTAAATAGGGTTTGAATGGTTGTTGATTTTTCTCTCTAATTGTACTCTAATTGGCCTTCTAACTTCTAAGTAGTTGCTAATTAATCACGAGTAATTAATTAATCGAGTTGTTGTTATCGGTATAATTAACCGTATTATGATAATATGATGTACCCATACTCAGTTAATTACGAGTAATTAATGGAGCAGTTGTTGTCACTGGATGTATCTGCTATCACTTGAATTGGCCTTCTAAGTTGTAGCAAATCAATTAATCGAGCTGTTGTTATTGGTAATTTGGTATAATTAACTGTATTATGATATAATACTCGTACTTGGTAAATTAATTAATCGAGTTGTTGTTGTCATTTGATGAAGAAGGAATTCGAATTTGCCATTGGATGTATCCTATATCAATTGAATTGGCCTTCTAAGTTGTAGCACATTAATTAATTGAGCTGTTCTTATTGGTAACTTGGTATAATGAATCCATATACTCGAACTTGTTAATTTATTAATCGAGTAGTTGTTGTCATTTGATGGAAGAAGGAATTCGATGTTGCCATTAAATTATCCGATATCACTTGAATGGGTCTTCTAAGTAGTAGCTAATTAATTAATCGAGATGTTTTTGTTGGTATAATTAACCGTATTATGATGTACCTAGAGTCAACCCGACCCAAAGCTGACCCGACCCCGACCTGTTTGAGGTCTAGTGATAGTGAGACAGTGAGTATGGTTTAAACTTATGTTGAATTGTCGATGGCTCATCAGCGTAGGTTTATGGAACACTTGTTTTTGTTTACAACTTGGTTTCCGATACTTTTGATGAAATAAGAGTCTCCCTTCTGATCTCAAAGATTAGTTGATTATCATTGACTGAGCAAGGGAATGGGATGCCAAATAACACCTGGAATGTTGTGTTACGAAACCAATCCTACCAAAACCTTAAGGTAATGGCTGAGGTCCGTTTATATTCTATTACGCCCCTCACTCGAATGCACCATGTGCTAAGATTCCACTTGAGAGTTCGAGATATAGGGGGCCGCTAGGGTTTGAACTCGTGAGTTTTGGCTCTGATACCATGTTACGAAACCAATACAACCAAAACGTTTATGTTGAATGGTAAGCTGACTTGAACAAATGCAGTAATATAATGAACAAGTGGGAGCTTAATTGCTGTAAACTTTGATGCAAGAAGATTATAATGCTTCAACTATTGTAAAGTACTTCGTACATGATAACATGTTAGCCCGACGCTGTAGTAGGTTTTTTCATTTATCGTTTTTCTGATCTTTTCAGGGTAAGGAGGACGAAGATCCGAGCCAAAAGCTTTATCCTGAAAATGCAACTGTCCCACCTCACAGTTTGATTTTACATAATATCTCCCTCAGTGGTGGAGGTATCATACAAGCATAAGTTACAACGGGTTAGTACATTCTTCTAGTGTATCTTAATTCTTAATCTTCCTTAATAGGTACTAACTCCCGAGAAACGGAGACATCTGCTTGCAGAGAATCTAGTATTAGTCACAAACCTCTTGCCTTTTAGCCTTATAAGGTTACATATAGTCCTTCACACACACACACACAAGATCTTTCTATTTCAAATAAGAGCTTGATTTAAATGAATGAAATAGAAGTAGCAAAAACTTTGGGCGTCACGTAATTGTAAGCATTGGAAGATTTATTAGCTAAGTCAATGAAGTCATCCATGCTTCATTATCTACGCTAAATTAATGAAGTTATCCATGGTTCCTCTATGCCTTACCCAAATCAATAAGTTATATAAGTGATTTAGCTAGCATCATGGTTTTAGATCGCGGTATTGGTCGTGATCATGGTCACGGTAATGGTGTCGCTAGATCGCCCTCGACTCGATTGTCGCGCTCCATGTCGCGGTTATCGCGGTGATATTTTTTTTAACGTCATCTTTATATCATCTATTGTTTATTTGTTATAAAGTTAAGGTTAAATCTATTTAGAATAATTAATTGACCATGTTGGACAATTTTGTACTGCTAGTTTTCATTACAAAATTTGACGGGAAAAAGTCATAGTAAATCGTTCATATCGGCTTTATTGTGGACCGTATCGTCCCGAGTTTCCCGATACACATTGTAAATCGGGCATTTCGGCCAATACTTTACTATTTTAAATTTACGTGATACATCTCGGGATATTTTGTATCTGTGGCCTACGGATACCGATACATCTCGGGTGATACGTCGCTTATCGGCCGAGATTTTGAACCAAGCTAGCAATACATAATGAGTATCTTTTAATCCGGATTTGATGTATCTGAACACAATCTATGCAATTAGAGGATTATACAACCAGTTGACATAACTCTATGTACAACTGATTTTAAGATTTTGAGCTTTACTACAAAAGTTTCGATTTTTGTTGTAAACTTTATGAGTTTTAGTGTAAAGTTGTCGGGTTAAATCACATAAATGTTTAAGCTCAAAAACTTCCTAACTCACCTCAGAAACTTTTATAAGCTCAATAAATTTATATAAAAGCTCAATAAATTTGCCTTGGTTGTAAATGCTACCATGTGTATAATCCTATTTTGCCAATCCATGACTCTTAAAGCGATTACGCTATTGTCAAGCGTTACAACTTTGACACAAAAATTCTTCTTCTTATTTGTAGTCTCCATTATATATCTTACTTGTATTAGATTGACTGCCTCCACTGAGTCCACTAAAACTGTCACATTGGTCTTTCTTTGATCTTTCCTTTAGAAAGTTATGTTGTTTGTGCATTGTCTAAGCCAGTAGCAAAACTCAATCTTGTCGCTTAACGCATCATTTGTAATTGATTACAGAGTGCGGCCATGGCATCATCAATTGTGATATCAGCTGTTCAATGGATTGGATATCAGCTAATCCAAGAGGCAAGGCCATTATTCAATGTTGAAGAAGATGTTCAAGGGCTCAAAGATGAGCTAGAATTCATGCAACAATACCTCAAAGATGCTGATGCAAGGCGTGATGATAGCAGAATTAATGCTGCAGTACATCAAATAAGGAAGCTTGCTTATGATGCGGAGGATGTGATTGACACCTACATTCTTAAGGTTCGACAGAGTAATGGAAGTTGGATATTGAAATATGCGGAAGTCATTTACAAGTTTCCCCATCTCTACCAAGTACGTGGGAAGATACAGTCAATCCTAACAACCTTGAAACGAGTCAACGAGAATCTTAATAGTTATGGTCTTGTAAAAGTGCCCATTAGGAGAACAAGGACACCGAGCTACCAATATAATGACCTTGATGGTAAGTTTGATGTTGGCTTGGATAAAGATCTTCCTTTGTTGTTAGAAGTACTTACCGGTGAGGGGAAGACCCATGTACACATTGTATCGATAGTTGGTATGGGTGGCTCGGGAAAAACAACCTTAGCCAAGAAACTCTACAATCATCCTTATGTTGGAGGATATTTTAACTGTACAACATGGGTCTCAGTGTCGCAAGAGTGGAGCACTTTGGATGTCCTATCGAAGATCTGGAGTGAGATTCTAGACCCTGAAGCCAACCTGGACAATTCAGGCACCAGCAGTTTGAGAGTGCCAGAATTGATCGCCTTGATCCGTAACACTTTGAAGAAGAAATCATATTTGGTGGTCTTAGACGATGTGTGGAAGAGAGAGGCTTTAGAAGATATACTCCCTGCTCTCCCACTGGGAAATGTGTGTGGTGGAAGCAAGATCATCGTTACCACTCGCAACCGAGACATATTTACATTTCAAAGCCTTAAACAAAACACTCACACTCACGAGCCACCACCTTTGAGTGATGAGGAGGGGTGGGAGTTGTTCAAAAAGATCGCTCTAAGCCATCGTAAACACTGCGATGAAGCGAGCTTTGAGAAACTTGGTAAGGAGATGCTGAAGAAATGTGATGGCCTACCCTTGGCTGTAGTGGCACTAGCTGGGATTTTACATGTAAAAGACAGCATTGCTGAGTGGCATCAGGTGAATGAAGCCATAAGAGCGGGATGGATGGATGACATATCCTCAAACATGTATGGTAGAGTGGGGGATATGTTGGCTTTGAGTTACGAAGACCTGCCTTATTATCTTAAGCCTTGCTTTCTATACTTGAGTTTATTTCCTGAAGATTTCAAAATTCCGGTTGGAATGTTGACTCGGATGTGGATAGCGGAAGGTCTTGTGTCTACACCAGATGACATTTCTTTAGAAGTTGTAGCGATGCATTATATAGAGGAGCTAAGCCACCGCTTCTTGATTCAGGTAGTAAGAACCAATTCTAAGGGAGTAATAAAGACAATCAGCTTGCACGATCTTTTACGTGATATTGGTCTCAAAAAGGCCAAGGAGCTGAGTTTTCTGCAGATTTATTCTTCGGCCAGTGAACCAGACTTCAGTAATATGCCTGCTTCAGTTATCCCACCACGTCGTGCAGCTCTTCACTCCAGGTGATGAATTTCAGTAATTTTTTCTTCGATTTTTTATTTTTTAGCTTATTATGCAGAATATGCCTGCTTTATTGTGGAAATTGGCTTCTTTCACATAGTGGTAAGGCCGCGTGTATTCAACCTCCTTACCACATCTGTGACATTGGTAGGGCCTTTGAGGCGTTGGCCATTGGGTAAACTTGCTTTACTTGACTTTAAAAATGATTTGTAATCTCATCGTCTTTCCGTCTTACTTGGGCAGCTACACTTTTCCTGCCAAAATATCATATCTGAGGTCGCTTGTTTTGCTGAAAAGTTGTAATACGCCAGAGTCTTTTCATAAGGACACGGAAACTTTGGACTTGATGATTGTGCCTCAAAGTTATAAGTTGCTGAGGTTGTTGACTCTCCGGGGAATCGAGACAGTTGATGGTCGCTTACCAATGGAGATTGGGAGCTTAGTTCACCTGAGGTACCTGGAAATTCGAGGCACCAATATCACAAAGCTCCCAGTTTCGATTGGAAAACTGAGATATCTGTTGGTTTTGGACTATAGGGACATTATCTCAGAAGATGAAGCACCAATTATAGAGATCCCCAATGTCTTGTGGAAGCTTGTGCTACTTAGGCATCTTTTTTTGCCGATTGACTGGCCCTGGCATGTAGAAAAGTTAAAGTTAAGTACTTTACAATGTCTTCAGACCTTGTGGGGGGTGAAGCAGGGCAAACCGGGCCACCAGTGGTTATCCAAGGAGATTCCGAAATTTAGTAACACAATAAAAAAGTTAAAGATTGTCGTGTCCAGCGAGGATGAACTGAAGGCTGCCTTCAGTAACCCGAGCATCATCTCGAATGGGCTCCAAACATTCCACTGTGAGCTGCAAAGTGGGATAGCAATAAGCAACGTAGAACCGTTGCGTCACTTGCAACGCTTGCATAAACTGGTACTGATTGGAGAAGTGCAAATGCCCTTGTCTCCCATTTTACCAGCTAACCTAGTCAAGCTAAAGCTGATGGACAGTGTGCTCAAGGATGAGGACCCTATGAGAGCACTCGGGGAATTATTCCACCTAAAAATCCTCATATTATCTAATGTCTTTGATGGTACTGAATTAGTATGCAAACACGGGTCATTTCCACAGCTTGAGGAGCTTTACCTTGACAATCTCATGTATTTTCAAACGTGGAAGATCGACGATGGTGCTATGCCATGTCTTAAGAAACTAGAGATTAGAAGATGTTTGCATCTCCAAAACTTTCCACAAAGTTTGAGGTTTGTCACAACACTTCAACAGTTTGAGTTTTACGGACTTCCTGCCTTGTTTATCAAAGAGGCGGTAAAATATGGGTGGTCACCCCCAAAACTAAGGCTACCTTCTAATTTTGGAGCCATCATTAGCCGAGCTGATTCCCCTGTTGACGCTTCTTCCATCCGCCTGTTGTATGTGTTGCTCACAGGTGGTGTTTTCCTAGATAACAAAAAACAGGCAAGGTTTTTTGCTTCATTTTTTATGGAGTCAAAACATCTGTCATTTGCTTACACTTTATATGATTAACTAAATGAAGCAAAAACATCATCATTTTCTCTCATTTTATATGATTAAATTTTTAAATAAACGAAGGAAAATGATTGATTTATATACGCACACTTAGTTTATGGTGATTTTTGTTATATGTACTTGTATCATGTATGTATAATAAATGTATATATTTATGATTTTAAGGTGAGTGTATCTAATAAGCAACACTAGTATTAATTTGTTGCATCGCTTTGTAATTACTCTGCATTGTCTTACAAATACGGAGTAGTTAATGACTTTTTATTATACTCGATGACAAACAGAAATACTGGGTTGTTGAGCGTGACAACTCCTACCACAACTGCTTTATGATCTATGCATCAAACATCTTCTCAAGCCTGAGGTATGTCCCTCTAATTGGAATGCGCATCAAGGAATTCACTGATAGGTATGTACAAGTTGCCTGAGTTGAGTTTTCTTAACTGAATCAAAAGTGCTAATTTGCTTTAAATACGGAGTATTTCTTAGTTACAAGATGGTTTTGGATTTTTGTGTCAGAGATGTTATTGGTAAAATTACTTACATTGGGAGTAGAGCTTGATTATTTGAGGTTCTTGCTCTTGGGGATCGCTTGGATTGGGGTAACTGTCTTGATGGTAATAGGGATCAAGACAAAGGGAAAAATGAAAGAAAATGATGGCGGAGAAATAGTAGCGGATGGGGAGGTTCGTAGCAATTGCCTCCAACAGTGTATTCCCTAACTATCCCAATCCAAGCAAGTTCTTAGAGAATATCACTTTAGCTAAGACTAAATTTTTTCTGATGTGGCCATTGAAGGGAACAATTCTTCTAATTAGTTGATTATTCGAGACAAAAAAATTTAATAAAAGATTTTGCTATTGCTAATATTACTCGTATTAGATTAAAACATTTTTTTTTTGTGAGACTAAAACGTTTGTTCACAGTAGACAAGAGTGTACATTTTGTATCGAATTCTTTTGAGATTGGTGCTCATTCGAAGAGATATGATGGATTGCTCTATTTTTGAGGAACACCCTACTTTCCTCCTTCAAAACCGCTGCTTATATAGCAATGATGTTATTGTTCTTATATTCTCATATCGAATTACGAAGTACTCCCTCCATCCCATCCCCATTTTATTGTCCACTTTTCCTTATTTGTACCTCCCAAATTGTTTCTCTTGCCAAATACTCCTATTGTAAGTAAAAATACTGGACTATCCACTTTACCCTCCAAGTAAATAAGCTTCCTATTCCCATTTATACCCTTATAGCCTTACTCCATGTCAAAATTTATTAGGCAAAGGGTATTAAATGGTATTTTTGTACTATTTCTGAAATCTAAATTTTAGTTAACAAGGACAATGAAATTGGAATGAATGGGGTATAAGTTTTCAAGCACCCATATCAGTATATTTATTTGCTCTGGTTGTTGCAGGGAAGATGGATTAATGTCAGTTATTGAGCTCTTGTTTCCTTCCGTCTATCTTAATGTAGCATTCAGCTGTGCTGATTTGTCTTCGCCTGTGACTTACGAGATAATTTGGGTAGTCATGGTGACTGATATGGTGGGGCGGGTTGATGAACTTGAAAACCGTGATATAAATGTTTACGCCTCAGTTTCCGGTCAAGATAGCTATCTGTCTGTGAAGCAACATGAACTGACTGAGAATGAATTGGGACGTTGGATTTACATTCAGGGAGGTGAATTCGAGACAAAACCTTCTATCAAAGAAGACATGCACGTCTCCATACATTTTGTCGCAGCCCATCTTAACTTTTATGGCGGAAACGATCCTACTTTTTCACTGACAGTCAAAGGTTACATCATTGAACCTAAGATTCTTGTATCAGGAGATGACTTCCTGGATCGTCCCCCGGTCCACTTTCTCCCTCCGGCAACTTATTTTGTACCTATTTAAGAGTAAAACGAGTTACAATCAAGGGCAAATTGTATGCTAAGCAGTTCCAAATTCAGGTCACGTGTCGACTCCTCACAACGATGATCTTCAAACTAGCACCTGTCTCTCTCCTGAGGTAAGAAACTCTCCTATATGTCGTTCTATTATAGGACGAGCCCAAATGAGAATAAACCCAATTTAAAAAGGGACGTTTTTCACATCAAAAGAAGGTATATTTATCAAATGATTGTTGGGCTATTGTTGCTATGGGCAAGTCACGTAGAACTGTCTCATAGAACAATTTGCCTTGGCTGTGATACAAGTGCATTGATATTTTTTCATGTTACATTTCGCCTCTTTGTGGTTAGTGTTATACTATATTTCTCGTGTTGTTTGCTTTACCGGATGGATCTAGTATTTTTGTCTAGAGATTTCCTATGTGTTTGCTTGTTCGGATAGCAGATCACTTTCTTTGGAAATCGGACACTATGTCTAGAAACTTTCGTTATTGGGTTAGCCATACATTTGATGTGAACTTGATTGTAAGATCTAGCGCTCGAGCGAATTGGGGAGATACTTTTTCCTATGTAAATTTAAACAAGGAAATCGTAATTTTTGTAACCCGCTTTTAAACTTTGAATTTTGGTGGATAGGGAAGATGGAGAGAATTTTGGTTATTATCAAAGAGTTTTTTTAATCAAGAATTTTGGTGTATCATCTATGCTTTAATAGTTGATATCTGGAAAATCAAGGATTAACATTGTTTTCGCGCTACAATGGCTAGTCCACGTGCACGCTTATTAAAGATTCTAGGAATAAACTTGATAGAAAGACAATGAAAGAAGGTAGTTAGTTCCAGAATATCATCCAGAACGCGTCTGAGACCATTCCTATAACTGACCGGCGTAGCCAAAGCTTCGATTAGCATCAGACAATCACTGGCGATGCTGAGATGTAGATTCTTTCTTCTTAGAGCCCAAGAGCATGCGTTCAGAACCGCAATGACCTCAGCATAAAGGGGGGAGGTTGATCTGTAGGCTTTAGTTGCTTCAGCGATGATATGTTCTTGTGAATCAAACAGGGCGCAACCACCAGCAGCTTTGTGGTCGGGAGTCCAGGAGGCATCTACTTTAATGTCAAGGGCCTCACAGCATGAGGAGTCGCCAACCAGGTGTAAGGGTGAACCATTCCGAAGGGCTAGTGAGAGGCAATGCAGGTTATTATCAAGGATCTGAGCAGAGTCCAGGCTAGAACAAGGTAATGGTTGAAGGCTATTGATTTCGTCCAGAGCACGAGGCAGGGGCAGTAAGGATCCCTTGAAGATACCGTTATTCCTATCGACCCAAAGAGTGCTCAGAAATTTGCACTGTAAATCCAGTTGCGATGATCAAATCAGTAGCCTGACATACTTCTGGCGATTAATTTCAAACAATCTCTAGAAAATTTAGCAATAACAAGTAGGAGTAGAAGCTCAAGTTCTACATTTCTGGCAATTAATTTCAAAAATCCTTTGAGATTATCCTCACTTCAAAAGTAGAATTATATCTAAACAATGTGATTATACAACAAATTAAGTGATTCGCAATTAACCTAAAATTCAGTAGAACAATATGTAAACATGACCCTGCACAATGTTACGACACAACACGACAAATTTCCATCTCTAATACACAACGAAGTAAGGTACGAGTCCACTTTACCATGGCCCTGCACCGCGGTAAACCGTGGACTTCTCGATATTATCTATCGAAACATGTGGAAGAAATTATTGTAAAACCGCCTTACATTTTGACGAACACCCTACCGTCACTTAGTCGTAGAAAAGAGTTGGGCAAAAAATATGGGCCAACACGGCTCGGCCCATAATCGTGTAACAATCCCGGTTCAGCCCACGCCTATAAATACAGAGCTTTAGAAACACGCATCAGTCAAGAAAAAAAAGAAAAAAAAAATGGCGGGAGAACTTACAGTAACGAAGCGAACCTTCGAGAGCTCAACAATGGCGTCCAAGCAACGGCGATGGAGAGCTCAATACTCTCGTTGTTTCTCATATCCTACTTCTTACCTCTCTTCACATACTCTCAACAACGATAATACGAACTCTCTTTCGGTTCTGGACAAAAACCGGTTCATTCCTACTTGGCTCTCAACCGGCGGTTCTTCTACCGTTTCTTTACAGCCGTCGGAGTATTCGCCTGCGTTATCCGTCTTCGCTGTTTCGTTGCTGGATACTGTTCTCGTAATCTTCTTCTCCTCTTGTTCTTGTTCTTCGATTTCGATTATTTCGGTTTTCGCGAGTTTATGAACGTATGATTGATGATTTCATCTTGAATTGTAGGTTAACTGTGCGTAATTTCGATTTGTTTGATGTATGATGCAATGTTTAGTACTGAATTTTTAGGTTAATTGTGTTCGTCGGATTATCCGTATTCGATGTTTCGTTGCTGGATACTGTATGTTCTCGTAATCTCTTTCACATCTTGTTCTTCGATTTCGATTATTTTGGTTTTTCATCGCAAGTTTATGAGCTCATGATTGATGATTTCGACGTGAATGTTAGGTTAACTGTGAGTAATTTCGATTATTGTGATGTACTGTATGATGCAATGTTTAGATAATTTTACTGAATTTTGATCCGTATCCGATGTTTCGTTGCTCAATACTGTTCTCGCAATCTCCTTCTCCTCTTGTTCTTGTTCTTCGATTTCGATTATTTCGGTTTTTCGCAAGTTTACGAGCTTACGATTGATGTTTTTGACTTGAATTTTAGGTTAACTGTGAGTAATTTTGATTAGTGTGATCTATGATGCAATGTTTAGATATTATTCTACAGAATTTTAGGTTAATTGCGAATCACTTGATTTGATGTATAATACATTGTTTAGATATAATTCTACTTTTGAAGCATAATTAGGTTTTCGAAGTGAGGATAATAATCTCAAAGGATTTTCGAAATTAATTGCCAGAAATGTAGAACTTGAGCTTCTACTCCTTGTAATTGCTAAATTTTCTAGAGATTGTTTGAAATGAATCGACAGAAGTATGTCAGGCTACTGATTTGATCATCTCAACCGGAATTATTAGGTTAACTGTGACCGATTTTGCTTAATTTGATCGATAATATGGAATTTGGAGTATAATCCTGCACATGAAATAGTTGAAACAACTGTCTTAAATCGGTCATTGAACACGATTTTTCGTTCCAGATCTTTGATTCTTCTAATTGTTTTCGGTGTTTATTGCTCCAAATCGTGTTTTGATAAATTTTTCGAGTTATATTATTGTTTATTTCTGCAGAATGTGTGAAGCTTAAACCGATGAACTGAATTTGTTGCGAGTTATTATCAATTTTTAGAGATTGTTTGGCTAATCATTCGCCTGAATTTGCGACTAATTCAAGAAAAACTTGCATTCAATCGCTCTTTAGCTTATAACACGGTTTTATTGACATACATTTTGAGCATACAAATTGTCTGTCAACTGTTGGAACTCAACTTATATAATCTATTAATGAGGAATCTCTATGATTTGAATCGTGGCAAAAGCATATACTCGATTTGGAACTTCAAATGCTTTATATGCAGGATAAACTTGAAACTCGATTTATAACTTCAAAGAACTCAAGAAAAACTTGCATTCAATCGCTCTTTAGCTCATAACACGGTTTTATTGACATACATTTTGAGCATAAGGAATTGTTTGTCAAATGTTGAACCGAACTTATAATCTAGTACTGAGGAACCGTTATGATTTGAATCGTGGCAAAAACATTATACTCGATTTAGAACTTCAAATGCTTTATATGCAGGATAAACTTGAAACTCGATTTAGAACTTCAAATGATTCACGAAAAACTTGCATTCAATCGCTTTTTTGCTCATAACACGGTTTTATTGATAATTGTTTTGTCAACTGTTTGAACTGAACTTATAATCTAGTACTGAGGAACCGTTATGATTTGAACTGTGGCAAAAGCATATACTCGATTTAGAACTTCAAATGCTTTTATATGCAGGATAAACTTGAATCTGACAGCGAGTTTTGTCAGATTGTTTGACAGTGCTGTGTACTAAGAATGCTATGCTTATTTTTGCAGGAAGAGCACTATGTCTCGAAACTCAGCTTTGCATGGCCTCAGGTTAAATGTCACTCTGGGTTTCCGACTCGCGGCAGCCTATCTCTTATAGCAAGCTACTGTGACAGCTTCGGAGAGGTATATATGCTTCTCACTCGCTAGCATTAGCTTTAACCGTGATTACACGACATATATGGCAGCTAGCCAAGTGAAGTGTCGGAGTAACATTGTTTGTGTGTCTACAGAAGCAGAAGTTTGCATTACGCTTTACAACGTCCCGTGACATAGAAAACTTCATAACCTCATTGGAGGTAACAACGGAACTTAAATCGTTCATCCATCATGCTTTTCTTAGGAAATGAGATCGATTTACTCCATATTTTTACAACTTAAAACATGTCGTATTCTATCACAGGACCTCTTTTCAGACAAACTCCCTGAACTTCCTTCAGCTGTTGACGTGATGTCTGCAGTATCTTCTCAGTCCGAGTTCATCCCTCCATATAGGTAAAGTGATGCCATGGTATAGTTTCTCGAGTTTTTTTTTTGCGTTTCTGAGTTACATCATGGTAATTTTTTGTGTGTACCAACTGTGATTTTCCTGCCTCGAAACATAAGACTGTTCATTTTATATTGACGTTTCCTGATCTAAACTCGAAAGATCTCTAATCAATTTGCAGACCCGATACATCAAGCATAATGGACCCAATATACGCCTCTTCGGAGCCAACAAACTTCTATGACGAGAACTTGCAGGAGTCACAATCTCAGACCCAGAGTATTGTTGCCTATTCTGAAAACAACAACAATGCAGCTTTTCCGCAGAGTTTTACATCACTTATCTCCGGTTGCTATGCTGATCCCGATCAAAGTACGTTTCCTCGTCCAAGACTTGAACTATATATATTGTGGCGTTGACAGTCGTTGGTACCTGCTGCTAACCCTTTTCGTCGATCCTCATAATGCAGATGCTTTAAATCTCACTCTTGTATCTGATATTCAGGAACCCGACTTGAAAGCTCGAATCGCGGTAACTTATCTTAGCTATATATGCTTGATGCTCAGTCGAACTTTGCCTTAACGTCTTAAACCCCTTTTAGAACTTTAGATGCAGGGATTTGGCTAATAAGTTTGCTTAAAGGTAGAGTCGGAGTTAGAAATGAAATTTTTGTACTGTAATGTTTTTGTTAAGGCCTCATGTTCACCCGTATTTCCGGGTAACAAAAATCGATAAATTCTAACTATTTTTTGTCTTAGTAGTAAATATTTTGAAGGAAAGAAAACATTGTTATTCCGTTCTCTTATCTTACTTTCTCGTCCCTCCTATGATTCTATCGAAACAAAGCCTCAGCCATCATCTCAAGATACAAATTAAAATCGTAAAACCATTGTAATATTGCTTCTAATAAGTTTCTTGTTTATGTTTTGTTCCCTCAATGTCGTTGCAGAAATATATGCAAGATGAATCTTTTCTTGGTAAGTAGCTCTAACAACTGATTGCTTCAATACTACTCGTATGAATCTAAATACGTGATGAATTGACGATTGTTTCCAATGTTATGCTTCAGATATCGTGAGCAAAGTGAACGAGGTCATCGAAGAGCTTGGAGGCGGCTTTGCCATATAAAGACTTCGTTACAGTTCGAAACCCACGTCACATCTGTTAGGAGGCCGCCTGGACGCCTGGTATTACTTCTATCGACTCTACTATGGTACGATTTACGAGTACATAACTACTACTACACCTCTTTTCAAGGTCAGTATCTCTACTACATCTTGTCGAATTTTCGTAATACTTAGAGCTGTAACTACGCAACTGCATTTGCAATGAAAGTTTGGAATGACGGAAAACTCGAGTTTAACTGGTAAGATATCCAAAATTCTGTGCTGATTTTGCATGACTGCTGAAAACTGCTAATCTAATCTGCTGGGTGAGTGTTCCAAATGTCCGACACGTCTAATTTTATGAAAATTCCGCATAGTTTATAACACAGCACAACACGACACGATACTTAAAACACTTTATTTGGTACATAGGAGTAAAACTGTCCTAAATTGTTTGGTGTTGGTCTGTCTACTCAAGCTTGATAGTTGAAAGTCTTTCTAAGAAGAGGTTGAAAGATTCATCACTCTCCATCATGTTAACTCTGATATACTTAGCTGACACTCCGAACCTTGTTCCGCACCGTGTCCTGATTTTCAGCCCGCTCATTAGCTTCGCCGCTTCTCCCTCGGATTTCAGCTCCATCCATGCATAGGCTGCCATCAAAGACATTAGTTAGCAAAAGTTGTCCGTTCCGTTCAATTCAATCTCATTTAGTTGAGTTCAGTTCAATTCAACCTCGTTCAGTTGAGTTGAGTTCAGTTCAATTCAACCTCGTTTAGTTGAGTTCATTTCAATTCAACCTCGTTCAGTTGAATTCAATTCAACCTCATTCAGTTGGGTTCAATTCAACCCCTCGTTCAGTCAGTTCAAGTCACTTCAACTCAGTTAAGTTTAACTCAACTTTATTCAGTTCAGTTCAATTCAATTCAACTTCATTCAGTTCAGTTGAGTTTTACATTCAGCTGAAAAGAAGTGTCTAAAATCTCATTTTGAGCTCAACATCTTGTTTCCGATTTCCGATCCCCAATTTCCAAGATCTTGTGAAAACAAGCATGAAGCCATGAAGTTGTATGTACTATATACGAAGAAGGTATTTTACCTGGGTTCGGCTGACGATGTTTACCCCAGAAGGTGCAGAATTCAGAAGGGAAGTCAGGTAAGCTGAATGCACCACAACTTTTGACTACAGCTCTCAGCTTCTCCCACCTCTCAGCCAAAACACCGTGTCCGAACTCGAAGAAACCATCAGGTTTTTCATCGGAAAGTTGGTCATCATAACCGTCAGCAACAAAGTCGAGTAACTTCGTGGCTCGAAGTTGGCCTTCATGGCAAGTCCCTATGGTCTCCAATGTCATCACCTTTAACATATTCATTGCTATTTCTTTGTCCTTCACAATTGCCCACCTTCAAACAATATGCCATCAGTCTAAGCCAACTAGAAGATTATACAACCAGTTGTACATAACTCTGCGTACAACCGGTTTTATGATTTTGAACTTTATCACAAAGATTTCGAGTTTTGCTGGAGACTTTCTGAGTTTTAGTGTAAAGTTGTCGAGTTAAATCACATAAATGTTTAGCTCAAAAACTTACAACTCAACTCAGAAATTTGTACAAGTTCAGTAAATATATACAAAAAAACTCGACTATTTTGCCTTCGTTGTACAATGCTAATGTACAACAAGGTGGTGTATAATCCTATTTTCCGTCTTAGCTCGGACATTTAAATTTCATCTTATGCGGTATAGTTAAGTTAAGTTTACTCTCATTAACTTTAGGTCATGTTCTTTCCAGCTTATATTCACACATTCAATTCACTTCAGAGACACTTTCTGTTCAGTTCAATTCAATCACATTCAATCCTCGAATTCAGCCAGAAAGAACATGACCTTAGTTTGTCTGGGTCAATTCAACTCACTTAATTAGTTCAATTTAGTGACACAAGTTTCACTCGTCATTTGAATTGACCTCACGACCCAAATGTTTACTAGAACGTAAAGTCGACATGTTTTACACTTACCCGACACGTGACCCGGCATGACCGGTAGCCTTAGACAGTGTAAAGAGCATTACATCATAGTCAGCAGGGGCAGTAATAGGAGTATACTGAGGCCAGTAATAAGCAAGGTCACATATCACCATCCCTCCTTCCTTATTCACCACCGGTTTCTGACACTGGCCGTCCGGGTTGTTGGGTGTGGTCACAATCTCAATGTATGGCCCATCGTCTTTGAACTTGTTCGCGTCTCCGAACCATTTGTAT
Organism: Agrostemma githago; assembly: GCA_958450325.1. NCBI lineage: Eukaryota > Viridiplantae > Streptophyta > Magnoliopsida > Caryophyllales > Caryophyllaceae > Agrostemma > Agrostemma githago. The sequence continues at coordinate 743,872 of OY288260.1, forward strand.
ACCTCTGATTTATCTTCTTCTAGTGCTTCCCCATAACACTACAACATAGCATGATGAGTAAGTTTTGTGAGAAACCGTCTTTCATTAAGATAGTGAGAAACATAGGTAGAAAAACAACAACAAAAACGTCAGTCTTAGTTCCAAAAAGATTTGGGGTCGGCTAACATGAACCATGATCTAAAGTGCTTCCCTATAACACTACCACATATCACGACGAGTAAGTTTCGTGAGAAACCATCTTTAATTAAGATAGTGAGAAACATAGGTAGAAAACAACAACAACAACATCAGAGTCTTAGTTCCAAAAGGATTTTGAGGTCAGCTGACATGAATCATTATCTAAAGTGCTTTCCCATAACACTACAACATATCACGACGAGTAAGTCTCGTGAGAAACTGTCCTTAATTAAGATAGTGATAAACATAGGTAGAAAAACAACGACAACAACAACGTCAACATCAACATCAACATCAGAATCTTAGTTCCAAAAAGATTTGAGTTCGGTTAACATGAATCGTTATCTAAAGTCACATAGGTAGAAAAACAAAAAACAAATCTTTGTTCGGTGGGCTGATTTTATAATTTTTTTGTAGCCCAAATATAATTCACGAGGTATGTTTTTTCTTCGAGTAAGTCTACTGAGAGACGATCTTTTATTAAGTTTATTGAGAGATTTATTATAAATAAAGGTAACAATGGTACCAAACCTAATATAAATACGTACTCTCAACTTAAAAGAATATACAAATATAAATGAGGTACATTTGTTATAAAAAGTGGTACAAACAAAGTTGTCATTTAGAGCTACATCTAATAATAAAATAGGTACGAGTAAAACATAAAATGATACTGACAAGTGGTCTCTCCCTAGACTTTTTATTTTTCTTTTAATATTAAAAAAATTCCTAGTCATTAAATATGAAAATTTTGTTTAAATATGTACTCCCTCCGTTCCAATCAATTCCATACATTTGATTTTTTAACACTATTCATAAGTAATACTGTAAGAATCTTTGATATAACTTTTAATATATAAGAGAAAATATAGTCATGTGAGATCTTTTTTAAATTGTCTAATCGAATGCATTATTAATATTCAATTTTTATAATTTTAGAAATATGTAACCAAAGATATAGACAAAAGAAAACGTGCATCGGTAAGTGTGAAAAAGCAAACGTATGGAATTGATTGGAACGGAGGGAGTATATTATGATAGATACCCATCAATGCTTCCTCATGCTACACACACAATAACACATGACCATGTGTTCTTGGTTTCTCAATTAAACAGCATACGTCCAAATTTCCATGTGCCTTTTATATTTACTATTATTAGGAAAAAAAACAAAAATAATTCCTTCGATTCATTCTAAACTCCTTTAATTTTTGACTATGACTACGAACTACCTGATATTTTGACCGTATTTCTTTACACATGTATATAGGTCATGTTTAATAAATGAGGGTTGTAATAACTGATAACGTTAGCATAATACATATTAGTAGGTACGAAGATGTTTTAGTCTAGTGATTAAGACTAGGTGTCCTGAGAAGTCTCAGGTTCAATTCCCTCTATTATGGTACGACTAAGTACGCTTTTCGTTGAATAATAATAATAATAATAATAATAGTAATAATAATAATAATAATACGTATTAGTAGGTTTGACTAAGAAAATTTAAAAATAGATTAAAGTTTTATGAAATTATATTCTCTTCTTATGTTGTGGGTTCTCGATCCTACTTTTCTTGATCCTTCAATGCTTGAAAAATACATTATTATTCTGACATAAGTAAGCATTGTATGGCCAAACATTAGACATTATGTGTCTATTCCCCACTATACAAGTAGATTGAATCCATGGACCATGGCTTCCAAAACTTGGTCATATTATTACTCAAGATTATGTTTCGTGATAGACTGTCTTTAAAAAAACAAAATTAATAGGATTACTCAAATTATGTTTCGTGATCGTCTTTTTATTAAGTTTGTGAGAAACATAGGTAAAAAAACAAAATTAGTATGTAGGACCTATCATTAAGTGAGAGATCTCTCGTTACATTAAAAACCATTGAATTGATGACAAGATTTTGTAAACTTGTAGGGTCATTGTAACACCCCGACCCATGCTATGATCGGAAATGTTAACTACTTAACTGCGGTAATTCTTCAGGCTTTGTACTGGTCCCACAGACCAACACGAGTCATTTCTAGTGCATTTTGTGCTACTCATGTACATTTCGGAAACCTTTCCAAGAGTTCACCCATCATTCGACTTAAATTGAATTTATTTATATTTTTCTAAATACGAGATTTACTAAACTAAATATTAACACTCACAAAATTTTCAAAGAGTATTATAGATAATTAATTAATTAATTTCTTAAAATTAGTCAGAAATAATTCTTAAACATGTTAGCTAAGACTAGAACAATGTTTGCAAAAAGACGGCATTGGCAGCACAAGACACGGTAACCCACTAATTAGATCATAATTGCTAACCCACATTTAATCACTAAATTAAACTCTTTACCAAAATTATAGTGTAAGCCACTGTCACGTGTGAAACGGATAAATTTCATAAAAAGATAATTGATTTACTATCAATAAATTAGTGATTTTTTTATGCAAAAAAAATTGTTTCACAACGTGAAACCGTCTCACATAATAACTACACAAGTTTAGTAGTGAAGAGCGCACTTTTTTTTTTTTTGAAACAAGTGAAGAGCGCACTTAGTCGCATTACAATGTAAGAAGAATGAGATTCGAACCTGAGACCCACTATCCCAGACTTCCAGAATACCTAATCTTAACCACTAGTCTAAGGTAATAAGACTTCTGCCTGGGGTTTATTGTGCACATTTAAAGAGTATTATCGTCGTATTTATGTTTTAGCTATTAAAAAGCCAACTATCGATGATCTATATGAGAATATAAACGATTTTATGATTGAATATACGATCATTTTAATTAAGATTTTAGATTATGTCATGGATAATTCTATGTACGAAGTATCTATTATTGATCGGTCATAAACTCCAAATTTCTGTATAATGGTCAGAAATTTGGGTATATGGAATACTCCGTATACGTAAGATTTTGAAACGAACTTTTCCATTTTAAAAAACCATTATTAATTATAAAATTTAATCTAATAAACATAATTTTGTTTTATATTCCGTACTTGGTATATTTATTTTCACATAAATACTTACGGAGTACTTTTTAATGGAGTACGGAATAGTGAATAATACCACAATATTGATCCACTAGGATGTACTTATACTACTAACAACATGACTATACAACAAATGTCGTAATTTAGTGATTAAGAAAGAAATATTGTCGATAATAGGTCTTAGGTTCGATCCCTTAACCCCTAATTACGGTTTTTTTGTTGAAAAAAAAAACATAACTATAAACACAAAATAATCATTAATAATTCTCCCCTAAAAAAAGCAATAACAAGATTTATAACTAGTTGTACAACTGATTTTATGATTTTGAGTTTTATTATAAAAGTTTTGAGTTTTATGGTAAACTTTTTGAGCTTTAGCATAAAGTTTTCGAGTTAAATCAGATAAATGTTTAAGCTCAAAAACTTACACCTCAGCTCAGAATATTATATAAGCTCAGTAAATATATACAAAAGATCAACAACTTTACCTTGATTGTACAATGTGTACAACTAGGTATATAATACTATTTTTCGAAAAAATAATAACCAATAATTCTAGACCACATGCATGCAAATGCAATTGAACGTTAAAACAATTAAATCAATTACAAAAAGAATTTGATTAGTTTAGTTTAATTACCGAGTAATAAGGCTCAGCACAAACAACGGGAATGCGATAGTTCTCATTATCCTTAGCCAAATGAGTACCACTGCTCGTGACCTTAGAGGCTAACGCCTTTAATGCAACGGTGAACAACTGTGACGACCCGGTCCCACCAATTATGTACCGGTTTTCATCGGCCACCGCGTTCCCCACAACACGGTGGACGCGTCTCACCGCGTCACTGAACTCCGGCATTTGATAAAACACGCCGGTGGGGCTCAAGTCGGCGAAGTAACTCATTAGTTCCGAGGATTTTATTGTGATCGTGCATTTGTCGTCGACTTTTTTCCAATAGGGGAAGTACATTTTTGGATCGCCCCTGCATTGTGCAAACACAAATTCTCGTTTAAAACAAAGTATATTTCTTAAAGGATTAATAAACTGGTCAAATAGGACTAGTAGACTTGGCTAACGGGTCAACCAGGTCGAATTTAAGTCGGTCAGGTCACTTTTGGTTTATAAAATTCGGTTTGACTCTGAATCCGGTTGGGAAATTTTAGTTTGTTATTTTCAACCTTGATTAGAGATACCCCTCGTTTTCTATGATAACACTCGGGACAGTTTCGGGTTAGATCAAATCAATTCGAATTATGATCAAATTCGGGTCTTCAGTTTGGGTGTAAGAACGAATAAGCTTAAAACATGAGTAGTATAGCACCATGCAAAAATATTACTAGCATAGATTTTTCTTTTCTTTTTTTTTTTTTTGGTGAAAAGTGAGTTTTACATTAAGTTAATTTCTGTTAATGCTAGAATCGCTTCTGGAAACGATGAAAAGTACATAGACTCTTCCCCACTTGTGCACAAACGAGCACCATAATGTGCGATACAATTACCGTCCCTTTTAACATGAGACCAATGACATTGAACAAAAGATGATTTAAGAAAAACTAGCATAGATTCTTGTTTAGAATTTTTTTTTTATTAAACTTATCAAAATAGGGGAAACACATTTATAGATCAACCATGCAAACACGTTCAGAATAAATTCTTGTCCTAGCACCCAAAAAAAACAAAATAAAGAATATACTTTATTATTTATTTATTTATTTATTATATATTTTATATTATTTACAAGAAATATTTTAATTAAAGGTGATATGAGATGAAAGGAGTAAGTACATGATTAACATGTGACGACTTTAGTGAATGCATGCTAGTTATTCAAAACTTAAACTAATTAATCGAGATGAGTTTTTCAATAACGTTATTGAAATATCTCTCATATAAAACAAATGCATGCAAAAATAAACCAACTTAAATTAACTTACTTCTCTAAAACAATTACTAGTAAATAATCATTACAATACTTCCGATTTCTCACAGATAATATAAAAAAAAAGTAAACAAATAATTGAGACGGAAAGAGTAGAAATCACTCACTGATCAAGGTTGATGACAACATCATCGTTTTTCCTTGAAGAAATATCACCATTGCCATTAACCTTAGCAATGCCATTACCATTTTCGAAATTTCGAGTTGAATTAATATTATTATTATGTGAATTATTATTCACATTATTATTAGTATTAGTTCTATTACCATTATTCTTATCATTCACACCACACATATTTTTTTGTTTATTACACAAAAAATAATTTCTTAATATTATTATTTCTCTCTTTATTTTTTGTGATATTTATTTTTTGAGTTGAAACATTGAAATTTTGTGAAGGGATCTCTCCATTTATAGGAGTTGGGAAACGTCTAGTTTTGGTGCATATACGTAATTTAATGTCACCACCTGACTTTGGATACTTCCTTTTTTTTTTTGTTTCCTTTTCTATTTTTTTAGGTCCTTCGTATTGTGCGACAGATCAAAAAAAATCTTCATTATATGCAGTACTAAATTATTCATTTTAAGTAAAATTGATCGTTTTATGGTATGATAATATATTTGGAACCTGCATACGTAAATCATACTCCGTATCTATAATCGTCAAATTGTTTCAAATCTTTCTTTTAAAAAAAAGATTAAAATAAAATAAAAATCCATAATAATATTAGGTATGCCTTCCCCTTCACTCTGATTTTTTCACTTATATGGAGTATACTCGTATAACATATCGATTAAGAAAATCAATAAGGAAAGATATAAAGAAAGGTGATAGATTGTTGGGTGGGATTCAAGAAGTCAAGTCAAAACTATCAATAGAAACGAGAGTATATTTGATGAATAAGGAAAGTTCTAAGGTGAAAAAATCAAAATAGATTTTTCCTTTTAAGGAAAGTGGAAATTGAAAATACACAAAAAAAAACTCATATGAGACGGTCTTAGAATAATGTTATTATGAAACCTAGCTATCACATAAGGGTAGTTACATTTTTTTTAAAAAAATTTTAGTTTTATTTTTTGGTTGGTTATTAGTATGCCTCACAGTAAATTTTTATGAGACCGTGTAACAAGAGACTGATTGCGAAAAATCTTAGTGGGGAGGAAGGACTACGATGATAGTAGATGGTCAAAATAAATCTACCTTGTTATGGTTTTGTAAGGTATATGATCAATTCAATTTTATGGTAGGTTTAGATGGTGAAAATAAATCTTTTTTTTTTTGTTGATTATGTTAATTTTTCTTTTGTTTATCTACCTAGTTATGTTTGCCTTAAAATTAAGGGTAATGTTTAAACCATTAAAACCTTCTGCAATATAAATTTAAAAATTGAAGAACAAATTCCACAAACATTGATGTTATTAATTACATATACTAAAACTTTATTTCTCCTTTTAGTATTTTACATACAACCCTTAGAAATGTATCTATCATTTTCCTAAAATTAATATAGGGAGTATATTTTATTCTGTGTACAAAATCATATATGAATACAAGGTAAAATTTTAATTATGAAATCGTAAAAAAAAAAATATTCATTATATCAGAGGTCTCAAAATAAACTTATTACGAGACGTTCTATTAACGTTACTTATATTATATTCATCGACTGGTTGCTCGAATTTTTTTTTTTCCGAAAGTAATGTTAAATATTTTAAATACACAAATAAATATCTATCTCATCTTTGGTTTGTTGGCCTTGTGATTTCGAGAAATTACCATGATTATCCTTTAAACTCCTACTAGGTTATTGGAATACATAAGATCAAAATTGGAGTGAAATCCATGATATTTTTCCTTCTTTTTTTTCCAACAAAAGTGCGTTGGTCGCATTACAATATAGGGATGAAGAACTCGAACATGAAACTTATTATCAAGGGTATCTAGTCTTTACCACTAGGTTAAGACATTTTTGATTAAAACTTGCTTAACTGTTAAAGGTACATTTAGAAGAAAATTCATTAAGGAGATGTATTAAGTAAGAACAAAAGTTAGTTGAACTGATATGAACCCTCTTGCTCAATCTGAGACCGAGAGTTCGGTTTTTATCTACGATGTAATACACTTATTTGAAGAAAAAAATGTCAATGAAGGTGTTTTTATTGCACATTTGTGCGAATCTGGGATCTTTTACATTTTGGATAATTTCAACAGAATTATTATGACTCGGATAATCCGTGGTTCAATTAATTCGAAACCTCCAAGAGATTTATGTAGGCTAGTAAGACATGTTAAAAGAGAGCTGATGTATATTTCGCGACAGAATTAGTAAAATCATTTGAAGTCTTGTGACTCATGTCGCAATGTGAGAATCGTGCTCCCGTTAAAGTAAACATTTATTTTACATCAACTATACGTTTTCGTTGCGCATTTGCGCGAATCACGGGTCGTTTACAGTTTGGATATTTAAGCCGACGTAGGATGCGAACGAGAATCGTTGTCGCATTTAACGCTTCAAGACTTCAACAATTATACGATATGTTTGTCGTTTTAATCCTAAACAAGTTTAATTTTTGATAACTCGAAGTTAAATTATTTTTAAAAATTATTAAAAAATGTAATTAGGTAGAGAATTAATTACATGATGCAATTAATTTCTAAGGTTAGTTGAAGATAAATCCAAATTAAACCGATACATGCATGAAGTTCACTATGTAGACAAGTATGGACTAACTATCGTGGTATACAATGAGGATTTTGTGCTGTTTATATGGCATTTTTCACTAACTTTTTCTTCAATCTTGTTACACTACTTGAGTACATGTACATGAAAAACGTTTTTGATAATAAATAGGGTCAAAATGCACAAAATGCAATAAAAAAAATAAAGTTGAATACAATTTTTAGGTTTGTATATAAGAAATAAAATATTTTTTAAAATGAAATTATAGTAGAAATGTATGACAAATTTATGTGTATATTTTTTTTTGATTCAACGAAACACGCACTTAGTCGCATTACAATATAAGGGAGAGAGGATTCGAACCTGAGACCTATAGTCCACGGTACCCAATCTCAACCACTAGGCCAAGATATCTTCGGTTAATGTCACTAATGTTTGATTTAAGTTTTTGTTCTCTCTTTTGAAACCTTAACTATAGCCCTTGTAGTTATATACAAGATTCATAAGAAGATAGACTTCATGATTGTTTTTAGGGTGTTTAATCGTAGATGTCAACTAGCTTTGTTGATAAGGTCATGAGAGGCTAAAAGCTGATACCGATGATCTAGGTATCATCCTTTTACCTTCATTGTTACTACCACCAACAATTTGAAAATTATTTTTTCGCTATAACAATATCGTTTGTTTTGTGAAAAGTTGTTCTTCATCTTACTAAACTTGAGCCGTTAGTTGATGATACTATACTCCCTCCATTTCACTAAGATATTCACACTTTTATTCCAATGTGAGGAATACCGTAATCAAATGAGAATATTTCTTTGAGATGAATGGAGTAACAACTGCAAACGATGGTCACAAACCTCCTTCTGCTTGTGTTGCACGTAAATGTAGCATACTCGGTACATTTTGTAACTTTTCAAGACTCTAGACTAAAACTATTGAAAGCTACAGTAATTAACTCCAGAAAACTAATTCCTGCATGAATTTACATTTACATTTAAACAGGGGAAAAACTATCTCTAAACTCTGCTTAATAACGCTACGAGACGACTGTATGTTGTGATGCTTGATTAGGTACCGTTTGTGGGTTCTTCCTGAACGCGTGTTTTCTACACCGTTCAAAGATGCTATCATAGATCAAATCGAACTGAACTCCTGCTCTCTCTCGATTCACAACGAACAGAATATGGTCTCCTTCTATAATCTTGTAATACCTGCACACACAAATAAATTAGAAAAAAACTTAGAATCCAATGATCTTGCAGTATTACAATCTACTACGTATGTTGCTAGGAGCCTAGGACGCGTAGGTTCGTATCCAAGTGTCGGACTCAGCTGTTTTTATGAAAATTTGACATGTTTTGGTTTAAAGTGAAGAGTCCAAATGTCATAACCATGTCCGAGCGTCAAGTGTCGGACACGGATGCACGAGCTGATGTGTGAGCTACTCGTATTTAGAAGAGTCAGACTAACATGAATTATGGTTTTCATAATTTCCATCGTTTCTACCGACCCCATTCGACAATAGCTAATCTATAGAAGACTTAGGTCTTGTTCTTTTCAGCTCACTTCGCTTTCATTCACTTCGGCCTCCAAAAGGTTCCTTTTGGCTCAGCTACTTCAACCCACACCAGGACTAATACACATGTTCTCAGCCTCCATGACAAATTTTGCGAAATGAAGGGTACTCACCAGATACCAGGCTGCAAAGGTTGGCAATCGGAATCATTAGTAACTAGGCGATGAGGGTGTTCGATGGGAAATCGAGGATACATCATTGATATAGTGTTTAGTGCTCCATCGTTGTCCCACCAGTCTTCGTCCCTGCATAAAGCCATCATTTAGAAATGCGTGCTTTGTTCTCCGAACTAGTATGACTATCTTCCTGAATCCTGAACCTATACCCCTACATATTCTATATTCCGAATCTGAAAACTGGTCGAGCAGCGAGCCAGTTATGCAAACACATGGAATAAAGCAAAATGGTTCCGTTTACTCGCCACACTTATTTCAGTAGTAAAATAGCCTGTGTTTGATGCAGTTATTTGAACAATTGCACCTACATTGATAACAAACCCCCTCTTGCCAAAACCGAAACCAACATCTATGTTGCTCGGACTGACACGGGTTTGTATACAACTGTTGGACTCTCCTATTTTAATCAAAATTTGGCATATTTTGATTGATTTAAAATTATGAGGTCCTGAGTGTCATACCCATGTCCGAGTGTCAAAGTGTCGGACACGGGTACGCGAGGTAAGCAGAAGTACCCTGATGCCTCAAGGAGTCGAGGGCTCCTGCAAATTAAGAGGCAGGGGGTCGGACTCGGACATACACAAGTAACAAAACAGAGGCTGTTTCCAAATGACCGAAGATGAAATTCGTGTCGAGAAGTGCAAGACTACAGTAATAGAACCTCGAATCCCAGATATTTTGACTCGGAATTCCGTTTGACCAAAGTTGACCACAGAATTCAGAGACAGTTATTTGGCTCGACGTTGCAACCGACTCTAATTACAAGCTCACAACCATTTGGAACAAAGTAAAGGAAGCGAACCTGTAGCCTTTGAAAGGGGGTGGAACATCAGGAGGGTGAGACCACTGGCACATTTGCAACACTCTGATAAACAGCAAAGGGTGGATGCCGAGAACTCCAGAGGGAACCGTCAACCCCATGAATTGTCGGGTTCGCTTGGTAGCGTAGCTGAAATAGTATGTATCGGGAAATGTTTTTAGATGCGAGTTAAGTCGTAACGATCCTTGGATCGTTAAATCGGGAAGAATCCAGTCTCCTGATGCAAAAGGACCTGCATTTCCTAAGAGACAGTCTACTAAACCCCATACACCCATTTTCCTCCACGACATGTCAAAGTGATCAAACCCGAAGTTATAGTATGCTTTTAGCCAAGGTATGTCGAACCAGTCGTACACGATCACTCCTAATCGGCAGAGTTGAAGCAGGCATACGGGTTTCATGGTTCTTCCATCCTCGGGCCTGCATTCATCAGATTATGCAGACGGAGTTATTTCTAAAAAACTCGGAGCCTGCTAGCACCTTTCATAGCACTAGCTCATGAAGCTAGCATAGCATATTAGCATGATGCCTAGTGATTGATATAACTCATGATACTCCGACACTTCGCACCGACATGACACTTTCGATACTTAAATTTACACCAAAAAAATTGATGTATCGAAGTGTTGTTCCAGTCGGACACGTGACACCACACCTCAGTGAAGTGTCGGAGTCACATAGATATAGACTTGGTAAGGGGAACTTACTGCATCCCATCGAAATACGTTCTTGTGGTGCCATTGAATGCTCCAGACAAAGACGTAATACTCAACACCCAATTCGGATTAGTCTCAAAACCTTTAAAAGCCTAAAAATCATAGAAAAAAATATACGAATTAAACATCTAATGAACAAACATAAACCGGTCAATTAACTTCACTCCGAACACAAACACACAATGACCAACCGTAAGACAACCTTATCAGCAAGCATTTGCTGCATGATGCGTACAACCTGTGCTCCGGCTGAATGTCCAACAAAATGAATAGGGTGATCTTCATCCCATTGAGGATAGTTCCCTATACATACAAATCAAATCAAGCCATCAAAATCATCTTATGATTTATCTTCTATGAAAATTTCTCAAACTTTTAGTTAAATTTTCGAGAAAGAAAAAAAATCCTGGTTTACCACATTGTATAGCCAATTCACACCCTAAACATATTGTAAAGGCGGAATGAGGGACTTAGTAAGGGAGCTTACCCTTAACAACAAGGGCGGCAACAACAACAAGAACATCATCAAAACCTTAGTCCCAAAAAGATTTGGGGTCGGCAAACATGAATCCCCCTAGTTTACCCTTAAACAACAAAAATTTGAAACTAGTTAAATTTCGATTTTTTCGCCCTAGTTTACCATATTGTATCAGTCCATTCATCCTCTAACATATGGAATATGGGTATAGTTAGTTTTTTTTTGTTTTTTTTTCCGCCTCAAACAACGAATAATTCAAAAGTTTTAGTTAAATTTCACTATTGTTTCCTAATTTACCCTATTGTGTAGCAAATTCATCCCCTACCCATATTGTATTTGGTGGTCCTAAATGCAGAACGAGGGGTTTGGTGGTCCTAAACTTTCCGACTTATTTTCAACTTGGACTAATTGAGTTCTTCCCTATTGAATATAGAGTGTAGTTAAGTATAAACTGATCATTTTTTTTGTTTTTTTAGTCAATTCAGTCCACTTAATTCCTTTCTAATTTACCATTTTGCATGCAATGCTATATCATAGTATTGAAAATCAAAATAATGAGACTAGCATGTTATATAGCCAATGGGTAATGAAATAACATTGAAATCATGAAATGTAGTTCAATTATATACCTTGCTCATACACCCTTCCATATTGAGAGTGCCCATATGCTTTGCTATGTTCTTCACCATAATCTACTTGCCCACCTTTCAAGTAATAAAACAATTCCCTAGCCCTAAAGAAAAGAAAATAAAGATCGATTCTCTTGTGAGACAGCCTCATATAAATATATCATGAGACAAACTAATACTCCCTCTGAGTCGAACTGTTGTTCTTCCCCTTTGTTTTTTCAAAGTTTTCGAGCTAGCACTTTGACCGAGTTTTCATAGCTATCCACAATTAGTTTTCATCAAAAATATAAGTTGATGAAATACCTTTTGATAAAGAGTTTAATTAGGTGAAAATCATGTCATAATAATTTGGGTTTTCATTGTATCGATGGTCAAGTTTAAAATTTTTGACCTCAATAAAGCAAAGGGAAGAACACTCCGACTTAGAGAGAATAGATATTAAAAAGTACTCATTCATTGCAATGATAGAAATTCATTAAATCAACAATTTTAGATTTCCTAAGATTCCAGAAAACATGCCTATCATATATGCTTGTTAAAGACCCTAAATCTGGCACCAAAACCCTTTCATCCTTCTTCTCTGCTCCAGCAAAATATGATAATCCTCCTAATCTCTGGCATTTAAGCATAAATGCAAACAAATGGCAAATAATTTAGACAAATAAATAAATCACAAAAATGTCAAGCAAAATCAAGCAATAATAGTTACTCCATAATCATGAACAAGCCTTAGTCCCAAAAAGATTTCGGATTGACGACTAACATGAGGCATTATCCAAAATCGTTTAATGTCGTCAATAAATTAGTCGTCACAATACTTGGAGTAGTCTCCTGGGAGACCGTCTCCCACTAAATTAGTGAAAGACATAACATAGAAACCGCATCTAATACTCACTTTGTCTTTTTCATTAATTACCAATTAATGGAGTTCAAACATAGATAACTATTGAGAAAAACGGAGAGATTAATTGTTGATTGACTTAACAAAGAATTGAGAAAGATGGGATTTTTACTAACCCCTTGACCAAATCCAAAGATCCCATGAACAAGAACAATAGGAGGCAAATCATCAAAGGATGAATTTCTTGAATGAGACATGTCTTTGACCTCATATTTGACCCTTTTAGGCTTAAAATATTCACATAAATTTTGAGACAAATCATATGTAATGGCAGTACTAAATATATAAAATCCATATAACAAATGCACACATGAACTTATGAAAAGTTCCACCAATTGCAATGAACTTAACCAAATCCTTATCATTTTCCTCCAATTTTTTAAATGTTTTTGATAAGAAAAAAAAATCCCTTCTTTATTTCCTTTCTCCTATGATGAAAATTTCATAACCACCAGCGTAAAACTCAGTCACATTGGATGAACATGAATTAATGATTGATGAAAAATTCAACTTTTTTTTATCAAAACCCAAATTACAAAAACAATCATACATTCAAAAGAAAAAAACTTCAAATTGAAATGGGTTATGATTGGAGAAGAAAAGAAGGAATGTTCTCTAATTTATTTTTTTTTTAAAAAATGTAAATTTTTGGAGCAAAATATTTCTTATTTATGTTCTTTCTCCTATGATGAAAAAATTTCACACCTTTTTGATCAAAACCCAAATAACAAAAACAATCATATATCCAAATAATTGGGGTTTGAAAATTAGGGATTTTTATTCTATTTGGTGATGTTTTTTTTTTTTCCTCCTTTCTCCTTCTAGTTATTTTGTTATGTATGTTGGTGGAAGAAATGGGATGAAAGAGGGAGGTTGGAGAATGATGGACACATTTTCGCTGAGAGCTATCTTCCTCCGACTCTTCTACGTTGTATCGTGTTCACGATGTTGGGATAAAACGTGATTATTTTGATGATTTTTAAATTTTTTGGTTCAAATTGAAGTAACAAAGTAGTGTGATGATGTTGAACCTGACATGGATGATGTGTCGGTGTAACGCAGAGGCTAACTCACAAGTTCTATTTACACAAATCTCTAATCCAATCAAAACTTTATCCATATCTTTTTTTTTTCACAAATTTTTGTGATAAATGGTCTCTCAATAACTTATTGAAAGACCACTCTTAAGTACCACTTTATATCATATTCGTACTCTTAAATGATAATTTTATAACAAGGGTTGCCCTCTTTATATTTGTACTCGTTAATCGTACCTACTTCTATTAGATTCGATACTACTATTATTTTCATTTGTACTAATCTCTCAATAAAGTTAATGAAGACCGTCTCTCAGGAAACTATTCCACTATTCCCATTTTTTTCCTGGATTATGGCCATTTTGGGAAATTAATTACAAGTAAGATAAATAAAAGAAGGTGGTAGAGAATGTACACTTGTAGCATCTCGTAGCTACATGATTCTTGTAGTGTGGGTCCATAGAACTACACATCACAAAATTGATTTGGGCTGTACCCAACTCAAATCCTAACTTCTAGTTTGATCTGTAATCTGAATTGATTCTTGCCTTATCCGAATAATCCGATTTTTTACTGAATGAAACAAGTCAATATTTCTAACTGAAAATAACAAACCGAAATGACCCTTCCCGATCGAAAATTAACCCAATTTATCCGATCCAAAAATGACTCGACTCCAAATTGATCTGACACATTGATCGGTTTGTCAAAGCTACTTAAAAATAATACAGTAATTAATAATTAGGACATTGTAGGACTTCCTCCGTTCCTTGATTCTTTACGTTTAATTTTTCATATTTGCCAATGCAAATTTTCTACCAAAAAGCAAATGTAAATAATGAAATGGAATAGAAATAGGTACAAAGTAGTTTGACTCCGTATTTATAAAGGTGATTATATACGGGTTAGGACCAATCATAACCAGTGAGTCGGACTAAATTTGAAAAGTGATCCAAAAATAAGCGGGTTTGAGACAAATCCACGAACTATATTTTGAAAATATGCCTCCAAACCCGCTTATTTCGCGGGTTCGTTGGACCGTCCCCCCGTAATTGAATTACCCGCTAAAACCCTAATCAACAAAACGAAATTCAAATCTTCAAACGTTTTCCCCAATTTTTTCAATTACTGCAAAAATGGCGACAATCATGCTGATAAAGGGCACAAGAAACATAGTGAATTCATCAAAAATGGGGTTTTTGATCATGAAATTGATGGCATCTTCAAGAAAGTTCGGGACTTCAACTATTACTGTTCTGCTCTTAAGGTATCTTCTCTAATTATATTCCGTTTACATGAATTATATGATAATAATTGAATCATTATATGTTGGTTTTGTTGATATTATTTGTACATTCATGTTGTTTTTTGATTTTATGCAATTACTCTGGAATGCACATTTGGTAGTTGAATTCTCAATTGTTATGTGATAATAGTAGTTTAGTAGTAGCTGGTGAAGTGGTGATTGATATTGGGGGTTGAAATGTTGGCCCTTGATCAGTGAAGTTTACGGTATTCAGTGATGGAGGAATTAGACTATTAGAGAGTGGAAAAATTGGGGTATAGAGATAGTTGAGATGAAATCATGGTTACTGGATTCGCTATGAATTCACCCTTAGCAATTTGCGTCCATACTCCATAGAGTACGTGCTATGTGTATTTTTAGCAAGTGACACGATAGAATTCACCCTCAACAATTCTCGCTGGGTACGAGGGAATCCGTAACTGTGGTTGAAATGGTATTTGGTAATTTCGAATTTACTTGATAATGCTGCATTGTGGAATTCGATGCTTTTAAGAGCTTAAAGTCGTACGGAGTATGTGCTAAAGTTGGGTCATGGTGAATATGACACTTAGATACGTATCCTTGTCTTACCCGACCATTGTACTTAGAGATGTTAAGAGTCCAATTGGTGAGGACTGAGGGTTTTAAGCTTTGCATCAGCCCATGAATATTCAACCTCGGTATACCTTGAGGAGTGCCAAAATTTCTACTAGAACTAAGTCAACTTAATCTCATCAATTGTTCTTCGTATTAGGATGAGTCTTGGTTACTGGATGCCCTCACGTACCCAACGAATTCTATCACGTTCTTTACTAAAACTACACATAACAATATCCTATAAGAGTGAACCGCGAATTTCTTAGAGCAAACTCATCGCGTATTCTGTAACCATGGAATAAGTACTGAGAGACATCACTCTTTTGCTAAGTGACATTATTGCAATATTTCTTCAGACATGGCTGATTCTAACTCTCATATTCTTTTGGCCTCTCTAAAGTGAATGAGAAATACTAAGATTATTTTGGTAGATTTTACCTGTCAGAGAGTAAGATCATGGCAAGACTTCCAGTACATTCGGAAATCTATTGTTCCTCTATTTTAAAATATCATTAGATGAGGGCTTATCATGTCCTTATTTTATGTTTGTGATCCAAAAAATATGAAATGTGCAGAATCAAGGCCAATGACATGAAAGTCAACTATCATTAAGAACTAGGTTTGCTGTTAACTTGCCATCACATTACCTAAGTCTAGATTCCGTTTTTTATGTTTCTTCCCGCTTTTTATGATTTGTGAGGAGTATTTGATTGAAACGGGAAAAACCATAAAAAATGGAGGGAGTACAAATTATGAGTATTCTATATTTCAGCCTTTAACATGATAGCAAGTAATAAAAGAAGTATTCTTGTTGGCTCTCTGCTGTGTTTAGCTATGTAAACTGATTTTTATCATGTATTTTGTCTTCTAGTTTTTTGAAAAGGCACCAAGTACTTTGATGAAAAAAAAACTCGTATCGTATATCTTTAGCCTCGTAAAAACAAAATGATATATACCTGTATAAGAGCACACATTTATATTCTGTACTACTTATTCAAATGTATTTTTTGCAAGGAGCAATTATTTAATCTCTTGAAGTATGAGAACAATGTACTATAGATTTTGATGGTTAGTATAATGTGGAGTACTCTGTATAAAATATGCAGTTAGTCGGCTTAAGATGGAGTATCCTTCTGAAACCTTAAACAGGTCAAATACTAGCGGGTGGTGCTAATAAAGACAAAATATTTGATTTTTTCTAGGCAACTTGTCATGTGATTTGGTATGTATTTGACAAGTCTTATGGTTTACGATGGATAGTGCCGTCACAAACAAGAATTTTTTTGGCCGGCCATGTGCTATCTTGAAGATCATCCCTTCCACAACGTTGGGATTTGAATCTAAAAGGAGTATTTTTGAAGGTCGCTAATAAAGCCGTGATTTAGTTTATTATGGTAGTGATAGGTGATTGGGAAATGAACAATAAATTAATGGAGTTGAAGAAGCGCACATTTTCCTATATAATGTCGAATTAACCATAGTTTCAAATGCTTGTGCTTAGGATTTGGTATCCACAGCTCTTCTGTTTACTGACATTCATTAACAGGAAGATAAGTTGCAAATGGCATGTTCAAAGATTTCATCTTTCTTGTGTAACTCCGCTCGTTTGCTTCCTCAACATGGTACTGTTACAAAAAAAAGTTTTCTTCTTGTAGTATAGATTATCTGAAAACAGCATTTACGTGTTTTCAAGAATAGATTTGATTTGTCGATTCTTAATCTATAGATTCTGTATTTGTTGCACAGGTAAGAGTAAGACTTCTCACTTGAGAAGAGTGGTCTCAAGATACAGCACAAATGCTGCCCTTCAGGAACCTATCACTGCACCGGTGACAGTGAAATACACTCAGCTTTTTGTTAATGGACAGTTTGTGGATTCAGCTTCAGGTGAGATACGATATGACCTATTGCATTAGCATTAGAAGAGATGGGTCATCATGTTATTACATCGCCTTATGTAGTACTCCCTCCGTCCCTAAATGATTGTCTCATTTCCCTATTATTTGTGAGGAGTATTTTAATGAAATGTGACAATCTTAGTGGGACGGAGGTAGTATTTGACTATTAGTACACCAAAAGTCACCGCTGTAAATGAATTTGTTGGAAGTATGAGAGGCGTGACTTGTGGTGCTCTTATTTGTAATCGAATATGGTATTACGGTATTACCTTAACTAATTGAAAGGAACGTAATGTCGTAATGGGGTCGTATTGTGCGAGACAGAGACTGGCTAAAACTCTTACCTTTATTTATTTATTTAAGATACGACTAATTGGTTAAGACTGCTACCTGGCTAGATGAGCATAACTGTTCCAACCCGAACTTTTAACTCAAGACCAATTCGGAGCAGAACGGAATAACCCTGGTAAGACTTGAGACCTAGATAGACCCAATCCTATCCTTAATAACTGGCCTGAAATTGACTGAATATTATATGAACCCGACCAAAACTGCCCTGCACGAAACTGACACAGTCTGTTATGATAGGAGGAATGAGATTGACTAGAAATGACTAATTGAAATCAACTTAAGCTTAGGTGTACAATCATGAAGCTGTATTGTGGTGCTGACAATTTTATTGACTGACTGTTTCAGGCAAAAAATTCACAACATGTGATCCTAGGACCGGGAATGTGATTGCGGAGGTAGCTGAAGGTGATGCAGAGGATATCAACCGAGCAGTAGTTGCTGCTCGCAGGGCGTTTGATGAAGGGCCTTGGCCTAAGATGACCGCTTATGTACTATAGCTTACCCCCTTTTGATGCGTTATCTTTTAGAAGCTAATATCCAAACCGATGTTCTAGATGTCGGCTTTTATGCTAACCTGCTTTTTTACAGGAAAGGTCAAAGATCCTGCTGAAATTTGCTGATCTACTTGATCAGCACACTGAAGAAATTGCTGCTCTTGAGACCTGGGACAATGGAAAGCCTTATGAGCAAGCTGCTAAAGTCGAATTACCAATGTGCTCTCGTGTTATGCGATATTATGCTGGTGAGTAGAAAGAATGGTTTTAGTTTGTGTTTGCGCTATGCTTTTCTTTCTTCTTTATGTCCCTAATTTCAGCAATGGTTCAGAGATGATGTTTTAACTATTCGATCTTGCTCACCTCACCCCGGACCGGAACTGGACCGAAATCTAGAAAATATGGACCAGTACCGGACCGGAAAAATTTCGGTCCAAGACCAGACCAGACTGGTTGGACCGGAACTTGCAAAAAAAATTAAATTCCGGTACAAAATTCCGGTCTTTTGGACCGGATAGACCGGACTTTTATTCCGGACCGGAAAAAACCGGGTTAGGACCGGACCAAAACCCGAAATCTCCCAATTTGATGGACCGGAGACCGGACCGGAATTTTTTATTCGGTCCCGGTCCGGTAGATTCCGGTCCGGACCGGATTTTGCACACTCCTACTTATATCTAGCCTTTTGTGTACGAAGTATCTCAGTATGTCATAATGTTGAACACTGCCATACAAATTTTGTGAGAGGAGCATGCTTGAACCCTTCGCATACACGGCATACCGTATTTTTTGGGCTGACTATTTCGAGACCGTTTGAAAATCCTAATTTTAACTTCTGTACTAGCGGAAAAAATTGTGGTAGGCTTATCCATAAATGTTCAGTTTCTTGATGAAATTTCGATGCTTTTATCTCTTAGGATGGACCGACAAGATCCACGGTCTAACTGCACCGGCTGATGGACCATATCATGTTCAAACTCTACATGAACCCATTGGTGTAGTTGGCCAAATTATCCCTTGGAACTTCCCTCTTCTCATGTTTGTGTGGAAGATCGGACCTGCCTTGGCAACTGGCAACACAATCATAATGAAGAGCGCGGAACAAACTCCATTGACTGCCTTATACGCTGCTAAGCTACTCCAAGAGGTGAGCCTATGATTTTCGATTTTTTTTCTTCTTTTTCTCTGAACCATTGGCCATTATTCTATGTGGGCGCTGTAAGTTTCTTGGATTTTGAAAGAATGTCGATGTAACTTTGCCACATGATGTGACAGGCTGGACTTCCAGACGGTGTCTTGAATGTTGTTTCCGGTTTTGGCCCTACTGCCGGCGCAGCTCTTGCCTCTCACATGGATGTTGACAAGGTATAAATCGCATTTAGTATTACAATCATACTTATACGTTTTGTTACTCAGGCTCTTCATACAACCTTGCATATCCATGCTCAACACTAGACAATCACGTATAATTATGAATTGTGAACACTATTTTTAGCCAAAAGCCGAGGAATTCACTAAATAGTCGAGTCGAACACTTTAGGCACACACTCCTTCGGGGTAGGCCGAGAATGGAGCACTATAAGCTAGTAAGGAACAGGGCGTAATAAGCTGCACCCTAAATCCGACATATTATCACGGAAGTTAATATTTGCATCCCAACTTGTGCAAGAACAAGAAAGGAAGGGTTCTCATGACTTTCAAGTACGATATTTGCGGAATCAACTAGAGCAGATTCGTGTGCGCTTTATTGTGATTGAGGTGTTGGGTATACGAGGATTCAAGTTTAAACCGTCTTCATTGTACCAAATTTTTTTTGTTCTTATTAGACAAATAAAGTTACTCATATTTTGTTACCCTTAAGAGTAAAAATCCTTGCTCCGCCTCTGAATTCTGAGTAACATAGCACACGAGTGATTATTAACGTACCCTTTTACACATTGAATCTAATATTCCGTATAATAATTTTATTTCAGTTGGCGTTTACTGGATCAACTGAAACCGGGAAATTAGTACTTGGGATGGCAGCAGAGAGCAATCTGAAGCCCGTTACTTTGGAACTTGGAGGCAAATCTCCTTTTATCGTGTGCAAGGATGCCGATGTTGACAAGGCGGTCGAACTGGCTCACTTTGCTCTCTTCTTTAACCAGGTACGTGACGCTTTACACATTACATGGACAAAATAATTGCAGGATTTCCGGGTTTACTCTACAGTTTTTTGATAAGAAGTTTTACATTAATCGTTGTTGCAGGGACAATGTTGTTGCGCTGGCTCACGTACATATGTACATGAAAGTGTTTATGACGAGTTTGTTGCAAAAGCCAAGGCTCGTGCTATTCAACGTGTCGTTGGTGACCCGTTCAGGAAAGACATTGAGCAAGGTCCTCAGGTACGTAAGGCTGTATTTCAGGTCTCTTGTATACAATTTGGCCTTAGTGGCTCCATTGCTTTCACCTTTACCGAATTGGGGGAGGGCAGATTAGATCATTGTTGTCATAATTGCGATTTGATCCTACGATTTTATGATTTAAATTTGCTTGACAGATCCTGGATCTTACAATTCTATCGTTGTAGAATCTTACGATCTTATTAATTTGAAATTTTCTAAAGGTGGGAAGTAAAAAAAAACTAATGGAGTATAAAACTCAAATTTTCTCTAATTAGTAGAAATAAGTTCATAAAATGATATTAATGAATAATTATTACTCATAATAAATAAGTAATTTGATCTGCAATCATATGTTTTCGCTAAACAAAAAATATGTTATGGAACCAATTCAACCAAAACCTGGTTCGAACTCGTGACCTCTGACCCTGATACCATGTTAAGGAACTAAACTCAACCAAACCTTAAGGCAATGGTTGAGGTCTATTTATATTCTATTATGATTGTCAACATCGTAACTATGTCGCTCCATTGGCCCTAAAAACGCGCTAATGGCATGAACTTGGTAGATTCTAGCTCATCGTTTTTTTTTGTTTTTGTTTTTGTTTTTTTGTAATTTTCAGATCGATTCAGAGCAATTTGAGAAGGTTATGAGTTACATAAAATCCGGCATCAACAGTGGAGCAACACTCGAGACAGGAGGTGAAAGGTATGGTTCCGAGGGTTACTACATTCAGCCTACCGTCTTCTCGAATGTCAAGGAAGACATGTTGATAGCACAGGACGAGATATTCGGGCCGGTGCAATCAATCTTGAAATTCAAGTAAGTAATCCGTCAAAATCCCGCTTCAAGAATATAATAACTTCTGAACTCTAATCACTTCATTTACCGTAGATGTCTTAGCCTAGTGGTTAAGACTTAAGACGAAGGTATCCTAGACAATAGGTAGGTGTTAGGTTCGATCCCTCTCCTCGCCAGGGTTACCTCTACCTAATTCGGTCTAGCCTAGATGATAAATACCCCGTACATATAATTCCGCTAAATCAACATCATTGAATAATAATACGATTATTGTTTTATGAAAATAATTGTTAATGTTAATTATGATGTCTTTTGATGATAAAATGATTATTTGTTTTACGAGTATGTTATTTTAATGATTACTTTGTAAAAAACATAATATTCGGTCCATTTGGTCCGGACCTAAATTAACCGGTCTTGGACCAGACCGGACCGAAGACGAAAATCTAAAAAAATGTGGACCAAAGACCGGACCTAAAAGAATCGGTCCGATTTTGGTCCGGTCCATTTTTCCGGTCCGGACTCTAATCACTTCATTTTTGTATCCCATTATTTTCAATTAGGGGTGTGCATCAGTCCAAGACAGGACCAAACCGGCCCGGACCGAAGATAATTTTTTAATGGACCAAAGATCGGACCTAAAACTTTTGATCTTCGGTCTGGTCCGGAATGGACCTAAAACTAATGTTTTTACTGTTTCATACGGAGTATATGGTAAATACTCTGGACATATAATTCCGCTAAATCAATAATCATTGAATAATAATAATACGATTATTGTTTTATGAAAATAATTGTTAACCTTAATTATGATGTCCTTTGATAATAAAATGATCATTTATTTTATTTTATTTTAATGATTACTCCGTAAAAAAACATAGAATTCGTTCCATTTGGACCAGATCGGACCGAAGATGAAAACCTGAAAAAATGTGACCGGACCTAAAAGAATTGGTCCGATTTTGATCCGGACCAAATGGTCCGGTCCGGACCTAAAGTTGCTCAGCTTCCTTTCCTTTATTATGTGCAGTGACCTACAAGACGTGATTCGTCGGGCCAATGCCACCCAGTATGGGCTAGCAGCCGGAATTTTTACACAGGATCTCGACACGGCCAACACGTTAGCTCGAGCCCTGAGAGTCGGGTCAGTATGGGTTAACTGTTTTGACATATTCGATGCAGCCATCCCGTTTGGCGGGTACAAGATGAGCGGTCAGGGTAGGGAAAAGGGTATTTACAGTCTCATGAATTACTTGCAAGTTAAGGCCGTTGTTACGCCTTTGAAGAACCCGGCTTGGCTGTAGAAACACCTGAAACACAAATACTTGTATGAGACGGTTTCATAGTAAGTTTATTAGTATGTCTCAGGATAACTTATCGTGAGACGGTCTCACAAGAGAATTACTAGACCTGAAAAATCGGTCATTTTTGTTTTGGATCGTTTACGTGTTTGGAGTCGTTTTTTGGTCGTTTTGTATTGGGGACTTTCGTGAGTCAAGTCACATCGGATTGCGTCAATATCGGATCCAACCATTTAATCACGTCGATGAACTACTCGGGTTAATTTTGAGTTTGAATTTTTTTTTTTTTGTAACTACTCTACGATTTCATATAATGATTCATGTTAGCCGACGTCAAATATTTTTGGGATCAAGACTCTGATGTTGTTGTAGTACAATGTTATCGTCAGAACGAGGAGGATGCAGTAATATCCTATGCGACTCTATTTTTATTGATCGGATATATTTCTGACATTTTCAAGGTTATCAACTTGTTTCCTACCGTAAAATTTCGATCATTCGGGTTATTAGTTAAACTCATGTCTTAAATTCAGGTGTCGGGACATGTTTAGTTGGATTATTCGAATCTAATCATATGAATTGGGTCAATTTCTCCAGGTTTAAATTAGTCTATCAAAATTGGCTTGGGTCAACTTTTTTGTGTTTATTATTTTCAACTTTTTCAAGGTTATTGACTTGTTTCCTACCGCAAAACTTCGGTCATTCGGGTTATTAGTCAAACTCAAGTCTTAAATTGGAATGTGGGGCCATGTTCAAGTTAGATTATTCGGATATGATCATACGAGTTGGATCAATTTCTCCGAATTTAAATTAGTCTATCAAAACCGACCTGACTCAAAACCGACCCATCCAATACAACCACAAATAGCATTAATATCACAAATCACAAATATAGAATTATAGACCTAGCAAATTGGTCAATGGACCGAACTTTGTTTGGTCAACTTCGGATAAGACCGGTCATATTTGGTTTAATTATTTTTAACCATTTTAGGAATATTAACTCGTTTCCTGATATAAAAGTTCAAGTTAAGTCGACCCACTTTAGCTTACAGGTCAAACTCGGATCTTGAATTCAGTTATCAGAGCGGATCCAAATTAGATTATTCAGATCCGATCATACAAATTGGATCAATTTCTCCCGATCTAAATTAGTCTATCAAAATCGACCCGGCTCAAAACCGACTTATCCAATATTCAATGAAACCACAAATAGGAGTATTAATATCACAAATAGAGAAGTATAGAAAATTAGAAATCTTGTAGAAAAAGAAAAGATATAAAAAGAGGAAAGCCAAAGCCTCGAGAGGGGTCCAACTATATATCAACAAGTCGCAGCAAACACTCCTCTTCTCCCTTCAATCTTTTTCCCCCAAATCGAAGCTCTAAAAATCCATGGCGACTCCTGCTACTGAAGATGAAGTTCGTCGTCGTACTGCTCAAGCCGATTACAGCAAGAAGCTTCTTCAACATCGTGAGCTCGAGTCTCGCAATCGTAAAGGTATACCTAATTCTCCGTTGTTTCGATTTTCGATTTTCGATTTTCGATTTTCTAGGGTTTCAACTTGTTTCGTCGATGATTTGAGGTTGAATTGCGTCGGATTTGGTGTTTATTGTAGTGGATTGGAGTTTGAATGTTTGAGTTTCTGTGATTATGATAGGTTTAGGAATTAGGTTTTTGTGATTTTTGTTTGAAATATGTGTGGATTAGTTCTTCAACATCGTGAGCTCGAGTCTCGTAGTCGCAAAGGTATAAAATACCTAATTCTCCGTTGTTTCGATTTTCGATTTTCGATTTTCTAGGGTTTCTGATTTTGATTTTTGTGTGGATGATTTGAGGTTGAATTGCGTCGGATTTGTTGTTTATTGTAGTGGATTGGAGTTTGAATGTTTGAGTTTCTGTGATTATGATAGGTTTAGGAATTAGGTTTTGTGATTTTTGTTTGAAATCTGTGTGGAATAGTTCTTCAACATTGCGAGCTCGAGTCTAGCAAATCGCACTGGCAAAGGTGTGAAGTATCTAATTCTTCGTTATTCCAATTTTCTAGGGTTTTTTTGAGTGTGATTTTGATTTTGATGTTTTCATGGATGATTTGTGTTGGATTTGTTGTTTATTGTAGTGGATTGGAGTTTGAATGTTTGAGTTCCTGTTATTATGATTCGTTTAGGAATTAGGTTTTGTGATTTGAGTTTCTGTGATTATGAATGTTCTTCAATATTGGGAACTGAAGTCTCTCAAATCGCAATGGCAAAGGTATAAAATACCTAATTCTCCGTTATTTCGATTTTTCTAGGGTTTCTTTGAATGCAATTTTGATTTTTCATTGTCGTGGATTATTTGAGATTGAATTGCTTCTGATTTGTTGTTTATTGTAGTGGATTGGAGTTTGAATGACGGAGTTTATGTGATTATTATAGGTTTTGTGTTTTGTATTCGAAGATGTTTAGTTTGCCGTTTCTTCTCAATTGCCTGGTTCAATTGAACGAAATTACTTCAAGTTGTTTTACCTTCAAGTCAATGTCAGTTTACGAGATTGATTCATTAGTTTTGTATAATTTAGAAGGATCATTCAGAAAGATATTTATACTCAATTGCATTGACGGAATTTTGGGTTATGCTTAGGTTTTCAGCTGTTGGTATTATAACAATTATTGCCGTATTCGTTAGAAGTGCATCCGATACACTATACCCTTTTATGTTGTTTGATTGATGTTAATCAAGCGCCACGAATACACTCGGAATCGATTTGCAACTTGCTAGAGTTTGGCACATAGTTACCGAATTCGCTATGAATTCACTCTTAGCGATTTGTGATTCACTCTTTTAAAATACTTGTCATGTGTATTTTTAGTAAAGGACATGATAAAATTTGCTCTTAGCGATTCACGATTCACTACCCCAAGGAATCCGGTAACCATGGTTAACTTGGCATATCGAGTAACACAGGTCTTACCATAGTTTCACTTGCTTATAAATATAGATCTATATATGATGTTTATTTTCTGGGTATAGCGTTGATCTTTGGCTTTCTCGTTGATCTTTGGCTTAAGACGTGATTGCTTGTTCAGATGTGATCGGTTTTGATATGCTTTAGTTTGATGGGGAAATGCATGGAACTCCTGGTGCTTTTGATAATGTTCTTATAAGTTCATGTTGATGTGTGCAGTAAAAGAGGAACTACGAGCTGCGAAGAAGGAGTTCAATAAAACAGAGGATGATTTAAAGTCTCTTCAGAGTGTTGGGCAAATTATTGGAGAAGTCTTGAGGCCTCTTGACAATGAGCGTTGTAAGCATCTCTTATTACACCGTTGTACTAAATCACTTCTATTTTTGGTTGTAGATGTTTTGTAGTTTGCCTTCACGCTCTCCTTTGTGCTGTTTTTTCATTTTCGTCCATAGTATCCTATCCTTTTATAGCGTGTTTGGAGACGTGTTTCATTTCCAATAAGGATTTAACATAAATGCAGTGTTTCTAAACCGTTGGAGTTTGGATTTGGATATCAGCCAAATGGCCTATATCCAACCCAAATTGTAACCTTCGTAAAAAGTTTGATTTGAAGCTATATTACTCAGACTTTTCTATGAGGTTTCATGTCCGACATTGCTATTTTGGGCCAAATGTTTAACTTTCTGGTCTAACTTGAAGTATCGAAGTGTCGTGTGTGACACGCAACCCGGCACCCAAGTGAAGTGTCAGAGTAACATAGATTAGATTTGAAGTAACATCATGTCATTTGAAATCCATTATTTAACCCTACCATCTACTTACTAAACATGTAAATTTGGAACACCAAAATTTTCATTTTATCATACGAGTACATTATTTGAAGTTGAAATTCAAACAATTTGAAATATAGTGTTTTTTCAAACGGTGTGTTTGGATTTGGAATTCATGATTTGAAATTACAAATTTCAAATCACATTATTCAAAAGAAATCATAGTTCCAAAACGCTACCTAATGCACTATGCATTTTTTTCATTGTTGAAATCGTGGCGCATTGGTGGTAATGCCATATCTAATGCATTTCCTTGATTGTTTGTCTTTGCTATACCAGTAATTGTGAAAGCTAGCAGCGGACCAAGGTATGTCGTTGGTTGTCGTAACAAAGTTGACAAGGAGAAGCTTACATCCGGTACACGAGTGGTGCTTGATATGACTACGCTCACCATTATGCGCGCTCTGCCCCGTGAAGTAATTTCTACTCTCTGTCCCTTTTTCAATTTTCCTCACCATTATGCTTTCCGCCCATATTTAAGTATTCGTCTTATTTCTGTTAACTGAAAACCTGGTCAACTTATTGTATTTCGTCTTTAAAGTTCTCTTGCCTGCGTTTTCAGTGTACAATGTAGTAGTTGTGACTCGTGAGTATAGCTCCTTATCCTGTTATTTTCATACTTTTATAATTTCATTTGCTGCGTTCGCAGGTTGACCCAGTTGTGTACAATATGCTTCACGAAGATCCAGGTAATATTAGTTACTCCGCCGTCGGAGGGCTTTCAGATCAGATCCGTGAGCTGAGGGAATCCATTGAGCTACCATTAATGAACCCTGAGCTCTTCCTTAGGGTTGGGATTAAGCCTCCAAAGGTATAATATTTGTGTACATTTATTTTGCTACGTTTTCATTATATTGTATTGGACTATTGGTTGTATTATATATGAACCTAAATTTTTGTTTGAAGTGTCGAATTATTAATCCCCTCTTCTTATTTTGGTTTTATAGGGTGTTCTTCTGTACGGTCCTCCTGGAACTGGAAAGACGCTGTTAGCCCGAGCTATTGCAAGCAACATTGATGCCAATTTCCTGAAGGTGAGGCAGAATTTACATTCCGAAATTCGTCATATTTGTCTTTCAGGATTAGAAATAATGGTGGTTTTCTTTGTATGTCTAGGTTGTGTCGAGTGCAATTATAGACAAGTATATTGGTGAAAGTGCAAGACTGATCCGTGAAATGTTTAATTACGCCCGTGAACATCAGGTGAGAAAATAGGAAACTCTAATCATTGGGTTTCCGCTTTGTATATGCTTAAAGTTGTTTTTTCTAATCGTCAATGTTTCGAACTTCAGCCCTGCATCATTTTCATGGACGAGATTGATGCCATTGGAGGTCGTCGATTTAGCGAAGGTACTAGTGCTGACCGTGAAATTCAAAGAACTCTAATGGAACTGCTAAATCAGCTTGATGGATTCGATCAACTTGGCAAGGTACTTTTTTTCATTATTGTCTGAATCGTGGTTTTAAATTACAGTCGTGGTGTCCTACAAAGTTTGGCGGGAACAGTTTGTAACTCGTTCATCTCGGTGATATCGTTGAACGTATCGGGCCGAGTAACCCGATACATGTTATAAATCGGGCGTCTACGGTGATATACTTTACTATTTTAAATTTATCCAATGCATCTCGGTATATCTCATATCGTGGCCTCTGATACTGTCCATACTGATACATCTTGGGCGACACGTCGTGTATCAGCCGAGATTTTCGACCATGGTCTGAATTAATATCGTGATATTTTGTTTTGTGAAGCTTTTACTGGAACTAATATTGACGAAACTGCATTCATATCTTGGCAGGTTAAAATGATAATGGCGACAAACAGACCCGATGTATTGGACCCTGCACTTCTCCGTCCAGGACGTCTAGATAGGAAGATCGAAATCCCATTACCAAATGAACAATCAAGAATGGAAGTCTTGAAAATCCACGCTGCTGGCATTGCCAAGCACGGTGAGATTGACTATGAAGCAGTCGTTAAGCTAGCCGAGGTGCGTACATTGTTTATGCTCCCCACCTATTATTTCGATTTAATCCAAATTCTTCCTCGAGATAATGAGACAATAACGATTAGGCCGTGTTCTTTTGGACTTCAATTTTACTTAACCAAACTGAATTATTCAAAACGGGCGTATCCATCTTGTGATTAAAACGGGTCAAATAGTTGCTTACTTGGATATTTGGAACACACTTTTGTTAGGTTTTACTGTAGGCCTGGCAAAACGGGTCAACGGGTTTGGTTCGAATCGGGTCAACTTTGGGTCCGGTCCCTTTCGGGTTAACTTCTTCGGGCCTGGTCAGGTCATTTTCGGGTTTGTTATTTTCAACTTTTTAGTGATATCGAGTTGTTTTATATGATAATAGTCGGGTTAGTTTTGGATTAGCCCGGGTCAAATCGGGTTACGGGTCAACTTGTGACGAGTCAATAGTTAGGATAAGACTCGTTGGTGCATATTTGACCCGTTTTAATGTTAAGACGGATAGACCCGTTTATGTCATCAATCTCGGTTACAAGAATTTTGTTGTTTCTTCAGGGATTCAACGGAGCTGATTTACGTAACGTATGTACCGAAGCTGGAATGGCAGCCATTCGTGCTGAGCGAGATTACGTTGTTCACGAAGACTTCATGAAGGTAAATAAATCACTTTTATTCTTCTATAATAACACGGTTAACACATCCTTTCACCACTCGATTTGTCAGTAACTATTGTTTGAGAATTGAGACCGTCTCTTCATGTAAAAAGACGGTCTCTAGGAATAAATAAGCGGTCTTTTACCACAAAAAAAAATTATAAAAAAAATAAAAAAACAGAAAAAAAAATCCCATTTGATACGATAATATCTATTGTTTGAGAATTGAGACCGTCTCTTCATGTAAAAAAGACGGTCTCTGAATAATTAAGTAGTCTTTTTACCACAAAAAAAAAGTAGTAAAAAATAAATAAATTAAGAAAATTAAAATAATCCCATTTGATATGTTAGTATCTATTGTTTGAGAATTGAGAGTTGAGACGGTCTCTAGGAATAAAAAAAAGTGATTTTTTTTTACAAAAAAAAAATGGATTTAATAAATTTTCCGACTGAAGTCCCGTTATCCTTTCGTAAAAAAAATCAAGAATATAATTTTGTACTGATTTTTTTTTTCGACATTTATTTGGTAAATAGGCGGTTAGAAAGTTAAGTGAAGCAAAGAAGCTGGAATCAAGTGCTCATTACAGTGCCGACTTTGGCAAAGACTAGATCAGTACTTCGGCCTAGAAACGATCTGTTTCGATTTCATCTTCTTATTTTTTACATTTCGAAGTATTTATTTTCATACTCTTTTTTCTCCGCCCTATTTTTAATGTCTAACCGGGTTTTACTTCGTGGTTGTACTATGGATTCTATAAAACAATCGACGGTCCTTTTACTTTCTCAAAGAAACCTGTTTTTTTAGGACACTATTTTTTTGGTACAATTCGATGATTCTGTCTCGGTCATTTGTTTATCTTTTATATAATCTGTGAAAATTATTATTTTAATCAAAAGTAAACAAATGATCGAGACAGAGAGAGTATAGATTAGGGGTGCTTAATTGCTTGCGATTGTCCGGTTGCATAGTCTCGGTGCTTGGAAGATGTATCATGACGGTCGAGTTTTGCGGGTTTTAGCTACCTTCCGACTGTCCTTGTTACGTAATCTTGGTGTTTGGAAGATGTCTATTTTTCGACCTTTGTTGTTATGAGTAGTTCTTTCAAGTCCTGAATTCCTCGATTACCATGACATCCAATTTTTGACCTTTTTACGTTTTTGTTTTGCTTTTGTTTTCATTCGGTTTTACCAAACAAAAATCGAGATTTGTTGGATGAGAAAAAGGTCAAATATTACCATTTGGTTAGAAAATATAAGTCCCGAAGAGCACGTGAATTTTTCTTTATCTATCCAAATGGATATTATTTGATCCGTCATCTATTTATGACGGATATTTCCGTCACAAGAATTTACCTGGTTAAGTTATGGTGAACAATAATTCTACGTTTGTACCCCTCGTTCTCATGGCTTCCCATCATCTCATGTTTGAGCAGTTGAGCTCATCAACTTGACCACTTAATCCAAGACTTTCAAACTGTTGAAAAAAGTCTGTCACACTGTTGATGTTTCAATAATTCCAATAATTTTTAGGTTATTATAATATTATCGAAAATTGGGAAAACCGTGAATCAACAGTATTGTTTTTTTTTTTTCGGATTGAAGTTCACACTTGGTCGTATTATAATAGACGGGATGAGAACGAGCCTAGAGTTTACCACCTCCGTAAAAATATTTTAATGAAACGTGACAATTTTTAATGGACGGAGAGAGTATTATCCATAATATTTCCGTCTTAATCGTTGTATTCTGAAGTATTGTGTATTTGTGCCTTGTTAGCTCACACCAATTCACCGTAGTTTCAATTAGTTTTGCTTAAGACACCGGATGAAATTACCATTACCAACACATATATGGGTAATATAAAAATCATTTGCTACGTAACTTGTCGTATGATTTGGTATATATTTGATTTACATGATTTATGATGGATAATAACATCGAACAAGAATTTGGTTTGAAGTCTTCAATAACTGTGATAGTAACTCATAAGTGATGAACATGAAGGCATAGATTCATACCATTGATGACTACGACGAGCATATCTATCACAAATCTGTTACGAATATTACATGGAATAAAAAAGGCAAATTTGCTACGCTATTCATTCTAATTTCCGAATTAATTGGGTTGGGTCAGTTTTGCCAGTTTTAACACTTATCACCAACGTGAATATTAAGTTACTCGTTATAAATTTGTGATCGATATTATCCGTTACAAGAAAGAACAGCTGTCGAAAAAACTGCATGAAAATGATGGAATGTTAGATTGTTAGGTGGTTTGTCATATAAGACTATAAGTAGCCTATTTTGGTGTGCCATGTGGCCCACTTTGAGAATTTGGATTGTTTTTTTGTTTAGGCACTAGCGTGTGGGCTCAAGATTATTACTTAAAATATTTATTTCATGTCCGTCATAATTTTAAAACGGGTATTTCTTCCATTTTAATCACGGTTGTTCGAGTCGCGATCTGAATCGTAGACGATACGATTCAAAATATGATCGACGATCTAAATCGACATAGAATCGTTTCAGTGGTAGAATCTCAACTGAATCATCACATAATTTTTTCGATGTTTATATTTGTACACGAACATACACGTTGTGAATTTGTTTACATGATTCATTACGTCATTCAAAACTACTTGACATGTCGAACGTCATGTATTTAAAATCGATATTATCCATCTTAAATATGGAGTAAGAATTTGCTTTAATCAAATTGATTGATATTAAAAATATCATGACTTTATACACGTACTATATGATTTATGAGTTGGAATCAACACTTTATAGTACAATTATTTATCTTGTCATCTAATTTAAAATTATTCGTCAATAATTCCTGTTTTGGAATTTATATGGTTTAATTATGAAAGAAATTGCATATAAAAAAACATTAAAATATTTAAAAGGTGATTTTGAATAGTGTAAAAAGAAGTTTTATCTTATATATTACTCCGTATTATATATATATATATATATATATATATATATATATATATATATATATATATATATATATATAACTTGAATGAATGTTATTCTATCCATTATAAATTGAAGATCAGTTTTTCTAATGTGTCCAATGAGCAGAGGTTAATAACTTAATTAAAGTAAGTTTAACAAGCATATTATATTATTATCTACCGAAGATGTCGTATCCTATTGGTTAAGACTAGAGCACAGTTCTTTTCAACTTATTTTCAGCTCAGTTTAGCTTCAGTTCAATTCACTTCAACCTACTTCAGTCCAAAAGAATGAGGCATAGATGCCCTGTGATAATAAGTCGCAGATTCGTAGCCCTCCTCCCCTGTATTATAAAATGCGACTATGTGCGCGCTTGCTTGAACCCATAAAACATACGGAGTAGTATCAACTAAGTATGAGAAATATAACGTAATATTTCAATTTCTCACGATAATATATTCGTTAAACCTGCTCTAATTAACTTATTAACATGTGTCTAATGAACACGTTAAAAAATCGATTTAAAATATTCTCAATAATAATTACCGTGAACCGAAGACGTCTTAGTCCAGTGGTTAAAACTATCAGGTTCGAATTTCTCCTCCCCTTATATTGTAATGCGACTAAGTGCGTTCCTCGATGAACCAAAGAAAAAAAAATATTGTGAAACCGTCACACCCCAGTTTTGTTTTTACTCAATTTGGAATGACACAAAAACTTGTATGAGACCGTCTCACGGTAATTTATCGTGAGACGTCTCATATAAGAGGTGGTTACTAAATTTGTAACCACCCCCTATGACCCCTATGTGAGAGGTCTCACGGGAGAGTTACGGTTGGAATGGTAGTTGGTGAACACATGTTAAAAAAACCAATTTACAATATCCTCAATTCTCACTTCTCAATAATAATTACCCTGAAACCGTCTCACCCCAATTTTATTTTATTTTTACTCGAATTGGGAAAGGTAGTTGGTGAGAATATTAGTACTCCGATTCTTTAGATTCGCAACATATTCCATATTTGACAAATTCATTAGGTTTGCAACATTTCTATAATAGGTAAGTTTTTATTTGTGTAAGCTTTTTATTTTATTGATGAAACCACCATCTTCACTCACAACCTTATTATTTGTGTAAATAGTAAACATTGCGAATCTAAAGAATGAGATCGAGTAGTAAGTAAGTAGACTAGTAGTTGATATTTCATGCATTTTATCTCTCATTATATTTTTCTTTCCATTCTTTGCATTTCCCTGCTTTTTAGGATAAATATCACCAATAATATCTTCCTATAATTCATTTCAAAAAAAAAAAAAAAAAAAAAAAAAAAAAACAGTAAGAAAGAAGAAGAAAACACAGTGACGATAATGGCGACTCGAAGAATTTCATCCCTTTTATCTCGATCAATATCTTCTTACTCCACTACTTCATCCTCAACTGGTATATTATCTAATCTAAAATCCTCTGTAATTTTTTTTATTTTAATTTTGTGGGTTTTACGATGAATTATGGTTATTTAATTAGTTTATTGGTTTGATTTTGAGTATATGATCGATACAATGAAATTTCAAGATTATTTTTATGATGATTGCATGTTGATTTGAATTTTGATTTTAGGTTAATTCCCCTGTAATTATCTCCATTTTTTTTTTGTTTTTTTGTGGGTTTTACTCGAATTATGGGGTGTTCTATGTTTATTTAAAATTAATTTGCTGATTTAAAATTAATCTAAAATCCTCTGTAATTTTTTTTGATTTTAATTTTGTGGGTTATACGATGAATTATGTTTATTTAATTCGTTTATTGGTTGATTTTGGGTATATGATTAATTGAATAGAATTTCAAGATTATTTTTATGATGATTGCATGTTGATTTGAATTTTGAATTTAGGGTAATTCCCCTGTAATAATCTCCATTTTTTTTTTTTTTTTTTTTGTGGGTTTTACTCGAATTATTGGGTGTTTTATGTTTAGTTAAAATTAATTTGCTGATTTAATTATGAGTACTGTATATAATTTGATAGAAGATAATTTTCGAATTACTGTTGTAATGATTGATTAATGGAATCTGGATTTGATGTGATGAGACCGTTACACAATAAGTTTAGCGTGAGAAGTTTACTCAAGACGGTCTCACGCGAGATTTACTCTAATTATTCACGGAATCCAAATCTTTCTGTACATTGGGATGAACTTTTGTGGGATCATGAATCGGATACTTAAAATGGGTCAAATAGTACTCGTTTAAATACACGTGACGCGGGTCTTTGTTTTTTTAGTTGATCCCTAGACATTTTGTTTCTGTTTTTGATTTTTTTTTTGTCGCGGGTTTTAATTTCTTTTTGCGACTAAGGCTCTGATGTTGCGTTGTGTTTCTTAGTTTACGATACTGTTTCTAATACATCGGTTTTGCGTTGGTTCAGAACATCACGGTTTATAGCGTGTAAATTGTGTGCATTTATTTTTCCGTAGGGAGGAGTTCTTGTCTAAGGAGAGGCCTCTACAGATACAGCACTGCTACGGCCATTGACGAACCGATTACACCACCTGTCGAAGTTAATTACACCAAGCTGCTAATTAATGGGCAATTTGTTGACGCAGCATCAGGTTTGCGCTTCAGTTTTTCGTATACTAAAGTTTGAGTGTATCAAAGTGTGTGACGACTGACGAGGGTAATATAATAAATTTCGATTAGTAAAAGTGATAAAGGTAAAATTGATATGTGAACCGTTTATTATCGTGTTTTCAGGGAAAACATTTCACACATGTGACCCTAGGACGGGGAATGTGATCGCTGATGTGGCTGAAGGAGATGCCGAAGATGTGAACAGGGCCGTAACTGCTGCTCGGACTGCCTTTGATGAAGGACCGTGGCCGAGAATGACAGCTTATGTAAATTTTTTATTTTTTTTTTAAATTGCAACATATATAAGTCAAGGTTTTATCGATGTTTTGTGTAATTCTCGACCTAAAATGCAACTCTTGCTGACGTTTGTTTATGGTGTTTAGGAAAGGTCAAAAATACTCTGGAAATTCGCTGATTTGGTCGAAAAGCATAATGATGTCCTCGCTGCACTCGAAAGTTGGGACAACGGGAAGCCGTATGAGCAATCTGCCAAAATCGAAGTACCCATGTTTGTGCGCCTTTTCCGTTACTATGCCGGTAAGTGAGGTCTCAAGATCTCGGTAACTCATACTTATTATTATAAACTTTTTTTTATCTGATCGATCGATAAAATACCAACTGACAGAAATTTGGTGTAATATCAACAGGTTGGGCGGATAAGATACACGGTCTTACAGTTCCAGCAGACGGGCCATATCAGGTGCACACCGTGCATGAACCAATTGGTGTAGCGGGTCAGATTATTCCATGGAACTTTCCGCTTCTAATGTTTGCTTGGAAGGTCGGACCTGCTTTAGCTTGCGGTAATACTATCGTTATAAAGACAGCTGAGCAGACTCCTTTGTCGGCCCTTTACGTTGCAAATTTACTTCAAGAGGTATTTGCTCGAATCACCCTGCTTTTTTTAACCTTTAAACCAAATTCTTATAATCGGTTTTGATGCAATATAGGCCTATAGGGCCCTAGGATTCATGACCTATGGTTTGAATCCCGTTAAATCAAAATCGTCCTAGTAACTCAGTTAACCGAAAAAAGTTAATAAAGCATTATATGGTACGGAGTAATTTATTTGATTGTTAATGATTGATCATGCATGATGACAGGCGGGGCTTCCACCAGGTGTTCTCAATGTAATTTCTGGTTTTGGTCCTACTGCCGGTGCAGCTATTTGCTCTCATAAGGATATCGACAAGGTTTTGAACTTTTAACCTCGATATCTATACCCGCTTTTCAAAAACTAAGCTATTTGACGTCTATTATGTTCGTATGAAATTCTTGAAGTCATAAGAAATACTGTAAACTTTACAGGTCGCTTTTACTGGATCAACTAGCACCGGAAAATTGGTACTAGAACTAGCTGCAAAAAGTAACCTCAAGAACGTGACTTTGGAGCTCGGTGGGAAATCTCCGTTTATCATATGCGAAGATGCAGATGTTGATAGCGCTGTCGAGGCTGCTCATTTCGCCCTTTTCTTCAATCAGGTTGGCGAATAGAAATCCTCGTTTTCCCCCGTTATCCATATATACTAACTGATACGTAGTACTCCCTCCGAGTTCCTATGATTGTCCCGTTTCTTTTTTGGGTGGAAAATAAGGAATGGAAAATGAGTGGTTAAAAAAAGAAGAAGGGAAGAGATAAATGGGTGGTGAATGTGAACCACATATTTATGGCCTAAAATGGAAAGTGGGCAAAAGATTGAACTCAGCTCAAAAAGGAAAATGGGGCAATGTTAGAAACTCGGAGGGAGTATTATGCTAAATAAACGATTCGTTCAATTGTTCATTATCTATCTTAATTTCCGATCTCTTTAGGGGCAATGCTGTTGCGCCGGATCTCGTACTTTTGTCCATGAAAATATATATGAAGAATTTGTCGAGAAAGCTAAAGCACGAGCTGAAAGGCGCACGGTTGGGGATCCATTCAAGCAAGGAATTGAGCAAGGTCCTCAGGTATATATATATATACACACACATCCACAAATTCTTATTTGCGATGAACATATCCGTCACAGATTTGTGACGGGTCAAATATCACCCAAATCATGAGCTTGGTAATTGTACCGAGACAAAACGAACTTCGTGGCCTAATTACTTTAAGAACACCAAATTATATTGTTATATTGATCGTGTTTCTCGTAAAACATTGCAGATTGATCCAGAACAATTCAAGAAAATACTCAAGTACATAAACTTAGGTATCGAGAGTGGAGCCAAACTAGAAACCGGAGGGGACAAACTCGGCACAAGGGGCTACTACGTTAAGCCCACCGTTTTCTCCGATGTGAAGGTAATATTAGTCTCTTCTCCCATTCAATAGGCAATCGCGACTACTTAGATTGTTCGTATCTAAACTATTTCTCCTGATCGATTCAGGACGATATGCTGATTGCAAAAGACGAAATTTTCGGCCCCGTGCAAACCATCTTGAAATACAAGTGAGTTCATCATAATCTATACAAATCTTCTTCCAACTTTCTTAGTTTTTGGGAAATCGTCACCAAAAAAGTTAGTAATTGAAAACTTAAAATTTCGACAAAAAATTTAAGGATCTTTTTTATTTCAGCTAACAAATAAATAATCCACTTATCGAACACTTATACTAAAACGGGTTTTCCAACATGTGCTCACTGATTACACGTTAATAAGCCGATAAAGAAAGATTAACAAAGATATTGTCTAAGTATGGTAAATTAAACTTAATATTTCAATTTCTCATGCTTGCTTTAAATAACATATTAACGGGCGCGCATTTGATACATGTTAAAAACACCGATTCTAAATAATCTGCCAGAAATTTTGATCAAATAATGAACTAATTGAAATGACGGGCTCCTTGGCCCCGAGAATATCTTCCCGATATATTTTTTTTAACGAGGGTTGAATATATATAGGAGCATGGACGAGGTAGTTCGTAGAGCAAACGACACTCCCTACGGACTAGGAGCCGGAGTCTTCACCCAAAACCTCGACAAGGCTAACACCTTATCGAGGGCACTTAGGGCGGGTACGGTATGGATAAATTGTTTCGATGTCTTTGACGCCGCGATTCCGTTTGGTGGGTATAAAATGAGTGGAATTGGTAGGGAGAAGGGGGTTTATAGCTTGAGCAACTATTTGCAAGTTAAGGCTATTGTTACTCCCTTGAAGAACCCTGCTTGGCTATAGCCCTATAACTATAAGAACTTTTTAGAAAAATTCTACTATTTCTACAACAAGAAATTTAAAATAGTGGATGTAATAATAAGGGGATTCGAAGCTCGAACATCGTGTAACTCATCCATTTTTTATTGCGAGAAAAAAAGAGAGGATGTTTTTAATCTAGAAAAGCTCAAATCGTAGTGTATAATACATGATTTTGGGGAATCTGGGGTCGTGGAAAAATAGTTGATGAAAATCGATGATTGGCCTATTTCTTAGGCCAAATAACGTGTCCGACCATATTTATAGGACCTATACATCAAAATATAACCGACGGTGTTTAAAAAAACTCAAAAATAGTTCAGTTTTGAGTATATATATCGAAGATTTTTAACTTTTTCGACTTTCTCGAACGATAATAGAATGTCTTTTAAAAGTGTTTATTTTAAACCACATGTACCTTCTAATATACCGAGACATTTCTACCATGCATGTGGTAGTTACCGTGAGAATTTGGAGATAATTAATTTTGGGACCAAATCGGCCCGAAAACGTGGACAATAACCTTCAAATTTGCCCGTTTTGGGCGATTTTTTTGAAAAAAGTGAGATATTTTGTTGGTTATATAAATAGGATCTAGACATCATAAAATGACTGACGGTACTTAGAAAAACTCATAAATAATTCAGTTTTGAGTATATATATCGAAGATTTTCAACTTTTTCGACGTTACTCAAATGATAATAGAATGTCTTTTAAATGTGTATATTTTAAGCCAACGTACCTTATAATATACCGAGAAATTTCTACAATGTATGAGGTAGTTACCGTGCGAATTTGGAGACAATTAATTTAGGGACCAAATTGGTCCGAAAAACGAGAATAATAACCTTCAAATTCGCCCATTTCGGACGATTTTTCGAAAAGATTGAGATATTTTGTTGGTTATATAAATAGGATCTAGACATCATAAAATGACTGACTGTGCTTAAAAAAAACTCATAAATAGTTCAGTTTCGAGTATATATTGAATATTTTCATCTTTTTCGACGTTACTCGATCGATAATAAAATGTCTTTTAAATGTGTTTATTTTAAACCACATGTACCTTATATTATACCAAGACATTTCTACAATGTATGAGGTAGTTACCGTGCGAATTTGGAGAGAATTATTTTCGGGACCAAATCGGCCCGAAAAACGTGGATAATAACCTTCAAATTTGTCTGTTTAAGGCAATTTTTTGAAAAAAGTGAAATATTTTGCTGGTTACATAAATAGTACCTAGACATCATAAAATGACTGACAGTGCTTAAAAAAATTCTAAAATAGTTCAGTTTTGAGTATATATATATCGAAGATTTTCACCCTTTTTGATGTTACTCGAACGATAATGAAATGTCTTTTAAATGTGTTTATTTTAGACCACATATACCTTCTAATATACCGAGACATTTCTACAATGTATGATGTATTTACCGTGCGAATTTGGAGACAATTAATTTAGGGACCAAATCGGTCCGAAAAACGAGGATAATAACCTTAAAATTCGCCCGTTTCGGACGATTTTTCGAAAAAAGTGAGATATTTTGTTGGTTATATAAATAGGGTCTAGACATCATAAAATGACTGACGGTGCTTTAAAAACTCATAAATAGTTCAGTTTCGAGTATATATTGAATATTTTCATCTTTTTCGACGTTACTCGATCGATAATAAAATGTCTTTTAAATGTGTTTATTTTAAACCACATGTACCTTATATTATACCAAGACATTTCTACAATGTATGAGGTAGTTACCGTGCGAATTTGGAGAGAATTATTTTCGGGACCAAATCGGCCCGAAAAACGTGGATAATAACCTTCAAATTTGTCTGTTTCAGGCGATTTTTCGAAAAAAGTGTGATATTTAGTTGGTTATATAAATAGGATCTAGACATCATAAAATGACTGACGATGCTTAAAAAATCTCAAAAATAGTTCTGTTTCGAATATATATTTAATATTTTCACCTTTTTCGACGTTACTCGGTCGATAATAAAATGTCTTTTAAATGTGTTTATTTTAAACCACATGTACCTTCTAATATACCAAGACGTTTCTACAATGTATGAGGTAGTTACCGTGCGAATTTGGAGACAATTAATTTAGGGACCAAATCGGCCCGAAAAACGTGGATAATAACCTTCAAATTTACACATTTCGGGCGATTTTTCGAAAAAAGTGAGATATTTTGTTGGTTATATAAATAGGATCTAGACATCATAAAATGACTGACGGTGCTTAAATAAACTCATAAATAGTTCAGTTTCGAGTATATATATCGAATATTTTCACCTTTTTCGACGTTATTCGAACGATAATAAAATGTCTTTTAAATGTGTTTATTTTAAATCAATCGTACCTTCTAATATACCGAGACATTTATAAAATGTATGAGGTAGTTACTTTGCGGATTTGGAGACAATTAATTTCGGGACCAAATCGGCCCGAAAAACGTGATTAATAACCTTCAAATTCGCCCGTTTCATGCGATTTTTTGAAAAAGTGTGATATTTTACTGGTTATATAAATAGGACCTACACATAATAAACTGACTGACGGTACATAAAAAAACTCTAAAATAGTTCAGTTTCGAGTATATATATCGAATATTTTCACCTTTTTCGACATTACTAGAACGATAATAAAATGTCTTTTAATTAAGTTTATTTTAAACCAATCATACCTTCTAATATACCGAGACATTTCATACAATGTATGAGGTAGTTACTTTGCGAATTTGGAGATAATTGATTTCGGGACAAAATCGGCCCTAAAAACGTGGATAATAACCTTCAAATTTGTCCGTTTCAGGCGATTTTTCGAAAAAAGTGAGATATTTTGCTGGTTATGTAAATAGGACCTAGACAACATAAAATGACTGACGGTGCTTAAAAAAAACTCTATTTAGTTTCGAATATATATCGAATATTTTCACCTTTTTCGACGTTACTCGAACGATAATAAAATGTCTTTTAAATGTGTTTATTTTAAAACAATCGTACCTTCTAATATACCGAGACATTTCTAAAATATATGAAGTAGTTACTTTGCGAATTTGGAGACAATAATTTCGGGACCAAATCGGCCAGAAAAACGTGGATAATAACCTTCAAATTTGTCCGTTTCAGACGATTTTTCGAAAAAAGTGAGATATTTTGCTGGTTATGTAAATAGGACCTAGACATCATAAAATGACCGACGGTGCTTAAAAAAACGTTAAAATAGTTTAGTTTCGAGTATATATATCGAATATTTTCACCTTTTTCAACGTTACTTGAACGATAATAAAGTGTCTTTTAAATGTGTTTATTTTATACCAATCGTACCTTATAATATACCGAGACACTTCTACAATGAATGAGATAGTTACTTTGCGAATTTGGAGACAATTAATTTCATGACCAAATCGGCCCGAATAACGTGGATAATAACCTTTAAATTCACCCGTTTCATACGAATTTTCGAAAAAAGTGAGATATTTTGCTGATTATATAAATATGACCTACACATCATAAAATGACAAACGGTGCTTAAAAAAACTCAAAAATTGTTCAGTTTCGAGTATTTATATTGAATATTTTGAACTTTTTCGACGTTACTTGAACGATAATAAAATATCTTTTAAATATGTTTATTTTATACCAACTTGAAAGGAGAATTGCATAAAATGAAGAAGGATAGAGTATAGATAGAATGACATAAACTAATTAGTACTTAATCTCAATAAAAATTAGCTACAAAGTATTGAAATCAAAGAAAATGAAGAGAGGAAAACAAAGTGACTAAATGACGGTTTAAGCACACAAAATCGAGACAAATATAGGTCTAAATGTGAGTCAAATGACTACCAAAATGACATTTATCAGTGCATACGGTAAGAAAAAAACACAATTAAAAAACATTCGACTACCTTCATAATCATGTTATAATCGGGTTTTCGAGCGAAATGTTAAAGTATATATATACTCGAATCTAAATTCTTTTTGAGTTTTTTGAACATCCGACACTCATTTTATCACATCCAAACCCTACTTGAACTACCAACAAAATATCTCAGATTTTTCAAAAAAACCATCAAAAATATGTGATTTTGAAGGTTATTATCCACATTTTTCGGCCAAATTTTGTCCCGAAATTGAATGTTTTCAAATTCGAACAGTAACTACTACATACATTGTAGAGATGTCCGGAAGTAACAGAAGGTGCATTCGGTAAGAAAAAAACATATTTAAAAGACATTCGACTACCTTTATTCATAATCACGTTATAATCGAGTTTTCGAGCGAAATGTTTACTATATATATACTCGAATCTAAATTCTTTTTGAGTTTTTTGAACATCCGATACTCATTTTATTGCATCCAGACCCTACTTGAATGATAAGCAAAATATCTCACATTTTTCAAAAAATCATCAAAAACAGATAATTTTGAAGGTTATTATCCATGTTTTTCGGCCAAATTTGGTCCCGAAATTAAATATCTCCACATTATCAAAGTATCTACTATATACATTGTAGAGATGTCCGGGAGTAACAGAAGGTACATACGGGATCAAATAAACACATTTAAAAGTCATTTGACAATCTTTCTATTCACGTTATATTGTTATAATAAGGTCGAGCAAAATGTTAAAGTATATATATACTCAAATATAAATTCTTTTTGAGTTTTTTGAACAACCGACACTCATTTTATTGCATCCGGACCCTAATTGAATGACCATCAAAATATCTCACATTTTTCGAAAAATCATCAAAAACAGATAATTTTGAAGGTTATTATCCACGTTTTTTGGCCAAATTTGGTCCCGAAATTAAATATCTCCAAATTCGCAAAGTATCTACGGAGTACTATATACATTGTAGAGATGTCCGAGAATAACAGAAGGTACATACGGGGTCAAATAAACACATTTAAAAAACATTTGACAACCTTTCTATTCACGTTATAATAAGGTCGAGCGAAATGTTATGTATATATATATTTGAATCTAAATTCTTTTTGAGTTTTTTGAACAACCGACACTCATTTTATTGCATCCGGACTCTACTAGAATGACCAGTAAAATATCTCACATTTTTCGAAAAATCATCAAAAACATGCGGTTTTAAAGGTTATTATCCACGTTTTTCGGCCAAATTTGGTCCCGAAATTAAATGTCTTCAAATTCGCAAAATAACTACTACATACATTGTAGAGATGTTCGGAAGTAACAGAAGGTGTATACGGTAAGAAAAAAATATATTTAAAAGACATTCGACTACCTTTATAATCACGTTATAATCGTGTTTTCGAGCGAAATGTTTAGTATATATACTTGAATCTAAATTCTTTTTGAGTTTTTTGGACATCCGACACTCATTTTAATTCATCCGGACCCTACTTGAATGAACAACAAAATATCTCACATTTTTCGAAAAATCATCAAAAACAGGCAATTTTGAAGGTTATTATCCACGTTTTTCGGCCAAATTTTGTCTCGAAATAAAATGTCTCCAAATTCGCACAGTAACTACTACATACATTGTAGAGATGTCCGGAAGTAACAGAAGTTGCATACGGTATGAAATAAACACATTTAAAAGACATTCCACTACCTTTATAATCACGTTATAATCGAGTTTTCGAGCGAAATGTTATGTATATATATACTCGAATCTAAATTCTGTTTGAGTTTTTTGAACATCTGACACTCATTTTATTGCATCCGGACCCTACTTGAATGACAGCAAAATATTTCACATTTTTCGAAAAATCATCAAAAACAAGCGATTTTGAAGGTAATAATCCACGTTTTTCGGCCAAATTTGGTCCCGAAATTAAATGTCTCCAAATTCGCAAAGTAACTATTACATACATTGTAGAGATGTCAGGGAGTCACAGAAGGTGCATACGGTACGAAATAAACACATTTAAAAGGCATTCGACTATCTTTATAGTCACGTTATAATAAGGTCGAGCAAATTGTTATGTACTAGTATATATA
Source organism: Agrostemma githago (assembly GCA_958450325.1). Lineage (NCBI taxonomy): Eukaryota > Viridiplantae > Streptophyta > Magnoliopsida > Caryophyllales > Caryophyllaceae > Agrostemma > Agrostemma githago. The sequence continues at coordinate 788,297 of OY288260.1, forward strand.
TGTCCTTGAATCTAAATTCTATTTTAGTTTTTTGAATCACGACACTCATTTTATTGCATCCGGATCCTACTTGAATGACCAACAAAATATCTCACATTTTTCGAAAAATAATCAAAAACAGGCGATTTTGAAGGTTATTATCCACGTTTTTTGGCCAAATTTGGTCCCGAAATTGAATGTCTTCAAATTCGCAAAGTAACTGCTACATATATTGCAGTGATGTCCGGGAGTAACATAAGATACATATGAGGTCAAATAAACCTATTTAAAAGACATTCAACAACTTTCTAATCACGTTATACTCCTCCCTTTGCGCTCCCCCTTAGATCCCATTTTCAGTCAACAAAAGTCAAGTGCCACCTCATTAATTAAAAGTAGAGCCAACATCTGGACGGAGGTGCGACGGCGGTGGAGCTGGTGGTCGGAGTTGGGCGTTATGACTGGTGACGACGGCGTGCGGTGGTGCGGGTCGCCTGAGGTCAGCGGTTCTGGGCGAATCTTGGTCGGAGCCTGGTGGTGTTGACGGTGGCGCGCGGCTGAACTGGATCGGAGCCTCGTCATGGTGGTGGTCTGGCCTCCGGTGGTCGGCATAGGTCGGTGGTTGCTCGCCGGAATCTGGGCAGGAGGTGGTGTCGCACAACGGAGCTCGATTGGTGGTCGGTATTGGAATGATAATGGAGGTGATGAATTCAATTGATGTTGGGGTTAGTGTTGAATTGAGAAGGTGGAGTTGAATTGATGGAAATGGAGATTGATTGGTTGATGGGTTGAGTTGAGTTGACTCGACTCGGGTTTCACTCGCTCCATTTCTCGCCTTCACTTGGTTATTCTCGAACGGTACCTATAAAATAGAAAGTAACAAAGCGGTACCAAATTCTTCGAGAAATAACTTTTAATTTACGATAATTATAACTAAACCATGTAATTAACGCTTATTATCGTACATATAATACTAACATATAATGAGTTATAATAACGATTAAGCACATAAAATCGACCCGAATAAGTAAATAAATGTGGGTAAAATAATCACTAAAATGTCGTTTATCAATGTCTTTTAAAAGTATTTATTTTAAACCACACGTACCTTCTAATATATATACCGAGACATTTTAACAATGTATGAGGTAGTTACTTTGCGAATTGGGAGATAATTAATTTCGAGACGAAATCGGCCCGAAAAACGTGGATAATAACCTTCAAATTCGCCCGTTTTAAACGATTTTTCGAAAAAAGTGAGATATTTTGCGGGTTATATAAATAGGACCTAGACATCATAAAATGACAGACGGTGCTTAAAAAAACTCAAAAATAGTTCAGTTTCGAGTATATATATCGAAGATTTTGACCGTTTTCGACGTTACTCGAACGATAGTAGAATGTCTTTTAAAAGTGTTTATTTTAAACCGTACGTACCTTCTAATATACCGAGACATTTCTACAATGTATGAGGTAGTTACCGTGCGAATTTGGAGACAATTAATTTCGGGACCAAATCGGCCAAAAAACGTGGATAATAACCTTCAAATTCGTCCGTTTCAGACGATTTTTCGAAAAAAGTGAGATATTTTGTTGGTTATATAAATAGAACCTAGATATCATAAAATGACAGACGGTGCTTAAAAAAACTCAAAAATAGTTCAGTTCCGAGTATATATATATATATATATATCGAAGATTTTGACATTTTTCGACGGAACTCGAACGATAGTAGAATGTCTTTTAAAAGTGTTTATTTTAAATCACACGTATCTTTTAGTATATCCATTTCTACAACGTATGAGGCACTTACTTTGCGAATTTGGGGACAATTAAAATCGGGACCAAATCGGCCCGAAAAACGTGGATAATAACCTTCAAATTCGTTCGTTTCAGGCGTTTTTTCGAAAAATTTGAGATATTTTCCTTGTTATATAAATAGGACCTAGACATCATAAAATGACTGACGGTGCTTAGAAAAAAAAAATAGTTCAGTTTCGAGTATATATATATATATCGAATATTTTCACCTTTTTCGACGTTACTCGAACGATAATAAGAATATCTTTTAAATGTGTTTATTTTAAACAAATCGTACCTTATAATCTAACGAGACATTTCTACAATGTATGAGGTAGTTACCGTGCGAATTTGGAGACAATTAATTTCGGGACCAAATCGGACCGAAAAACATAGATAATAAATAACCTTCAAATTCGCCCGTTTCAGGTGATTTTTCGAAAAAAGTGGGATATTTGGTTGATTTGTACAGTTCTACTGCACAGGCCGCTTGGACGGAGCTTGAGGAAAGATTTGGGCAATCGATACGTTGTGATGGAATGGTAGCCGTTGGATCGGGCCACGTGGCGTTTCCTTAGCAATTAGCTCGAAGATGATTGAATTTATTTGAGGTTTTATTACTCTGTTTTTTACTTGAACAAAAACAGAGCATGTAAAAATCAAACAAAAAAAATCAAAAAAACAATCGAATTTTGAAGTGTACCCATTGAAAAAATCTACTTCCTCCGTCCCAATGAATTGTTTGACTATTCCATATTGGGGCGTCTCAATGAATTGTTTGACTTTCTATTTTAGGAATGCTTTTTACATGTAATTTCACCTTTGGCTCCACATGTCACTTCTCCATTGGTTCTCTTTCCCTTGGTGCCAAAAACAAAAGCAAACAATTCATTGGAACGGAGGGAGTATCAGAAAATAACAAATTTGATGGAAAAAAATAAACTAAGGAAATGTCACGTATTTCACGAAGATGAAATCGAAGGAATGGGGATCCAGTTCAATGCACCTCTGACTCGATCAAGTAACTCCGGCAAGCCTCCTCCGTGCTCCGGCGAAACTTCTCCCTGTTCCGACCACCGTGCGCCATCCAAGGCTGCCCAGCCCAGAGCCACCGCGCCTACCACCACAATACTCCCTCCATCTCCACCCGAATTTGCCGTGCTCCGGCTTCATTCGCGACCAGAACCTCCGTGCTCGACCGCCGAGCTCCGGCTAAATCCGCGACCAGATCCGCCGTTATCCGACAACCTCAACACCGCACTCGCCTTTGCTCCGACGAACCTCCGTGCTCAGCCACCGACATCCTTGAAACTCCGACGCGCCACCGTTGCGATTTCAATTGATTAAAGGAGCTGATTTAAAAGAAATGGCAGAGGAAAAGACGGACTTGCCTTTCATTTAAATTGGAGTTCGTTTTGTATTGTCTGAGGATGTCGTTTTGTGTGCAAGTGTGGGCTTCTTTATAAAAATGAAATAAAATGAAATACTGTAGATAAGTTCTCTCGCATTTTTTATTTTATTTTAGTCTTAATTATTTTGTCTTAGATTAGTAGAATGTATTTTAAAATTGTTTATTTTAGTCCACGTGTAACTTCTAATATACTTTTAGACATTTCTACAATATATAGGGCAGTTATTTTGCGAATTTGGAGATAATTAATTTCGGGACCAAATCGACACGAAAAACATGGATAATAACCTTCAAATTCGCCCGTTTCAGGCGATTTTTCGAAAAAAAATGAGATATTTTGTTAGTTATCTAAATAGGACCTACACATTATAAAATGACGGAAGGTGCTTAAAAAAACTCTAAAATAGTTCAATTTTGAGTATATATATCGAATAATTTCACGTTTTTCGACGTTACTCGAACGATAATAAAATGTCTTTTAAATAAGTTTATTTTAAACCAATCGCACCTTCTAATATACCGAGATATTTCTAAAATGTATGAAGTAGTTACTTTGCGAATTTGGAGACAATTAATTTCGAGACCAAATCGGCCCGAAAAACGTGGATAATAACCTTCAAATTCGCCCGTTTCTGGCGATTTTTTGAAAAACGTGAGATATTTTGCTGGTTATGTAAATAGGACCTAGACATCATAAAATGACTGACGGTGTTAAAAAAAAACTCTAAAATAGTTCAGTTTCGAGTATATATATCGAATATTTTCATCTTTTTCGACGTTACTCGAACGATAATAAAATGTCTTTTAAATGTGTTTATTTTAAACCAATTATACCTTCTAATATATCGAGACATTTCTACAATGTATGAGGTAGTTACTTTGCGAATTAGGAGCCAATTGATTTCGGGACCAAATCGGCCCGAAAAACGTGGATAATAACCTTCAAATTTGCCCGTTTCAGGCGATTTTTTTAAAAAAGTGAGATATTTTGCAGGTTATATAAATAGGACCTAGACATCATAAAATGACTGACGGTGTTAAAAAAAACTCTAAAATAGTTCAGTTTTGAGTATATATATCGAATATTTTCATCTTTTTCGACGTTACTCGAACGATAATAAAATGTCTTTTAAATGTGTTTATTTTAAACCAATTATACCTTCTAATATATCGAGACATTTCTACAATGTATGAGGTAGTTACTTTGCGAATTAGGAGCCAATTGATTTCGGGACCAAATCGGTCCGAAAAACGTGGATAATAACCTTCAAATTTGCCCGTTTCAGGCGATTTTTTGAAAAAAGTGAGATATTTTGCAGGTTATATAAATAGGACCTAGACATCATAAAATGACGGATGGTGCTTAAAAAAACACTAAAATAATTCAGTTTCGAGTATATATCGAATATTTTCACCTTTTTTGACGTTACCCGAACGATAATAAAATGTCTTTTAAATGTGTTTATTTTAAACCAATTATACCTTCTAATATATCGAGACATTTCTACAATGTATGAGGTAGTTTCTTTGCGAATTTGGAGACAATTAATTTCGGGACCAAATCGACCCGAAAAATGTGGATAATAACCTTCTAATTTGTCCGTTTCAGGCGATTTTTCGAAAAAAAAGTGAGATATTTTGCTGGTTATGTAAATAGGACCTAGACATCATAAAATGACTGACGGTGCTTACAAAAACTCTAAATTAGTTCAGTTTCGAGTATATATATTGAATATTTTCACCTTTTTGGACGTTACTCGAACGATAATAAAATGTCTTTTAAATGTGTTTATTTTAAACCAATCATACCTTCTAATATACCGAGACATTTCTACAATGTAGGAGGTAGTTACTTTGCGAATTTGGAGACAGTTGATTTCGGGTCCAAATCGGCCCGAAAAACGTGGATTTCGGGTCCAAATCGGCCCGAAAAACCAATCATACCTTCAAATTCGCCCGTTTCAGGCGATTTTTCGAAAAAAGTGAGATATTTTGCTGGTTATGTAAATAGGACCTAGAAATCATAAAATGACTGACGGTGCTTAAAAAAACTCTAAAATAGTTCAGTTTCGAGTATATATATATCGAATATTTTTTCCTTTTTCGACGTTACTCGAACGATAATAAAATGTCTTTTAAATGTGTTTATTTTAAACCAAGCATACCTTCTAATATACCGAGATATTTCTACAATGTATGAGGTAGTTACTTTGCGAATTTGGAGACAATTGATTTCGGGACCAAATCGGCCCGAAAAACGTGGATAATAACCTTCAAATTCGTCCGTTTCAGGTAATTTTTCGAAAAAAGTGAGATATTTTGCTGGTTATGTAAATAGGACCTAGACATCATAAAATGACTGACGTGCTTAAAAAAACTCTAAAATAGTTCAGTTTCGAGTATATATATCGAATATTTTCATCTTTTTCGACGTTATTCGAACGATAATAAAATGTCTTTTAAATGTGTTTATTTTAAACCAATTATACCTTCTAATATATCGAGACATTTCTACAATGTATGAGGTAGTTACTTTGCGAATTAGGAGCCAATTGATTTCAGGATCAAATCGGCCCGAAAAACGTGGATAATAACCTTCAAATTTGCCCGTTTCTGGCGATATTTTGAAAAACGTGAGATATTTTGCTGGTTATGTAAATAGGACCTAGACATCATAAAATGACTGACGGGGCTTAAAAAAACTCTAAAATAGTTCAGTTTCGAGTATATATATCGAATATTTTCATCTTTTTCGACGTTATTCGAACGATAATAAAATATCTTTTAAATGTGTTTATTTTAAACCAATCATACCTTCTAATATAACGATATATTTCTACAATGTATGAGGTAGTTACTTTGCGAATTTGGAGACAATTAATTTTGGGACCAAATCGGCCCGAAAAACGTGGATAATAATCTCCAAATTCGCCCGTTTTGGGCGATTTTTCGAAAAAATTGAGATATTTTGTTGGTTGTATAAATAGGACCTGGACGGTGCTTAAAAAACTCAAAAATAGTTCAGTTTCGAGTATATATATCGAAGATTTTGACCTTTTTCGACGTTACTCGAACGATAAAATAATGTCTTAAAAGTGTTTATTTCAAACAACACATACCTTTTAATATACCGAGACATTTGTACAATGTATGAGGCAGTTCCCATGCGAATTTGGAGACAATTAATTTCGGGACCAATTCGGTCTGAAAAACGTGGATAATAATCTTCAAATTCGCCCGTTTCAGGCAATTTATCGAAAAAACTGAGATATTTGGTTGGTTATATAAATAGGATCTATACATCATAAAATGACTAACGGTGCTTAAAAAAACTCAAAAATAGTTCAGTTTCGAGTATATATATCGAAGATCTTGACTTTTTCGACGTTACTCGAACGATAATATAATGTCTTTTAAAAGTGTTTATTTCAAACCACACGTACCTTCTAATATAACGAGACATTTCTACAATGTATGAGGTAGTTACTTTGCGAATTCGAAGACAATTTATTTTGGGACCAAATCGGTCCGAAAAACGTGGATAATAACCTTCAAATTCGCCCGTTTCAGAACATTTTTCGAAAAAAGTGAGATATTTTGTTTGTTATATAAATAGGACCTGGACATCATAAAATGACTGACAGTGCTTGAAAAAAAATTCTAAAATAGTTCAGTTTCGAGTATATATATCAAAGATTTTGACCTTTTTCGACGTTACTCGAACGATAATATAATGTGTTTTAAAAGTGTTTATTTCAAACAACACGAAACTTCTAATATACCGAGACATTTAAACAATTATGAGGTAGTTACTGTGGGAATTTGAAGGTAATTAATTTGAGGACCAAATCGACCCGAAAAACGTGAATAATAACCTTCAAAATCGCCCGTTTCAGGTAATTTTTCGAAGAAAGTGAGATATTTTATTGGTTTTATAAATAGGACCTACACATTATATAATGACTGACGGTGCTTAAAAAAACCTTTAAAAAAAGTTCTGTTTCAAGTATATATATCAAAGTTTTCACTTAAACCGACGTTCCTCGAAAGATAATCCTACTACTTTTAAATGTGTTTATTTTTAACCACATGCCGCTTCATTGAGATAACACAGACAATTTAAGGCAACATTCAGAAATTCAGAATGTTAAAAGATGATCAGCAGTGGAAAAGAACTGTACCTTACAAAGAGCTTTACAAATTACATTCCCGAGACCGTCTTACGGAATCAGGTAATACATCCAGGTTCGAGATCCACCCATCGTCTTTCAAACTTCAAGACACGGTCGACAAGAATCCCAAAACAATGCGATTAACAATGACGAGTTTCAGATCACCCAAAACCACGATACAATCGAGCCAGAAGCCAAACCGACAATCAAGAACAACACCATCAACGTCGCAGTAGTTTCAGCATGCTGAATTTCCACAGTTTTCGGAGCCAGCATAAACAACACGCTCGTAAAATACCCGTTCGTGAGCCCTAACAGACACGTCAGCAACATTACCGGGATCTCAGTCCGGAAAAACATGGGGCCATGCAAGCAGCCTAAGTATAGAGGGTAAAATAGTAATCTAACAAAACAAGCAACGATGGAAACGTTCGCATTTTCCAGGAAATATATCGACGTGAAACATTTTCCGACCAAATCGAAAACATTGAAGCTAGTAATGAGGAGAATCGGGTACCAATCCCTTAGAACTGTGGAATGAACATCTTCGGTGATGTAACCCGGGAATATGGATAAGGTCACGACGTATATGATTACTATTCCGGCTCCGTACCATTTAACTTGACCCATAAGTTTCCAAATGGGTCCGGATAACGACCCTTTCTCTTGTTTCCCCTCGGATATAGCTTGTGTTTTGAGATCGTTGTAGTATTTCATGACGGGAAGTTTATGTGTGACATTATGGAATACGAGGCATACGACCATAAGGACGATTCCTACTACGAAGTATAGGATCGCGCTGTTCCTCAAGCCATTGGCGTCTTGGGGGTAAACTGCTTTCGTAAATATCCTTAGGAATGAAACTAGAACGCCTGCAATAGAATAAATGCAACTTGCTTCAAGAACTATTCCAAAACACGGTTCGAAAAATACTTATGATCCTATGTTTATCGTCTAAAGTCTAAACATCCGTCGAAATGGGCACGCCTCACAGTTCACAAGACGTTACTCGATCATCTCGAGAAAGGCTAGCTAACTTGGCTCGCTAGCAAAATCACTAAAGCAAAATCTAAGTACACGAACACTAAATCTTTGATAACGTAGCTTCCGACATCAAAAACGGGAATCATCGTTCTTTACCAAAAAAAGATTTATCGTTCTTTCGAACATTAGTCATTTGATACGAAATCTCTAAATGGAAATCAATCTATTAACTAAATCACCGTTCAAATAGTAGATCGAAACCAACCACGGCCTCAAAATTCGATTAGCTATGACAAACATTCCCAATATAAACACAATAACATGAATCCCAAACCAGCAATGGCATCATTACCATCAATACCAATACCATAGTACCTCAATGACACGCGTAAACTTCAATTGGTACACCCCCTTCTAAATCTGTTCAATTAACAAGCGATTTTACTCTATTCCATCATAATCAAAAACCCATCAAATTAACACGCAATTTTACCCGATTCCATCATAATCGAACCAAATTACTGCCCAACCCTCGACAAAAACCGTCGAATTAAAGTCATTTTACTTCATTCCATCATAATACAAAACCAAATTCCTATCGATTTTACTCATTCCACCATAAACAAATCTTATTACTACCAAACCCTAGACAAAAACCGTCAAATTAGCAAGTCAATTTGCTTAATTCCATAATAATACAAAATCAAGTTACGATAGATTTTACTCTATATCACCATAATCGAACCCTATTACTACAAAAACTGTCAAATTAAAGTCATTTTACTTCATTCCATCATAATACAATACAATCGATTTTACTCTATTCCACCATAATCGAACCTTATTACTACCCAATCCTAGACAAAACCCATCAAATTAAAGTCAACTTTACTTAATTCCATCATAATACAACGATCAATTTACTCTATTCCACCATAATCGAACCTTATTAGTTATTACTGCCCAACCCTAGACAAAAACCGTCAAATTATAGTCATTTACTCATTTTACTCCATTCTATCGTATTACAAAGTCAATTCACGATCGATTTTACTCTATCCCATCATAATCGAACCTTATTACTACCCAACCCTAGACAAAAACCATCAAATTAGGAAGTCATTTTACTTAATTTCATCATAATACAACGATCAATTTACTCTATTCCACCATAATCGAACCTTATTACTGCCCAACCCTAAACAAAAACCATCGAATTACAGTCATTTTACTTAATTCCATCATAATACAAAATCAATTTTACTCTATTCCACCATAACCGAACCTTATTACCACCCAAGGCTAAACAAAAACCGTCGAATCAAAGTCAATTTACTTAATTCCATCATAATACAAAATCAAATTACTATCGATTTTACTCGTTCCACCATAATCGAACCTTATTACTACCAAACCCTAGACAAAAACCGTCAAATTAGCAAGTCATTTTACTCCATTCCATCATAATACAAAATCAAATTACTATCGATTTTACTCTATTCCACCATAATCGAACCTTATTACTACCAAACCCTAGACAAAAACCGTCAAATTTAGCAAGTCAATTTACTTAATTCCATCATAATACGAAATCAAATTACGATCCAACAAAATCGAAATCAAAAAAAGTCGAGAGACGAACCGGAAGCAGCAGTGCCAGCAACAACAGCCTGCATATACCGTTCCGGCAACTCCCCAGCCGATCCAATCAAACTCCCTTGAACAAGCGCATCAGCAACCCCAGCCAAACAAATCGCCATAACCGTAACACCAAACCCTAACCCGGTCCGACCGGCCAGACCGGCCAACCCAACCATATCCAAAACCGGAACCACCACCAAACTCACAACAAACAACCCTAACCCTAAATTAATCCGAAAATGGGCGCCCGATTTCTTCGGGTAGAAGATAATCAGTAAGAGAGAGATCAACCCGGTCAACATGTAGGCGACGGAGAAGACGCGGTCAACGCTGTAGGTAGGGTAGAGGAAGGAGAAGTAGTCGACGGCGGTGATGAAGGCGTTCCATGGGAGAAGGTAACCTGCGCCTAAGGTGAAGTGGATTATGTAGGCGAAGTGGTAGGTGTCTTTTGGTGGTGGTTTTGACGGTGGGTGTGGGAGGAGGACGGTGGTTTCGTCGGCGATGGCGACGGTGGTGGTGGTCACCATTGTTGTTTGATTAATTGATTTGCACGAGTTTTTTCGAGTTTTGGTGATGCTTAAAAGTTCAACTAAATTTGGGGTGTTTTTTGTGCTACTCAACTTATTTACGTTTTGTAGCGGGAGGAATGAGGTAATTGGTGAGGTTGTTGGGTACCAGATTTCGATTTCGATTCCGATTCGATATTGGAATCTATCACAGGTAGGGATGTCAAAGTAGGATCTGGACCGGATTCTATAGGATCCATATCCTTATCCTTATTTCTTCCCTTGGATTCGGATCCGATCCTTATCCTAAGGGTCCAAAATTATAGGATCCTAAGGATCAGGATCGGATCAGGATTTTTAAGTTCATTTATTGTTTTATGTATTATATTCTCACCTTAGGTAATCATTTAAATTTAGACCATTTAAAGGGTTTAAGCAATCAATAATTATACAATGTTCAAACAAAGCTAAATGGAGTTTAGAGTTTAGATAACGCTACTAAACTAGTCCAAACAACCACAAAGATTAATTATCCAAAATACATTACTCAGAAGAAACTAACTCCAGAAGATCACAAGATACACAAGTCTACAACAACTATTTCTTCATTATTCATCAATATGATGGTTCATGTTCCATATCATCATCATCAACTATGTCATCAACATCATGAAATAAGAAGATATAAAAGAAACATATAAGTCAAACAAATAAAAGGGTATGATAAGGGTCGGATCAGGATCGTGTAGACGGGATCCTTATCCGACCCTTTTATTTTTAAAAGGATCAGGGTCCGATCCTTATCCTCAGGATTCAAAAATACAGCGATCCATATCCTATCCTTAAAGGTATTGGATCCCAGGATCAAGGTAGGAACCAAGATCCATTGACATCCCTAATTCGAATCTATCATAGGCTATCTACTTCGTATATTATTTCATTTTTGTATACTATTCACAATTATAGAATATTTTTAATATTCTCGACGATCTATAAGAAAATTATTAAATATTTTTAATATTTTCGACGATCTATAAGAGAAAGACTTTTTGAACACTATTCACATTTCAGAACTATTGAATATTTTTAATATTCTCGACGATCTATAAAAGAGAGACTTTTTCAACACTATTCACAACTATTGAATATTTTTAATATTATCAACGATCTATAAAACAAACTTTTTGAACACTGTTCACAACTGTAGAATATTTTTAATATTATCGACAATCTATAAGAGAAAGATCGTGTTTTATTTGTCTTTAAAAGTAGATTAATAATACTCCCTTTATTCCGATCAATAGTTCATACATTCCTTTATTAGGTGTGTCACTCAATAGTTCACACACTTTCTTTTTTTTGTCAAGTTTCGGTCTACTTTTTGCTTTTAAATAAACTCACAATAAAAAAATTCTCACCAACTTTGTCACCTTAATCTATGTGTACGGGAAAAGTATATCAATTTTTTATAATTTTTGTTAATGTAAAATGAAAAATATTGACGCCGTAAAACACGTATCGATAAATGTGAAAAAAAAAAAACAAATGTATCATTTGAATTTGAAACCACTTCCTATGTGAGTTTTCACGATAAGATTACCGTGAAACAGTCTCAAATGAGAGTTACTAATTACGGTTCACAGAAATAATATTCACGACAAAAACATACAAATGGAGAAAAATATGATCAAATATCATCTCGTAGATAGCAAAAAATCAAATGGGATGATTGGATCGAATCGGAGGGAATAGTAAAAATGACTTGCCAAATATACCAACTAGTCAACTACCAAGAGCAATACAATGCACTCTATCAGTAAGTAACTAAGGAGAAAGACGGAGGAGGTCGGTAAATAACTATTGAGAAAGACGGAGGGAGCAAGGAACTCACTCCAACCACTGCTAGTCACTAACTTGCATGACCATTTCATTGTTTTCTTCACACTTTCCAATTATATCAATTATAATGTGAGCAGAAAATTTGAAAAATGCAAATAAACAAAAATTAAGAACTCTTGTAAACTCCCATATTAATCCTAGAGATATAATGAGATTAAAAGGTTGTTGATTGAAGTTATTAAAACCAAAAAAAAACATACAATACAATTTGTGAGAAATTTAAAATTTGATTATCTGAAGTAAAATTTTGAAAAACTAAACTCGGTAAAATCGGATGTCATTTTCACTACAATTTGTTTGGAATTTGGAAGACTGAAAAAGTTTTACATTACCGGGAAAAATCGCAGCGATCTGGTGCTGCTGGCTAGGCTAGGCTCCGGACCTTGCAACTAAACCTGTTTCGACCCTTTTGATTTCAAAAATGAGCATTCTCCACATCTTCAGCACAAACATTTCGGCTTCCTCGTCTAATATTTGCTGGAGCAAATCCAGCATTTTCTCAGCCTTAACATGTTCTCGCAACTTATCGACTATGAACTCCACCAATGTGGTTTCTTCCTCTCCCAAGAACTCTGTAATTTTCTTGGAAATCCATGGTCGCATTCTCTCGTGCAGGGAGTTCTGAAAGTGTGAAAATCAAAACATAATTACTCAGTTTTATTACTGTTTTAATTCACAGAGTACCGATTCTTTTTGAAAATTGTCGAAACATTCTTTACTTGAATATTCTTCAATGGGTTATCCAAAACGATTTCTCTGTATTTGATAACACAGGGTCTAAAGCATTCAAGAAAGCATTATAGGTTTAGCTCAAATGATTCATCATGGAATCGTTCCAGGAAACAAAATTTTGAAACAGAAAAAAAAATATAGAAAAAACTTACCCCATCATACACGACCCAGTTGATGTCAAAAGAGAACAAGTCGTCTTTTGTTTTGGGAATCATATCGATCAATTGTTTTGCATCCATAATCTTAGGAGCACGAGGAGGAGCATCATCAGCATCCCGATCACGATCCCGGTCACGATGGCTAGACCTATCATGACGCCGACTTCTTTCCTTTTCTCCGACAGACTTATCGTCTTTGGGATTGGCACGTTTGCCAGATTCCGAAGCTGGTGGTTGCTCCCCATCGTTTGTGTTTGGGGCTTGAGTATTATCAGCCTCTGTTGAGTAATCAATAGGAACCAAAGGCCTCATCTTCTTGTCCTTCTGTGCGTCCTCGTCTTCTTCCTCATGAAAAACAGATGGCACAGTTGTTCGTTTCCCGGTCCCGACTATACCAAACCCTAGTTTTTTAGCCGGGGCGTTATTATTACTTCCCTTTGTATCGACTGCTGAATCAGATGTCGTCATTGGTTCATCAGTCGTTCCATTTTCTACGACATCACCTGTCATAAGTAACACAAGGATTTAAACACCATCAGATGCAACTCGAGAACACTATAAATCCGATCATCTCCCTTCCCTATTGTTGTACCCTATAACCTAGCTCGATATAAGACCAAGGGAATCGGCTCCCACCTTCCCCACCCCTTCCTCAAACGAGACCTTACCCGTTGTTGTTTGGACACGCAATAGAGGGAGGAAGAATAGGACCCCTTCACTACTTTCCTTTCCCTAAAAACCGCCTTACTAGGGTTGGGTAGTAATTTGGTACTGTAATTTTGGTTAGGATGGAATAGAGTAAAATTATTTGTTATTGTGACGCGGCCTTTCCTAGGGTTGGTCGTAATTTGGTTCTGTATTATGATTGAATAAAGTAAAATGACTAGTTAATTTGATGGTTTTATTGGGGTTACTAGCCAAACAACAAAAATCGTCCCCTGTTGCATCATTCCCTCCAACCCCTTTATCCGAACAAGACCTTAACAAAAAAGTAAAATAGACTTACCAGCATGATTTTCTATAACAGGAGGATCAACAAGCGGAGCCTGATCCTCTTCCATATCATCTTTAGTTTGATCTGCAACAGTTTCTGGCACCATAGGTGCCTCATCTCTGTTGGTCACCGGGATAGAAGGTGGCTCTAATGCTTGTTTCTCTTCTTCCCTCTGCTGCTCCTCCGCTCTCTCCTCCTCTCTTTTCTTCGCCTCAATAATTTCTTCTTCTTCCTTAATTTTGTCAGCCAAATCTTCTTCTTTTTCCCTTCGTCTCCGCCTCCTCTTGTCCTCTATCTCAGATTTACGTCTCCTCTTTCGGGAATCATCGTCACTTTCATCCTCTTGATCCTCAATCAACCGCCTACGTTCACGTTCTCTTTCTTTCTCTTTCTCCTTGTCGTATTTACGTTTGTATTCTCTTTCTTTTTCTCTAACCTCCCATTCCTTAAGTCGTTCCTTGTAAAACCGCTCAGCCTTTTGAACTTCCAAGTCCCTCTCCCTTTCTCTCCTTGCTCTGTCTCGTTCACGCTCTCTCTCTAATCTATCAAGCTCTCTCTCCTTATCTCGCCTATCACGATCTCTTTCCCTATCTCTGCCTCGATTCTCGTTCCTTCTACTCCTATCAGGTGAAACTGTTCCAGCTCTATTTGCAGACTTGATCTCACTCGTCATTTCATCATCATTCTTTACATCTAGAGTTACGATGAACAGATGAGAGTAGTTAAGAAATGCTAAACATTTGTATACGAGAGATAAAACTAACAACATACAGTATACCATATTTGTAAAAATAAATCCCAGAACTAACCATTTTTTAATATGTCAACATCCGAATCTTTGTCCCCTGATTTCGAAGGCACTTCCATGTTTGAGTTGCCTGTCCCTTCAGGCAGTCTTGGAGGCGGTGGAGGTAAAGGCTTATTTTTAATGCGTTCTTCTATCATGTTTATGAGCTTTTCTGAAGCCTCTTGGTCAGTACTACGGTCCTCGTCAGTGACCAATCCGAAGTTCCCCATTTCTTTTTCTTTGTTTTCAGTATCTTCGGCGTCTTTCTTCGGCTCCTCTTCAGCAGGTTTCACAGATTCTTTTTTATCATCACCTTCATCCTTTTGAACTTCGGATGCATTTTCCTCCTCTTTCTTGGCTTCTTCTGCCATGCTCTCATTTTGTTTCTTCAGTTCCTCTTTCTTTTTAGCAACGTAACGCTCCAAATAATCTCTTGTTGCTTGATTTACATTCAACTACAAACAAAAGAAAATCCACATAGAAAATCAACCAATACAGCAACAAAGACAATAAAAACAGCTAATAACACTAAAAGATAATCAAATTTTAATTGATTAAACAAAGAAAACTGTCAATAACCAAAATTAAACTCCCAAAAATATTTTTTTTAACAACTTGTGCAATTTGTAAACAGGAGAGCCACATACCGATAGTTCTTCCCCGTCAACACTGCATTTACTCAGCAGGCGTAAAGCACGAAGAACCCCCTCAGCAGATTCAAATTCACAAAACCCAAATCTTTTAGGTGTTCCATCTGACGGATCTTGTGCACGTTTCCAGCTCTTTATTGGTCCACATAGCTGAGCAGTATAAAAACCGGGTTATCAGTAGAAACATTGATGAATTCTAACTTAAAGAGGAGAGGAACTGTGGAAAAGGAATACTGCCTGATCTACCTCCATCCAGCATTTACTTTCCATTTAATTTTGGGGATGAAATCTATGTAGAAATATAACTTGACAATTGTCATATTTGATTTATCAAAATAATTGTTTTCATATGAGTAAGAAGTTAAAGAATATCGTGAGTTGTGAACAATAAGGGCAAAGACGACATTGTTTGGTCACCAAAATTAAATGGTGACGATAAACAGAGATGTACAAGAAAATAACATATACAGTCAAGCTTCTAACTTACCTCTAGAAGGGAACGAATAAAGTCATTCTCAACCGAAGGAGCTATCTTCCCAACATAGACAGTTGTTTGAGGTTTCTCAACTGGGATAATAATTGGAATAGCAGGCCTGATAATGGCGGGGGTCACAGGTGGCCTGATAATCAAAGGAGGTCGAGAGAACGGGGAAACCAAGCCTGGTGCACCTCCTGGTCCTGGGCGTGGAAGAAATGTGGGCCGAGTAATAGTTGGATAAGGATAGCGGACTGCTCCTGCAATATCATAAAGCAACATCTATGCAAACATATCAGAGATGGTTCAAAAATAATTAACACGATACAACTGTTGTAGCTCATATCATTTTAACAAGGGAACAAGGCTAAAAAAAACTTAAGAAGCGTTGTTACCAAACATGACAAGCATATTATCAAGGTCCATAATTAACAAGTAAACAAGTATGCTCACCTTGAATATCCAGACAATCCAGTTGCAGAAGCAGTAGCCTTAACAAGATAATCCATGCATTCATTAAAAACTTTTGCTAACGAGTATAAAGATATTTTCACCATCTCAATACATCGAGAATTTTGATAGCACAAAAAAATCCAATATAAAGAACGATTTTGTTTATATATAGTCTCTAAATTTATAAATGTGAACTGACAAAACTGAGTAAGCTGTGGATATGTGCATACCAAACAGGAGATGGAGTAGTCCCTAAACAATTGCAATAGGAAGCCTTCACACCTTTTTCACCGTATTCAATCAAGACACTGTAGGAGAAAACATCCCATAAGTGTTACCCCGACATCTAGTCAATATCAACTTTTTCAGTATTTTTTTCTCCCATCTTTCATCAACCAAACTCTTCCCAAAACATGAGCTACAGAATCTCAGCTACAGATATTTAGCTTATTTTTATATGTTTTTCAAACTACAACTCATCTCCAATTATTTGGAGTTTTGGACACATAAATTAGCAAGATACTCGCTGCTTTCAGTCATTCACCTAAATTTTTATAACTTATAACCCACTAAATGGAGACAGTGACAAAGGCAATCACAACCAATTAACAAATATTCTACTCGGTATCAACTGGAAAGCAAGCAAGAGTATTGTGCAAAAAAACACGAACCACTAACTGGAGACAGTGACAAAGGCAATCGCAACCAATTAACAAATATTCTACTCTGTATCAACTGGAAGGCAAGCAAGAGTATTGTGCAAAAAACACGAACCACTAACTGGAGACAGTGACAAAGGCAATCACAACCATGTTATTAACAAATATTCTATCAACTAGAAAGAGTATTGTGCAAAAAAACACCAACCACCAACTCATCATAATAGTAAAGCCTAGAGAGCTGGTCCATGGTTACCCTTGAAAAGAAGAGCCAAAACCACTCTGGATACCGCAAATGCAAAAGCTTTTATGATGGTACTATCTAGATCGGAACCCTCTTTAAGAAAGCACAAGTTACCCTCCCCGGGTTGCAATAACTAACACCATATTTTCTAATAATATACTTACTTTACAAGCAACCCCGTGAATATATAGAAGGGACACGACAACGGTGAGATATAGTTTACTCGCACATGTGGCAGATATAAGTACATACCCAAATATCAGACTTAGCATGACTCTGGGTGTGTCATCTTGAAATGAGGATACGGGGAAATGTCTTTAAAAACACATACTCCTTGAAAGATTCCATGTTTACTAAAATGCTCCTCGCATATGAATAAAGATGTGGAAGCTTCCAGGGAATTAGAGGGAGTATTCAATCATGTTCACGATCTGAGTGTTTTAGTAATATAGATTGATGTCTCAGACATAAGAATTAAATTCGTGAGAAACCATATAACAAGCATTGTGTATCATCTTTTTTCTTTACTCTTGTCAGAGCCTCTAAAACAATGTGCTTATCTCTATTAAGAGAATGTCTAAGGCTCACATAAGGATGTGATAACTATATCTTAGAAAACCATTTTCATCAAAATTACGATACCATGAGTCATAGTAGAATAGGGAGACATCGATTACAATGAAGGGCGTAGCGCCGAAGACCTATTCAGAAGAGGAGGGCGCACACACACACACACACACAAAAACTTGCCTATCACGCATGCTTTTACGATGAGACAAAATTAGGGAGTTACGACAAATAATTCGGAGAAATCATGACACTCAACTTATCCAAATTCCAAACCCTTCCAAAAACAAGTCACGAGAAGCTATCAAAAGAGTACTTCGGCAGTTGGCATTATTACTACGTTGAAACCCTGCTATTAACTTTGACTTAAATGAAACCTTCCAAAGAAAATCCATTAAAAGCCATAAACATAACCTTTGCTAGTGATCACTTCAATTCACTTGGTACCGGATAGGCAGATACAACAAAGGAATAAACAGTCTCATTAATTCACATAAGCTCATCGAGGATAACTTTCATAGCATAGCGTCATACAAAACATAAATACATGGGGGACAAAGTGACAAACAAATAGTAAGGGGACTACTTTTCCAAAAGGGGCGGAAATGAATTTAAACGAAATGGACTTAACGTAACTTAACTTCAACTAAGTGGGGTTGAATTGAGTACGATAAAAGGCTTTCCATAACATAACTGAAGTGAAGAGGGCCGTACTCACGACTTCCTAATAACGGGAGCAATTTGATAACCTAGATATCAAAAGCAGCTAACTATTTACCATAGAAACCGAATGCTCAAATAGCCTGATATCCTAATGACTTCAAGTTGGCAACCAAAAGACCAAATCGGTATACTGTTCAAAACCGAAAAGGCAAAACCTCAAAGGGCAAGATAAGCATTATTTGTCCAGCAACACCCATGGTTCAAAATCTCGGACGATATTAAGAATTGTATAGGCCGAGTTACATTCGTTCTTCACTCTACCAATATTTAGGAACGATTATACCACTACCCAGTACCGCGAATTTGAACAGTGCCACAAACAGATCCGCCATCAAACAAAAAAATCAAACATCCACAGTCCATGGCTACATCAAATGTACTCATAATTCTATAGCATTCTAACAAACACAATTCGAACGACAATAAAACCCAATCAAATCAAACAAGATCAAATTAAATCAATGGAAAAAAGAGAAAAAAGAAATCGAAAAACCCACCGTTAGGAGGCATAGTACCAGGAGGCATAAAGCCATTCGGCATCGGCATATAAGGCGGCCGCATCACCTGCTGCTGCCCCGGGTAAATCAACTGCGGCTGCCCGGGGTACCCTGGTTGTGGTTGTTGTTGCGGTGGCTGCCCGGGGTACCCTTGCTGTTGTTGTTGCGGTGGCTGCCCGGGGTAACCTGGCTGCCCAGGGTATCCTTGTTGCGGCGGTTGACCGGGGTATCCTGGCTGTTGTTGCGGTTGCTGCGGAGGCTGACCGGGGTAGGGTAGCTGACCGGGGGCAGGGATGGGAGTGAATTGAGGTGCGGCAGGACGGAACGATGGCGCGGCGAAAGGAATCGGTTGTTGCGGCGGTTGTTGCGGTGGTGGAGTGGAATTAGGGTTAGGGTTAGGGTTTAGGGGTTGGAGAGAAGGGGATTGTTGAGGAGGAGGGGTGGGAGTAGAGGAAGGCGGTGGTTGTTGATCGGAGGTGGGAGGAGGCACGGTGGTGGTAGTGGCGGCGGCGGCGGGATCGGGCGGCGGTGGGGTCGCCGGAGTTGGTGACGGTTCCGCCATGGCTGTCTATTGCGTTTTTTCGGGAGAGAAAAGAATGAGAGTCGATTTACTTGGGATTTAAGATTAGTGAAGAGAATGTGTTTTGACAGGCCAACCCGACCCGATTTATAATTACAGAGTAGAAAATAAAAGACTCGAAAATTATTCAAACCCAAAACGATCCGATCCGACCCGACCCAAACTTAACATGATTCCTAATAACCCGAAAATGATCTCGGACTCGACCTCGACCTTGGTTGACCCGTTGTCACGTCTACGGTCATGTTAGACTTGACAAAACGAATCTGATTTGACCAGAAAGTTTATATCGTATACGAACCAATATCGTAGTACTACATACGGAATAGTACGTATTGCATAACTCATATCAAAATAACGTGACATCGAAATGATTTAGTCTGACCTAAATTGATCCAAGTTTGTACAAACTCGAAACTGATGCGAACGCAAAACATTTACAAGATGTCAAGATCCGTGAAGTTATTTTTCGTGACGCTTTAAAGTAGTCATAAGCACCTTCGTAGTTTTTCGGATGAAGCCCAATGTCCAACCTAATACTGTATTGGTTTGACGTGAGCCGGACTGATCTATTTTCGATTTTTTTCATCGATAAAAATTAACTCACCACTCTTCAAGCTCAATGAACATTCGAGTGAGAAGACGAAATATGATGCAAGGAGTTTGTGCACTAACAACTCACATGACTGACTGATCGACTGTAACACCCAGCCACCACTTGTGGACTGTGGTATCACCTATACGCTCAACAAGCCGTGTACTAGCCCCACAGATCAACACATGTCTTTCCCAACGCATTTTGACCTCACTCATGAGCATCCTTGAACTTCCCAAGAGATCACCTTCCTTAGACTACTCCCAACCAAGCACGCTTAACTGCAGAGTTCTTTTGCGATGACTAGAAAAAAAAAGTGCACTTTCTTGACATGGGTAGTACTATCAATTTCTTTAAACACTCATCTGAGTCTCTTAAACCATATCCAATACACGCTCCTCTGAGCTTCATATCCAATATATACTCTTTAAACTCGGGTTATTACATCAACAACACACATGAGTGATTGATCGTTTGATCGACACACATGAATGACTGATCGACAACACAGATGACTGACTGATCGACAACACTCCGTAGTACTCTAGTTTCTTTGGTTGCCTCTAATTCACCACCATTCGTTTTCTTCGTTTACTATATCGTACTATATCTACCAGTTTAATGCTCACAACATTCCAACACGGAAGGTATTTAGTAAAACGCTCGTTGGGCTTCTGAGTCATGACCTCCAGGATACGCATTGTGGTATGGATCTTAGTGTTGTCAGCATAAATCCGAGCGAACTTGGTGGCCACGTCATCACAAGTGGAGAACTTCTTGGTAACGACCCTGTCTTTTAGGTGCTTCTCGAGCAAGGTTGTGAATGGATTGACAAACATGTTGGCATGAACTCTTTGAAGGCCCAGATACGTAGCAGCGGATCTTCGGTCCTCTCAAACATTGGCAAACTAGTCAGATTCAGATTGGCCGGAAGTTTCTCACAGACGGAGAAATACTCCCAAGAATTCTCTATGGGGATGCTATTTCACCGAATGGAATGGACCTATTTCTCGGGCCGGAGAACTTTGTTGACTAACAAATCAAACGGTTCAGGAGCGCTCCACCGCCCCCTACAAACTCGACATACTTCTGTTCCATGATAACCAAACGGTTATTCACGAACTCCTGGTGGGCATTGATAGTTTCAAGGCGATTATCCATCGATTCTTGGCAGGTAGCTACGGATTCCAACAACATCTGCATTTTGTTGACAACATTGGTCAAATCTGCCATGTTTCTATTTCTGGTCGCGGGCGGCCTTTCTACAAGAATATCCACGTAATCAGAGATCTTAGCTTAAAGCCCGAGCACGCGAATGGGTAGAAAGAAGGCGGACTCTAGGACGACGATGCGTGTAATTCCTATGCGATTTTCACCTCGTTCGACAAGCATTTTCGTGTTGTTTCACTTTTGTAGGAGTTGTTTTGTGTCGTTTTCTTCCATTTTATGCTACTCGGGTACGTGTTTTATAATCTATAGATATTTTGAACCGAGGAGCCAAAAGAGTTTGCGAAACGTCAAAGTCAAACAAAAAGTCAAGCTTTAATCAATCTACACGAAGATATGCCATGCCAATAGAAAAAATGCGAAAGTTACAAGAAGACTTGAGAAGAGAGCTCATCAGCCGAGTATACATGTTAATAAACCAACTAACATCATTCGATCATCAAGCTCGACGTTGATCAAATTCAAATGTCAATATCTTTAGTTCTATAGCTCCGATGGAAGTGATTCAAGTTTCAATGAATATTTTTTTCTCTTAGCTTTCCAGCGGTAGGTCACACATCAAATTCTAATATGCAACGATGAAATGACAATCGTTTGAAGTTGAGCGCGCAAAGCTGAGAATGGAGACAGCCAATCGGCCAGCATCTTCAGCCAAACCATTGAAGAGTCGGTCGACACATGCAAAAAAAAAAGTTAGAATACTCGTGTGGCCTAAGTGTTTCAGGTTTAAATAAAAAATTAAGTTCATGTTAATTATTACGAGATTATAATATAAAAGACGATACCGTAAAGCATCAGTTTCGGTTAACGTAATTAAAGTCGGTATTACTATTCCCTCCATCCTTACCAAATATCACGTAAACACTATCTCACCTATGGAATAAGATCCTCTCCATTACCTCCTCTCCATTACCCCTCTCCATTACTCATCAATGGACCGATTTTATTTTGAAACGATCCAACGGTTCTTATATCAATGCCATAAGATGATGAAAGAGGAAGAGAAATGATATTATAATGGATTGTGAGAGGTAATGGAGAAAAAGTAATGGAGAGGATCCTAACTCCTCACCTATCAACCCAAATAATTTTAAGCTTTCCACATCGAAAAATTATTATAAAGTCATGAATTTCATAGAAATCAAACAAACGTCTTTTGAGTTCTAGAAAAACCTTTAAGACTATAATAAATTCAAGTAAAATTGTCCCTTTTGAACGTTAAAAAAGCCAACACTATAAACGTGGGTAAAAAATTTCACATCGAAAAATTATTACTCCCTCCGGACACTATTTTTCGCCCCACTACCTCAATATATGTGAGGAATATTTTAATGAAATGGCGCAAAAAATAGTGTCCAGAGGAAGTATAAAATTATGAATTTCATATTATTTGCTCAAAAAAGTAATAAAAATAGTGTCCGGAGGAGTATTACATATAAAAATAGTAAAATTATCCCACATAAAAAATTATAATAAGTTGATAAATTTTTATATTATAAATAAAAATAATTCTTCGATCTTAGATTTCAAACAAAAATCTTTTGATCCTTGAGCTATAAAATTAAGTGAAATTATCCACATCGAAAAAGTATGCTTTTATTTATACGAGTAGATTGTAGTTAGGTGGTTTGTCCCACATTAAAAGAATAATGTCATTATGCGAAATTTACTGTCTATAAATTAAAAATACTTCTTCTTTCCATAAATAGAAAATGTTTATGGACGATGGTAGGTTATGTGCGGCAAGACTAACCAAAAAAAAAACCTACGGAGCTCTAAAGGTCAGTCGTGGAATAAAATATCACTGTCGAAAGGAAATTCTATTTCTTTCGGGCATGAATGTGTAATAATAATTCATGAAGCAGAAAATACCCCCTTACCTTGATGAACCGAAAAGATATTCCAACGTCTTTGAAGCTGGGATATGAGTGGGTAAGAATGAGAAGGTTTCTCAAGGAAATTGACCACCAAAACCGTGAATATTAACTAACGGTCACATTTGTTTAAGATGTACATAATCTTCTTCTATCCGTGAAAATCACGGATATATTTTAAATAATTATCACATTTGTTTATTTAAATTTAATTGTGACAAATAATTATCAAAATTGTGATAATTCTTCTACCGAATAGTGTTGTCTTAGAAGAAATATATGTAGATTCTCCTCAAATAAAGCATCATTGCAACATTTACCAATATATACGTCGATTATGAAAAAAAAAAACTACAAAATAGGTTCACATGACATTGAAGGTCTTGTTACAAAGGGAGGACAAATGATTCAATAATTTCAATAATAATGTGGTTGCTCGAGGTTGATCTCAGCTGATTTCCATCTAGTGTCATACGGCCCGTCTTGCCGTTGCATCTTGAAAAAAAAAATATTAATGTAAATTTCATTCAACTTAAATAACACACTGAACATAAACGTATATAGTTACCTAGATAGTGTTACTTCCATTTGTACTTAGTCTCTCAGTAAAGTTAATGAGAGACCATCTCTCTGGAGATCTAATCTTTGAACTTGAAGATGTTCCTCAAAGATCGATCTCATTTGAGATGTTTTTAAATTTGGTCTATTGCTCGAAATATAGAATTACTGTGATGATTGAGATTTATTTAATGATCTCTTGCGTTTTTTCGAGAGAGAAGAGAATGAGTCGATTTAGTTGGGATTTAAGATCAACTGAAGAGAATGTGTTTTGACATGCCAACCCGGCTTGATTTATAAGTACGGAGTAGAAAATAAAAGACCTGGAAATTATCCAAACCCCAAACGATCCGACCAGACCCAAACTTAACATGATTCCTAGTAACCGAAAATGATCTCGGACTCGACCTCGATCTTGGTTAACCCGTTGTCACGTTTACGGTCATGTTAGACTTGACAAAATGAATCTAATTTGACCAGAATGTTTATATCGTATACGAACCAATATTGTAGTACTACATACGAAGTAGTGCGTATTACATAACACATATCAAAATAACGTGACATTGAAATGATTTAGTCTGACCTAAATTGATCCAAGTTTGTACAAACTCGAAACTGATCCGAACACAAAACATTTACAAGACGTCATGATCCGTGAAGGCTATAGCCCGAGCAAGTCGTGTTGTCTTTCCTGGACCCAAGTTCGACCCAGTGCAAAGGTGGGTTACCATCCACAAGACACTGGGGACTCTCAGACTCCGGGTTTGTATTTTTGGGTTACCTTTCTTTGGTCCGGGTTGGACGGGTGAACATCCCTAGCTCTAATTAGTCGTCATCATCAAGTTGTTTGATAACGGCAGCAAGGTGACGTCATAGCTCCAGCTACAACAAGCGGTGTAGCTACAACAGTATAAGGGAATTTACAAATCGACAACAGACATCAAAAACAAATACCACGAAAATACATAAATTAACACATAACATAAACGGATAGATAGATAGATAGATAGTTATAAGTAGATAACGTCAGTCATGCATAATGCAAATCTAGAAACTGACAACACACATGACTGATCGTCTGATCAACCCTAGCAAGAAAGACGGTTTAGACAATATTAATACTCCGTAGTACACTAGTTTTTTTTGTAATGAGGGAACCCGCAACCGCTACCTTTGATGCGTTCTAAGTAAACCCTCGGATGTACGCAATAACCTGCAAACTACACACACAATCCACACTAGTTTCTTTGGTTGCCTCTAATTCACCATTCGTTTTCTTTTACTATATCGTACTTCCTCCAATTCATTTGTTTCTTTATGTTTACTTTTTGACACTATTCATGGGTTGAGATAATCTCTAATATAATGTAATTTCTAATGTATAACTTAAAACATACTGTAATCATGTGGGATCTTTTTGCCCATGTGATAAAGTGCATCGACAAGTGTGATAAAGCAAACGTAAAGAATTGGAAGAATATCGAAAATGTATTAGCTTAGTGGTTAATACTAAGTGCTCTGGGCCAGTATGTCTCAGGTTCAAATCCCCCCTTATATTGTAAAAAAAAAAAATCAGATGAACCTATATTCCAAAAAAAAAAACGAATCCAATGAATCGAAGGGAGTACAACTTTTCGCGCAACGATGTAAGCCTACTCATTCTCCTCCTCATCCTCGTTCTCGAAAGATAGTCGAATGTGCTCGTTCTCCTCCTCATCCTCGTTCGATAGTTGAATGTGTTAAATTTGTTAATTTTAAATCATACGTCCCTTCTAATACACGAGACATTTCTAAAATGTACGTATTAATTATTGTGCGAATTTGAAGAGATTTAATTCGGGACCAAATCAGCCTGAAAAAACGTAGATAATAACCTTCAAATTCGCCCGTTTCAGATGATTTTTCGAAAAATTTGAGATACAGAGTATTTTTCTGGCATCTACATAGTACACGTATAACATAAAATGACTAAAGGTAGAGGTGATCAAACAGCCCAGGCCCTTAAGCCCAACCCGGCCCAACCCTATATTTAAGAGGGCTTGGGCTATGATTTTAGGCCCATAAAAGCCCAAAGCCCGGCCCCAAAGGCCCATCCTAGATTTATATTATATTATTATAATGTATTGAAATATGGTAAGGAGAAGTCAAATTGCTACTTTACTTGTTAGTTTTTCAAATAACTCGTTAATACTTGTTACTCTATTAATTTGTATGGTACCGAGAGTGATAGACGAGAAGTCAAATTGCTAATCTATCAGTGGGCACACGTTAATAAGCTAATTAAAGCAACATTAACATGGATATCGTCTAAGTATGGTAAATATAACTTAATATTTCAATTAATCATGATAATATCCATGTAAATATTGCTTTAATTAGCTTATTAACGTGTGTCCAGTGGGCATTCGTTAGAAAAACCGTATTATAAATTGGTATGTTTGGTAAAAAACTAACAATATTCAATGTAAATAACATGGCCCAAGAAGCCCATTTGGCCCAGAGGCCCATCAAAAGCCCTATAGGGCCGGGTATGGGCTCCTTAAGAAGGCCCAATCAAATGGGCCGGCCCAGCCCAGCCCATGTGCTTGGGCTGTTTTTTCACTTCAAGTCCGGCCCAAGCCCGACCCAGCCCAGCCCATGATCACCTCTAAAAGGTACCTAAAAAAAGTCAAAAATAATTCAGCCGTGAGTATATAAGACTTTGCCTAATTCGACGTTATTGAAAGATAGTCGCATGTCTTTTAAAAGCGTTTCTTTTAAACCATACTTCGCATCTATTACACCGAGACATTTCTAAAATGTATGGATTAATTATTATGCGAATTTGAAGACATTTAATTTCGGAATCAAATCGATCCGAAAAATGAGGATAAATTGTATGGATTAATTATTATGCGAATTTGAAGACATTTAATTTCGGAATCAAATCAATCCGAAAAATGAGGATAAATAACCTTCAAATTCGCTGATGATATTTCAAAAATGGTTTTTCAAACATTTGCCCCATGGACACATGTTAATAGCTTAATGAAGTTGAAGATGACATGTTAATTAAGAATATGCAAAAATGTAAAAAAAAACGTGATTCAATTAAGTGGAGAATAAAAAAGACGATAATAAGGTAATGTAAAGAAAAAGGGAAGAAAGATGTTGATTGAACTTGATTAAGGAATGCATGTTATTAAGGATTGATAGAAGAAGATTAAAGGATGAAAACCATCCATATTGACAATTTTTTTACGGAAGTTGATGTTTGGTGTCTTTTAAAAACGAATTGTAAATTTAAAGTGATTTTGGACAAAAAAAACTTTAGGTGCCTTTTTTTTTATAGAAGACCTAAATGTTAGGTACCTAAGTAATCAATCTCAACCAAAAAAAACAAGAAAAACTAAGTACCGAAAACCATCAAACAACAAGTAATACTCCTACTAGTTTTCTACCCGGAATAATACTCATAATACGATCCCTAAAATCCATTATCTACCTCTGATATGATACCAAACACGTCCAACCCGACCCCCAACCCGACCAGCAGGGTCTAAACGTCGGCACACGAATGCCACACCTTGAGACGTACCCACATACTTCTGAACCCTATCAGCCAGGAGCTGCACCTTGACAAGGCACGCGGCTGCATCATCAGCGTGCTTCTCAGCCTCCTCTCTCCGAGTCTTCATTTGATCATTAATTTGTGCAATCCTGTCTTCAATTGGATTTGCTTGCCTGTACAATTTAAAAACAATGAAAAAAACAATGAAATCAAGAAAGCATACTCCCTCTGTTTCTTTGATATCTTCTACATTTCCTTTTTCAACCATTTCTTTTATTTCTTCCACCTTCCTTTTGATATCTTCTACATTTCCTTTTTCAACCATTTCTTTGATTTCTTCCACCTTCCTTTTTTATATCACACCTCTCTCTTATCTAGGTGGCCCACTTACTTTACTCTCTCTACTTTTACTTATTTTATTGTTTTTCTTAAGAAATATGTCACTTTTAAGGTGAAAGATATCATAGAAACGGAGGGAGTACAATTTAGAAACAATCAAATCAGGAAATATAAAGGAGAATTACCCGGTTCTATTTAGGACCCTCACATCGTGAGCATAGATGTAAAATCTCATGCCCCACACGAATGATTTTTTCTCGTTCTCTACCAAATCATGGATAGTGATATACGGTACCTAACATTTAGATACTCGGTAAATAAGGCATCCATAAAAAAATTCCTACGTTCAAAAGCACCTTAAATTTACATTTTTTTTGTTAAACGACGCCAAATCCTAACTCCCGTAAAAAAAATCATCACGTCTTTTGACAGAAATTAGGGGTTGATGTCGTATTATTTACATTTCATATTATTTGTTTAAGAAAAAATGTGATGAATTTATTACATAAAACAATTGTAAACTATCTCACATCGACAATCTATAATATGAGTTATAAAATTCTATACTATTATAAATAAGAGTAATCATGCTCTTAAGACTATAAAATTAAGTAATTATCCTACATCGAAAGAGATGAAATTTTATGTTATAAATAAGAGTAATCATTTGGTTTTAAATATCGACCAAGAAAAACTTTTGAATTATACCAATTCGAAAAACTATGATAGATTAATGGAATTCTATATCATGGAGTATAAGAATAATCATTCGGTTTTAAATATCAACAGAAAAATTTTGAAACTTAAAAAAGCTTTTAATATAGGACTAAAAAGTTAAAATCATACTATATAGGAAAATTATAGTAAGAGAACTCTTAAGACAATATATTTAAGTAATTATTCAACATCGAAAAATTATGACGAAGTAATAGGAGACTAAAACTTAAATAAATATCCTACATCGAAAAATTTGGATGAGTTGATGAATTATACGAGTATATTATAAATAAAGACTAATGTGTACTCTTATATATTAACCAAAAATCTTTTGAGTATATATCGAAAAAGTAATCATTGTTTTTAAATATCGACCAAAAAGCTTTTCGATCTTAAAAATTCTCTTAATAAGAGAATAAACATAAAATTATCCCACGTCGAAAAAATTAAAATAAGATGATGATTATAAATAAGAGTAATCTTCTTCTGAGTTTTTTTAAAAGAGCTATTTAGACAAAAAAATTATCTCACATCGAAAAATTATAAAAAAGAAATTCTATATTTATAAGGAGTAGATAAGAGTAATCATTCATCATTGAATATCAACCAAAACTTTATAAATTGAGTAGAATTATCCCAAATCAAAAAATTATGATGATTTGATTAAGTTCTACATAATAAATAAGAGTAATAATTCGTCCAAAAATATCAACCAAACTCTTTTGAGTCTTATAAAAAGACTTAAGACTATAATAAAATTAGGTAAAATTATCTCACATCAAAAAGTTATATAATATGGCGATGAAATTTCATTACATATTTAAAAGTAATCATTTGTCCTTATATCTCAACAAAAAAAAATAAAGAGTTTTTAAGACTATAAAATTAAGTAAAATTATTTCATACTCCGTATTGAAAGAATAATGTCATTGAAAGATTGTACTCCGTATTTTTTAGTAGGTGATTTGTCTCACATTGAAAAAATAATGTTACTGTCTAAAATTTAATATGAATTTTAAATACTTTTTTCTTTCATAATTGTAGTTAAGGTATAAAATATCAATTTATACTTAATAAGACTTTTTTTCCAATGTAATTAAGCCAAGTAAACCAGTAAGTTAGTTTAACATAATTTAGTCACATAATTTGGAAGTTGGGGGTTGGTGCCTTTTAACATAATTTAAGGTGTTTTTAAGCAAAAAAAAAAAAAACTAAACGTTAGGTGTCTTTTGACAAAAAAGACTAATAAAAAATAACTAACACAACAAAATGATTTACATAAAGGAAAAAAACTCACAGAATCGATGAATTGATCCAGGCTAGTGTCAGTCGTCCCGATTTGCGTACCATTTTCTTTGTATACGGGACAACCAAAGTTTGGTACATCACGGAAATCCGGATCAAACATCGTTAGGGCGACTTCTTTACCATCCTTATCCATAGCCAGTTTTAGAAACGTTGATATCACTGAAAACAAATTAGGAATTACTTGTTAGAAGCAGTATATCAAATTCTCTTTTTTTACAACTAAATTTAAATTAAAGAGATAGAGGGGAACTCACAAACAGAAGGCAGCTCAACTTTTTCAGGTTGAGGTGTTCTCTTAACATTCGAAACTTCACGTTTTCGTTTCACCATGGCTGCATTTATACATACCCAAATCAAATCATTAAAGCAGCCATTTGTATTAACATGAGTTATATTAACATGACGAGAAATCAAAGGAGTTATATTAACATGACGAGAAATCGAAAGAAACTGACCTGTTGAAGACAGTGGAGAATGGAGAAAGGAGAAAGGAGCGTCGATTGATGTTGAAGATGGTGGAGCAAGGAGAAAGGAACGTCAATTGATGTCGAAGACGGTGGAGAAAGGAGAAAGGAGCGTTGATTGATGTTGAAGGCAAATTGATGTGAGCGTCAATTTCTGAAGAATACTCGTACAAACTGACTGCAGTTGACTTGTAATTGGAAGAAACTGCAGAGTCAGAAGAATTAGAAACTGCAGAGTTTTAGAAGGAGCAGGGAAAAACATCTCTAATCTCTAATAATCAATCGATTTTAATTCAAACTGAAGTAATAATAAATAAATTAATTAAGAACCAAAACCTGACCGATCAGCGATTTCTGTCCAGATGTGCAATTGCAAGCTCCTTGGACACCGGCGTTCTCTAGTTTTTTCTCCTTTTCTTTACTTGTTTTAAGTACAGCGGCGATCAATTAATTTTAAGATCCAAAACCTGAATCAATTAATTTTAATTCAATTTCAATCTCTAATAATCAATCAATTTTAATTCAAACTGAAGAAATAATAAATAAATTTAAGTACCAAAACCTGACCGACCGGCAATTTCTGTCCAGATGTGCGATTGCGAGCTCCATGGACAACGGCGTTGATGCAAATATTGAGCCACAAGAAGAGCTGACCATCGACACAAATGACCAAGCCGTGAATGTGATGGAGATCATCAAAGGAGAGTCAAAAGGTGTTGTCCTAATTAATTGGCTATTCAATTAAGTCATTTAAGGAGGCAAATTAAGATAGCTCATTAAGCCTATTTTGGCCGTTACTTGTTGTTTTAATAAGGTCAATTAGTTTTATTTCATATGAATAATCCAAACTATTGCACCCCTTCTCACATTAATCCCAATTACTTCTAATCTCAAAATAAGTCCAACTTTGCCGTACTCTAAAAATAGTCTCCGTCAATTTTTCACCTGTTATTACAGGTTAACAATGACGTGTTTCAGGTATCATTGACATGGCGTTGACATGGCACTAGTACTAATTGTTGAACGCCTACTTTCATAAACCCCTCCACTACCACCGCTAATTCCTCCACCGGACAACCGACAATCGAAACTAATCACCTTCCTTTGACAGCCATGGCGACCTCCTCCTACCTTCCTTCACTCAATCCAGTCGCCATCCTTTGAACCTCCTTCACCATTTAAACCCACCCAACAACACCAATGAACTCCAAATGCAATTCACCACCTAATTCACCTTCATTATTCAAAACCACAACATCGACCACCCATTCTCTCTTCCTCTGCCTAGAAAACGACCACCCACATCTATAATTCACGTTGCCTCTACCAATCGAACCACCACGAGATGATCCATCTTTGCTTATGCTTCAACAAACACCAATCAGAAAAGGTCCACCATTGGCATTCACGTGAGGTTCGGCCATTGTTGCCTTCAACACGAAGCTCTCGATCCTCCTCAGTTTTCGTATATTCTAATCAACCCCTCGCTTCCTTTTTCCAATTAATTGCTCTCAATAAACAACCATTAGCCCCCAATTCTCTACTCCTAATTCAAGCAGAAATCAATAAATTGAAGAAGAAATAGAAAGAGTAAATCTGAGCTCATCCAAACTTAAACGGGTCAGTTCGGCCACCTGAACAAGACAACGCACAGTGGTAAAGTGTGGTTGTGGGGGTGGTGGTTGGGCTGGTGAGGGACGGTATTGATAAATTAAAAGGTAAAAGGAAGAAAAAAAACGGTAAAGCTGGTGGTTATACGTAAATGTAAGCAAAGTGGTGACGCTATAAGCAAGTACCCGGTCATGGGTACTGTTTTAGGAGCATGGTAGATAAAGTTAGACTTATTCTGAGATTAAAAGTAATTGGGATTATTTTGAGAAGGAGGTTAATAGTTCAGATTATTCATATGAAATAATCCTTTGTTTTAGCTTTAAATTCTCGTTTTAATTACCCATGAATTCTATTAATTGCTAAAGTAGTATCCTATGTAAGCTAATATTAGCATCCTAAACGGCTATATAAGCCATGTACTGTCGAAGGATTTAGCAATGAATCAAGTGAAGAATCCAAAACAAAACCGTTGTTTTATTTGGGTACTTTCAAATAAAATATACTCCCTCCTCACCACTATCATTTTCCCAGTTCAAAAGTTTATTCATCAAATTTACTCTATTTCTATTGTTTACTTTTTGTGATTTGACTTCTTGAACCCCACCAAACAATTTCCCACCATTCATTATCGATTTCTTAATCAATATGACGCATTGAAGTGGGAACATCAATGTGGGGAGGAGAGAGTAGAAGTTTGTGTCTACATACAATTTCGCAAGGTTGTTCTCAAGTGTCGTCAAAAGAGTGTCACACACACAAATCATAAATCATTTAACTGACATAACTGACATCGGGTGTACCTAGTACATTCGATCTTGGTTACTTGCTTCCGCTACAATTGCATTTTATACACTATAATTCGAATCGGACGTTCTCTAGTTTTTTTCTCCTTTTCTTTACATGTTTTAAGAACAACGGTGCGATTGCGATAAATCAATTTTGAGATCGAAAACCTAAATCAATTAATTCTAATTCAATTTCAATCTCTAACAATCAATAAATTTTAATTCAAACTGAAGTAATAATAAATAAATTAAGTACCAAAACCTGACCGATCGGCGATTTCTGTCCAGATGTGCGATTGCGATCAGTCAATTTTAAGATCCAAAACCTGAATCAATTAATTTTAATTCAATTTCAAAATCAAATAATCAATCAATTTTAATTCAAACTGAAGAAATAATAAATAAATTTAGATCCAAAACTTGACCGATCGCCGATTTCTATCCAGATGTGCGATTGCGAGCTCCTTCGACAATGGCGTTCTCCAGTTTTTTCTCCTTTTTTTTACTTGTTTTAACCACAGCGGTGCAATTGATGATTATTACTTTTACTCGTATGAATTAGGGTTTTTACTTTTTACCAAATCTGAATATTTGAGATGGGCTTGAGGGTCGGGCTTGGATCTCTATCTATTCCGTGACAATTACTACCACCGTCTCAGATTGTCCCGTTTCATTAAAATATTACTAACGGTCGAATGTGTATTTTTTAACGTAGATTCAAGATCTCATGTCATCTGATGCGTGCTGTTCTTATGTACTCCCTCCCCACCACTAAGATTTTCCCACTTTCCTTAAAAGGAAACTCCACTAAGATTTTCCCACTTCAAAACTTTCCTTATTTATCCATTATACTCTCTTCCTATTGGTTACTTTATCTGATTTGACATCTTGACCCCCACCAAACAATTTACCACCTTTCATTACTCATTCCTTATTCCGTGTGCCATTATGAAATGGGAACATCATTGTGGTGGAGAGGGAGTATTTTTTTATGGTATCTGATGCGTGCCGTTCTTATATGATTTTTTATGATTTTTGGCACGCATTTCGTGTCATTTTTCTATTTTTAGGAATTAATTTACGTTATTTTCTCACATTTGTGTTACTCGGGTTAGTCGGGTATACGTTTAATATTTTGCAGATATTTTGGGCCGAATAGTCAAAAGAGGTCAAAAACGTGAAAGTCAAATAGATAGTTAAACTTTAAACCGATATATCCGAGACTCGGGTGATGAACGAAGATGAAAGGTAAAGGCAGAAGCAAATCGGTCCGAAATACAGTGCAAGCTGTTTGGCCCAACGTTTAACACAAAAACTTGTATGAGACGGCTCATATAAAAGGTGGTTACTAAATTTTTAATTACCTCTATGTGTCAATGTGAGAGGTCTCACGATAAAATTATCGTGAGACGGTCTCACATGAGAGTTACTGAACATTTAATCGGGGCTGATAAATGAAGAAAAGAAAACGGACCATGTGCAATTGAAAAGCAGCAGCACATATGCAATTTATAGGAAGCAAATCGGCCTAAATGAAGGTCCAACTACAAGACCAGTGATAAGTTGGTTGGAGGGCTGATTTGTTAATAGAAGACTGATGGGCAGGGCTAATGAAGACAGCCGACTTAGCTAAACTCGAACAGTCGACCCAGGCATCAAACCAACCCTGGTCGACCGACTAAGCCTTCTCGACGAGTATCCCACGTTCTCGGTTCTCAGTCCCTGGACTTCACGCTTCCTCTACTCACGATGCAAAGATTTTTGTGCACGAACAAGAAACAACTCCTCCAATCACAACCTTCATGTTTTATTATGACAACTCTTCTAATCACAAACTTCATGGTAGTTCTGGCCTTGCTAACCGGACAGGCAGACATGAGACATAGAAGGACATATTTTCCTTTAAAAAAACGGGCTATAGCCCGAGCAAGCCGTGTTGTCTTTCTTGGACCCAAGTTCGACCCAGTGCAAAGGTGGGTTACTGGGTTACCCGTCCACAAGACACCGCGGACTGTCAGACTCCAGGTTTGTATTTTTTGGGTTACCTGTCTCTGATCCGGGTTTTGGACCAGTGAACATCTCTAACTCTAATAAGCCGTCATCACCAAATTGTTTGATAAGGGCCGTAAGGTGACGTCAGAGCTCCGGCTACAACAAGCAGTGTAGCCGCAACAGTATAATGGCATTTAGAAACCGACAACAAACATTAAAAACATATACAGCGAAAATACATAAATTAAAACATAACATAGACCGATAGGTAGGTAGTTATAAATAGATAACGTCAACCATACACAATGCAAATCTAGAAACCGAAAACACACATGACTGACTGATCGTCTGATTGACCCCTAGCATGAAAGACGATCTAGAGTCTCCAGACAATATATTAATACTCCGTAGTACTCTAGTTTCTTTGGTTGCCTCTAATTCACCACCACTCGTCTTCTTCGGTTACTATATCGTACAACTTTTTGCCCAATTCT
This sequence comes from Agrostemma githago, assembly GCA_958450325.1. Classification (NCBI taxonomy): domain Eukaryota; kingdom Viridiplantae; phylum Streptophyta; class Magnoliopsida; order Caryophyllales; family Caryophyllaceae; genus Agrostemma; species Agrostemma githago. The sequence continues at coordinate 823,725 of OY288260.1, forward strand.
TTTTCCAAACGATCAGCTGCAAATAGAGATTCAGGAACCCCAGCCCAGCGCAATCGGTCTGCAATATTTCTCGAAACAATCCTGCCATCTTTCCTGACAGCAACGACGTAAGCATCGAGCTTCTTCTCCTCCAGATTCTCATCGAACTTCTTCTTCTCCTCAGGCGGGAAAGTTATTAGTTTCCTAATAGACGCTTTAGCCGCCGCATGGGGAGACATATAAGGCCATGGCATCTCATCAAAGTCGAAATCACATCTAGCATTTGTTTCCCCGACATTGACCCAGGGAACACACACAACTTCCCAGCCCTTCTTCAAAATTTTGACGTAATGCAGCTTCAGCCGAGCATAAAGATCAGATTTCCACCACATCTCATCCGCAACGTAAAGGAGTACGTTCTTGGCCCTAAGCTCCCTGGACTTGACTTTGACACCATTCTGAAACACACAATTATCGAATAATGATAGAAGAGCTGGGGTCACAGATCGGATACATTCCAACTTTCGTTTCAGGATACTGGATCGAGTGAAGGGATAATCATCGATTCCAAATTTGGTTATGACTTCTCCTCCATATACTTCGCCGGATTCACAGTGGGGTGGAATGATGACAAACTTTTCAACACATAGACGATAATCGCACTCGAATATACGGTACAGCCTGCGGCAAACCTTGCTATTGTAGTCGAAAAGAAACCAGGATTTGACATCGAAACGCCTTAACCCCTCATAAAGGTCTTTATAAAACGAGTCGGGCTGGTCGTGCGTAGACATGCATACAAGCACTATCTCAAGCTGTTGGTTTTTTGCTAAGCAATTGTCGTGGGCCGCCTTGACATCTTTTAGAATAAGTCCATTAAAGCACAGGTACAATCCGACATACTTGTAGGACAGATCGAGGACAGTCGAGACTATAGGATTAGTTTCAGGGACGAATCTGTGGAGAATGAGATTCGGATCGCAAAGCAGAATATCCCTGGACAGGGACAGATTACCACGACCATCACGTTTAGCAGCAACAGTAGCCCTTGAGCGCAACCTGTACAAAGGATCCAACCTCGACTTCAATACCTTATCTTGTAAAGAAATCGAGTCCAAAGTGGAGTTGAGAAAGGGGGCCCACTCGGAACCACCATGCTTCAAGAACCTGTCACAACATTTATGGTCAGCCTGCAAAATGAGTCCCTTGGGGTTCACCAAGATGCAATAGTAATGTTGGCATTTCTGCTTCATACAGGAGCATATGTAATCCCGCGTCTCAAAATCAGAAAAGGGTATTGCAAGACACGAGAAAGCAGAGTAGAAGTGATCGAAAGCGGCCTTTTGATCATAAGAACCACCAGCATCTCTCATATTTGCTACCACAACCATCTCAAAAGGAGGAGCATTAGGATCTCTAGATAAATCATCGTATGCATCTATTATGGCACGGCAAATATAAGAATCTATACGAACAGTGACCACAGGCAGGGTGAAATAGCAGATGAGTAGGTATTTTCCTTTCAAAAAAACAAACCCAACACGCTCAACCTCACCCTCTCGTTTGTTGAACCGTACCAAGTGGGTCGTTTTCCCATGGTTGGACAAAAACCGTTTCATGAACCTGCCCTTCAATTCGTCACCTACGTTGAGCTTAGGTTTCCAGCCAGAGTTCGAGTCGACCTTCTTAGTACACTTCTTACGTTTCCGTTTCCTACAGTCTGGCTTGGAGTCGTGTTCCGAGTCTGAAGGTAACTTCATCACCTCAGGGTCAGGGTCAGGGTTAGAGCTAGAAGCTTTTTTACATTTCTTAAGTTTCCAGGCCGACTTAATCTCTTGTGGGTTCGACATCACTTCCGATTCAGACCCATAAACTTTTCTGATTATCTCACGCTCACGCTCATAACCAAGGCAACTAAATGGGTTCGGGACCTCCGGGTCAAGGTTGCCCAGAGTTTTAGCCACGATTCTAGAAGGACCAGGGAAAAACATCTCTAATCTCTAATCCTCCTATTCTCTAATAATCAATCAATTTTAATCTTAATAAATAAATTAAGATCCAAAACCTGACCGACCGTCCGGCGATTTCAGTCCAGATGCGCGATTGCGAGCTCCAGTTTTTACCACAACGATGCGGTTGATGATTATTACTTTTACTCGTATGAGTTAGGGTTTTTACCAAATCTGAATATTTGAGATGAGCTTGTGGGTCGGGCTCGGATCTCTATCCATTCCATGACAATTACGGTCTCTATCCCAGATTGTCCGTTTTATTAAAATATGGGATATTTTACGTGGTACTCTCGTGTTTTTTCATATTCTACGTGGTATCCCTCATTTTGCTCATAATACCTTTGACTTACGATAATTCTTAGCTATGAATTCCAAAAGAGACGATTTTAATTTTAAACTGAAGATCTCTTAAAAACAATCCGTTTGGAAAAAAAATCATCATTTTCGAAACTCGGGAAAGAGAGTTATTGTCGGTCAAAGTTTATTCGTTTAAAATCATTTTGAATGGGCATAACTCGTACTACAAGACTCGTAATTGCAAAAAATCAAACTTCAAATCGAGGATCTTGTAAAGACAAGGATTTTAGCGAAAATCATCATTTTTTGAACCCGTATCCATAAGTTATCGCGAGTCAAAGTTATTTTGACTAAAAGGAGGGGTACCGCATAGAAAATGAAAAAACACAAGAGTACCAGGTAGAATATTCATTAAAATATTCTTCACGCATGAACGTAGATTCAAGATCTGAGGTCATCCTCGATACAAGTAGCCATTTCAGCAAGGGTATAGCTGAGGTGGATCTGGTTAGATGGTAGGAGATTCTGGATGAATTGCTCTACCGGCACTTTTTTATTGGGCTTATCTACCAGTTTAACGCTAGTATCCCTCCAACACTGAAGCTACATAGTAAAACCCTTCTCATAAGTCATGACCTTAAGGACACGCATTGTGGCCTGGATCTCAGTGTTCATTGTCAGCATAGTTCTAAGGCGGACCAGTCAGGTTTGGATTGGCTTTCAGATGCTTCTCGAGCAAGGCTGCGAATAGATTGGTGTAGACACCCACATTTTGACCGCCGGGTGTCTATAGTAGGTCCCACCAAACACCCAATGATGATAGGACGCAAACATGCTTTAATAGACTCGGATATGGGCTCGAAATCATGGACATTTGGTTTAGGCTTATTAGGGAGTACAAATCTCACAAAACGGACCTCAAATTCAGGCCCAGTGGGTCGTTTTGAGTCAAATAAGACTAATTTGGGTCGATTCCGGCACCAGGGGTAAAACCGTCTTTTAGCGACCGGGTCAAACCCGGTCAAAGATATTTTTTCCCGAGTCACACGAGCTGGCCGTGACACTACACTGCTGATTCGGACTCAAACACCAAAAAAATCAGCCTTCAAATAATATTAAACAAATCCGTTTAAAGATAGAATTCGATCTCAAGTAGGAATTCTATCCGGAAACCAAAACGAATTACCACCCGAGCTCAGATACTCGGCTGAAACAGCCGAGATACCTCCCCCACCAGCCGAGTTTTTGGCTTTCCCACCAAGAAACGAGAAGTTTATTCCCTTACGAACTCTCGCGTTTCCTATCCAAACCGGTGTTTCTTGCCACACAAGTAAGACCACCTCGATTCCTATAAATAGGACCTTATATCCAACACAAAAAAATGATTCATTCATACCGAAAAATATCGATCAAGCCACAAATTTTCAGCAGCCAAAAACGACATCCAAAATCCCGACGTAATCCCGAAATAATTCCAAAAATCCGACGAAACCAATCCCGTCCAAACCGGCCGAATCCACGCCCACACGCACACACAAAAACACTCCAAAATACCGACACCTTAACTCATCCACATCATCTCGACGCTCCCAAGTCTAAACTACCGTCCGACGAGCCTTATTCCGAGAACACAAAGCATGTAGGTTGAAGGTGTAAATCAAACCCGACTCTTCTCCTTTCTCTTCCCTATCTCACGTTTTTTTTTCGTCTCCTTTCGTCCGTCTTTTTTTTTATTCGGGTCATCGGTCGTCTTTTCTCCTCTCCTTCGTCCTTTTTTATTTTATTTTGTTTTCATCAGTCGTCTCATATTTATTACGGGTCGTTCATCATATTTTTATTTATTTTCGATAACAAAACTTTATTACAATGTTCTTAAAATACGATATCGATTCTCTAATCGAATATCGTATCTACAAAGAACTAAATTAATTAATTTTCATTGATGCAAATAAAATCGTTACATTCTTTTTTTTAAATAAAATTCGACGATTTAAAAGCGGAGAGAATTAACATGTTTTTTCGTTCAAAATTCTTTTTTTTTTTACGTTTTCGTTCAAAACAAACGTTTTTCAAAAATCTTTTCCAAAACATTCCGACTATTCGATATCGATTTCATAATCGAATATCGAATACGACGAATATCGAAAATATAAATCGAGTATAAATTAATCCATATTTGTACGCGATTTATAAGAATTAACGATTTTTCGAACAAAATAAAAAAACCCGAACAGGCTGTCACGCGAGTCGCGCGCCTGTCAGGCGAGTCGCGCCACAGCCTGCTCGGCCGGGTCTTATTTTTTTCGTTTCTTCGCTTTTCTATTTTTAATTCCTTTCGAACATTATATTAAAATGCGACTTTCGCGATATATTTCAATAAATCCTTTTTTCGACCTCGGTCAACACGTGTTAATCAATCACGTGTCATAAATATTTTCTAAAAATCATGCATATTATTTATTTACGTTATTTATTCAATTTATTCATCGTTACTAACTCGTTTTCTCGTGTTTGTAGCTTTTTATTTATTTTTATCGTTTTATTAGACTAAAACAAACTCACATGCTAAAATAACTTCGACGTTATTAGTTTAACATGCATTAAACGACTTAGCAACCCACTTTATTTTTCTCACATGCTTAGGAAAATAATGTTTGCATATCATTTAACCGTCGAACTAACCCGTGTACATAAAAAACGAACGATATCTTAGTACATATCATTTAACCGTCGAACTAACCCGTGTACATAAAAAACGAACGATATCTTAGTAAAGGCCGCTAAGTGCGGGCGGGGTTGGGTGTTCTTAGTGAACTTCCCAACACGTACCCTCACCCCTTACTCAGAACCATGGTTTCCGGATGTCCGAATCCATTGGCAACGAGAGTCATTCAATATACGATTAACCGCTCCAGTCGGCATCGGTATCGATATGCAAAGGGACGAGCCCAATAAACTCTCACATCGGAAATGGACCGTATTTTGTATACGGCCCACTACGACATAGAGTGGGCTCGAACGGTTCCGAATAACCATAAAATTCGGTGGCGACTCCTACTTCGATTTAAATTTCAATTTGACCATCTCATATGGAGATTCATTCGCCTCCCCAAACCCGCGCGTGGCCGCGTCGGGGTGGACCTATGTCATGTCCACAATTGGCAAACATATTGACCTAAACCCCCTTTATAGCCATGAACAATTTGAACGACCAAATCTTCGGTCCCTTTGAACATTGGTAGACAAGTCAGGTTCAGATAGGCTGGAAGTTTCTCACTGACCGAGGAATATTCCCGAGAATTCTCTATGAGAATGTTATTGCCTATTTCCCAAAATGGAATGAACCTATTCCTCGGGGCGAAGAACTTTGTTGACTAACACATCAGACGGTTCGGGAGCGCCCCCTACAAACTCAACATATTCTCGTTCCATGATAGCCAAACGGTTATTCACGAACTTCTGGTGAGCATTTACAGTTTCGAGGCAGTTATCCATCGATTCCTGACGGGTAGCTATGGATTCCAACAACATCTGCATTTTGTTGACGACATTGGTCAAATTTGCCATGTTTATATTTCTGGTTGCGGGCGGCCTTTCTACTACAAGAATATCCACGTAATCAGAGATCTGACACTTAAGGCCCGAGCATGCGAATGGGTAGAAAGAAGGCGGACTCTAGGACGATGATGTGTGTCATTCCTATGCAATCTTCGCTATTTATACTCGAAACTGAACTATTTTAGAGTTTTTTTTAAGCACCAACAGTCATATTATGTTTTACTGGTCCTATTTAGATAATCAGCAAAATACCGCACTTTTTTCGAAAAATCGTTTAAAACGGGCGAATTTGAAGATTATTATCCTCGTTTTTGGGACCGATTTGGTCCTTAAATGAAATGTCTCCAAATTCGCACGGTAACCATTCCATATATTGTAGAAATGTCTCGGTATATTAGAAGATACATGTGATTTTATAATAAACACATTTAAAAACATTATACTACTCCGTACTATTTTTCGAGTAACGTCGAAAAAGATAAAAATCTTCGATATTTATACTCTGAATTATTTTAGAGTTTTTTTAAGCACCGACAGTCTTTTATGTTATACAGGTCTTATTTAGATAACCAGCAAAATATTTCAATTTTTTCGAAAAATCGCCTGAAACGGACAAATTTGAAGGTTATTATCCTCCTTATCGGTTATATTTAGATATATAATAAAAAATTACTCGTGATATTCTAAATGTTTTAAATTATGAATCCTTTACTCTTAAAAAAACAAAGAAACCTATTTTATTTACTGTGAACAGTCCTGGACTCCTAGAGGCTACTAACAGGCTACATACGGAGTAGCACTTATTAGGTAACTCATATCAAAATAACGTGACATTGAAATGATTTATGCAGCCGGATTTGATCCAAGTTTGTACAAACTCGAAACTGATCCGAAGCTAAATATTTACAAGATGTCAAGATCGGTGAAGTTATTTTTCTTGAGGCTTTAAAATGGTCATAAGTACTGTTGTAGTTTTCGGATGAAGCCCAATATCCAACCTAATATTGGTTTGGTGTGGGGCGGACTCAATTGAATCAAATGAACCAATTTGTATGATGTGCTTTCTTGGGTAAATCTGCTAAAAGATTCTATTTTCCGTTTTTCATCGATAGAAATTAATCCACCACTCTTCAAACTCAATGAACTTTTGAGACGACGAAATATGATGCAAAGAGTCTTCATGGTAGTTCTGGCCTTGCTAACCGTACAGTCGTGTTGTCTTTCTTGGACCCAAGTTCGACCAAAGGTGGGTTACCCGTCCACAAGACACTGCGGACTTTCAGACTCCGGGTTTATATTTTTTGCGTTACCTATCTCTGATCCGGGTTTTGGACCGGTGAACATCCCTAGCTCTAATAAGCCGTCATCACCAATTTGTTTGATAACGGCCGCAAGGTGACGTTAGAGCTCCAGCTACAACAAGCGGTGTAGCCGCAACAGTATAATGACGGACATTTAGAAACCGACAACAACCATTAAAAACAAATACCGCAAAAATACATAAATTAAAACATAACATAGACCAATAGATAGATAGTTATAAATAGATAACGTCAACCATACATAATGCAAATCTAGAAACCGACAACACACATAACTGACTGATCGTCTGATTGACCCCTAGCATGAAAGACGGTCTAGACAATATTATATTAATACTCCGTAGTACGTACTCTAGTTTCTTTGGTTGCCTCTTATTCACCACCAGTCTTTTTCTACGGTTACTATATCGTACAACTTTTCGTCCAATTCTTTTTCCAAACGATCAGCAAATAGAGATTTAGTAACCAAAGGCCAGCGCAATCGGTCTGCAATGTTTCTCGAAACAATCCTGCCATCTTTCCTGACAGCAACGACGTAAGCATCGAGCTTCTCCTTCTCGTCCTCCTCATTCAACTTCTCCTCCTCCTCCGGCGGGAAAGTTATTAGTTTCCTGATAGACACTTTAGCCGCCGCATGGGGAGACATATAAGGCCATGGCATCTCATCCAAGTCGAAATCATCGCATCTAGCGTCTGTTTCACTGACATTGACCCAGGGAACACACACAACTTCCCAACCCTTATTCAAAATTATGACGTAATGCAGTTTCAGTCGCGCGTAAAGATCAGATTTCCACCACATCTCATCCGCAACGTAAAGGAGTACGTTCTTGGCCCTAAGCTTCTTCGCCTTGACTTTGACACCATTCTGAAACACACAATTATCGAATAATGATAGAAGAGCTGGGGTGAAGGATCGGATACATTCCAACTTTCGTTTCAGGATACTGGATCGAGTGAAGGGATATTCATCGATTCCCAGTTTGGTTATGACTTCTCCTCCAAACACTTCCCCGGATTCACAGTGAGGTGGAATAATGACAAACTTTTCATAACAGTCAAGATAACAGCACTTGAATATACGGAACAGCCTGCGGCAAACCTTGCTGTTGTAGTCGAAAAGAAACCAGGATTTGACATCGAAAAGCCTTAATCCCTCATAGAGGTCTTTATAAAATGATTCGGGTTGGTCACACACAGACATGCATACAAGCACTATCTCAAGCTGTTGGTTTTTCGCTAAGCAATTGTCGTGGGCCGCCTTGATATCTTTTAGGATACTCCCATTGAAGCACAGGTACAATCCGACATACTTGTAGGACAGATCGAGGACAGTCGAGACTATAGGATTAGTTTCAGGGACGAATCTGTGGAGAATGAGATTCGGATCGCAAAGCAGTATATCCCTGTACAGGGACAGATTACCATAACCATGAAATTTAGCAGGACCAGTAGACTCTGAGTGCAACCTGTACAAAGGATCCAACCTCAACCTCAATACCTTATCTTGAAAAGAAATCGAGTCCAAAGTGGAATTGAGAAAGGGGGCCCACTCGGAACCACCATGCTTCAAGAACCTGTCAAAACAATCATAGCCAGCCTGCAAAATGAGTCCCTCGGGGCTCACCAAGATGCAATAGTAATGTTGGTATTTCTGCTTCATACAGGAGCATATGTAATCCCGCGTCTCAAAATCAGAAAAGGGTATTGCAAGACACGAGAAAGCAGAGTAGAAGTGATCGAAAGCGGCCTTTTGATCATAAGAACCACCAGCATCTCTCATATTTGCTACCACAACCATCTCAAAAGGAGGAGCATTAGGATCTTGAGATAAATCATCGTATGCATCTATTATGGCATGGCATACATCTGCATCCATATCAGCAGTGCACATAGGCACGGTGAAATAGCAGATGAGCAGGTATTTTCCTTTCAAAAAATCAAACCCAACACGCTCAACCTCACCCTCTCGTTTGTTGAACCGTACCAAGTGGGTCGTTTTCCCACGATTCGACAAAAACCGTTTCATGAACCTGCCCTTCAATTTGTGACCTACGTCGAGCTTAGGTTTCCAGCCAGAGTTCAAGTCGACCTTCTTACGTTTCCGTTTCCTACAGTCTGGCTTGGAGTCGTGTTCCGAGTCTGAAGGTAACTTCATCACCTCAGGGTCAGGGTCAGGGTTAGAGCTAGAAGCTTTTTTACATTTCTTAAGTTTCCAGGCCGACTTAATCTCTGCGTTCTCAGAAGCTTTTTTACATTTTTTAAGTTTCCAACCCGACTCAATCTCTTGTGGGTTCGACATCACTTGCGATTCAGACCCATAAACTTCTCTGGTTAGCTCACGCTCATAACCAAGGCAACTAAATGGGTTCGGGACCTTTGGGTCAAGGTTGCCCAGAGTTTCAGCTACGACTCTAGAAGGAGCAGGGAAAAACATCTCTAATACTCTATTAATCAAATTGAATTAATAATAAATAAATTAAGATCCAAAACCTGACCGACCGTCCGGCGATTTCAGTCCAGACGCGCGATTGCGAGCTCCAGTTTTTACCACAGCGATGCGGTTGATGATTATTACTCGTATGAGTTAGGGTTTTGACCAAATCTGAATATTTGAGATAGGCTTGTGGGTCGGGCTCAGATCTCTATCCATTCCATGACAATTACGGCCTCTATCCCAGATTGTCCGTTTTATTAAAATATTTTTCACGGATGAACGTAGATTCAAGATTTGAGGTCATCCTCAATACATTGCGGGTCATCTAAGTACATTTTTCGTGATCCCTGTAGGATTTCTATTCTTGGGAGGGCGTGCTCTTAGGTTTTTTCTAGGACTCCGCCCTTGACGTTGTCAGGCGCACATATTACATCAGTCGAATCCAATCATTGTCTTCAGGTTCGTTTCTTTACGCCGTCTTCTCTTGTCCTTTGGTTTGTGTGCTACCACTTTTTCTGTGTGCCTCGATTTCTTCTCGTCCTTTACCCGTTATGGCTCTTAACCAACTTGATTTGAACATCGTGGGGATTGGGGAGGCGCCTGAGACGGAGGGGGGTGAGACGGTTGCGACTGTTGATTGGGTGGTGAACGAGACGGAGGTGGAGGCCGATAGAAGCATATGTGTGGTAGGTCGATTGTGGACTGAGTGTCACATAAATCTTAGGGCTCTAATTGATACGATGATCATGGCATGGAAAGCAAAGGGGCTGGTTGTTGGCGAAGTAGTGGATCAAAAATCTAAGGTGGTGACTTTTAAGTTTGATGACTTTGCTGACAAAGTTCGGGTCCTAGAGGAGCAACCTTGGCACTTTGAAAGACATCTTTTGCTCTTGGATGACCTTCGTAATGATGCTGTCCCTGCGGAGGTGCCACTGTTCTTTTCCCCGACTTGGGTCCGTGTTTATGACTTACCCATCATGGGACGTCTAAATGTGGAGAATGCGAGTAACATTGGTAATTCCTTAGGGGTGTTTGTGAAGGTTGACAACTCTGTCAACCCAGAGATTAATCGGTCTATGCGTCTTAAAGTTATCATTGATGTTCGGAAACTGCTGGTAGACTCCATCAGATTACGAGCTAAAGGAGGCCGGCTATGGAATGTCAAAGTGTGCTATGAGAGTTTGCCTCTTTTCTGTTATGTTTGTGGGCGAATGGGTCATGGTGAGAAAGACTGTGGAGAGAGGAAGGGGCCAATTGGGGAGGGGCGGCGTATTGGAGAATGGCTCAAGGCTTCACCCTGGCGGGTGGTTTCTAAAGAGGAGGGGCGTAGTGCTAATGTAAGTGGGTCGTGTGCTCGAAAATTATTTGATACAGACGACGCAAAACGTGAGGAAGATGAGGTCGTTGCCCGGATGGTAGATCGCCTGAGAGGTGTTAATCTGCAGGAAATTATGCCAACAACTAAGGGTAAAGGGCGGAAGGGCCTGTGAGTGTACCTGCAACAAATAATAATGTAGTGCAGCAGCCCGTTGTTTTAAACAAGGGACCTAGAGCGGATACTAGTCCTATTCCACCTCGTAAAGAGGGAGTGCAAGGTGGTATGGTTCAATCTCGTAAGTTTCTGAAAATTTCACGCCATAAGGGGGATGATGCACCCGGGGCGAGAGAAGGGTTGGACATGCCGGTAGTTGGCACTAAACGTAAGGGACCTGACAAAACCATTGAAGGGTTGGAGGAGGACTCAGATATCTACAAGAAGAGAAGTCGGGTTGAGTGTGATGAGATGGAGACACAAATTCAAGTAGCGGTGACTGGCGGGGACCAGCACCGCGAACAACAATGAAAATATTAAGCTGGAACTGTTAGGGGTTGGGCAACCCCCTGACGGTTGGCTCCCTCACCGAAGTTTGTTGGAGGGAGTGCCCAAACATCGTCTTCATTATGGAGACGATGATGAGTGAGAGCGATCTCACTCGGTTACGTGGTTGTTGTGGTTTTAGGGACGGGATTTGTGTGAGTAGTAGGGGTAGGTCCGGTGGTATTGGCTTGTGGTGGAAAGATATTAATGCTAACCTTATTTCATATGATAGGAATCATGTTGTGGTGGAAGTTTGCAGCTCTGATGGTATGGCTCAATGGAGGGCAGCGGGAGTGTACGGGTGGCCTGAAAATGACAACAAGCACAAAAAGTGGCAACTAATTCGTCGTATTAAGAGTGCGTCTCCGGTTCCAATAATTATGGTGGGGGATTTCAATGAAATCCTAAGCCTAGATGAAAAAGAGGGAGGACGTATTAGGAGCGAACGATTGATGGATGCTTTCCGTGATGTCCTTGATGAGTGTGCTCTTGAAGACTTGGGGTTCACGGGTACTCGGGTAGTAAGTTTACTTGGCAAAGAGGGCGTGACATTCATAACTTCATTTGGGAACGGCTTGATCGAGCGGTGGCAACGAGTGAGTGGCGGTCGCTTTTCCCAAATACGGAGGTTGTTCATTTTCCTATCTTCGCCTCGGATCATGCGCCTATTTTAATAAAGTAGCAGGTATGTCCAGGTGGTGTGGCTAATCCCCGGCCCTTCCGTTTCGAGCCACTTTGGCTCTCAGATCCAGGGTGCGGTGAGTTGGTTCGCGAAGTCTGGGATTCCAATGGGAGTGATGGGGTGGTCGAGAGGGTGAGTGTTTGCTCGCAGCGGTTGAAAGAATGGACGAAAGCGAGGTTTGGAGATGTGAATCGTAAACTGCGACGGACTGAGGAGGAACTGATTAATTGGCAACGGAAACCAGCCTCTGCTGATATGCTATCACACTGTCAGCGTCTAGCTACTAAAGTGGCCGACTTACGTTGCCAAGTGGAGACTTTCTGGCGTACTAGAACTAATAAAGCCCACGAACTACGAGACGGGGACAAGAATACGGCCTATTTTCACCATAAAGCTAAACAGAGGAGACGCAGAAACGCCATCAAAGGATTGGAGGATGAAACCGGGGCCTGGCAGACGGACGAGGCAGGAATACAAAGGGTCGTATCGGAATATTTCTCGAGCTTATTTACGACCAGCAACCCGCCTGAAATTGGCGAATATATCAATTGTGTTCCGAGATCTATTACCGAGGAGATGAATATAGAGCTGGATAAACAGGTTGCAGAGGAGGAGATTCGGACGACACTATTTCAGATGCATCCAAACAAAGCACCAGGTATGGACGGAATGAGCGCGTTATTTTACCAAAAATTCTGGGATATTGTGGGTGTGGATGTCTGTAGTTTTGTCCGTCGTTAGTGGGATGACAATATTGACTTAAGTGAGGTGAATAAGACGGCGGTTGTTCTGATACCTAAGTGTGGGTCGCCTCGAAAGATGACAGAGTTTAGACCGATTAGCTTATGTAACGTTATTTATAAAGTTATTTCGAAAGTGTTAGCAAATCGTCTGAAACCTCTACTCGACGGCCTAATTTCGGAAAATCAGAGTGCTTTTACCCCGGGTAGACTCATTACGGACAATGCTCTTATTTCCTTCGAGACTTTCCACGCTATGAAACGGGGGGGTGAAGGTAAGGATGGTACGGTGGCGCTGAAATTAGACCTGAGCAAAGCGTACGACAGGGTGGAGTGGAGCTTTTTAGAAGCTATTATGACCCGTTTGGGTTTCTCAGTGAGCTGGATCCGACGTATTATGGCTTGTGTATCCTCGGTTACCCATGCTTTCCGTGTTAAGGGGAAGACTCTAGGATCTGTCACACTGTCTCGTGGTCTAAGACAAGGGGACCCCATCTCTCCTTATCTTTTCCTCATCTGTGCCGATTTTTTTCTCCTATCTGCTGCGTCAGGCTGCTGTTAATAAGCAAATTCACGGTGCTCGGGTTTGTCGAGTAGCTCCTCGGGTCTCTCATTTATTTTTTGCCGACGACTGTATTCTTTTTGCTAGAGCTAATGTAAGGGAATGCTCCGCTATAGCTAATATTATTAGCATTTTTGAGAGAGCATCGGGTCAGAAAATTAACTATACTAAGTCAGAAATCGTGTTCAGCAAGAAGGTTACAGCAGGTCACAGAGATACGATTAAGAGACTTTTTGAGGTTCGGGAGGTGGACAAATACGAGAGATACCTTGGATTGCCGACAATTATTGGTGAATCAAAGAAGACCATTTTTTCGGGGATTAAAGACCGTATCTGGAAAAAACTCCAGGGATGGAAGGAACGACTCTTGTCCAAACCGGGTAAGGAGATTGTCATTAAAGCCTTGGCCCAAGCTATTCCTACTTACATGATGAGTTTGTTTGCTATTCCGGAAGGCTTGATAGACGAAATTCACGGAATAATAGCAAAGTTTTGGTGGGGTCATCGGAAGCTAAACGGAAAATACATTGGTGGTCTTGGGATAAAATGTGTCAATCTAAGAAAGACGGAGGTCTGGGATTCCGTAACCTTAAGGTCTTTAATCATGCTCTGCTAGCCAAACAGGGGCGGTGGTTTCTTACAAACCCGATGTCATTGGTAAGCCAAGTCTTTAAGGCCCGCTATTTTAAACATAGCTCGTTCTTGGAGGCGAGGAGAGGTCACGACCCAAGCTTCGTGTGGCGGAGTATTTGGAACGCGAAACCCACTTTACTTGACGGGCTGCGGTGGAGGGTGGGAAATGGACGATCGATCGGGGTGTGGGATTGTGATTGGGCCTCTGGAGCAGGGGATTACTGTGCCCTTAGTCCTAACCTGGACGTCGACTCGTCATTAAGAGTTGCTGACCTTATTGACCCGGTGCGCAGAGAATGGAATGTGGCCTTGGTCCGGTCTTTGTTTATCCCTGATGATGCCTGGCAATTTTGAGCATTCCACTGAGTCGAAGGTTGCCTGAAGATCGAGTGTACTGGTGGCCTAACAAAGACGGGGAGTACTCAGTACGATCGGGCTACTGGTTGGGGTCGAGAACGGCTGCACCATCCAACCTTGCCGTGGAAGACCCTGATGCGGTGGGTACCTGGAAGGCCATTTGGAGCTTGAACACGATTCCAAAAAATTTGCACTTTCTCTGGCGTGCGTGTTCCAATACTCTAGGAGTACGAGCTAATTTGGCTAAGTGACACTGTATTCCAGACTCATTATGTGGGCTCTGTGGACTTGAAGCTGAGTTGGTCTTCCATGCTATTTTCGGCTGTAGTTGGGCAAAGACTGTCTGGGAGACGAGCGAATTCAGTGATCTTATCTCCGCTGCCCCATCCTCGTCTTTTACTCGTCGGCTATTATGGCTCCTGGCAAATGTGCATAGGGAGGCTCATAACCGGATGCTCGCGATGATTTGGTCGATTGGGTATGTCCGGAACCTTCGGGTTTTTGATGATTCTCCGCCCAATCCAAGTGTCGTGGTAAGTGGAATGATACAGATGGTTATGGAGTATGAAAGATACGGAAGAGACCTGCAAATTACAGGGAGTAGTGGACAGCGGCAGTCCGACGCGAGTTGGCAACTCCCGAGCCCGGGGTTCATGAAAATCAATACCGATGCAGCAGTTTATGCAAATGGAGACATCGGTCTCGGGGTTGTAGGGCGCGACGACCAAGGAAAAGTTATGTTTGTCGGGTGTAGGAGGTTGCAAGCGGGATGGTCTCCTGTCATAGCCGAGGCCAAAGCCATGGCCTTGGGACTAGAATGGGCATGTCGAACCCAAGCTACCAAGGTAATTGTCGAGAGTGATTCTCTATTGGTGGTGAATGCAGTTAAGAAGGGGCGAGGAACAAGAGAACTTTGGGTCTTTTAATTGAGGACATTTTGTCGCTTAAGTCGTCTTTTATTCTTTGCTTGTTGTCCCACGTTAGACGCGAGGGTAACACGGTCGCACACCATGTAGCGCGGCTATGCCCGAGAAGCGGTGAGGAACTTGTGTATGTCTCGTCTTTTCCGGATGCGATTCTAGCATTGGCGGAAATTGATCTAATATAGTTTACCCCGCTTTTCCCAAAAAAAAAAAGGTCATCCTCAATACAAGTAACCATTTCAGTAAGGGTATAGCAGAGGTGGATCTGGTTAGATGGTAGGAGATTCGGGATGAATTGCTTTACTGACACTTTTTCATTGGACTTATCTACCAGTTTAACGCTAGCTTAGTATCCCTCCAACACTGAAGCTACATAGTAAAACCCTCATTGGGCTCCTAAGTCATGACCTTAAGGATACGCATTGTGATCTGGATCTCAGTGTTCGTTGTCAGCATAGTTTCGAGGCGGACCAGTCAGGTTCGGATTGGCTTTCAGATACTTCTCGAGCAAGGCTGTGAATAGATTGCAAACATATTGACCTAAACCCCCTTTATGGCCATGAACAATTTGAACGACCAAATCTTCGGTCCCCTTGAACATTGGTAGACAAGTCAGGTTCAGATTGGCTGGAAGTTTCTCACTGACCGAATATTCCAGAGAATTCTCTATGAGAATGTTATTGCCTATTTCCCAAAATGGAATAAACCTATTCCTCGGGGCGAAGAACTTTGTTGACTAACACATCAGACGGTTCGGGAGCGCCCCCTACAAACTCGACATATTCTCGTTCCATGATAGCCAAACGGTTATTCACGAACTTCTGGTGAGCATTTACAGTTTCGAGGCAGTTATCCATCGATTCATGACGGGTAGCTACGGATTCCAACAACATCTGCATTTTGTTGACGACATTGGTCAAATCTGCCATGTTTCTATTTCTGGTTGCGGGCGGCCTTTCTACTACAAGAATATCCACGTAATCAGAGATCTTACACTTAAGGCCCGAGCATGCGAATGGGTAGAAAGAAGGCGGACTCTAGGACGATGATGTGTGTCATTCCTATGCAATCTTCGCTATTTATACTCGAAACTGAACTTTTTTAGAGTTTTTTTTAAGCACCAACAGTCATATTATGTTTTACGGGTCCTATTTAGATAATCAGCAAAATATCGCACTTTTTTCGAAAAATCGTCTAAAACGGACAAATTTGAAGGTTATTATCCTCGTTTTTGGGACCGATTTGGTCCTGAAATGAAATGTCTCCAAATTCAAAATTCGCACAGTAACCATTTCATACATTGTAGAAATGTCTCAGTATATTAGAAGATACATGTGATTTTATAATAAACACATTTAAAAAACATTGTACTACTATTTTTCGAGTAACGTCGAAAAAGATAAAAATCTTCGATATATATACTCGAAACTGAATTATTTTAGAATTTTTTTAAGCACCGACAATCATTTTAAACTATACAGATCTTATTTAGATAACCAGCAAAATATCTCATTTTTTTTCGAAAAATCGCCTGAAACGGATGAATTTGAAGGTTATTATCCTCCTTATAGGTTATATTTCGATATATAATAAAAAATTACTCGTGATATTCTAAATGTTTTAAATTATGAATCCTTTACTCTTAAAAAAAACAAAGAAACCTATTTTATTTGGTGTGAACGGTGCTAGAGGCTACTAACAGGCTACATACGGAGTAGCACTTATTACGTAATTCATATCAAAATAACGTGACATCGAAATGATTTATGCAGCCGGATTTGATCCAAGTTTGTACAAACTCGAAACTGATCCGAAACTAAATAGTTACAAGATGTCAAGATCGGTGAAGTTATTTTTCTGGAGACTTTAAAGTGGTCATAAGTACCGTTGTAGTTTTTTGGATGAAGCCCAATATCCAACCTAACATTGGTTTGGCGTGGGCCGGACTGAATTGAATCAAATCAACTTGTATGATGTGCTTTAATTTCCTGAGTGAATCTGCTAACAGATTCTATTTTCGGTTTTTCATCGATAGAAATCAATCCACCACTCTTCAAACTCAGTGAACTTTCAAGTGAGACGAGGAAATATGATGCAAAGAGTTTTTGTGCACTAACAACTAACAACTCTAATCACAAACTTCATGGTAGTTCTGGCCTTGCTAACTGGACAGTCGTGTTGTCTTTCTTGGACCCAAGTTCGACCAAAGGTGGGTTACCCGTCCACAAGACACTACGGACTGTCAGACTCCAGGTTTTGGACCGGCGAACATCCCTAGCTCAAATAAGCCGTCATCATCAATTTGTCTGATAACAGCTGCAAGGTGAAGTTAGAGCTCCGGCTACAACAAGCGGTGTAGCCGCAACAGTATAATGGCATTTAGAAACCGACAACAACCATTAAAAACAAATACCGCGAAAATACATAAATTAAAAAATAACATAGACCAATAGATAGATAGTTATAAATAGATAACGTCAACCATACATAATGCAAATCTAGAAACCGACAACACACATGACTATGACTGACTGATCGTCTAATTGACCCTAGCAAGAAAGACGGTCTAGACAATATTATATTAATACTCCGTAGTACTCTAGTTTCTTTGGTTGCCTCTTATTCACCACCAGTCTTTTTCTACGGTTACTATATCGTACAACTTTTCGTCCAATTCTTTTTCCAAACGATCAGCAAATAGAGATTTAGTAACCCCAGCCCAGCGCAATCGGTCTGCAATATTTCTCGAAACAATCCTGCCATCTTTCCGGACAGCAACGACATAAGCATCGAGCTTCTTCTTCTCCAGATTCTCATCGAGTTTCTTCTCCTCCGGCGGGAAAGTTATTAGTTTCCTAATAGAGGCTTTAGCCGCCGCATGGGGAGACATATAAGGCCATGGCATCTCATCAAAGTCGAAATCACATCTAGCATTCGTTTTTCCGACCTTGACCCAGGGAACACACACAACTTCCCAACCCTTCTTCAAAATTTTGACATAATGCAGTTTCAGCTGAGCGTAAAGATCAGATTTCCACCACATCTCATCCGCAACGTAAAGGAGTACGTTCTTGGCCCTAAGCTCCTTAGCCTTGACTTTGACACCATTCTGAAACACACAATTATCGAATAATGATAGAAGAGCTGGGGTGAAGGATCGGATACATTCCAACTTTCGTTTCAGGATACTGGATCGAGTGAAGGGATATTCATCGATTCCCAGTTTGGTTATGACTTCTCTTCCAAACACTTCCCCGGATTCACAGTGAGGTGGAATAATGACAAACTTTTCGTTACATTTAAGATAACTGCACTTGAATATACGGAACAGCCTGCGGCAAACCTTGCTGTTGTAGTCGAAAAGAAACCAGGATTTGACATCGAAAAGCCTTAATCCCTCATAGAGGTCTTTATAAAACGATTCGGGTTGGTCACACACAGACATGCATACAAGCACTATCTCAAGCTGTTGGTTTTTTGCTAAGCAATTGTCGTGGGCCGCCTTGATATCTTTTAGGATACTCCCATTGAAGCACAGGTACAATCCGACATACTTGTAAGACAGATCGAGGACAGTCGAGACTATAGGATTAGTTTCAGGGACGAATCTGTGGAGAATGAGATTCGGATCGCAAAGCAGTATATCCCTGTACAGGGACAGATTACCATAACCATGACATTTAGCAGGACCAGTAGATTCTGAGCGCAACCTGTACAAAGGATCCAACCTCAACTTCAATACCTTATCTTGAAAAGAAATCGAGTCCAAAGTGGACTTGATAAAGGGGGCCCACTCGGAACCACCATGCTTCAAGAACCTGTCAAAACAATCATAGCCAGCCTGCAAAATGAGTCCCTCGGGGCTCACCAAGATGCAATGGTGAGGGGAACAGTATTTGTATTTCTGATCCATACAGGAGCATATGTAATCCCGCGTCTCAGAATCAGAAAAGGGTATTGCAAGACACGAGAAAGCAGAGTAGAAGTGATTGAAAGCGGCCTTTTGATCATAAGAACCACCAGCATCTCTCATATTTGCTACCACAACCATCTCAAAAGGAGGAGCATTAGGATCTTGAGATAAATCATCGTATGCATCTATTATGGCATGGCATACATCTGCATCCATATCAGCAGTGATCACAGGCACGGTGAAATAGCAGATGAGCAGGTATTTTCCTTTCAAAAAATCAAACCCAACGCGCTCAACCTCACCCTCTCGTTTATTGAACCGTACCAAGTGGGTCGTTTTCCCATGATTCGACAAAAACCGTTTCCTGAACCTGCCCTTCAATTCGTCACCTACGTCGAGCTTAGGTTTCCAGCCAGAGTTCGAGTCGACCTTCTTACGTTTCCGTTTCCTACAGCCTGGCTTGGAGTCGTGTTCCGAGTCTGAAGGTAACTTCATCACCTCAGGGTCAGGGTTAGAGCTAGAAGCTTTTTTACATTTCTTAAGTTTCCAACCCGACTTAATCTCTTGTGGGTTCGACATCACTTGCGATTCAGACCCATAAACTTCTCTGGTTAGCTCACGCTCATAACCAAGGCAACTAAATGGGTTCGGGACCTTTGGGTCAAGGTTGCCCAGAGTTTCAGCTACGACTCTAGAAGGACCAGGGAAAAACATCTCTAATCTCTAATCTCTAATACTCCTATTCTCTATTAATCAATCAATGTTAATTTTAATTTTAATTTTAATAAATAATTTTAATAAATAAATTAAGATCAATACTCAGAAAAATCAAACCAAAACCCAGATCAATAAACCTAAAAAAAAGCTCAAATCAAAAGAAAAAAAACCTCACGGCCAGAATTAGATGAAGAAGCAGAAGAAGGGGTAGGTTTATCTTCATCATCATGGATATTATTACTGTTGTTGATTGAAGAAGAAGGATCAGCAACTGGAATTAGAAGCTCTCGATCATGATTTGATTCGATAAGTCTCCCAATTACAGTTTTTCCGTCGTAAAAGTCTACAACCAACATCTAAGCTTTATCCGACCAACCCATTTAAGCACTTAACCCAACAAAAATACAATAAACAATTTCTTTTGATTAGTCTTTTGAGTTGGATAGAGAATGTAGCATAAAACCGTCCCATACGAGGGTTACCAACTGATCCTGGAATGCAATGCATCAACGATCATTGCCTCAATGGTAACGTGGATTAGCTATTTCATCGAATGTATTACATGGGGCACAGGATCCACACAAGATTGCATGGTTTATTGGTGAATGAGGGAGGGGCTTGAGTGAAGCGGTGAGATTTGTTGAGAAATGATTAATCCATGGAATGGCCAAAAAACTAATCTGCCAGCTCTAAGACAGCCATAGGAATGGTTGATCCATGGAATCCCAAAAGTCGAAATCAGGAAAACAGAGTATTTAAGTGCATTACATAACTTTATACAGCTGAGAACCAGGCAGACAAGTCTTTCCGAGTTTCAGTCATTCGCAATGCATACAGAAAATCAAAAGAATTGCCAAACATAACGAGAAGCCGAGAATGCATACCGGCAAAATTTGTATCGGCTGAAACCTCTAGCAACAAGAATCACAACAAATGGACTGTGATGAGGAAAAATGGTTAGATATACCTAGCTAGGCTTTGAGTGAGTTTCCTTTGTAGCTGCTTCCTCTTGAAGTCTTTTACCCCAATATTCCTCTAATGGTGGCCCAAACAATGCTTTACCAGATATGATGCCAACTCTGCATCATTTAGTTAGCCTCAAATGAGTTTGATACAGAAAAATATAGTTCACCCAATCACCGTACAGATAAGAAATTTATTCCTAAACCTTTGAAAACAAAGAAGATAATATGTATTGAAAGATCAGAATACGTAGGGGCAAACAATACGAAATCTCAAGTCATAGAATTGAGCAAATATACAAATGTTGAACCTAGGATAAACTCAAGAAATCACATACACTTAAAAGCCTCGAAAGAACAGGGATTTTAAACCAGACGAGTATTTGAACTATCAACAGCTTCTACCCCGGAGTTTCTCAAATATCAATAAGATGATAGAGAAGACATCACTACAATCTTCAAGTATTATAAAATAAGAACTTCATATAATCATATTCTAAAACAAGTTTTACTCCAGAATTCAATATGAGAAGCCATAAGCCCACGAGATGCATTCAAAATCATGCATCAAGAAACTGTAGGCTAATGAGGTTGCTTTCTTACAGGAAAGCCAATATGGTTGGTGTTTGAATATCATGCAATTAATCCAATCGTTTTGAAATCCAGCTTACGTGAGCTAATACTGAACTCTCTTCTAGGGACCAGGGGTCAAATGCTATGTTACTTAGACTTGGCTTGAAGAGTCGTGTGTACCAAACTGTCAGATTCGGCTATTTTAAGAAAAAAGTGTCAAGAATTTGGTGTGGAATGAAGTGTCGGAGTATCAAACCAATGTCCAAGTGTCTGACACGGGTATGTGAGCTCATGTGACATGTCAAAGCAACATAGGTCAAAAATTGGGAATCATTGGTCGTTTCACATTTTCTTCGAGAAAATGAGTAAGATACGATTGAAAATCCAAAGATTCCTCAGAGCATTACTTGATTAGATTCATAATCTAACTAGGATTTTTTCAGTTATACATGGGTTTGGGAATTGGTGACTTGTTCATCATATCCATAATCAGTCTTTTCACATTTTCTGTGACTTTAGTATGACAGTGTTTCTTCCTATAAATGTTACTCGTATCACAAACAGCCATGGGGCAAAGGTAGTGTAATCATTGGATATAAATCAAGTGCTTAAATGTGGAATACTTAAGAACGAAAGCTTCCACCTGAAAAAGCATAAACTTGTAAATATTCATCTTTAGTTTACGACTACTACATTTATTCATCTTAGAAATATTCATCTTTCATCTTGTATAAAACAGTCTTACTCAAACGCTGATGTATTCATCTTAAATTTACGGTTAGTTGATTCGTCTCACTCACTCCTAAAACTGCCTCATATCAGTTTCCGTACTTAAGGAAAGCTTTATAAACCTTTAGAATTCACAACACAATCAAATCAAATCATGAAGCCCACAACTGGCAAGCCAAAGGAATGGACAATGACGTTGACATTGTCAATGAAACCAAAGCAAAAGGCTACTGCAGTGCTGCAACGGCAAGACAGAGTTGCTGCATCAAGAAGAAGCTCAAAATGGAGGCACCATATTCTTTGGACATGGACTGACAGTGACTGTAGTGTGTTATTGTTTTGATGTAATCCTCTAACTCTACGGTCAACTAGACTATACATATATATATGGATGTAATGCTCGACACAAAAACCACAATGAATATATTCATCGGCGGTGTAATGGAAGACCGCTACCGACTATACCAACACGCAGAGAATTGGAGGAAAGAGAAGACAAATTTCTGCAAATCCAAATAACCCCATTTTCCCCCCTTTTCGATTTTCTAGGCTAAAACTCGGCTACCTGGTTTGCATTTCCAAACAAAAAAAAAACATCTAGTAAAACACTAGGGGGATCGAATTGGAAGGGGGAATTGAATTGGTGGAGTTATATGGAGGATTCGATTGAACTTATTGCTGCAACTTTCATGAGCAGTTAAATCATTTACAATCACCATAGCTTAGTTTAGTACAATCAACAACATCAATTGATAAACGAAATGTACACAAATTACAAACAACAAAATCGATTCATCACTAATTAATCATACTCAACCACAAACAACCATAACGCTACTTATTTTTTGATGCATTAAACAATAATGAAGCAAAAGAAGTAATTAAAATTGAACCTTGAAAGATCTGGGGAGAGATTAGAAGTTGATTCGATTTTCTTAGGGTTCTTCACTTATCCCCTTGGTTCTTCACTTGGTCTTCACTTTTCCCCCTTTTGGTTGAGAGAAGTGACAACCTCAATAACTTTGTTTAGGGTTTGTTTAGTGTTCTTGTGGTTTGTTCATCTTTGACGTTTTAATTTTGTTACTGCTGGTACAAAGAGTATTAGTTACTGTCTTAGTGAGTACTCGGGTGTAAACGAGCCGAGCCGAGCACGAGCTTGGCCTTGCTCGACTCGTGCTCGTTAAGCGAAATTCAAACTCGAGCCAATCTCGAGCTTACCCGAGCTTGAAAAAACTGAGCTCGAAACCAAGCTCGCGAGCTAAAATGCGAGTTCGAGCCTAACTCAAGCCTATATATAATTATTAAAATTTACGTTTTTTTTGCACTTATGTGTTTTAATAAATTGGGATCCAAAAAACATATACAAACGTATTAGGCAAATCAACAAGAACATTTTATATGGTGAAAAACTATGTAACTATTATTAGTATTTTTTTTAATAAACAAGAACAAAATATTAACTAATCACATCAAATCGAGCTACTCGCGAGCTTTTCGAGCCGAGCCACGCCTTGCTCGGCTCGACTTGTTAAGTTGTCGAACCGAGCCCGAGCTAGAGTCCGGCTCGCACGAGCCGAGCTTTGACCGAGCCGAGTTCGAGCTGCTCGCGAGCTGTCTCGTCTCATTACCACCCCTAAGTACTCCCTCAATAACTTAAGGGGATGTTTGGTTTGGGATCTTGAAATGGATTACTAAACTCTTGTGCTTTGCTCAAAGTGAAGTGTCTCATCTATACTATTTAGATTGATCCTAAATTCTGTATATATTGCAATTCTACTCTATCCCTAAAAAAGTTTGAAAGACCTGAACCCGATTCGTTGACCCGTTTTGTCAAGTCTAGTTGAGAGTACTGGCCTAGCCCAATTCCATATAGGTTGGGCAACTAGAACATAGATCTAGTTTTACATACCGGGAATACATTGTTAAATGTTAGTAATAATGTACTTGAGATAGTCTCTCAAGATGACAAGATATCGGGAAAAGCTAAATATGATTTAGGCTACTCATCTTATCACAGGTTAATATATTACTCCGTATATACATAAAATTTCAGTCAGTCAGTTGTCTCCACATGTGTTATACAGTCAAAAACTATACTCTTAAGTCTTAACCTATGGTGACTTATTAACCTTGACCAACTTGTTTGAGTATTTAGTTTATACTCCATATAAATGTACTTGTTTACTTGAAAATATCAAAATTAGTTCCTGTTTTATTATTAGTTGCCCATCAAAATAATCATTTCATTTAATACTGACTTTTTATAACACGTGTACCATTTAATCGTAGATTGTGACTATTTTTTCTTAGTATAACATTTTATATTAAACACCGTTTCTTAGTAGAAATACACAATTAGTTAATCAATGAGATATTCATACTAACTAAACGTATAATTCTAATTCTAATCGTTCTTCCATAAGATCTCATCAAATACTCTCTTTGAACCCATATAATGATTATATTTGACTTTTCCCGGTATCCAAGACGTTACACGAACCTCATTTTTCTCCTTTATAACAATTTTTTTTGCATTGAGTTCATATATCTAACATTCGGGAAAAAAAACAATAATGGCCCACAACAGATTGGCCCGATTCGTTGTTTGGACCCAAATTGTTCTTTGAATTGACCTGATTATTCGAAAATACACTCATCGCCCATGAAAGACCCGAAAATTGAACTGTATAGACATGGTAAAGCTACCCAACTCGATATAACTTGATCTATTAGATAATTGACCCAAACCCGAACCGACCGATTACTATTGTTAACATGAGTCACCCTAACATGTCCCTAGTCCGAGATGACCTGACGCATACCCATACGGCCATAACCGATATGAGTGACCCGATTGACAACTTTAGATAAGATAGGAAAATTCAAAACGTGTTTGAATCTTATAGTGCTCAACCGCTCATTACGTATTAAGTATTCATTCTACTAAGAGCCTTGTTTCATGTTAAACCTTGAATAGGGCTTGCAAACTTCAATGGGCCAGAAGAGTAAGCTAGCTAGCTAGGCACAAGCTATTGCCATTGACCCAATAATACGATGTAACCCAGTAGCCAGAAAAAAAGCCTTGATATGAAAAAAGGCATTACATCGCAAAAGACCCACCCACGTTACCACCCCGACACCACCATCACCACCACCACGATGTGGGTTGGTATTTGTAATTATTAGGTGGAATTTTAAAGTTTGGTGAGGGTGAGTTTCGAAGGGTTACGAGCATGTCAATTCTTGTCAACATTTACCTAGAATTTATACTCGTGTGTTTTTTTTCACTAACCATGCATGAAAATATGAAAATAAGTGATTTTAACTTTGTCAATATAATAACTTTGGAGTTAAATTCACTAAACTATAGTCCTCTATACTACATATCCATTATCTTGGTTCTATTCTACAAAAGGATGGAGAATTAGACGGCGACGTGGCCCATAGGATTATAGCGGGATGGTCGAAATGAAATAGTGCAACGGGCTACTATGTGATCGGGGAGTATCTCACAGATTAATGAGAACATTGTACCAGACAACAATTGGGCTTGTCCTTTTATATGGCATGGAATATTGGACAGTAAAGAATAGTCATGTGCAAAAAATGCATGTGGCAGAAATGCGTATGCTAAGATGAATGTGTGGACATACACAAAAGGATCGGCTTAGAAATGAGGTGATCTGGGAGAAAGACAGAGGGACTCCTTTAGAGGATAAGTTGGGAGAGTAGGTTAAGATGGTTTGGATATGTGAGACGAAGGTCGATTGATGCATCAATACACAGACTTGAAGTATGCATTTAAGAGCATGGGTTGATGCGGGGTCGAGGACTCGAGGTAGACCTAGACAGACTTGGATGAAAGTGAACGAAGATCCTTGGGATTGGTGAAGATATGTCGTTGGATAGAACGGTGTGGAGGGAGAGGATTCGGGTGGCGAGGATATTTGAGGACTATCTTTTGCTCTTACTTTTATTTATTCTTAATTCATTATTTTGTTTTCAAAAGCTTTTTCATACTCCCTCCGTTCCAATCATTTGTATACGTTTGCTTTATGCACGTTTGTCTATATCTTTAGTTACGTGTTACTAAAATTTCAAAATTTTTGATATTCATAATGTATTTTATTAGACGATTTAAACAAGATCCCACATAACTATCTTTTATCTTACATATTAAAAATTATACTGAAAATTCTTATCACTTCTAAATAGTGATAAAAAAGCAAAGCAAATATATACAAATGGTTGAAACGGAGAGAGTACTTAACTTGAATTTTACTCTTTGAAATTTCAATATTAACCTTTCGAATTGATTTTGAAACTGTATTTTAATATTATTTCTTTTATTTTTATTTGTTTTGAAGATGACGACTTGACGACCTCAAATTTTGATTCACGTTAAGCAACCCCAATTTTTAATTTTTTTTTTTTGGGACTAAGGACCTGATGCTGTTATGGTTGTATAGTACTCCGTACTACATACAGAATGCTTAACCTGATCTTTGTTAGTTACTTTCGACTTATTTTTCGTTGAACAACTTTAAATTATCGTTGACTTCATCATCCACATTATCTTCATTCTTGTGATACGATCCTATATTTTTAGATCGATATTTATTTCACCTTTTTCATGACCGAACAATGATTCTAGCAGTATATGACCCCCAAAAAAAAAGATGATATAAACTCTAGGCAAGTGTTGTGACAACATTTAAAACTTTTAGTCGATTCCTAAAAAACGACCTAAATCGTAGGTCGTTTTTTTGACAAATAAAACTCTTTTTTTATATTTATAAATCGTCTAAAACTTAGTCTAAAGATGAGATGAAATGCCATTGTTAAAACTAGGGTTCCGACCTGTGAGTGAGATAAACTATTCGATTAAGTAAAATCCGATCAAATAAACCCTACGATACTTGTAACTGAGGCGCATCTAAATTACCTCATCGTTTTTTTTGGTCTAATTTTCATCATCATAGTACAAACGTATACACTACTCATACATCATCATCATCATCATCATCATATCACCGTAACAACTTTTAGTAACTAACTACGAAGATGAAGAAGAACAACACGAAAAAAAAAAAAACATGCACAATCATATTCAAATCAAATCGAATCAAATCAAATCAAATCGAATCAATACCTTGAAATCAAACCAAAAGGGGTCAGCCATATTCTAACCCAGCACCACCAAAAGCCGAGGCAGAAACCCGGCTCAGCCATATTCTAACCCGGCACATAAACACCACCGTCACCGTCACCGCCACCGCCACCGCCGCCGCCGCCGCCAGAAGCCGAAGGAGAAACCAGGGGTCAGCCATATTCTAACCAAAGAGAAAGCCGTAACCGTAACCGTAACCGTAACCGTAACCATCACCGGTGCAAATTAAACCCAGATTTGATTTGAGATTTAGGGAAAAAAGGAAAAAAAAAAAAAAAAAAAAAAAACGGGGTAGACAGGGTTAATAAATAAGAATAAATACACACAAGGGGAAGAAGCATGTAGAGTATCAATCAATAATAGTATTGTATGTTAGTATCTGTCTCTGCATGAGTTTTTTTTCTTGGGTGGGTGGTGGGTGGGTGGGTCATGTCATGCTTTGTGTTTATCAAAAATAACAATCATATCGGCCCACTTGTATAACTTCTTTCTTTATTAAAGTAGTCTATATTATTACCTTTAAACATCTTTTCTTTTTCGGCGGGCCTCTCTTGCGACGGGGTTATCCGTCGTACTGATAAAATGGGTCAAATAGATACCATATGCATGAATTCTCACGTGAGACGGTTTCATAATACGATTATCGTGAAACTTTTTATGACAGGTCTCACGGTAATCGTATTGTGTTTCTTTTTCGGTGGGCCTCTCTTACGACGGGCCTATCCGTCATACTGATAAAACGGGTGAAATATATACCACATGCATGAATTCTCACGTGAGACGGTTTCATAATATAATTATTGTGAAACCTTTTATGACAGGTCTCACAGTAATCATATTGTGAGACTGTCTCACGTAAAACTAACTAGCAAGCAAAATACTTACTCCGTTTCAATAGTTTTTTTTACGTTATCCGTCGTACTAATAAAACGAGTCAAATACATACCACATGCATGAATTCTCACGTGAGACGGTTTCATAATACAATTATTGTGAAACCTTTTATGACAGGTCTCACAGTAATCGTATTGTGAGACCGTCTCACGTAAAACTAACTGGCAAGCAAAATACTCACTCCGTTTCAATAGTTTTTTTTACGTTATCCGTCGTACTAATAAAACGAGTCAAATACATACCACATGCATGAATTCTCACGTGAGACGGTTTCATAATACTATTATCGTAAAACCTTTTATGACAGGTCTCACAGTAATCGTATTGTGAGACCGTCTCACATAAGACTAATTGGCAAGCAAAATACTTACTCCGTTTCAATAGGTTTTTTTACGTTTGCTTTTTGGGCATTATTAATAAGTGAGGAATTTATCGATGTAATTTCGGAGTATATATAAGATAAAATATAATCATGTGAGATATTGTTTAAATTGTTTAATCGAGTGCGTTATGAATATCAAATTTTTATAATATTTAGAAATATGTAACCGACGATATGGACAGAAGAAAACGTGCATTGGCAAGTGTGAAAAAAGCAAACGTAAAGAATCAAATGGAACGGAGGAAGTAGTTTGCTATGTTCCACCCATACTCTATTTTTGTCATTAGTGTAGTACTTACCCGTTAAAAGTTTGTGACGGACGATAAACAAGAATTTGTGTTTCTTTTTTGCCCACGACCTCTTTTATTTTTACGCAAATTCTTGTCTGTGACATTGATATTCGTCAAAAAAAACTTATGACGGATCAAATACAATAGATAAGATAAAAAAATTAAAAAGATATGTTGGGGGAATAGCACGTAGGTTACCCAATTATGCAGTAATATTTCCCGTTGTAAATTTGTGAGAGATTAGAGATGATCAAATGACCCAACCAAGCATATAGGCCTAGCCCGGTCCGTTTTACTTTTCTAAAGGGCTTTGGCGTTATATTATAGTCCAAAAATGCCCAAAGTGTTTTTGGGACGGGTTTGGGCCACGACTTTGGCCCAAAGTTTGGCCCGGCCCGGCCCTTACTACAGAGTAAAATTTAATACGAGTAATTTTTTATTATTATTTTCTAAATTAGTGATAAGATACTCTGTTTAAAAATTCTTATAAATTCATACGTATGTGTGATTAATATCTCCATAATATGATCGTAATTACTCAAATTTTTTCCACAATACCCAGTACGGATCTTTCGTCCTACTTCTGTGTCCCATCCGTGCGCCCGACCATACTCGGGATGGGGTTTTCATCTGCACAAATTCTTGTTTGCGACGGACATATCCGTCATTTTAATGTGACGGGTCAAATAATGTTTATTTAGAAGGAAGAAGACAAAAGTAAAGCACATGGGTGGTACCTATACTTTGTCCTTATTTGTCTAAACGATCCTCATTTGACCCGTTATCCCAATATAACGGATAGTTCTGTCACAAGCAAGACTTACTCTTTCATCTATGGGTGGGGTAACTAATGGGCATTATTATCAACTTGCTTCAAAAACAACTGGGACTAGTCTTTCACGAGCTCCCTCCTCGTCCTCGATCATACCGGCCCACTTTTTATAACTTTATTAAAGTAGTATTCTGTTAATCAGAATAATAATTAGGGGAGGGAAATTCGAATCTGAGACCTACTGTCTCAGAATATCTAATCTTAACCACTAGACTAAGACATCTTCGATATATAATAAAGACTTGTTTGCTCATATATCAACGTATTACATTGTTCAAATGTATGCGCCTAAATTAATGTTGGGAGTTTTATACTACTATTGCCTATTGGTGGCTTAGGCCCTGTTCTTTTCGGCTTAATTTCAGCATGTTTCAGACCAGCTCAGCTTTTATCAGCTCAGCCCAGCTCTTATCAGCTCAGCTCAGCTCAGCTCCAATATTTTTCTTAAAATTATTAGATAATTTATATAAGAAATTATTAGTTTCAGCTTCTATAAATTCAGCTCAGCTCAGCTCAGCTCTTATCAGTCCAGCTCAGCTCTTATCAGACCAGCTCAGCTCAGCTCAGCCTTGTTTCAGCCGAAAAGAACAGGGCCTTACAATGGATACTTTCCATTTATTTTAAAGGAGCTCCGGCTACGATTATGGTTGTCGTTTTTATTGGTAAGGACTAAAGACTAAGGAGTCGTCTTGTCCCTAGTCACAGACATCGGAATACAAGTGGTGTAGTCGCAACAGCATAAGGGCATTTTGAAATCGACAACAAACATCCGAAACAAATACCACGAAAATAGACGGATAGATAGTTATAAATAGATAACGTCAACCATACATAATGCAAATCTAGAAACCGACAACACACATGACTATGACTGACCGATCGTCTGATTGACCCTAGCAAGAAAGACGGTCTAGACAATATTATATTAATACTCCGTAGTACTCTAGTTTCTTTGGTTGCCTCTAGTACACCACCACTCCTCGTCTTAATTTTGTACTATATCGAACAACTTTTCGCCCAATTCTTTTTCCAAAACATCATCAAATAGAGATTCAGTAACAACCTCAGTACTGTACAATGGGAGTCGGTCTTCAACATTTCTCGAAACAATCCTGCCATCTTTCCGGACAGCAACAATGTAGGCATCGAGCTCCTCCTCCTCCTCCTCCTGCGGGAAAGTTATTAGTTTCCTGATAGACGCGTTAGCCGCTGCATGGGGAGACATATAAGGCCACGGCATCCCATCAAAGTCGATACCACGTCTAGCATACGTTCCCTCGACATTGACCCACGGAACATACACAACTTCAAATTTTACGTAACGCAGATTTGGCGGCACGTAAACATCAGATTTCCACCTCGTCTCACGCGCAACAACGTAAAGGAGTACGTTCTTGGACCTAAGCTTTTTGGACTCGACTTTGACCCCATTCTGAAACACACAATTATCGAATAATGATAGAAGAACTGGGGTGAAGGATCGGATACTTTCCAACTTTCGTTTCACGATACTGGATCGAGTGAAGGGGTATTCATCGATTCCAAATTTGGTTATGATTTCTCTTCCATACACTTCACCGGATTCACAGTGAGGTGGAATAATGACAAATTTTTCGTTACATTCATAAGAATCGCACTCGAATATACGGAACAGCCTGCGGCAAACCATGCTGTTGTAGTCGAAAAGGAACCAGGATTTGACATCGAAAAGCCTTAACCCCTCATAAAGGTCTTTATAAAACGAGTCGAGTTGGTCAAACATAGACATGCATACAAGCACAATCTCAAGCTGTTGGTTTTTCGCTAAGCAATTGTCGTGGGCCGCCTTTACATCTTTTAGGAAACGCCCATCAAAGCACAGGTATAATCCGACATACTTGTAAGACAGATCGAGGACAGTCGAGACTATATGACTATGACTAGTTTCAGGGTCGAATCTGTGGAGAATGAGATTCGGATCGCAAAGCAGAATATCATCGTAAAGGGACAGATTACGATGACCATCACCAGCAGCAGCCTCTAATTCCAACTTGTACCGAGGATACAACCTGTACCAAGGATCCAACCTCAACTTCAATAACTCATCTTCTGCATAAATCGAGTCCAAAGTGGAGTCAAGAAAGGGGGCCCACTCGGAACCACCATGGTCGAAGAACATGTCAAAACATCGGTAATCCTTCAAAATGCGTCCCTTGGGGCTCACCATGATGCAATAGGAAGCGGAACTAGTGTATTCCTTCATACAAGAGCATATGTAATCCCGCGTCTCAAAATCAGAAAAGGGTATCGCAAGACACGAGAATGCAGAATAAAAGTGATCGAAAGCGGCCTTCTGATCATAATAAGAACCGTTACCACGTCTCATTCTTGCTACCACAACCATCTCAAAAGGAGGAGCATCAGGATCTCGAGATAAATCATCGTATGCATCTATTATGCCACGGCATGCAAAAGCTTCCCGATCACAGCTGAGCAGAGGCACGGAGAAATAGCAGACGAGCACGTATTTTCCTTTCAAAAAATCAAACCCAACGCGCTCAACCTCACCCTCTCGTTTATTGAACCGTACCAAGTGGGTCGTCTTCCCATGATTCGACAAAAACCGTTTCATGAACCTCCCCTTCAATTTTTCACCAGCCTCAAGCTTAGGTTTCCAACTACAGTTCGAGTCTACATTCATCACTTCCGTGTCAAGCTTAGCTTTCTTACGTTTCCGGCCTGACTTAATCTCTACCGAGTTCGAGTCGACATTCACCTGTTCCAAGGCCAAATCCTTATGTTTCCGGCCTGACCGGCCTGACTTAATCTCTACTGAGTTCGAGTCGACATTCACCTGTTCCAAGGCCAAATCCTTATGTTTCCGGCCTGACTTAATCTCTACAGAGCTCGAGTCGACATTAACGTGTTCCGGGTCAGACCCATAAACTTTTATGATTAGATCACGCTCATAACCAGGGTATGCCTCATCCCGCTCAAAGTTACCTAAAGTTTGAGCTAAGAGTCTAGAAGGGGCAGGGAAAAACATCTCTAATCTCAAATAATCAATCAATCAATCAACCGAAATAATAAATTAAAACTGAAACTACTTTGAATTCGAAGATCGAAATCCCGACCCGTCTGCCCTTTCTTCCCGATTTCTATCTGCTTAATCAATAACCAAAGATTAACCTATAACAACTTCTTAGAACCTTTAAAACTACCAATCAATCATAAGAGATTTCTCTATATATCTTATTGTTTAGATAATTACACAACCCTAAACCCTAAACCCTAGACAAATACCTATAAATATCATGCAAACCCGTCTTACTTCAGAATTTATATTCTCCTTAATGTAGATATCATATCTGAATGTTTAGGTAAACGATATATTCTGCAGATACTAGCTTTGACCTTGATCCGTTTTATCAAGTCAGGACCCCTAACCTTTGCTCGTGATCCAAATAGCCCGTTAATGTATAGTAATCGAGACCCGACCCAACCCCAATTCGGTTCAAACCCTTAAGTCAAAGAAGCCATTTACGGAGTATAATATCTTAAACGTATTACGGAGTAATATTTGAGATAATAATTTTTTTTTAAAAAAAAAATATCTTTAATATTTACAAATTTAGGTTCAAATCAAAACTTCCTCATACCATTAAAACGTTTGTTACCGTTTGTTCGATTCTAATTTCTAAACTTCTAAACTTAACAGGTTACTACACTTTTGTGTATTAGTATAGAGTAAATTGTTTCCGGACCCCGATTCCTTGCCCCAACATGAACACGAATTCAAAAGAAAAACAATACAACTAAAACGAGATAAGAGAAGATAAAGAAAGACGAGGAACGATCCATGTTTACAAAAAAAAAAGGTTCATACGATACACCGGCTAGTTAATTCTGACGAATGCCATCACTTAAGAATCAAAGTTTAGCAATTACAAGTAATATAACTTGCCTGCAATCGTCCGTCAGTCAGTGTATCTATCACAACAGATTCATCACAGTATGATCCGTCTCCTGAAATGTCGGTCAGGTAATGCAAATCTAGAAACCGACAACACACATGACTGACTGATCGCCTGAAAGACGGTCTAGACAATATTAATACTCCGTAGTACGTACTCTAGTTTCTTTGGTTGCCTCTTATTCACCACCAGTCTTTTTCTATGGTTACTATATCGTACAACTTTTCGTCCAATTCTTTTTCCAAACGAGCAAATAGAGATTTAGTAACCCCAGCCCAGCGCAATCGGTCTGCAATATTTCTCGAAACAATCCTGCCATCTTTCCTGACAGCAACGACGTAAGGATCGAGCTTCTTCTTCTCCAGATTCTCATCGAACTTCTTCTCCTCCGGCGGGAAAGTTATTAGTTTCCTAATAGAGGCTTTAGCCGCCGCATGGGGAGACATATAAGGCCATGGCATCTCATCAAAGTCGAAATCACATCTAGCATTCGTTTTTCCGACCTTGACCCAGGGAACACACACAACTTCCCAACCCTTCTTCAAAATTTTGACATAATGCAGTTTCAGCTGAGCGTAAAGATCAGATTTCCACCACATCTCATCCGCAACGTAAAGGAGTACGTTCTTGGCCCTAAGCTCCTTCGCCTTGACTTTGACACCATTCTGAAACACACAATTATCGAATAATGATAGAAGAGCTGGGGTGAAGGATCGGATACATTCCAACTTTCGTTTCAGGATACTGGATCGAGTGAAGGGATATTCATCGATTCCCAGTTTGGTTATGAGTTCTCTTCCAAACACTTCCCCGGATTCACAGTGAGGTGGAATAATGACAAACTTTTCGTTACATTTAAGATAACTGCACTTGAATATACGGAACAGCCTGCGGCAAACCTTGCTGTTGTAGTCGAAAAGAAACCAGGATTTGACATCGAAAAGCCTTAATCCCTCATAGAGGTCTTTATAAAACGATTCGGGTTGGTCACACACAGACATGCATACAAGCACTATCTCAAGCTGTTGGTTTTTTGCTAAGCAATTGTCGTGGGCCGCCTTGATATCTTTTAGGATACTCCCATTGAAGCACAGGTACAATCCGACATACTTGTAGGACAGATCGAGGACAGTCGAGACTATAGGATTAGTTTCAGGGACGAATCTGTGGAGAATGAGATTCGGATCGCAAAGCAGTATATCCCTGTACAGGGACAGATTACCATAACCATGACATTTAGCAGGACCAGTAGATTCTGAGCGCAACCTGTACAAAGGATCCAACCTCAACTTCAATACCTTATCTTGTAAAGAAATCGAGTCCAAAGTGGACTTGATAAAGGGGGCCCACTCGGAACCACCATGCTTCAAGAACCTGTCAAAACAATCATAGCCAGCCTGCAAAATGAGTCCCTCGGGGCTCACCAAGATGCAATGGTGAGGGGAACTGTATTGGTATTTCTGATCCATACAGGAGCATATGTAATCCCGCGTCTCAGAATCAGAAAAGGGTATTGCAAGACACGAGAAAGCAGAGTAGAAGTGATCGAAAGCGGCCTTTTGATCATAAGAACCACCAGCATCTCTCATATTTGCTACCACAACCATCTCAAAAGGAGGAGCATTAGGATCTCGAGATAAATCATCGTATGCATCTATTATGCCACGGCATTTATTAGAATCTATACAAACAGTGATCAGAGGCACGGTGAAATAGCAGATGAGCAGGTATTTTCCTTTCAAAAAATCAAACCCAACGCGCTCAACCTCACCCTCTCGTTTATTGAACCGTACCAAGTGGGTCGTTTTCCCATGATTGGACAAAAACCGTTTCCTGAACCTGCCCTTCAATTCGTGACCTACGTCGAGCTTAGGTTTCCAGCCAGAGTTCAAGTCGACCTTCTTACGTTTCCGTTTCCTACAGTCTGGCTTGGAGTCGTGTTCCGAGTCTGAAGGTAACTTCATCACCTCAGGGTCAGGTAACTTTTTACATTTTTTAAGTTTCCAACCCGACTTAATCTCTTGTGGGTTCGACATCACTTCCGATTCAGACCCATAAACTTCTCTGGTTAGCTCACGCTCATAACCAAGGCAACTAAATGGGTTCGGGACCTTTGGGTCAAGGTTGCCGAGAGTTTCAGCTACCACTCTAGAAGGACCAGGGAAAAACATCTCTAATACTCTATTAATCAATCAATCAATCAACAGAAATAATAATAAATTTAAACTGAAACTACTTTGAATTAGAAGATCGAAATCCCAACCCGCCTGCCCTTTCTTCCAGATTTCTGTCTGCTTAATCAATAACCAAAGATTAGCCTATAACAACTTATTAGAACCTTTAAAACTACCAATCAATCAATCATAAAAGATTTCTCTAAATATCTTATTGTTTAGGGTGATTACACATCCCTAAACCCTAAACAAATACGTATAAATTATTAGAGATATCGTAATAGTATATGTTACTGGGGTATGAAAAAGGTGTTGAGTTTAGGTGCGGAGGAAAAGAATAAAGAATTGAAGGAAAAATAAAAAATGATTAAAATTATTTCAAAAAAAAAAAAGTGGGAAGAAAAACCAATTAAGTTCAAAAAGGAAAGTGGGAGGAATACTCTGAATAGGGGGGAGTAGTATAAATTTGTATCTTTTAGAATCTTCTAATTATTGTATGCTTTTATCATAAGATAAAATTTATTCCGTCTTACTTCAGAATTTTTGTTATCATGCAAGACCGTCTTACTTCAGAAATTCAGTTGATAATCTGTTTTTAGGTCTTTGGACAACGGCTTCCTCCAGTCGGATAGTACGGAGTAGAATATATTTCAGGAATTTCCTTATATAGTTGATCTTTTTTCACGGTTATTCGTCATTACCCGTTACATTATAACCTCAGGTAGTGCGGTTGATTTTTATATATGGACTTTGGTCGTACCCTCGTACCAAGTGTGAAAATTTGGAGTATGCGGATTTGAGAAGAATTTGTGGGTCGGATATTTTTCTATTTCAAAGTAACTAGGTCCGCGTTTTGGGGGGCCTTATGAGGCTGGTTCGATGGGTAGTGTCACCCTTGAACACCTCGAGACTTAAGTAGAAAAGTCAGTTTCTTGTCTGAATTTGACTTGACCCGTTAATATATAATCCAGACCCGACCTAACCCCGATTTGGGTCAAATCCTTGAGTCAAAGATAAGTCATCTATAATTAGCTTAAACGTATTAATATGTGAGATAATATTTTTTTTTTTTTTTAAATATCTTTAATATTTAAAATTTAGGTTCAAAATCAGTTCAAATCAAAACTTGCTAATGCCAATAAAACGTTTTTTAGATTCTAAACTTCACGGGTTACTACGATTCCTTGCCCAAACATGAACACAAATTAAAAAAAAATCAATAATACCACTAAAACGAGATTCGAGAAAAAAATAAAAAATAAAAATCAATAATACCACTAAAACGAGATTCGAGGAAAAAATAAAAAATAAATAAAAACAATAATACCACTAAAACGAGATTTGAGGAAAAAAAAAAAAAAAATCAATAATACCACTAAAACGAGATTCGAGGAAAAAAAAAAATCAATAATACCACTAAAACGAGATTCGAGAAAAAAAAAAAATCAATGAAACCACTAAAACGAGATTCGAGGGAAAAAAAAAAGACGTGAAACGATCCATGTTACGGAAAAAAAGTTTATATGCCGGCTAGTTTGGATATCGGCCGCTAAAATTCTGAAGAATGCCAGCACTTAAGAATCAAAATTAAGCAATTACTACACAAGTAATGTAACTTGCCTGCAAAATGATTAAGCCATCAACTCCTGAATCGTCGATCGATCAGTCAGTGTATCAGTATGACAGTATGATTGATCCGTCTCCTGAAACATCGGTCAGAGTATCAGAGATTCAGAGTATGATGATCTACAAAATATATGTGAATTATACACATCTTAAGGCCTAAGGAGGTGTCTGCTGCCATGTGCATTGTGCAATTACGATCCTTTGTACAAAGTCGACGATGATTATGGATGGAACACTGTATTGTTTCAACGTCTCGGCCGCTTGTTCTTCTCTGGTGTTGCATGTACTTGAACCTTTTTCCAGTACTCCTTTTCTTGAAAGTTCTCAAATGCTTTCGACACTGCAGATACCTGCATAGATGATATCGAATATGCAATTAGTATTAAAAACCCGTCTTTCTGTTTTTGTTACATTACATGTATATATATATGACTAAATCTATGAGTTTCGGAATTTAAAATATTTTGTTGGTGTAAAATAAAGGATTTAACCCATTAAAAGCTGAAATTAAGAAAACCCAACAAAATATCGATGAATCTCATGATTAAAACTCGAGGATTTGTGATGTTGTGAATACTATTTGGATGATTTGATGCTCAGAATTCATAAATTATTTGTAATATGAGTATATCGTGGAAAATGTGGACGAGAGATAATAAAGAGGTTGGATTCATGTACCAGTTCGGGCTTCTTAGCATAGACTCGGACAATCCTGTCTTGAGAGCATCCAGGCAGTAGGTGGCTGATGCGATCATCCTCTATCGGTTCACTTATCGTGCTGTCATAGTTCTGTCATGCAATAACACAAGTACAGCAAGTTTTGAGCATGTACACAATTTCGAAACTGAAATACAGAACAACACACAAGCAAGGAACCGAAACTAAACTTTTTGTGCATTTTTTTCTTCCAAATTTTGCGGTAAAACAGTTTATATATATATTCTACTATGCATACATAATTTCAACAGGCCACTGGAAAGGCGAAAAAACTATTTCGTGATTCTGCCAGACCAGACCGTCACTCATTGTTACTCTGACTCGCCTACAGATATCGGACATGATACGGTGTTGGAGTATCGAATCTCATGTCGTGTCGTATTGGACAAGATAAGCATCGATAACACGATATTCAGAGCAAAAACTTCTAAAGAAATGTTAAGATTCATTCATGTTGTCAACTGCAAATGAATGGCAGACAGCAGAAGTAGTATACTGTAGTCTGTAGCTATGATACTTGACTAGTGTAGTGTCGGACACGACTATTTTGGGCAGATTTTTCGATTTTTAGGACTAAATTGAAGTACTAAAGTGGTCGGGTTGGTGTCAGACACACGATACTGCACCCAAGTGAAGTGTCGGAGACTCTGATTTAATACTGGTCTACTGGCATATTCAGTGTATATGATATCAGCAACTGTAAATACTAGGCAGTTAAATAAATGCTCATACCTGAAAGAAACGGATGCTGCATAGAAAAAAACAGAGGTCATAAGTATCCATACAAACAGTTTGATGTCTGATGACCAGTAAAAAAATACTGTTAAAAGCGGTTTAATGGAAATTTACCTTTTGAGAGGATTATTAGTCCCTCGTGTGAGATCGATCTTGATATTGCTCACAGCTATATCTTCTTCATTCAGAGAAATCCCGCCAGAATCCTACACCCCCACAAACTATTAGAACAAAGCAACAGATTATATATTTTTATCTGAGTGACAGTAAAAACATCGTGAATGTACCTGAGAACAAACGATCTGTTGAGGTGTCACGTTCTTGAAGTGTTCAAGTCGCTCTTTCGGGACAGTAAACTCATTGCAGAACTATGTGAAAGAAACAAGATCACAGTTATATTAAATCTTATAGTAACGAGTACAAGATCAGGTAAAGTAGAATGAATGTCGATAAGTAGTAAAAAAAATCACCTGATACAGATCTCTTTGTCGCATGCGTAGAATCAAATCTCTAGCTTCTTTGAGTTCTGGGTGAAGATCGATTTCAATTCTCTTCAGAATCGTGTCATCCAACTAAGGATATGAAAAAAGGAAAATAAAACCGGAATTTTAGGACCGGAATTACCAAAGGGAGGGTAAAAAGTAAAAGTAAAAAGTAAAAACACTCTTTTGCTAATGTCGGAATTACTAAAACCTTCCAGAATTCGGCGGGATCATGAACCAATGACGAGATTTGAAGATGGTTATTTGCTTTCACCAATGCATCAACAATCATGAGCTCGATTGCCTGAAAATTTTCCCAATTAGCATAAACAAAATATTGGGGAAGAGGCGGAAAACTACAAAAGAAGCGAGAAAAAGAAGGCAAACGATTAGTAATCACCTTAACTTTTGCGTGTGTGTAGACAGTTCGATGTAGATCAGCACGACTAAGAAACAGCTTGTGTATTGTAAGATCTGGCACAATTATGAAATATTGAAATGTGAAACTTCAGTATAAAATCGGAAGGACGGACTGCTGACTCACAGAACAATCAATAGAAGAATATATTGCTCGTACTGACATTCTTTGGTCCGGTAACATATCTCATCATCCATGACTCGAACTGTTTGCAGTAACCTGCAAGTAACGATAGACAGTATACAATGTCACGGTCCACGGTTCCTGCTTAGTGACTACTGAGTACTGACTGACTAAGTATGCTGCAAATGACATGGTACCTCTCAAACTGGAAGCTGCAACCGAGGCCACAAGC
The DNA here is from genome assembly GCA_958450325.1 of Agrostemma githago. NCBI lineage: Eukaryota > Viridiplantae > Streptophyta > Magnoliopsida > Caryophyllales > Caryophyllaceae > Agrostemma > Agrostemma githago. The sequence continues at coordinate 864,007 of OY288260.1, forward strand.
TCGAGAATCACGAACAATATAGTCAAACCTGTGTACAGGTCAAGATTAGCTAGCTAGTACATCCTCAAACTACAAAGAAATAGAGAACCAAAGCAAGAAAACCAAGAATTACTTGTCAACGTCAATCCCATTTCGACCATTGGCGACAATATCATACAAGAACCGCTTTTCCTTCGAGCTCTACATGAAAAAATCAGACAGAAAAAAGGAGGTGGCATCATAAACTGAGCCAACCATACTACATACGAGCATGAACAGCAATAGGGAGTCTCAGAAGACGATTACTTACAGCCCTTGAAGCATGTTCATTGCTGGCGAGTACCATCTCCTGTAAAAAAAAAGTCGTTCAGGAATACTAATCAGAATGAGTATAAAAAACAACACTGGAGATGAGCTGAGTTTAAGGCATCAAAACATCAAATGACGGGAATGAAGAAATTTGTACTGCAGTATGCTGATAATTTGAGTGATCGATGAGTTGCCAGTTCGGCAAATAATGGAGAATATGCTAAAGCAGAAGCGGAAAGTTATCATCAACTCAAATACCTTCACTTTCTTCTGCATTGACTCGTCAATCTCTATTTGATGTTCATCAACAATGTAATCAATCATCCGGACTGACATGTCCTCGTGAGACCTTCAACGTGCATACAAATTGTCAATAATACCAACTACTTTTCAAAAAAAAAAAAAAAACAGTTAAAGAAACAGATTATTAAATGTTACTGTATAAGTTACAGGAAATTCTAATTTTTTTCAATGTTAAATATAAACAAATGATAACGTTTCAAACAATACCATTCAGAGGAGCCTTGAAGAACCTTGGGAAGAAAACCGCTCTCAAACATGTGACTGAATGGACCATGGCCAACATCGTGGAGTAGTCCTTAAAAGAGAATAAGATTCACAAGAAAACTACAGTTAAGACTTAAGAGACAACGGAGCAACATTGAATCAAGCAAGATGGCTGCACGACATATGAATATCGGTATTTACCAGCAAGTTTTACCGTCTGCACATCAAATTCGTCAATGCCAAGTTCGGGACCCTGCAAAAGAGACCTTAAGTAAGATATATATATATATACAAACCCACGGCAAAATGAGAATGAAAGAACACGATAAATGTATGTCCTACTTGGTATCTTTCGAGTTCCTTGACAGTTCTTTCAGCAAGATGATATACGCCAAGAGAGTGCTCAAACCGTGAATGTACGGCCCCCGGGTAAACCAAGTGTGTCACACCTGAAGCAAAAAAAATTGTAAACCAAGTGTCTCCTCTACACAGCAGTGACTGTAAGCCCACATAATAGCACAAATGCAACCAAAGTAGTAACAAAAACTCGAATGTACTGAAACACGAAAATAATTATATAAATAAATAAGACTTCGTGATCACACCAACACGGGAATATTCCGAGTCCTTTAAAACAACAGCAGTGCCTTAGTCCCAAAAAGACCGTCAAGCCCTTTATCAATAAGAAAACAACCCGGCTTAGTTCCAGTGATTTGAGGTTAGCGGTCCTAAACTCCTTTTGTTAGGAGATTGCAGTATATTGTGATATACGGAGTACAAAATATTGAGGACAATTCTTCCACTTAAAAAATGACTTCACAACATTCACTTATGGTACAGGTCATAATAACAACTGAGCTGATATAAAAACAATTAAAAAAGAATGAATAAAGAATGACATAATACAACATTTGCTTTGTGAATAGAAAATAACACTGATTCATGGATATGCTATAGAAAGAACAGAATATAGTTTCCGTGAGACCGTCTAGCACGGGATTTACTCATAGAAGAACCCTAAAGGAAATAGATACCGTAGTATTAAACGGAAAATGGCCAACTCAATGAAGGAAACAATTGAGAATCACATGGTGGCATGTGAATAAGTGATGAGCCACAAGTGAATGGCAGACCAGCAAACAATTCTATACAATAATTCTCGTATCGTATGCACTGATTTACGCAACTTGTACATGAATAGCATAAGCATTGCGGAGTAACAAACACATTAAAAGACAGAAAAACAAGGCAGGCAGGCAGGCAAGGTTTGTTAATAGTTACTCCGTATTAGTTATTGATGAGCCACAAGTGAATGGCAGACCAGTAAACAATTCAACACAATAATTCTCGTATGGTATGCGCAGATTGACGCAACTAGTTCATGTATAGCATAAGCATCACCGAGTAACAAACATGTTAAAAGACGGGAAAAAAAGGCAGGAAGGCAAGCTTTGTTAATACTTGCTCGTGTTAGTTATTGATGAGCCACAAGTGAATGGCAGACCAGGCAAGGTTTGTTAATAGTTACTCTGTATTAGTTATTGATGAGCCACAAGTGAATGGCAGACCAGTAAACAATTCAACACAATAATTCTCGTATGATATGCACAGATTGATGCAACCAGTTCATGTCATAAGCATCACGGAGTAACAAACATGTTAAAAGACGAAAAAACAAGGCAAGAAGGCAAGCTTTGTAAATAGTTGCTCGTGTTAGTTATTGATGAGCCACAAGTGAATGGCAGACCAGCAAACAATTCAACACGATAACTCTTGTATGGTGTGCACATATTAACGCAACAAACATCACATGAGCATATATTCTCATATGGTATACATGAATAGCATAAGCACCGTGGAGTAACAAATTAACACGTTGAAAGACGGAAGAACAAGGCAGGCAGGCAAGCTTTGTTAATCGTTATCAGAAAATTTGACGTAAAGGTTTGGAAAACGAATGACTCACCAAGCTGCTTAAGCTCACGAAGCCTGCCAAACAAAAAAGGATATATTCAGGAAGGAGTTGGTCGAAACTCGAAATGAGACAGTAAAAACGAGAATAGAGAGGTGAAATGTCGATCAATTACCTTTGAAATTGCTCAGTGTCGATGAACCGCAGAGCGAGCTGAAAACATGATAAACAAATCTTGTCATAACACAAGCACTATATACATTACGAAGGGAACCTAATCAAAAGAACTTAAGTCACGAATTCCAAGTCGTAAAGTCAACTTTAAGTTTCGACTCTGAACACATTACCATATACGGAACTAACACGTAAGATTACTGCAATGTTTAGTTTACGATACTTTTCAGGACTTGAACTGCTACCAGAATTACAACCGGAAACACAACTAATTACTCCATTAACGACCTAAATCTGACCTAAAACTGAAAATCTAAGTAAGTTTTACAAAATTATAAAATCAAGACATTCAAGTCATAAAATCCAACTTAGGTTTCGAGTCTGAACACATTACCATATACGAAACTACACGTAAGATTACTGACTTAGATTACACTGACTCGGAACACGCCACACGCTTCATAAGATTTTCATAAACGAATTCGATTTTTTCGACTGAAACTACAAACAAACAATCAAAATTGGAATCACCTCAAAAAAAAATACAGAACTACCGCTACCGGAATAACAACTGAAATGTGGAAACACAACTAACTACTGCATTAACGACCTAAAATTGACCTAGAACTGAAAAAAAATCAAAGTAATTTGTACGAAAATTATAAAATCAGACATTCAATCTCTCTACTTCTTGAGATGTCTCCACTGCTCAAGTAATTTAAAAACAGCGATGAATCGATCAAATTTTGTGATTTACACTTTACATAAATAATCGATAAACTCGCCAAAAGAAGATACAGTATATGAAATGCGAAAGGCCTGCACGCTTTAAAAACCGAAAAAATTGCATTTCAAGAATCGAAAACTCGTCAAATAAACTAGAATGCGAAGAATCGCTCAATTTTTTCAGTTACATTTACATTTGAAATACTCTTCGTAACGGAGATTTACGAAACTAAGGAACGCCTAAAAACACCACAAAAATCGATCAAATTAACCTAAATACGAAACGCGTTAATTCCTGACACTTCATAATTCCAGAAATTCCTCAAAATAACGAAGAGTAAGCTCTAATTATTCAATTAAACAGCTGATTCGAACATCGAACTCCATCGAATTAACGACGGAAGAAGCCTCAATTGAAGAATTCACTAAAAATCAACTTCGAAACAAAAATTAACCTAATTAAACAGAGTATTACACATTCACACTGTACATCAACGAAAATCATCAACAATTTAACCACCGTAACAAACGAAATTCAACAAAATTGAACGAAATCGAACAAAATCGAACGAATTCGAACTTTCAAAGTACGATAATTAGGTAAAATGTTAACAACTGAATCACTGAAAACAACTTCAATACAAGAATTAAAGCTAATTAAACAGAGTACGGAGTATTACACTATACAGTACATCAAAACAACGAAAATTCGAAAATCTTCAACATCTTTAACAATTTAATCACTGTAACAAACGAAATTCAACAAAATTAAACGAAATCAAACAAAATCGAACGAATTCGGAGTACAATAATTAGGTAATATTAACAAAAAAAAAACAACGAAATCAAACGAAATTCAGCGAAATTGAATAATTAGGCGAAAGAAAACCTGATCAAGAGGAATGAAACCGTGAACATTATCCATAACAAGCTTCGAAGAAAGCCGAAAATCGGCGAAACCGCGAGTTTCCGACATTGACATTGCTTCGTCTACGACGTCTCCCATTTTCTTCGCTAGAGAGAGAAAGTGAAGTAGTAAGTTGAGGTGGTTTAGAGAGAGAAAGTAGTGAGAGAATCGTGCAAGAAATGTGGAAGAGTAATGCCGCCAAAAAGTAAGGTAGGAGAAGGAAAGGAGAGAAGAAAAGAAGAGGGAAGGATGGCGTTATTTATACGTGCGGTGAAGAGGGAGAGTTTTTTCAGGAGGTTTGGAATATAAGTGTTGATATGGTGGTCAAGTCAGTGAATTTATGACTGACTGTTACTACTAACAAAGACGATTATTGAATGCCCGACAAATATATCCGTCATAATATCTGAATAGATTGAGGTAAATGATTTTCGTGACTTATCAGTTTTTGTCTTATTCAATCATGTGGTATTGTTATCTGATCTGTCATCGATTTTTTATAGATATTGGGACGGATATATCTGTCATAAGGAAGACGTGCTCGAATGAATGAGAGAAAGTATCGTGTGAGATTGTTTCACGTTAAGATAATCTGAGAGGTAATGTATGTATTCTAGGCTAGAACCAAAAAAAATGATTATTCGAACGGATGTGATATCGACTCTGAATCTGATCCGAAATTTTGGATATTTGTTCCGAAAGTTAAGTTTGGCTAGGATGTCCTAACCAATTTTTTGTTTACTTGATCGGATTTGAATTCCCATTTAACAACTCGGGATTAACCAATTATCAGTCTCCTTTGTGACAAATTGTCCCTCGTATTATTATAACTGATCAAATACTCCGTATTACTTATTTAGTTATATAACGACAAAGCATCATTCTTAGAAAATACTACTCCCTCCACCCCACTAAGATTTTCCCACTTTCCTTAAAAGGAAACACCACTAAGATTTTCCCACTTCAAAAATTTCCTTATTAATCTAATTTACTCTATTTTCATTGGTTACTTTTTGTGATTTGATTTCTTGAACCCCACCAAACAATTTACCACCATTCATTATCAATTTCTTAATCAATGTGCCATATTGAAATGGGAACATCAATGTGGTGAGGAGGGAGTAACATTTTTTTCATTTTTTTATATAAATGGATAAATATTTGACCAGTTATAATATTATTACGAATATGAGAAAAAATAAAAATTTTATCTTTTCATCATTGAAGCATAGGACTTTAACCACAAAAACAGTTTATCTAGGCTATCACATCAAATCAAATGAGCTTTGACGCACGCAACAAAATTCGTCCCACAAGTCACAACCCAAAGTCAGAAACAAACAGATGGTTGCCTCAAATCAATCAGACTGACACCGATTCATGCGAGACGATCTCATGATAATTATCTTATCACAATGTAACTACGCGAGGCCAGGAGCCCGGGGCGTACTGAGTTGAAGGAATCAGATGTGAAAGTCCAAATAAATAAGTATAACGATGTTTTAACGGAAGTAAGAAGATCGTAAGAAGAGTTGGCATCGGACCGTCCTCCATCGAGCCAAACTCGCTTTTGTTTGGCCCGAATCCGGCCCACCATTGAGCCCAAATAGTACATCGGTAAGACATTTGGGCCAGTATTCGGCTTTTATATTGGACTCAGGGGTCGGGCTAAGAGATTGTGTGGTCTGAGCCCGAGCCCAAGTTGAGCATGGGCTGACCCGCGGGAAATTTTGGACCCGAAGTGTCTGATCGGGCCCAAATTAATCGTGTCGAGAAAAGTTCCTTTCAAAAAAATTACAATTTTCCCACATTTTCAACGAATTACAAGAAAAAGTGGCACAACGGTAACAATAGAAGCCAAGGAAAGGCGGTTGGTCTCTATTAGAACGGCGATACCCATTTCAAAACTAAAACACGTCAAATAGTACCCACTTAGGTAGATACGGAGGACTACGACTTTTTTGTTGATCCCTCGGTGCATAACTTCCATCTTGTCTTCATATTTGACCTGTTCTAAGTTTAAAGACGGTTTAAAGACTGATATATACGTCTTAAACGAGAATTTGTATAAGCAACGAGTTGAGATTAACAAAGAAGTGACCTGAAGGCGGCATGTTCACAGTCAGGCATTCGCATTCACTACTTTCTCGAACTGTGAAGGAACTCGAAACAACGGAACAGGTAATTCTCCGAGATTTCCGAGCTGCCCACATGCAGCCATTTCATCGTCACCCCTACTAGGCCTTAGAAAGACGCGGCAGCCTCCGGCAGCCAGAACATTCCGGAACTCGATCATCTTTTCATCGGTCGTTGGCTTGAAGAATGACCCGCTATGGGGATTGAAGGAGATGAGATTGATCTTGCATGGAATGTCATGAACCAGATCAATGAGTCGCTTTGCATCTTCCATGCTGAAAATATCGACAACGTGAATAGTTTGATTTAGTGGATACCGGAAATTTATGAGGCAAAACATGGTTGAATACATTAAACATGTTAAAAGTTAACCCGACTTGTTGAAGGTCACAAACACGTAAATACTGACCTGTGAGGCCGTGACCCCGAAATTATGCACATTTATATAGAAATATAGGCGACATGGCAAATGGGTCAACCGGGTCGGGTTCAAATCGGGTCAAGCCACTTTAGGTTATTATTTTTTTATTTTTATTTTTTAAAAAAAATTCCCGGGTCGGGTCGGACAGACCATTTTCGGGTTAGACTAGGTCAATTCGAGTTACGAAACTCGGATCTTCAGTTGGGGTAGGATCAAGGTTGAATCCAACATTCCTCTTTTTACCAAAAATAGAGAATAAATAAATCAATAACTAAAATCTAGACGGTCTTTCAAGCCAAAAAGGCCACAATGGTGAGAAATCGAGTCAGCAGATACGGAGTACAAAAGAGAAACTACACACCATAGAGCCTTCAGAATTCAGAAACGGCTAAAAGTGCTATGAAATGAACATTCTAACCTGTCATTAACGCCTGCAAGCATTACATATTCGAACAGAACTTTGTAATTGTGTTTATGTCGCAATTCGTCTCGCAGCAACCCAAGCAGTACTTCCAAGTTATACTTCCGATTAATTGGCATGATCCAATTTCGCACCTGAACATTGATTCACGGGTTGTTCCGATCTTCCATAATAGAGTCGAAAATTTTAAATAAAAAAATTGCAATTTGCAGATAAGTACCTCATCAGTTGTTGCATTCAGGCTAACAGCAAGAGAACAATTTGATTCATGGAGGAACCGTTTCAACTGAGGGACGAGTCCACTGGTTGAAATTGTAACCTTTCGAGGACTGAACTGAAGGCCTTGATCGTCCACCATTACATCTGAAGCTCTCAGTACGTTATCGATATTCTGAAGTGGTTCTCCCATACCCTACAGGATCAAAAGATTACTGAGCCAACAAAAGGAACAAAATAACTGTACCATTTCATTTTCACGTCAAACCAAGCCACTTACCATGAAGACAACATTTGTTATTGATCCAACTTCATTTGTGAACAACCGTCGAGCAAATACAGCCTGTTCTACTATTTCAGCTGATGTTAGGTGTCTTGTTAAACCCATCCTGCAAAAAAAAAAAAAAAAAAAAAAAAAAATCAGGAAAAGTGAGTTGAGGTGATTTTCATGGCGAAGTACGATCTGAAAGAACCGTGGTATAAGTGTATAAGCTTACCTGCCGGTGTAACAAAACTGACAATTCATGGCACAGCCTACTTGACTAGAAACACAGACGGTATTTCTCCCCCGATCACAAGGAATGATAACGGTTTCAATCACCAGTCCATCCTCCAATGTAAATAAAATCTGCAAGCTCCTGTGAGTTTCAGGATCAATGAGGATACTTTCACGTAATTAAAAAAAATAGAATAAAAAATAAAATCTTATTAGAAGGGATTTACTGAAGGGCTGAAGTCAAATTCTGATAAAGGAGAAAGTAAAGTTACTTATACCTTTCTAGTTCCATCGGCAGCAGTTCTAACGTCTTTCACCGACAATGCCTTAAATTCTGCATGTTCGCTTAACATTTTCCTGAAATCCTTGTTCAAACCTACAAATGGAGGTGAACTCATTAAAGCAAAGGTATACAGAAAGGAGGAAATTGTCCAAAAACTCGAGGATTCTAAGCACTGTGTTACCCCGACTCTTCGACACGGAGTCATATTATATTTGTCACGTATTGGATGACTATTTTGTGCAAACTTTTCCGTTTTTTGGTCAGAAGTGATTCGGTGAAGTGTCGCGTCATGTCTGTGTCAGGCAACACAGGAACTAAGTGTCGGAGTAAGATAGTTTTAAGCAGCTTTAAAGTACTCGGTAACCACCTTCCAGTTCATCACAGCAATGAGCCCAAATGTCGTTGCCATAAAGACGTTTCCAGAGCATCAAGGCCTGCCCCGGCCTAAACCCATGTGACTGAACCCATTTCTGTTCAAATCAGACATCAGTATAAGAAACTGACAAGTCAGTTAAAAGAGACCGAGTATTGGTATCTTAAGTATTCTTCATTTAAGTTTATTCTAATTGAGAGGACAAAACTCCAAACGCCAAATCATATAAAATTTCTGCGTAAATGGAGATTCAATAATAACATTTTCTATTGGTAAATGTTGCTCAAGTGAAATAATTCATGTTAACGACTCCGTATTAAAAAGAGACGAACGACATCATATGGAAAAGGATTCCACATTCCGAAATTCTTAGCTCCAACTTTTGAAGAACGTCAAGCATGTTTCAAACAATCAATCGGACATAAAAACACCCACCAAAATGAGCAGAAAGACGGTAAATTACTTGCTAATGTCATCATTTAATCATAATCAGCACTAATAAAACCACATCCTAACTACTACAAATCTACAACAACATCATCATCAAAGCCTTAATCCCAAAATGGTTTGAAACCGTCACATCACAGTCGTGCGACTCGTGCATACCTCAAAATACAATGAAATGAAAAGCAGTAAAATCAAATTCAGTTAACATAAATTTTACGAGTAAAGATATCAATCCAATAACTTCATCTTATCAAGAACTAAACACTCAAAAAAAACATACTTCAAGCTCAGAATATCTCATTCCTTTAAGCAAAGTCTTTGATTTAACAACATCCCCAGTTGCCTCATTTGCCCCATTTGCCCGAGCTTCATCCTCAGCAACTCCTGTAAAACACAAAAAAAAAAGTCATTCAACCCATCAAACTCAAAAACCCAAACCCCCTTTTTTTTACCAAGCATGTTTATCCGTCTTTAGACTAAAACGTGTCAAATAACACCTTATCTCACATCTCCCCACTTGAAACAATAATTACCGTCAAACTCAAAAACCCAAACCCCCCTTCCGCCAAGCATGCCTATCCGTCTTCAGATAAAGGTCAAATAACGCCTTGTCTCCCATCTCCCCATTTGAAACAATAATTACCATCAAACTCAAAAACTAAAACCCCCTTTTACCCAAGCATGTTCATCACTTCATCCGTCTTCAAGATTAAAACACATCAAATAACACCTTATCTCTCATCTCCCCATTTGAAACGGGAATTTTACCATCAAACTCAAAAACCCAAAACCCCTTATGACCTAAGCATGCTTATCCGTCTTCAGATTAAAACGAATCAAATAACACCTTATCTCCCATCTCCCCCATTAACCCAAAACCCCCTTTTACCTATTCATGCTTATTCGTCTTTGAATTAAACGAGTCAAATAACACCGTATCTCCCATCTCCCCATTTGAAAGAATAACTACCATCAAATTCAAAAACCCAAACCCCCTTTTTACCCGAGCATTGCTTATCCATCTTCATATTAAAACGGGTCAACTAACACCTTATCTCCTATCCCCCCCACCATTTGAAACAACAACGACCATCAAACTCAAAAAACCCAACCTCCCATTTTACCATGGTTATTCGTCAAATTAAAACGGGTCAAGTAACACCATAGTACCTCCGATTCTTCGTAATTGCTACATTTTTTAAGATTTGTGATAGTATTATAATCAAATGTAACAACTCCGAAGATCAAAGAGAGTATTTCTCATCTCCCCATTTGAAACAATAACTACCATCAAACTCAAAAACCAAACCCCCATTTAACCATATTCGTCAGAGTAAAACGGGTCAAATACCAACATACTCCACACCTACCCAACTAAACCCGTCATAAGTTTAATACGGATATACCCGTCTTAGAAAACAATTCGAGAAATACAATTATACAAATAAGTGAAAAAACAGTAAAAGGATATTCAGTAAAAAAAAAAAAAAGTGTGGTAAAAGAGAAAAAAAAGTACCGGAGATTAGTAGAGGAGAGGGTGAAACAGAAGCAGTAAAAAGAGAGCACCTCCATTGATGAACTGAGGCCCATGAGATTGATAATGGCGATGACGATGATGATGGAAATTGAACGGTGGATATTGATTTGCGAGGTTGGATTAATGGCGGTAATGCGTGAATTCCAATTACTATCCGCCTCATCACTATGCTGCTTCTCTCCATTTGTTTTGAGGTATATAATTGAATTGAAATCAATTGCAATTGAAATTGAAATTGAAATACAAGGGGTTTTATCTTCGGGATTAATTTGGGTTAAAGTTCGAGTCGGTTAGACCAAGTTCTTTTCGGTTTACTTTCACTTTGACTCTAAACTCAAAATTTTCGACTTTATTTCAGCACACCTTGACCCGGTTTGGCTTACTTTCGCTCGGCTCTACTCAACTCGAATTTCTCGACTTGACTTCGGTTCGTTCTAACTCACTTCGGCTTACTTTAGCTCGATTCTACTCAATTCGACTGACCCTGACACAATTCGGCTTACTTTCGCTCAGCTCTACTCAACTCGAATTTTTCAACTTGACTTCGGCTCACTCTAACCCAGTTCGGTTGAACTTACTTTAGCTCAGCTATACTCAACTCAACGTTTCTCTATAGTTCAGCTACTTTCAAAGTTTCAACCCAAAAGAGGATGACCTTAGTCGGGCTCGCCGGCTCGGTTGGTTTTACAATGACTAATGGACTCCTATGGGGGGTTGAAACCGAGGGTTTTCGGAATCACTAGTGGTGGCCAACATTGCGAACAAGCTCAACCAAACCTAACTCGTCACAATGAGTCCGTTTTTAGTGGCACGGCAGAACCCGCACTTGGACCCGGGTCAAGCCAAGGAAAAAGCGACACTAGTAGATACTCGGATTAAGCCCATTCGAGCACAAGCAAGCATAAGCCTAGTTAGTTTTTTGGTTCAAAGGGTGCGAGAGGGATTATAATGCTGACGAGATTCAAACCCGGTATCACGAGTATCACCTCTCGTATGACTTTACAAACGAGATTTGAAACTCGTACCATGATTCATGAGTATCACCTCTCATATGACTTTACGCGTATGAAACGGCCGAAACCGGGTAGATGTCACAACACAATACACAAGAAAATATTTCTGAATTCTTGCATGCCTGAAAAAAGAGTAAATCCAAGACACCTCTCCATTCATAAACACTAACTAAAAACTCCTCAAACATTAGCTCAAGATAAAACAAAACCACATAATCTTTGCTATTGAATGCTTGACTTCTAGTTTATTTCAACTTCGACGGATGGCAAGGCTAGTTAGTTAACCTTCGACAACGTTGACGAGCTCAAACTCGATCAACGACAAGTTGTTATCTTCCTTGACGGTGAAATCTGCGGGGGTTGCTTCTTCGATACGCCCCCATTTATCAACTCCAAGCCTCATTGATCCCTTGAACATGTCGATCTTTGCGTTGCGTAGCGTTACGGTTGTGCCGGCTTTCATCTTGTCCACTATATGAATGAAAAGATAACATTATTGGTCACACTTTCGCATTTTGAAGAGCACAAAAAAGTTAAATCGGATCACGGATCACGATACAAAGATAAGAACGCTCGTTTTCCTATTGAGACTTTGAATTCTAGGCCAAAAACGTGAGAATTTTTCGAAGAAAAAGAAAACGAGTTCAAGAATACGCCACTTGTTACCCGACTCCTCAACTTTTAGGTACGAGCGTCTAGCACAACAATAAGTATCAGCCATTCATGAAGAACGGGAATAAGATCGCTCGTTTTCCTATTGAGACCTGACTTTAAAGCCAAAAACGTGAGGATTTAACGGAGAGAAAAAAAAGAGTTTAAGACTACGTCGTATGTTACCCGACTCCTTGACTTTCAGGTCGTACCAGCGTCTAGCACAACGATAAGTCGATAAGTACCAGCCACTCAAACAAATAAGATAGATTTAGGCTAAATACGAGTCAATGTGGCTTTATTATTAGTTGAGGTATGTAGATGTAGTCTAACAGACAAACCTAGCACAAAGCTTACCTTGATCATTTCGAGCAGTGAAGACGATTATTCCTGTCTCATCACCGACCAAACATTCAGCAATTTTTGATTGGCGGCCTTGAGGCGCATCAGAGCGGCCTCTCTGCATAATCAACTTGGAACTAACGATCTTGACAGTAAGGTTGTGACCACTAGTACCCGGCCTTAGCTGTTCAACCTTAGTAAACACGGGTTTCCTCATTTCGGGTTTTGATTCAGCCATCTTGTAAATACCTTCATAGAGAAAAAAATACAACCAACGAACTTTAGTCGAGTTGGAAGAATGGGGTAAAAAGACCTACATAGTAATCTTCGAATACAAAATCTTCATAGACACCTCGGGTTTCACGTAAAATATCAAACAACACAGGGCGAGCATACAGATTGTCTTGAAACAAAGGGTATCATGTAAAATTTGAAAAATGCAGGTACCATGTCAAAAAAAAACCGAGTATAAACAAACATACAGAATCCTCATATACATATCCAAGGACATAAACCTCATACAGATTGTATTTTTCGACAATAACTAACGAATTTCTAGCACTATCATGCCAATTTATAGCACAATGAACAAGATCAGGCCTTACCATGCCAAACCAATGTGAGACGAAGACTCAAACCGGGCCATCAAGTTCCATTCTTAGATATACAGTCATAAACCATACAAACCGTTGCCCAAATCATAGTACAAGATAAACCCAAACAAGATCAGGCTTCAATAAATCAAACCCTGTTATCCAGTCCCATTCTTAGAAAATACACTCATAAACCATACAAACTGTCGCACAAATAATTAGCACAAGACAATCCCAAACAAGATCAAGCTTCGATAAACGAATGTGAGACCAAGTCACAAACCGCGACATCAAGTCCCGTTCTTAGATATACAGTCATAAACCATACAAACCGTCGCACAAATCATTAGTACAATATAATCCCAAACAAGATCAAGCTTCGATAAACGAATGTAAGACCAAGTCTCAAACCGAGTTATCAAGTCCCTTGCTTACCATGAGAACTCACATAAATCAAAACCACAAAAGTCTCAATAACAAGTGGAAATTACAACTGTCGTATTCATTTTCTCAAATTGATTGTTCAATCATGAATGTTTGTATATTCACATTCCTGTCAGATCAAGTGGTTTAACAAGCCGATATCTAGTAAAGACGTAAAGGGTGTTATTCATGACTTAAGTTTGAATCCCGACAATAACAAATTTCCCACATTCCATCAGTCCATTTACACCAAAAAGCTTAACATAAATTTACAGATGAATTGACATATGTTCTTCATGTTTAATTGCAAATCAATTAACAACAAGAAGCCTTCATCTCGAAAATATTTGGGGTCGGCTAACGTGAATCATTCTCCGAAACCACAACACACACACACACACAAACAAGACAAATTTGCTACACTCCATTTACACCAAAAAGCTTAACAACAAATTTTACTGATTAATCGACATATGTTCTTCATTTTTAATCGCGAATCAAACACAATCATAACAACTACATCGACAACAAATCATCGGAACCCTAATCGTAAAAAGACTTGTCATCAGCTTAACATAAATCATTCTCCGAAACCAGCCCCAAAAAAATCGACGTCGGCTAACATGAATCGTTCTCCGAAATCGGAACAAACACACACACAACAAAAACAACATCAGAGCATTAATCCCAGAAGATTTGGGGTCGGTTAACATGAATCATTATCCGAAATCGACTATAAACCCTAAACTAGCAGAATATAAACGTAAATAACAAAATCGCAAAACAAGAACATGGGTAATTTTAATTAACAATCATGAACAAAACCCAGAAACAAAAATTAAATCAAAGAGAAAAATGGGGAGAATTTATCCGAAATCGACTATAAACCCTAAATTAGCAGAATATAAACGTAATAACAAAATTACAAAACAAGAACATGGGTAATTTTAATTAACAATCATGAACAAACTCAGAAACAAAAATTAAATCAAAGAGAAAAAATGGGGGAGAATTGACTGTAATAACCTGGGATTTTGGGGGAAAAGGGGGTAAAGCTGTTCGATGAGATCTATGAAGAGCAAGAGAGTGTGTTAGGTGGTGAAAGTCAAGCCGGTTTAGTTTTGTATGTGGCTTTTGCAACACTAGCTCTCTCTACTAGGTATAGGATGAATGGATTCTATTGGATTATGTCACTTTGTTTCCTCACTCGGTTACTTCTCGATCTTCTCTGTTACGGTTTTGCTAACGTGAATTACTTCTTAAACTTCTAGTATTCTATAGAAGTATCGAGTTGTGATTTTCTTTCTTCACCTCGTTACATCTCGGTCTTCTTTGTAACGGTTTCTCTAACGTAAATTCTCTTGCTTTTATTGCTTCTCGATTTTCTCCTATTCTAACTCTGCTATGTACGGGAGAATCGAGTATTTGACTTTGTTTTCTCAGTGGGTTACTTATCAATCTTCTCTGTTACGGTTTTGCTGATGTGAATTCTTTTGCTTCTATTGCTTCTCGATCTTCTCTCATTCTAGCTCTACTATGTTCGGAGTATCGACTATCGAGTACGGAGTATGTGATTTTATTTCCTCACTTAGGTTCTTTCTTGATCTCCTCTATTACGATTTTCCTAACGTGTATTCACTTACTTTGATTACTTCCCGATCTTCTCCCTGGCTTGACTGTGTATCACTTGGTTACTTTTCGATCTTAACTTATCCCAACTCTATTAGGTATAAAAGTGTCGACTTTATGTGATTTTGTTACCTCATCAGGTTACTTCTAGATCTACTCTGTTACCGCTTTTTCTAACCTGTATTCTCTTACCTACTCCAAAAATCAAAATACAACATTATTATTCTAAAAGAACTAGTCAATCCATCATCATAAATCCATAGGAGAATTATATTTACAAATTTACAATAACCATTAACAACAAAAGAAGCCATGTAACAAACATTATATCATCATGAATTTAAAAAGAATGAACATGAACATTCATCCCTAGACTTGTCATTTGTCATTTGTCATTTACAAATTCTAACTTCAAATTTACAACAAACAAATGAAGCCATGATGTAATTAAACAAACTTAAACAAACTCGATAACCGAGCATACGTCAACTACTAAAAGTCACGAGAACTGATATTCATGATCAAAACCTCCTCGTAATTCCCTTTACACCAAAGCACATACGCCAATTACTAAAAGTCACGAGAACTGATATTCATGATTCTAAATTCGACCATTCTTCAACATCAAAATGATCAAAATCGCCTCGTAATTCCCTTTACACACCAAAGGGCAACAGGGGAACTAAAAGTCACGAGAAGTGATATTCATGATTCTAAATTCGATCATTCTTCAACATCAAAATGATCAAAATCGCCTCGTAATTCCCTTTACACACCAAAGGGCAACTAAAAGTCACGAGAAGTGATATTCATGATTCTAAATTCGACCATTCTTCAACATCAAAATGATCAAAATCGCCTCGTAATTCCCTTTACACACCAAAGGGCAACAGGGCAACTAAAAGTCACGAGAAGTGATATTCATGATTCTAAATTCGAACATCTTCAACATCAAAATCGACTTGTGACTCCATTTACATTTACAATCAAAAATCGAGTTCAATAAGGATGAACATTCTTGGTCATTCCGCTCCCATTAGTAAAGAACCCAACCAAATCTTGCCTATATGGCAAGTACGTTGAGGAAGAAGAAGACGACTTTCCTTTCTCCTTCTCCTTCCCTTTCCCTTTCCCCTTCTTCCCATATAACTCCTCAAACGCCTCCCCCACCGTCTCCGCCACCTTCTTCTTCTTCTTCCCGCCACCCTTACCCACCGTCGCCGTGGACGTCTCCGCCGTCGCTGCCGCCGCGGTTCGGTTCAAAAACACGAACCGGTCTTTTCCATCACTATTACTCCTCACTAACAAATCCTTAATCCTCCATAGCTTCGAGAACCCGGTCGAATTACTCTTCTTCCTCATCTCCGGCGAGGCCAACGCCGCCGCCGACGGCGTTGACCTAGACCACTCACAGTACTCCTCTCCGTCGTCTTCATCCGCCGCGACAAACACCTTGCTCACCGGAGGTCCGTCGTCATGCGACGGCGTTTCCGACGCCGTGTACGGGAATAACGGCCGGATTTGACCGTTGTGGAAGACGTCCTCAGCTGATACCGGCGATTGAGGGTTCTCTCCTCCTGCAAATGAGAACTCAAATTCAACTTCGTAATCGGACTCGGAATTGGAATTGGAATCGGTATCTCCGCCATTATCGTGGTGTTCGGGGGATGGGCATGGGGATGGGATTTCTAGGGTTAGGGTTTGGGGGAATTGGGGATTTTGATTTTGGTTCGCCATGGATGAAATTGAGGGGGAAGTGAGAGGTGGGATTTGGGGGTAATGTATGTATGTGTGTGGTGTACAGTGTATGTATGGTGACGCGGTAAAACGTGGTGGGATCACACTATAACTAGATATTTACGCGTTTCCCTTACTTTTTCAATTCTCGAGTTTCTTGGGCAAGGCGCTTTTACCCTTCACAAATATTACCGTAATGTAACTAAATACGTTTTTCGTTAAAAAAAAAAAAAAAAAAAAAAAAAAAAAAAAAAAACGATCTCACGTGCTCGTAAGTCGTAACAGACCGTGTAAATTTGAACTGATCTGAAAAATATGACCTGATATTTGAAACGAGAATCTGAGAGTCCACTGTGGCTTGATTCGAATGTGTACTAAAGCATAGAGAATGACAATTGATCTCACGTACTCGTAAGTCGTAAACAGGCCGTGTAAAACTGAACCGGTCTGAATAATATGACTTGATATTTGGAACGATGATCTGAGAGTCTACTGTGGCTTGATTCGAATGTGTACTAAAGCATAGAGAATGACAATCGATCTCACGTACTCGTAAGTCGTAAACAGACTGTAAAATTCGCAAAATTGAACCGATCTAAATAATATGACCTGATATTTGAAACGAGAATCTGAGAGTCTACCGTGGCTTGATTCGAATGTGTACTGAAGCATGGAGAATTATATTCCTAAAAAGTAATGATAACATACTCGAAAATGACTCGGGACTGCGTGAATTCGACGTGATTGACCCAAGAAAGATACTCCATAATGATTTTGTTAAGAAAGATATAAAGAGTACTATCTGTTACGATATTGTTGTTTAGAAAGATGATCGTGTTTATTGTTTAGCTTAAAGGTAATAAATTTTTGTACACAATGATTTTACTCTTATATTTTACACTAATGTGACAAATGGGGATAGTTATCAAACGATTTTGTTTTAAAATATTGTAGGATAAAGTAAATATTTTACTACAATGAACTTATTTAATGATAAATTACCCAGGCTAGGGACTCAGTAAATTTCAACAAAAACAAAACAAAACAAAACTATGTATCCTTTACATCGTACAATATGCCTCAAATTCGATCTTTTTTCCCTCGATTATAACGGGACTAAAGTGCGTGCTTCGTCTAAAAAAACCTCGTGTAAATGATAAATAGGGTTAGCAGAAGACGGTTAATGTATTTTAGTATCGAGTCTAATCATGAGAATTAGTAAAAACAAGTTTAGGAAAAGGTATTCAACAAAACAATTGAATATATGCAATTTGCATCATTTTCATATTTTAAACTAAGTTGGTAGAATATTATTTATCCACAACATATTCAAAAAGTCTACGATTAATACTAATAATATATCCGGAGTATATATTAATATATACTACCATTCAACACGTTGAGTACGATCCACAAGTAATACAGAGTATGCAACAAATGACGTGTTTGATAAAATCTTCGTTGTTTTCAAATACAAACTAGTAAACAACATATATCGTTAGCATATTAGCCGGAAGTTACTGTATTTTATAAAATCAGGCTAGTAAATTCACGACATTTTTTTCTTAATTAATCTGATGGGCGAATATGATACTATTACTAAATTGTCTGATCACATTCTGCTAATATTATTGACGGTTCTGTATTACAAATCTTCTAGTTCTGTTTAACGAAAATAGATCTTTTAAAAAGGTGAATGAATAAATAAATAAATAAATAAAAATAATATAGTACTCTCTCCGATTTTTTATTATCTTCCCCCTTTGGTTTTGGGGAAAAAAATAAGGGTGTAGGAATGTGTGGTTCAAAATAAAAGAAGGAAGAGAGAGAAATGTGAGGGTGATTCTAGAGCACATGTTGATGGCCCAAAATAGAAATAGGGAAGAAAAAATGTTTCAGTCCAATAAGGAAATAGGGAAGATAATAAAAAATCGGAGGAAGTACCATAAAGGGAAGGTTGTTTCAATTTTCAAAGCAATACACATGGGCTTGAGTTGCTTTTTCATTGGACCATTTGTTATGTTTTGATCTAAGTAGTTGCACCCATAAATGCTATCAATTCTTGGGCTTTAGTGGTTGGACTTTAAATGCAAAAACTACTCTCTCAAATCTCAATCGCGTTCATTTGTCTGTCTTTGATCAAAATATTAAAAGTATTGAATACATATTTATAATGAATATAAAAGGATAATAAATAAACGAGACGGGTAAATATATTAGTTAGACCGTCTTAAAGGAAGTCTAACCGAGTACTCCGTATGTTGTTTCAATGTGCTGTTATTTACTATCGTAGCTATTAACAAATAACAATATACTACAGTAAAATCTAAGCAATATACTATCGAAATATGTTGCTTACCAAACACATGGAATTAGTAAAATGATAATCAATCTAATATTTAGAATAAAATGTGCTATTTTTTCCCAAATATGTTTATTTATTTATTTATAAAACATGGTCATATTTGTCTTATTACCAAGATTATCCCATAAGGTATACCTGTTAATTAGATACTTCGTATTAATCATGTCGACCGTCATATCTACTAGAAATTTTTTGAAATATTAGCTCATATTTACCTGACTTTAATTAAACTATTAACGTGTCGTATTATCAACGCAACAAAATATAACAAATCTACTAGCTCAAATGGTACAACCTCTTCTATTCCGACCGAGAGGTTGAGAGTTCGATTTTTACCTACGATGTACTCTCTCCGTTCGTATCCAAAGAGTACATATTCCTTTTTAGGCCGTTCAAATCCAATTGACCCATTTTCTTTTTAGTTCTTTTTTGACCAAATTAGCCTTATTCTATTAACCTATCTACACAATATATCATCACAAAAGTATACTTTAAATAATTAAATACTCCATACTAATTTATTTCTAATTATTATACTTTTAATATTAGTTTACTATTTTCTGAATCACTATGCAAAATAGAAACATATCACTTGAATACGAACAGAGAAAGTAATACTATAATACGTTATTATTTTCATAAAAGAAATGATTATCGCTAATATTCCGAACCCCAAATATGAAAAAATAAAATATTTCAAAGAATATCCGTGATATTAAATATTCCGTATATATTACACTAAACACAATATCGATATCTCGAAATATGTCCAATAAATTATCTTTATTCCCCTTTATAATGTTTTGGTCTTAATTTTTAGTCTATTTTCAATGTCACGCTACTCCTACCCTATATTCGTGCAATAATACGTCCGAATAATTTTTTTGGTTCAACGAATAGCGCACTTAGTCGCATTATAATATAGGGGAGGGAGATTCGTACCTGAGACCTAATGCTCCAGAACACCTAGTCTTAACCACTTGGCCAAGACATCTTCGATAATACGTCCGAATAATTTCCAAACCCATAATCGTACGTAAAAAAAAATAAGAGAGAATAAATTCAATAAATTCCTTATAAAGTCTTACAATTTCCAAACCCAAAGAGCTAAGCAATCAACAATGGCGGCCGAAAATTCAATTAACAATGAATCTCATGATCTCAGTGCTCTGTTTTCATCTGAGAGTAGAGATTTTCTCATCCGTAACAATGGCGACAAGGTCAATTTACTTGAATTACTTCCTCTACCCCTTTACTTTTTCGTTTGATTTTGTCGATTTAATTAGTAAATTCAACTTATTTCTCGTATTTAATTGATGGGTTTTTGATTTTTTTAGCTGCTTCTTTTATTCAATTAGCTTATCATATGTTTTATCGGAATAATATGATCATGATATTATTTTATTTTTAGCATCATTTTAGCTTGAAATTAGAGAGAAATGATCAATTACTCATCAATTTAGGTTTTGATTTACGACAAATTCTCGTTTAAGACGGAATTGAGTACCGATTTGACCCGTTTTAATCTTATAAAAGCGAGTAACTGTTGAATAAATAGTATTTGAATTTGTGTTGGATTGTGGTTTATTAATTGTTGTTATTGTGATGATTCTTGTACTATTATATGTTCTGATTTGAAGTGATTACGATTTACGAAGTTGCAGCAATTACCCGTGTCTGAAATTTGACACTCGGATACAAATTCGACACTTTGATGCCTCGTTTTAGGCAAATTCTTGTTTGAGGCGAACATAACCGTCACATGGTCAAAAATCATCGCAGGGTCGGTCATGTGATATTATTTGACTCGTCACTAATTTGGAATGATATATTCATCACATGGATATAGATTTGATACTTTGATGTTTCGTTTTAGGCAAATTCTTGTTTGAGTCGAACATATCCGTCACATGGTCAAAAATCATCGCAGGGTCTATCATGTGATATTATTTGACTCGTCACTGATTTGGAACGATATATTCGTCACATGGATATAGATTTGATACTTTGATGCCTCATTTTAAAGCCAAAATACATGAATTTTTCATGAAATTTGCGTGTCGGACACTTGGACATGCACCCGTATTAGAATAACTTAAATCTTCCTCAAACAGTCTTGACTCTTGAGTAATATGGATTGTTGACTCTTGAGTCTTGAGCAATAGCTTGGCTTGAGTTCAAGTCGAGTCTGAGTTCGTAGAGTTATGACTGATCTCATAGCCGAGTTCAGTCAAGCACCCATCGATTTACATAACGATGGAATGAACTGAAATGGACTGCTATGACAATTAGTAGGAATTTCATTTAGTTTTGCTTTGCTGGTTATTGCAGGTTGAAATCAAAGCTCTGAGTGGGAAGACAGTCGGTTTGTATTTCTCGGCCTCATGGTGCCCACCTTGTCGTCGCTTCACCCCAGCATTGATCGAAACCTACAACGAGCTCTCCTCAAAAGGCGACTTTGAAGTTGTCTTTGTTTCAGCTGACCGAGATGAAGAATCATTCAATGCTTACTTTTCCAAGATGCCATGGCTTTCAATCCCGTTCTCTGATGCATCCGTGAAGAGAAGTCTCAATGCAAAATTCCAAGTGACGGGGATACCTCATCTCGTGATTCTTAACGCAGAAGGGAAGGTCGTGACTGACGACGCTGTGGGATTGGTCATCGAACATCAGGCCAATGCGTACCCGTTTACTCCTGAAAGAATTGAGCAGTTGAAGGAGGAAGAAGAGGAAGCGAAGAGAAACCAAACTTTGACATCTCTTTTGGTTTCTGGTTCCCGAGATTACTTGGTTTCGGGTGATGGAAGCAAGGTAAAACCGTAAAACTGTCTCATTGCACTGCACGCACACGCCCCGTTTATGATGCTTTGTTTTAGGGTAGATGATCTCTGTGTGATCCAAACACATAAAATCAGTATCTAAAGTCTAAACCGACAATGTTTGGAAAACGAATGTTGATCCGAACCCGCTTTGGGCCGACTTGACTTGACCCGATTTGGGTTCGCCGAATGTGGACATTGTCTAAAACATCTTCGGTAATATTTTTTTTTTGAAGAAACTAATGAATGTTATATATTTTCAGGTTCCGGTGTCTGAGCTAGTTGGAAAACACGTCCTGATTTATTTCTCGGCTCATTGGTGTCCTCCATGCCGTGGTTTCACACCAAAGCTTGTCAAAACCTACAATGAAATGAAGACGAAGGGATACTCAGTTGAGGTCGTCTTCGCCTCCAGTGATCGAGACCAATCCTCATTTGACGAATACTACTCCGAGATGCCGTGGTTAGCCATACCATTTGGCGATGACAGGAAGGCGTTCTTGTCTCGAAGATTTGAAGTGAGGGGAATCCCGTCCCTCGTGGCTATCGGACCTGAAGGTAAAACCATTACAACTGAAACTCGAAAACTTATTGAAGATCATGGCGCTGATGCATTTCCATTTACCGAAAGTCACATAGAAGATCTGAAGCGGAAGCCTGAGATCAAGGAAGGATATATTTGTGAAGGCGATGTTTGTCGAAAAATCTGAACACGAGTTTGAAATGGAGTTAATACCGTGTTCGTATTTCGACTTTGTCTGGTGAATAAGGTCTTGTGGAAAGGCTGTGTGTGTGTTATTACGACTTATGAGTGACTTATTTACTGAGATTAATGTGACTTACTGAGATTAATGTGACTTATGAGTGACTTATTTCCTCGTAATTTCACGTGAGGCGGTTTCATATAATGAGACCGATTAGATCTTTATACTTCCGTATTTTTCAAAATCAGTACCCCGTATTTGGTAGGAATTCCTCGGGGTAAGTGATGCTGACGGGATTTATAGCATTACAGACTTACAGTATGAGCTCTTTTTAGCATTACAGTATTAAGTTTTATAGCATTACAGCATTACAGACTTTACTGTAAATTTTTTACAGTAAATTCATGATATGCAAAATTACTACTGTATAGTAGTTATAATTCTCGACTTCAGCATCGACGTCTTTTTTATTTTCATCGGGGCAAGTCATACTGTCGAGATTCATAGCATTAGAGAGTTAAGAGACTTTACTATATGAACTCCTTTTAGCATTACAGTTTGACATTTATAGCATTACAGACTTCAATTTTTTTACAGTAAAGTACTGAGAGATACACATGATACGAAATTACTAGTTCTAATTCTCGACGTCTTTTGTTTTCCCGGGTCAAGTGAACTTGACGAGATTTATAGCATTACAGCATTACATGACTTACTGTAAATTTTCTACAGTAAATTACTGAGATACACATTATACGCGAAATTACTAGTTCTAATTCGCGACTCCAGCATCGACATCTTTTGTTTTTCCATAGTTCTGCATCGCGCATTTGGGATGAAGATCGAAGTCGCAGTCTTTACAGTAAAAAGACCAGCTATGCCCTTTGGTTTCACACTTATCACAAACATAGTCATCTCGACGTACCTTCTCGAGATCATGTACATGGAGCTCGTGTTTCAGTCTTTCAGGCCAGCCCTTTGCCGTTTCCTCGAGTCGGGTTACTATACTCTTTATATGATCTTCAGTGAAAGGAAATGCTTCTGAGCCGTAAAATTCTACGAGTTGTTTGGCTTCAGTAGTAACAGTAGTACCTATAAAAAAATATCAAAAATTAGTAATAATATACGTAAATTTTGAAGACGATCATAATATTATCGTATGTTGATTCCGTAAAGTACCTGTGGGTCCCACGGCTACAAGGCACGGGATTCCTCCCACTTTGAAACGACGAAACAAGGAGGTTTTCCTCTCGTCGCCAAAGGGAAGGGCTAACCAAGGCATCTTGGAATAGTAGTTATCAAACGAGGGTTGGTCACGATCACTTGAGACGAATATGATCTCGAATGCATCCTCCTCCTCCTTTGCCTTGATTTCACGGTATGTTTCCATGAGTTTTGGTGTAAAAGCACGGCATGGAGGACACCAATGCGCCGAGAAATAAATTAGGACATGCTTCCCTCTAAGTCGAGATACGAGAACCTACGAAAAACGGAAAACAAGATCGAAAAATTAATTTTAACGGATTTTCCACACCGTACCCCTAAACTTAACAAATTCGTTAGGAGTTCGGAAATCTCTAAATAATCTTCATTTATTACCTTCAACCCGTTTTTATCAATGACATAGTCTTTATCTCCGGACACCAAAACGGATTCAAGTGTTTGAGACTCGAGATTTGCTTTCTCAATCCGAGCAATCTCAGCCATCCTTGCAGCGGTAAAAGGATACGCATCAACACCGTGTTCATCAATAACTTCAGCAACATCAGGGTTCACGGTCTTCCCGTCAACCCCAATTATGACCAGCCTCGGAATGGACCTAAGCTCAAAGTAACGCCTGAGCTTCTCGATCCTTTTGTCTTTGAAAGGTAAGGCAAGCCACGGGGCGTGTGCCAGTGTTTGGCTGAACCCATCTTCGTCATTGTCTGCTAAATAGACCAACACGACCTCAAGGTCCTCGCCTTTGTCTCTGAGTTGCGAGTAGAGCTTACTTAGCTTTTGAGTGAAGTCGGTGCACGGGCGATATGATCCAACGCAAAAATATAGGCCGACTATCTTTCCTTCGAGCTCGGATACAGAAATCTGGTAGGAATTCGATAAATGAGTTCACATATAACTTTTCCAATTTTTCAAAAGCCCGAGTTTGACCCGACACCCAAATTGAAGATCCGAACCCGTAACCTGAATTGATTCGGCCTAACTCGAAACTCACCCGAAAATGTTATTTCAAAAGACGCTGCAATATCACTAAAAAAGTTAGAAAATAACAAATCCGAAAATGACCCCAACCCAAATCCATTTTTAAGACCCGAAAGCGCCCTGACCGAAAGTTGACTGACCCCAAACCCGGCCCGATTGACCCGTTTGTAAGCAATTAAGCAATTAAGCATGACGGGAATACAAGATCTACGTCATGATTTCAAGTGAAATGCAGACATCGGTTTTTTCCAAGGTAAATGATTATACAAAATCTAACACGGGTAAAGGAAAAACGCAATATCAATGAAGCCGTAAATCCCGTAATTAATAAGTTACCTTCTTCCCACCACTCGAAATCAGATAATCTCGGGTACCAGAAACCAAAAGAGTCTTCAAACTTTGATTTCTTTTCGCAAATTCTTCCTCGTCTCTCAGTTGCCTTACTCTCTCCGGTGTAAACGGGTAAGCCTCCGCCTGATATTCCCTAACCAACTTCACACAATCATTACTCAATATTTTCCCACCTCTATCAAAAATCAAAAGACGGGGGATTCCCGTAACATGGAATTTCTCATTAAGACTCTCGTGGGCAAAAGAGTCGGAAAATGGAATGGCAAGCCACGGCATTTTCGAGAAGTAGTCGTTAAAGGACTCTTCGTCTCTATCCGATGATATAAAGACGACTTCAAAATCAAAATCCCCTTTCGATAAAAGCTCCTTGTAGACTTCGATTAGGATCGGGGTGAAACCGTTGCAGGGTGGACACCATGATGCCGAGAAATATAAGGCTACGGTTTTACCAATCAATTCTTCGATTTTCACCTATAATGTAATTATGTAAACCATGAGAAGCATTGACGGAAAATCACACAATTCAGGAACGCGACTAAGCACGCACTTCATCAAACGAAAAATTCAACGACTTTAAGCAATAAAAAATGGGAGTGATAATGTCACTCCGTTATTGCTTCTGGCACTCAATTTTAAGGGTATATGTTTAAATTAAATTACTACCTCCAGCTCCAGTTATTATTTTTCGCCCCATTTTATGAACATTTGTGAGGATTATTTAATCAAAATGGGGCAAAAAATAGCGAATTGAGGGGCGAAAAATATGGATATATCCTCACAAAAAGCGAGTGGCACAAGCAATTTTCGTGTGACATTATCAATACCTAATTTTTTTATTTAAAAAAAAAAAAAAAAAAAAACTTTCCCTGTCTCACTCAGTAATTATTCAGTCTTTTTAAGCTCGGATTTCAAAACTAGGTAACTATTGAGAAAGACGGAACACGGAATTACATGCATGATCTGATGATCATCAATTCATCACCAAAAAGGCCTCAATTTGCACCAGAAAACCTCAAATTTCCAACATTTCAAACTATATACTTCCTCCGAGTCCGAGTGTTCTTGATTTTTTTAACTATTACTACCAATTTACCATCAATGGAGTACAATTAAAAAAAACAGTAATTTTCACATAATTAGACTAAATTTATTTTTTCAAACTACGTATAGCTAATTCAAAATCCGGTCAAAAACCCATTAACCAGAATGAACAAGCAATTACACACAAAAAAAAAAAAAAAAAAAAAAATTGAAGTAGAAGGAATAGGGTTTTGAAATTTGAAGTTCACCTGATCGCCATTGTTGTATATGAGGAAATCTCTGTGATTAGAAGAAAGAAGAGAGTGAAGATCATAGGAAATGGTGGTGATTGAGTTTGCTTCTTCCGCCATTTTTACTCATTTTTGTGATTATAGTGGTAACTGATGAAGTAGTTTTATAGTGCTGAAATGGGGAAGAAAGAAACGTGGGACAACAGATAATTTGTTTACTCACTGTCAAGTGTCATGTACTCATGTGTCAAGTAAGCTTTGGCAAATGGGTAACCGCTCCTAATCGGGTCAATCAGATCGATTTTTTTTTTTTCGGGTTTTGTAGAATCGGGTTGAAATCGGATTATTTTGGTTTAGACTTATTTTCGGGTTTTGTAAAATCGGGTTGAAATCGGATTATTTTGGTTTGGACTTATTTTCGGGTTTTGTAAAATCGGGTTGAATATTTTGGTTTGGACTTATTTTCGGGTTTTGTAAAATCGGGTTGAAATCGGATTATTTTGGTTTGGACTTATTTTCGGTTTTTTTTTTTCGGGTTTTGTAAAATCGGGTTGAAATTGGATTATTTTGGTTTGGGCTTATTTTCGGGTTTTTGGTTAGGGGGTTGGGTTGCGTATAGGTCGGGTTATTCCGAGAGGTCACGACTCACGACTTGAGTTAATTGGGTTATATTTATCCATCACGAGTCACGACCTAGTTCGTTCGGGCTCATAAAAAGGACAATAATTGGAATACAAGCTCGATAAAATGGTAAATACGAGTAATTTTGAGTATTCGATAAATTATTCCGTCACTAGATTCGTTTAATAATCGGAAAACAGACTCAAGCCCTTTTCTTTTGAACTAAAATGGACTAAACTGAATTGAATTGAGCTGAATTATTGAAACAAAATGAGTCTCTGAGGCTGAAGTGAACCGTAATGGGCTGAACGGATTAAAGTTGAAAAGAACATGGCCTCGATAGCACTCTTTCGAGACCGTCTTAAGCCATACATCAATGCCTACGAGAAATCATTTTTTTCCTAACGTGCGCCCATTTACCACTGACACACGTTAATTACAAAAATATTCCCATAATTATTGTCTAAATATGGTAAATATGAATTAATAAGCTCCGTATCAATTTCTCACGATAATATCGTAAAAAAATAAATAAAAAGGTAGTATTCCATTCCATAAATTTCAATAGAACACAACACAAACATAGTTTTCCATTACACTTAGAAACCTTATTCCAATATGCAAGTCTTCAATTTTCATACCATAATAATAAACATTCTTTCCGACTTATTTTCAGATTTTCCGACACACATCGCCCTCGCAAATAAACCCTTCCTTGGTGGTCACGTTTTCTTCCGGTTCCACTTCCGCTTCCTTAGGCTTGGCCAAAGCACATTTCGGGTCAAGATCGAAATCACACTCCTCGCACCAAAACGACCAATCAACTCCGGGCGTATCACACCCATCACAAAAATACCCGTTTCTACGAACCTTCACCAACTCGTGTTCATGAAGCTCGTGTTTCACTTTCTCAGGCCATCCCTTCGCTATCTCCTCGAGTTTCTCCTTCAAATCTCGTATATGATCCTCGGTGAACGGAAACGCATCCGCCCCGTGAGTTTCCACGAGTTTCCGAGTTTCGGCCGTGATGGTTTTGCCTTCGGGTCCGAGAGCCACCAAGCACGGGATTCCCCTCACTTTGAATTTCCGAGACAAGGACGCCTTCCTCTCGTCCCCGAATGGTAGGGCTAACCATGGCATCTCGGCATAGTATTCATCGAACGAGGATTGGTCTTGATCGCTTGAGGCGAAGACGACCTCGACCGAGTATCCCTTTGCCTTCATTTGGTTGTAGGTTTCGACGAGCTTTGGGGTGAAACCACGGCATGGGGGACACCAATGAGCTGAGAAATAAATCAGGACGTGTTTTCCGACAAGCTGAGACACGGGAATCTGAGAATATACATACCAAATTTACCATTAGATTTGCTAAAAATATTTTTTTAAAGTATTTCGGTATAAAACCGTCTTAAGATGAGTATTTATGGTTTCTGAAAAAACGTTAAGCAAGCAATCGAAAGCGACAAAAACCAACTAAAGAGTTTCACCTTAGAGCCACTTTTGTCGACGACATAGTCCTTTTCTCCTGAAACCAGAACAGATTCGAGAGTTTGCGACTCGAGTTTAGCCTTTTCGATCTCTGCTAGCTCAGCAAGCTTCTCCGAGGTGAAAGGGTAAGCCGTGACACCATGCTCCTGTATCAATTCCACCACATCGGAATTCTGAGTCTTTCCGTCCGGGCCAATTACGACCAAAGTCGGGATACTGCGTAGTTCAAAGTAACGGACAAGTTTCTCGATTTTATTATCCTTAAATGGTAAAGCAAGCCACGGCGTTTTGGAAAGTTCTTCTTTGAATCCGTCTTCGTCGGTCTCGTCCAAGTAGATCAACACGACCTCAAATTTCTCGCCTTTTTGTTTTAGCGTATTGTAAACGTCCACTAGTTTTGGTGTGAATTCTACGCAGTCTTCATCGGAACCAACACAGAAGTATAGGCCGACTGTGTTTCCTTCGAGATTGGCTACAGAAATCTGTTATAACATCGGAACCAACCAAACAAAGTAAATATCGTCAACAAGATATTTGCCGATGTGGCATACAACCGTAATTCACGCTTTTTTCTTGGACGAGTAATCAAACAAATTAGGAAAACTAATCAATGTTGCCTTCGGAAAATTATACGTGCAAGCTATAAAAGCGATGATGTTTTGAATCAAATAGAAACCATTTACCGTAAAACTAGAGGTGACAATCGGTTCAAGCCGGGTCATGTCAAATTGGGTTCGGGTCATATCGAGTCAACCTACCTTTCCTAGTCAAGTCGAATGAGTTCGGATCGAGTCGAGTTGATTCAAGTTCGGGTGAACATTCTTTTTCAGTCGAGTTGAGTTTGGATCCGATTTTTGTCGGTTTAGATACGATTTTCATCTACCCTAGAACAAAGCATCATAAACAAGGCGCATGCAATGAGACAAAGACGGTTTTTACCTTGTTACCATCACTTGAAACCACATAATCACGGGTGCCCGAAACCAAAAGAGAAGTCAAAGTTTGGTTCCTCTTCGCCGCCTCTTCCTCCTCCTTCAACTCTTCGATTCTCTCGGGAGTAAACGGGTACGCACCAGCCTGATGTTCCATGACCAATCCCACCGCTTCATCAGTCACAACTTTCCCGTCTTTGCCGAGAATCACGAGGTGAGGTATCCCCATCACTTTGAATTTCGCATCGAGATTATCTTTCACGGTTGAATCAGAGAACGGGATCGCAAGCCATGGCATCTTCGAAAAGTAAGCATTGAATGATTCTTCATCTCGATCGGCTGAAACAAAGACAACTTCAAAGTCACCTTTTGAGGAGAGCTCATTGTAGGCTTCGATTAGTTTTGGGGTGAAGCCACGGCAAGGTGGGCACCATGAGGCCGAGAAATATAAACCGACTATTTTCCCACTTAGAGCTTTGATTTCGACCTACAATAACCAACAAAACTAAATGAAATCCCACATGACTTGATCTCAAACGAACTGATTAAACTTCTTTTTTGTGTTCCTCATTTCATTATACGGTTTAATAGTTAATACACGAATTGAACTCAAACGAAAGACCAAACTCGTGTGATGTTTTCTGTTTATTACTGAAGTACTGAACTTCCTGTCGCCATACAACAAACGGGTACACTTATTTCCACCGCCCTAGCTTGGAGTCATTCAGTTTAGATAAGCGTAGACCGGGCAAAACTGACCCAACTCGTACCTAGGTTACTCAAACTCTTCTATGAGGTATCGTGTCCGACAAAAGGACAAAATTTTCGATCTTTGGTCTAAATTGAAGTACCAAAGTGTCGTATCGGACATGTGACACAGCACCCAAAAGTAGCATAGACTCGTAGCCAACCCACATCTAAACGAAAGGCCGAGTTGAACCCGACCTAACCCAAACGTTTAAAAAGTTTGATGATAAGAGAACCGAAAATGACTCAGCCCAACCCAAAATGAGCCGAACGGATTCTTAAAATCTCAAACACGACCCGACCCGACTCAAACCCTAACCACCCAGTTGACCCGTTTGCCAAGTCACCTAAGATCATCATTGTCTTATGGAGTAAGATTGAATTGAACCCATCAACGGATCAACCCTCAATTGGCTATCTAGGAGGTGTGTGAGACGGTTTTACAATACAATTATTATGAGACGGTCTTCAAAACCCGATTATTTGTGTTGTCTATCAATTAGTCAAGGTAATCAGAAACTAACAACTTCAATTACTGCAGTCATTTAGAACATCTAAATATCCTAATATCCAATAAATCAATCATCATCACTGTCGACAGAATTTTGTGCACATAAATTAACAAATTGCAGCAGCAATTGTCAAAAAATTCAACTAAAATTATATGCTAATTGAATCAAATTAGCAGCTAAACAATCAACAACCCCATCAATTAAAACCAAGAAATCAAGTTGACTTCACTAATTAAAACAACATCATCATGTAATTGAATAATAATAGCAGCTAAAAGTAAAAAACCCCATCAATTAAAACCGAGAAATAAGATGAATTTACTTAGAATAAAAAAACAATAAAATTAAAAATTAACCTTGTCGCCATTGTTACGGATGAGGAAATCTCTATCCTCAGAAGAAAAAAGAGCACTCAAATCATGAAATTCATCGTTAATTGGGGTTTCATCCGCCATTGTTGATCGATTAACTCTTGAATTCGGAAATGGTACGACTTTATGATGGAATTGTTTGGTGATTTATGAGTTGGAAATTACGTGCTCGTATTATTGGATGAATATATAGGAGTAGTGTGACACTGAGGAAATAGACTAGAAAAAGACCGAGTCATAAATAATCATAAATAAAAATCGGGGATAAAGACCGACATTAAAACCCGGTTGGTTTTGGATTGTTTTCGGGTTTGTAAAACTCGGTCTGTTCTGAATTATGTTCGGGTTTGTGAATGAAATTTGATTGGTTTTGGATCATTTTTGGGTTTGTAAAACTCGGATCAGTTCAGGTTGTTTCGAGTTCGGGTGATGTTAAGTTGTTAACATGTTTGGGAAACAGTGTATTTTGTGAAATTTTGCAGATTCCGGCCAAAACAATAGATTGATCAGTAAACCTATCAATGTGATGGGTTCGATAAACGGCTTATTCTAATATAGGCGATTGCATAATGAACGGAATCTACTGATTTTGAATATGCTGATAATTACCAAACACTCTATCTCATTGATGCTATTTCTACTATTTGATAGTCAAACGTGCTATCAAAATATGATGTTTGTATTATGTTAATGTTATCAACCATTATAAATCTGTTATTGTCATTTCCCAGAGCCTTAGTGCAAGAATATAACATCCAGGTCACGTCCGGGTAAGTCTCAATTATTCAGGTTACAATTCGAATTATTCAAATCTTATTAGTTTTGTCAAATTTTCTCGGCCTAGAAAAAACAAAAGAGTGAGACATTAATAAAGGGAATAAACAAGGACATCCTTAATGAAGAAGGAATAAGGGTCGTGTTAAGCAAGCTCGAGTTAGGTTATTTTTGGGTTTGCAAAGTCAACTCATTCCAAATTACTTTAGACGTGAGCTATTTTCGAGTCTATTATTATATTTTTCGGATATCAATTCATATACAACAATAAACATTTCGATCTGGACAAGCCAAATTGAATTACGTGTCAAATTCACATTTTCGATTCGACTACCAAGTCAAATTATTTGAATCGGGTCATTTTTACGAGGTCTAAGGACAATGGACTAGAAAAAAAACTAGACAAAAATAAAGGGGAATAGACAAGTCTCCTTCCTGAAGAAGAAATAAACGTCTTGGTCTTGGACTTGGACGGCCAATATCAAAGTACGAGTCAACGTGCACCAAAAGGTCCAAAACAACACGGTAGAATTTAATCAAGAGCATTTTCCTCATACAAGGGCATGTGCTGTATGACTCTATGACTATATGAGTATGAGTTAAGTGTGAATCCAAAATTCTATTTATTGAGTTGAATCCGAAAATAGATGTCGGTTAGTTCAATTAATAAAAGCAGTACGAGATAATATTTGAGATTTGGGTTCGTAAAGTTGTGATTGTATAATATGTTGGGCGAGTATAGATGTCGGTTAGTTCAATTAGTAAAGCCGTAATGGGAAATACTCGAGATCCTGGTTCATAAAGTTAGATTTTGTTGAACGCGAAAGTATGTAGATGTCGATTAGTTCAATTAGTAAAGCAGTACGGGATAATACTTGAGATTTGGGTTCATAAGTTGGGAGTTTACACTCGGTTGGACGTGTGTAAATGTCAGCTAACTCAATTAGTAAAATCATAAAGGCGAATACTCGTAATCTGGGTTCATGAAGTTGTGTTTCTTATACCGTGTTGGACGCGAAAGCATGTAGAAAGGGTATTAAAAAAAAGGTTTCGAAGAATACAATGACGATATTAAAACTCGGTAAAATTACGAAGGATGAAGGAAGACTAGCCTCGAACTTTCTCAACGAAAGCTCCGACTTCAATATATACAACAATACAATTGTACAAATACAACACGATCCGGTGTCATTACCCGCTTCCTCGACCCCAAACTAAATAAAGCGGGTCATCACACACAACGGGTCACAACCCGTTTCGTGACAAGAATAAAAGACATTACACTTTCCTCCCCCAACTTCAAGCCTTAACCTAGAATACAATACATAACATAACATAACATAACATGTTCCTAGTTTTAATTGCACAACACATGAAAATTCGACTGGTCTCACTTTGTGCCAAGGCCGGTATTATCGGGAAAGGGGTCGACAACTTTTTGGACCGTCTGAGGACGAGGAGATATGATGGGTGATTGTTCGGGGAGATGGTGGGCCGTCAAGTCGCCAAGCCCATGTTTCTCGTAACTCTTGAATGCTCCCAAAGCTCCTAAGAACCCTTCATGCCTTAAAAACATGGCCTTTGCATCCCCTTTTGACCTATACATAGCAAGAATTCCGAAATTGAGGCAAAACGATCCAATATCGGAGAAAATCTTAACTAAAAATCCCATGTTGTTCCGACACTTCATTTGGGTGTTCGATGCTTCAATTTAGACCAAAAAAATTGAACAATTTTCCCAAAATTGTCGTGTCTGACAGTCGACACCAAGTAGAAGAGTCTGTGTAACATCTCGGCCCGGGAGAGACGATGGGAGACGAGAAAAGTATAAAACGAGTTAAGAGTTACCAGAATTGGACTGCAACGGAAATTGTGTCCATCGTATATTCATGACTTCGTATGAAAAACCCTCCAAAAATGATTCGTTTGAGCCCGTACAAGAGCGCATTCAGGTAAGCAATCTGGTAAGAAAGTCGGAAAGGTGGGATAAACAGAAGAAACATTAATAAGAGAGATTCAAAGAATATCACATGATAATAGCATACCCGATATGAGCCGAACCTAAAAATGACTCGAATTATAATTATAATAAACCTGAAATGACTCGGCCCAAACTAACCGACCCAAAACCCAACTCGATTGACCCGTTTGTGAGGTTAACTACAGACGCTTACCTGCCCGATATTGTTCGAAATAAGTCTCAGTAGGGATCTTGCAACGTCCTCGGGGTTGTAGTCCTCCAGTTCTTTGTTTTCCGATATTGGCTTGCCAAAACTCGATGCTATTGCTGTTGCTGATAGGCCAATCTGCCATTAGCAGAAACACAAGCATGTATTTTCAATGACTCCGACAAAATGGCCGTTTTCAGTTCAACCCAACATACCATGTATATTACGTACAATGTACATACCTTTGCATAGTCAGAACCACCGTAAATGTCACCAACTAGCATATCGATTACTCGGTTATTCCCTCGATGACTCAGCTCCAGCAACTCGTCAAAACTGGGTAGTATTACGGAAATCATTAGGACGTCAACTATCCCACCAATAACGATCACATTTTTGCTTAAATCAAGATTAAACAAGAAAAAAATCGTAAAAAAATATATTTTTCATGACGAACGTATAGAGTTTTGACAAAAGAAGGATATGTTCGATGATGTAAAGGATATTTTTCACTACTCAGTGTTACCTTTGGCATTTGGTGAGAAGCCGTCCTAAACCCCAAAAGGTGCCACCACCTACACTTGTTCCACTAACCCGTTCAAACTTTCCATCACCGTCCACCTACAAAAGATGGCAAACACCGATGATCTAGGTAACAAAAACACTTCTCCATGTACTAGAGCCTATACGGAATATATGTTACTCCTACACTTCATTTAGTTGCCGTGTTGTGTGTACTGACCTTCGATACTTCATTTTAGACCAAAAATCAGGAAAATACGCACAAAATAGCCGTATTTGTCGGAGAGTCGTAGTAACATAGATAAAGGCAACAATTGAAAAGGTATGTATTGGTTTTACCTTAATCATACTGACTCCCGAGCCAATGTTAACAAGAAGATAAGGAAAAAGATCGTTGGAATCGATTTGCACAAATTCTTTCTGACCATCAACGTATGTGAAGGCTTCACGAGGTACAGTCTGTCGAAAGTATAGTACAAAATTTTTCAATACTCGTACTCATAAACAAATTGATTGCGTGGATGGCACAAAATAACGCAATCGTTACCTTTAACAGAAAATTAGCTCCAGCCACAAGACAATCCATCTCATCCTCCTTGTCGAATCTAACCCCGAACTTCTCTCTAAATAGATCAGCGAATTTGACAGCCCCGCCGCCAGTTGCCTGTCAGCTAAACACAAGTCGTTAAAATAGTTTCTTACAACTGTATCTGCCGCATTCTGCAATATCACGCGCAAGGAAAAAAACAATACAAATTGCATTTTCTCTCAAATCCCTATCCGACCGGTTACAGACTATTTATAGTTGACCCCTAGTGGATTTACGGAGTACTATATTGCCCAGCCTCGTTTAGAAGTATTTGACACGGATGGATATCCAAATGCCCGACTAAACTTTTTTTTTTTTATGAAAATTTGACATGTTTTGGTTTAAAATGCATTAAGAAAGACATTCATGCAGAAAACCAATCTCTTACAAATAAACTGTACTAGTAGCTAGCATTTGTATAAATTAGGGCAAACGAGGATGTAATAGAATTTGTGGAATCCGAGGAGCACAATTAATCAACTTGTGTTCTAAATCGAAGAGCTTTGTCACATAAACTCGAAGAGTATATTAATTTGCATAAGGTAAGATCATATGAGCTAAACGACAAAGGAAATCAAAGTGGGTTAACAAAAAAAAGTGAATAAAAAATGGTCAGAACGAAGACAAAATTACCTTGATCAATATGTTCTTGCCGGCTGAAACATCTTGCTCCCTGTTACCTAAAAATGAATGACACGTTAGAAGTCCGATAAGAAGCGAAATTGGCAGAAGTCAGAAAGACAAAAATAAGTTAGTCTGTGGCGTCGATAGTCTCTCTTTCTGATGGAAAATATTAAAATTTTATATTTTCCGTGAGATTATAGCAGATTTTAAGCTGTTGAACAAAAGAAACGTCACAAAAACTCCTATGAAACGGTCTACCAGTAATCTAACCATTTAATCAACTCTATGTGAGAGTTCTCACGGTAATAATAAGACCGTCTCACATGAGATTTACTGAAGAAATATGAAGATGGTAACTACGAATGGAAGAAAGTTACAAAATGGGTAAACTGTAAGTCCATCGCGTCACGTAAATGGAGTAACTAACAAATAATTACGAGACAAAGAATGGTAGAGGAGATAGTATCATACAGCTGCCAAGAAGTTGCTTGGACTCGATGAAGTCTACACACTCGTTTATCTTGCAAGTTTCGAACATTGCAAAATGGAGCTTGCAGTCGAGAATAGGATGATTGTTACAGTTAGTTGGACTCACGACCTTCGCCACTTCAACTGTGTTTTCTGTATTGATTTCTGCAGACTCCTCATCTCTAGAGAAATACACCAACTTAATTAAAGAACCTGCAACATTCCACAAGACATCGTATTTAAATATCTTGAAGCCGAGGAAAAACGTCTGCCAACAGCAAGATTCACCCTAAAAAAAGCTCGGAAAATTCACACTAACAGCAAAAACAGCATTAACCTAGTGCCTCATATGAAAATCTGCATAGGCTTCGATAAATGATGAGACAAGAGGGACTGGTGTATGCAACCTTACCCAAATATTATATGGAGACAATGTAAAATGACCCGTAAATGAGGGGAACCTACAAAAGGGTAGGTATTGTCTGAAAATGAGTCCACGACATCTAAGAAAAACGACAACAGAGAAACGTTTTTGGTCGTAGTGCACCGAGTATACCTATGAATGCTTACATTAGTCAATCTAAACCACAACATTAACAAAGGGTAGTATTTTCCGCAAATTAGAGGGCAAAATCTAAGGAAAACTATAAGGGATTAACGTTTTTGGTCATAGTGCACCGGCTATACCTAGGAATGCTTGCATTACTCGATCTAAAAAAACATCACAACTAACTGCATTGAGGAACAAAAACACAACTAAACATAGATCACTAACTTGTCTGAGCGCGAGTAATACGGTAAAAAACACAAATCTGAAGTGCTACCTTCGTCAGAATCATTTGTTTAACCTCGATTAAATAACCGTCACAAAGATTGACAAATCTAAAGTACCCCTCCGTCTGATTCATTTGTTTAACTTCGATTAAATAACCGTCACAACGAATATAAAAGATAAACTGATGAACAACTGAACAAGACGGGAAATATACATTACAGTAACAAGCTTAGCAAGTACACAGAGTCACAGATTTACAGTAAAAAGTCACAGATTTACTTCAAGGAACATCTCACTACACTGCCATCTACTTCCAAATCATCAAACTTCGATTAAATAACCGTCACAACGGATATAAAAGATAAACAAATGAACGAGACGGAGAGTATACATTGCAGTAAAAAGCTTAGCAAGTACACAGAGTCACAGATTTACAGTAAAAATTCACAGATTTACTTCAACAATCATCTCACTACACTCTCATCTACTTCCAAATCATCAAATTTGTAAAATTAATCAATATTTTTGCAGATTTCAACATCTCCATCCCATAACTTTAACTTCATCAAACATCTCAGTAAACTGTAATTTACTTCCAAATCATCAAATTTACAAAATTAATCAATAAATTTGCAGGATTCAATATCTGGGTAATTCCCATTTACAGTCAAGATATGCTGTCAACAATCACCATACAAAAAAAAAAAAAAAATATCAATTAAAAGTTGAAAAAAGAGAAAAAAAAGTACCTCCAATATCAATAGCAATAGGAGAAATATGATCATAATAATCAAAATTAATAGACTTGTTCTTAATCTGATCCTCCATTATTTACCCCCTTAATCCCCAAAAAAATTAAAATTGTTTCTTCACTATGCTAATTATTGGTCAACAATGGAATTAAAAATGGAATTTTTTGAAATGGTGGGTGCAAGATTATGACACCAGATTGGGTTATTTAATATATATACAAATAAACAATTGTTTCTTACCAACCCTACAAAAAAAAAATTCAATGTAATACGAGTAAGTTGGTATACTTGGTGGTAGATGATTAAGAACAATCAATTGGGAATTGGGGATTTTTTTTTTTTTTTTGTAAAATTAGGTTTTTTTTTTTGTTTTTTGTTTTTTTTTGGGGTTATCAATGTCTCTTTTAATTTGTGTGAATTGACCATTTTGACTATGTGTTGTGAATTTGTGAGGGAGGTGGTCAAAATCTTCAAGGTTGGAATCGGGTCAATTGAGTTAGGTTCGAGTTTGGTCGTTTTTTTTGGGTACGTAAGAGTTGGGATTGGTCGGGTTGTATCAGAATCAATCATTCTGTTTGTTATCGTGATTTTTTAAAGAGATACCGAAAATGTCTTGGTCTAGTGGTTAAGCTCAGGTGCTCTGAAGATAGAAAACTCAAATTCAAATCTTTTTTTTCCCTATATTGTAATGCGATTAAGTGCGCTATTCGTTGAACAAAAAAACACAGAGTAGAAAATTAAAGAGATATGTTGTCGGATGTGAATATGTGATGATTAGTCGGCTAGACGGCTAGTTTGCGGCGATTGACACTCGTTATAGATTTCTAGGTTCTTATGTTGTCGTTGGTTGACTTTCAACTTACCACGTGATAATTTTAGTGAAGGCATAGATCGTGAAACTATAGATCTGCGAATAGTCGTGAGCAAGGACCTTTAACAAGCAAGTAGCCACGGGTCAAGCTTGTGTCTGTCGACTGCCGTTCAATGGTGGATTGTCTTTTCAAATCCAGTTTGTCGGAATACTTGAAAACGTCAATAAGGATAGAAAATATGATATACTAAAAGTATGGTCATCCATTCACACAATATAACCTAAAAAAAAATCTTCAATTTTTTTATTAATAAACTAAGAAAATGAATGCAATCTGAAATGGTCCAATATAATCGATCCATCGTGGTAAAGCGATTTTGGAATGACTATGGACCGACCATCGTGGACTCTTTTATTTCTGATGATTTAAATGATACTGATCTAATCCCGAGTTTGAAATATTCGAAAAAAAAAAAACCAATTCAACCCAAACTAGACATGTTTTTTTCAAGCTCGAAAAAACCCGTTTAAATCTGATCCGATTGACCCGTTTAAGAGTTCTATATAAAGGGCATTAATTCACACGAGACGGTCTAATTTATTGGATAACTACTCTATCAAAGAAGGGCGCGAAAATCCCCAAATTAGAATTCAATCAAAGCAGTAAAGCACAGCAACAATGGCGATCAATTCGATAAAAAACCTCTCGAAAACGGTACTCCTCCTTACTCATTTCCACACGATACGTAAATTCTTCAGTAAATCGTCGTGATTTCAATGAAAACACGAGAATTACGAATTCAATTTTCCTCGCGATTTGTCTCGTCGATTGAATTCACTGTTTTCGCTGATTTACGCCATTAATTTCAGCTGATTTCACTCGCGATTTTACGGTGTCGTTCTTCCGGCAATCCTTGTCGACTCTCCGTCGTTATCCGACGTCGTATGCTTGATGATTTCGCCGTCAATCAAATTTCAAGTAATTCATCTCTTCTGTACATTTTTTTTGATTTCATGCACATTATTGAGTTTTTATACAGCATCGATGCGAGTTTTCATGTTCGCTAAGTGTTTGATGATATGTTCATGTGAATTATCGATTTTCTTAGCAGTAATGTCGATATAATGCACTTTGATGATATCGCCGTCAATCAAATTTCAAGTAATTCATCTGTTCTGTACATTTTTTGTGATTTCATGCACATTATATGTTTTATACAGCATCGATGCGAGTTTTCATGTTCGCTAAGTGAATCATCGATTTTCATGTTCGCCTCATATGTTCATGTGAATTATCGATTTTCTTAGCAGTAATGTCGATATAATGCATGTATTACTGTGAATGTTTATGAATTACATGCTCATTATACGGTTGTACTCTAATTATTTGATGATTGCCGATGCGAGATCCGAGATATTGAAGTTTTTTTAGCAGCGATGTTGATATAATGCACTTAATATCGCTATTTTTTCTTTGAATTTCATGCAGATTATAGTTTAATACTTATACAGCATACTGATTCAAGTATGTATGATCGCTAACTGTTTGATAATCTGCTAAATCTTGAAAAATTTCAGCAGCGTTGTTAATATGAGGCGCTTATTACCTTGAAATTTCAAATTAGGTATAATCACGAGATAATGTTTTCGATTTTTGGTGTGAAGCGTTGCTGATATATAGATTCATCATCTTGTCGATATAATTATTCGATTTTGTTGGAATGATGTGATTGTTTTATGATCGTGACTGCAAAATGCGAGCTGCTGTTGTTGAAGTGCAATATTAGTTTGCAGATGTAGATTTTGGTAGAAATTTGTGCAGTAAATGATTTCTGTGATTGATTTTAGGTTTAATAGCTGTTAATTTGGCGGAAAATTGACCGCAATCACATAGAAGTACTAAGCATTGATGCAAATTTCTGTGCTCGCTAAGTGTTTGATGATATTTCGATGCAAGATATCGAGTTTTTTTAGCAGCTATGATAACATACTTTTAACCGCCATTTTTTCCTTCAAATTTCAGTCACTTAGTGTCATGCTACTAATTATGATGCAAGTTCATATGATCGCAAAAATGTTTGACCAAATTACTGTGAAATTAAGTATAATCACGAGTCAATTTATTGATTTTTAGTATGATAGGGTTTGCTGTTATATAGATTCATCATCTTGTTGATATAATTATCTGAAAGTAATTTTTAATGATTGTGACTGCAAAATGCGAGTTGTCGTTGATGCATGATATTAGTTTCTGGACGTTTGTAGAGAATTTCTGCAGCAAATGATTTCTGTGATTGATTTTAGGCTTAATAATCTTCTAACTTGGTTGAAAAAACTGGCCGAAATTGAAGTTATCGTTATTGGAAGGAAGCAAGTGCACAATATAATTAATGAAGTTTGTGAAATAGTTGATATCTGTGATTGATTTTAGGCATGGAAACTCGACGATAAACTGGCGGCCACTGTCGAAATTAACGTTAATTCTTATGACCAATTATACAATCTTGTTTAAATGCAGTTTCTGATACTGGTGTCGGAAGCAGCTTAAAGGAGTTCCAGGACTTGAAATACACTCGTAACACGCTTTCTGCTGTAAATTGGAGTTAGTATGATTGGCTTTAGCGGTAGTGCAGTTTATTTGTTGTTCTTTTGTGCTTGCGTATTCATTTAATCGGCTTTTTTCATGATGCAGATGGTATGCTCTCGATCACAACCACTGGTAAGTCACACTTATTTCCATTTATTCCCGGACCTATTTCAAATCATGGTTACCGAATTCGCTCTTATAAAGCAGTTTTATGTGTATTTTCAGTAAAAAAAACGTAACAGAATCGCTAAGATACTGAACATTGGTGATAGATATGCAGCTTGATTTTTAGCGGATATAATTGTTGCTATTTGTTTTGATAACAGGCATTGGAGATGCTGAGATTTTTCATTATGACCTCAACGTGAAAGAATGCTCTCCCAGCAGAAGGCTGACTAAGCTCCCCTCGAGTTCAAAGAACAATGCCGTATTTAGGTGCTTTCATCGACCCTAAAATTTTACGGTCTATTATCTAAGTGGCTCGACAATGCTAATATTTACCCTGCTTTCTTTCGTGTCTCAGTGGAACTGAAGTGTCTTTATCTACAGCTGAAGATCTGGAAGTATTATTGGCACATATTACTGCCTTTTTGAAAAAGGTAGCATTGCTGTTTCCGTAACCCACGAATGTCGTCACTCGTCACATTAGCTCGCGAGTATTCAGTTTCATTCTGGTGTATTGGTGTCATCTATTTTGCTCGGACTCGTTTAGAGTGTCCGATATGGCTAATTTTATGAAAATTCCGCATTTCTTGGCTTAAAATGAAAAGTCCAAGTGTCATAGGCGTCATACCCATGTCCAAGTGTAGTGTCGGACGTGGGTACGCAAGATAATTAGAAGAGTCGGGGTAATATAGGGTGTCACGATCTACTGCAATTATACGCGATGTACTATTGTTTTGAACCTTTCTTCTAAAATCCTAATCAGGATTACCTTGACTTGCTCTGCAGATGTCGATTCTGAAAATATGTGTAAGTTCATCTCCTGTCTGTTTTTCATGCAATGTCATCTAAATAAGGTAACGGCTTTCACGATGTGAAAGCTAACTTTAATGCCTTTGTGTTTTATTTTGTTCCAAGATGCTGAATCCTCTTATA
Source organism: Agrostemma githago (assembly GCA_958450325.1). NCBI lineage: Eukaryota > Viridiplantae > Streptophyta > Magnoliopsida > Caryophyllales > Caryophyllaceae > Agrostemma > Agrostemma githago. The sequence goes on from OY288260.1 coordinate 906,787, forward strand.
TATCCCCTTTCCTGTGATGTGTCTATCCTAAACTACTCCCTCTATTCACTTGCATTTGCATTTTCCTTTTTAGAATTCCCAGGTTGTTTAATTATATTTCATCAGTGGGCGAGGAGAGACCGACAAAAAACAAATCCATATGAGTGTGCACCCGTAAACTTTAGCCCAAAGCAAATATAGTGAAGGAAAGTGAATGGACTTAGTAGTACCGATTCACTGATTGTCTACTCTGTTTCTTGACATGAAGATCAATGACAATTGATTATTTGGTTCTAATGGATTTGCGATATCTTATTGCCCTTAATTTTCCTTACTAGATGGCAGTTTCGACCACCCTTTCCCGTTTTCTGTTTTATAATATGACGAAAAGTCGATAATATCAAATCTATCTATATTACTTGTAAGTAAAAGTTGGAATGGTTACAAATATTTCATTGAAAAGATTTTAGAATGATGTTAGGCTAGCAATGAAAAAACAGTAGATGACGTGTCTGGAAGTTGCGTTCATCACGCTAACTTTCTTTTTGTTGTGTTATCAGAACATTGCAATAGAGTTGGTTGGTGAATATGGTGATCTACAAGGTCTAAGCAGTGAAAACGTCACATTCTCTACGGAGTTAACATTGCCTTCTCCCGAGTCATCAAACCTTGAACGATTAACATCAGGGCTTGAGGACTATGTCTTTAAACACGGGGATCTTAATGAAAAATGCCAGTCCTGCTTTTCAACCAGGTAGACAAGTACTCCGCTCTAGCATGCTGTTATAAGTTCGAAAAGTGAAAATAAGATTCTCTTTCTTTCTTTAGAGAAAATACATCGTAAATAACTGATAGAACTTGAACCCACAGATTACGGATCATTATTATTTGTTCCTATTCTTTTTTTCTATCGTGAAACTTACCTTGTATTTTTTCTGGTAATTTCTCTTTGTTCAGAGACAGCGTAAAGGTAGGGAATGGTAAGGCGTGTGCAAAAGAAAATCTGAGCGACAAGCTGGTTGTGGAAGCTGTAATTATTATCAGCGAGTCGTTAGGAGCTTCAAACCCATCATGCTTGAAGGCTTTTGAGCCAAAAACAGAGGCGAGGTTTCTTTTGAATTGATGTTCTTTCTAACATTGTGCTTAAGTATGGTATTGAATTTACACGATCCTATTTATTCAGAACTGTTTTGAGATGATTCGACCACCCAAAGTCTAATGGGGTATATAAAATGGGATCTATGTTGCTCGGATCTGGGTGCATGCCGGACTCGTTTTTTTTATAATGAAAATTCGGCATATTTTGGTTTAAAATGAAGAGTCCAAGTGTCATACCCATGTCTCAGTATCAAGTATCGGACACATGTACATGAGGTAATTAGAAGAGTCTTAGATGGGAAGAGTATTGATGGCTGCGTATGCAAGTGTCGGACTCAACTATTTTTATGAAAATTCAGCATATTTTGGTTTAAAATGAAGAGTCCAAATGTCATACCCGTGTCTAAGTATCTAGTGTAGTATCAAGTGTCGGGCACGGGTACACGGGGTAATTAGAAGAGTAGGAGTAACATAATGGGATGGGGGGAGTATTGTTCTTAGATTTCTATGTAATAAAAGCGGTACATGGATGACTGAATGTTCTCAACTCATGATCGAGTTCTGTAATCATGATCAGGTTTTGTACTTCAGAGATTTCTCTCCATGCTCAATCAACCAATCAGCTCTGAAAGCTTTACGAAGCATCAAGTGGACAAATTATGGACTGTCTATAAAAAGTATTGCAGACGACGAGACTGCTTTACTGGAATGGGAGAACTTTCCACCAAATACACATATCGACATTGCTCTTCACCGCTACAATAATCAATATCCATCCCATATTTATGTATTCTGCAGTTCAGCATTGCAATGCTTCTTTATTTTTCTGTGTATTGATATGCCTTGACTAGCTTGAACAGCTGTTATACCACCATTAAAGCCGAGAATTAAAGCTGAAACTAAGCTCGTGAAGGAAGCGATCAGTCTGGCACTTGACGATTTAAAAGAAAGGTATAGTGGAGCTCTTCTCAGTGCCCATGCTGTTAAGGTATATCCTTTTCAAAATCCTTCTTCCAGTACTTCATTTCTTTCTCGATTTGATATGGAGACCATAGATTCCATTCTTTGATTAAAATCACACTCACGATTCACCTATAAAACTAATGTAACAGCAGTTGTGCTAGGAAAAAAATTACGAGTAGTAACAGCAACACTGATAACGTCTCTTGCATATTTTCCGGTTCAACAAACTTAGGAGCCATTATAATTCCGCGTGCTAAATTCCATTCCAATAGAGTTAGACACTTGCTATTTTATTCCTGGAAAAATACGGAGTATGATGTAAGAGTAATATGCAAAGTGGGCTTAACTAGACCGAGTTGAAGTGAATTGGGCTTAATTGAACTGACGTGTATGGACTGATGAATAGGCCGAGACAAAATGAACTTAATTGTTGCTGTTGTTGTTGTTGTTGTACTTGTGCATATCATCATTTTTTTCAAATATTTTCTCACTGGAATTTCTATATCTGAGTGTGATTTTTATTCCGAAGACTTCGTTCACCCTTTAAATTTTGGCCTGTCCGCTAACTTTTGCCTGCTTTTGTTAACGGTACTTGAGCCGAATTGACACTAGGCCACAGACCAAGTTAGGAGAACGTCTGAAATACGTACGTAATCTTCGTCTTTTATTTGGCTATCAGATCAATACATATGCACCTGATCTTGCACGAAGCATCGCTGGCTTAATTTTATCATCTGATGATCCAAACTTTCAAGGCGAATGTCTTGGGCTACTTGGCATGCAAATGGGAGATATTGAGGGTGAGTTGGTGGAAGAATGCATCAAACAACAAATATTGTCTGCAGTCGATATCAATGACAGGAAACCTCCAAGCCTGAAACGCAGTGAGGACGTCCCGTTTCTTTTTGGAGTTGAACACAACGATAATGAACCCGAAAACACGTGGTATGATTATGAAGGAGATGAAGAAGGGTGCACTATGATGGATTTCTAATCATCAACTCCATCTGTAAGTTAATAACCCTTCCACATTTTAAGAATTTAAGGTAGTGGCTGCCACTTCTATTGCTTAACGGTTTTGACATCAAAGTCAAAACCGGTTTCCATATAGTGCTTCAATGATAATAAATTTACTGTAGGCACCTGGTAAAACTGACCCGGCCCGAATAACCCCAACCCACTCCCGAATTGAAGACCTTAGTTGGACCCGTAACACGTGTTGACCCGGCCTAACCCGAATGTTATTATAGAAAACGAGTCAATATCCCAAAAAAAAGTTGAAAATTACAAACCCGAAAATGACCATGCCCGACCCTAAGTCAACCTTATCTTTCAGACTCGAAAGTGGCCTGATCCAGACCCGACCCGACCCGGTTGACGCGTTTTCCAGGTCTAACTGTAGGTACTTAAGAAACCCGTAATTGACGGGATGATGGGGTTGGAGTTACTGCAGTTCAACTTTGTGTTAATAAAACGACGGTTTAGCCACTGGTTCCTGATGACCTATGATGATATATTGATATGTCAAGAGTTGAACTGAATGATTGCTACACAATTGAAATAAAGGGCAAAACAATCAATTATGAATCAAGTTTTTGCTCAATTGAAAATAGAAACTAATATATTATGATTGCATCCTCTAGATTTGAATCGATTCGATATTTCCTTCAACTCACATTGTGCCAGCTAAGTAGCTCTTTTCACTAATTGCTACTTGTTTTTTCTTTGTGCCTTTCTTAATCAGTGATAATTGCACTGAAGATTTAAAGCAGATGTTACAAGGGAAGGAGGACTGGTAGCCAATCAACCCTTCCTGCTCCAAATCATTTGGCTGTGAGTACTGTTATTATACATTTTTTATCGATCGTTGAATGCTTTAGTAGGACATGCTTAGTAACAGTCATTAGTTTTGTCTTTAGTAGTTTTTTGGTGCTTTCTATTCGACATATCTAGGTAACGTTTAGCGAGTTTAGTGGCCACTAATTACACCCATTAGTGCTCATCGGAAGGAAATCGACATGATATTGAATCTCGAGTGTGACACCATTTTAGAACCGCTTTAGAAAGTTTTTGAAGGTTTTTCGACTGCATTTTTGCATGGACAAAAAAAAATAAGTATCGTCTTTTTGTCGTGTGTATGGTGTATTGGCCATTTTTAGAATACTATGAGACGACCAATCCTAGAACAAGGCTAGAACTCGACTTTGTATTAGATCTTGGTATTGATATCTTGGTATTACACACAGTCGTTAGTTTCGTCTTTAGTAGTTTTTTTGGTGCTTTCTATTCGACATCTAGGTAACGTTTAGCGAGTTTAGTGGCCACTAATTACACCCATTAGTGCTCATCGGAAGGAAATCGACATGATATTGAATTTCGAGTGTGACACCATTTTAGAACCGCTTTAGAAAGTTTTTGAAGGTTTTTCGAATGCATTTTTGCATGGACAAAAAAATAAGTATTGTCTTTTTGTCGTGTGTATGGTGTATTGACCATTTTTAGGATACTATGAGACGACCAATCCTAGAACAAGGCTAGAACTCGACTTTGTATTAGATCTTGGTATTGATATCTTGGTATTACACAGTCATTTGTTTCGTCTTTACTCTTTAGTTCTCCGTAGTTTTTTTGGTGCTTTCTATTCGACATATCTAGGTAACGTCTAGCGAGTTTAGTGGCCACTAGTTACACCCATTAGTGCTCATCGGAAGGAAATCGACATGATATTTTAGATGAAACTTAACAATCATGTTATATGAATATGAATATGAATTTATTGTTGAGAGGGATAGTTATGCTAATGGTATTGAATCTCGAATGTGACACCATGTTAGAACTGCTTTAGAATGTTTTTGAAGGTTTTTCGACTGCATTTTTGCATGACAAATAAAAATAAGTATCGTCTTTCTGTCGTGTTTTTGGTGTATTGACCATTTTTGGGATACTATGATAGGATCAATTCTAGAACAAGGCTAGAACTCGATTTTTTAATACCATGGTGATAGCATTATAGCAATAGTATTAGATCTTGGTATTGATATCAATGGTAGCTGCCTAAGATTGTTAAAGGCAATCATGTTTGCCTTCAAAACAAAATGCAGTCATGCTAAAACGGGTCAATTATTACCCATTTAGTTAGGTAAAACGGGTCTAACTATTCAACATGCTAACATTTAGTCATGTAAATGTTTTTGTTAAGAGTATAAATTCGATCATGGCGCATCAACCATTCAACCATCATCCTTTTGTAAAGGTTCCTTGACCGTCTTAACCCAAATTCTTGTTTGTGACAAAGATATCTGTAATATTGTTAAAACGAGTCAATTATTACCTATTTAGTTAGATAAAGACAAAACATTGTTTCTAGAGAATAACAAATTAACAATGCTTTTGTGTTTTTCTACCTAAATGGATATGTACTTGACCCGTTATTATTATAATATGACGGATATCTTCGTCACAAACAAAAATTTGGGTTAAGACTGTGAAGGAACCTTTGCAAGAGGGTGATGGTAGATGCACCGTGTTTGATTTTATACTCTAACAAAAACCTTTACAAAAGAGTCGCATTTAGGTGTCGTTGCCTTCATTTAGTAATATTAATCCCGAAAATGTCAGATAATTATTGTGTATAACCGTTGTACCGTGCGAGTCTGCGACCATAATAAAAATATGCACTTTATGATAAAAAGGGATCATTTTAGGTTAGCTAGTTACCACTTTCAGATAAATAGTTACCACTTTTTTTGTATAAAAAAAGGTCACTATTTAACCTAAATTGGTTACTAAATAACCTAAAGTGATAACTTTTTTACCATAAATTTTTAGTCTTAAGTCTGTCGCACGGTACAACGGTTGTATAGTATAATTTGTGTATATATATATTATTAAGTTTTACTCCCTCCGTATCTGTTCGTCCACTTTTATTAAAATACCCCTCACATATATTAAACAAAGTGGACGAACATATAGATACGAAGAGAGTAGTATATACATTCAGTTGCAATACTTAATTACACATAATTGAGAAGTTTGGACTATATAAAAACTTACTTATGTTACACAATACTGAAACTCTGAAAGGCTAGAAGAACTGACCTCAATTGAAAAGGTAGCTAAAGTGACAAAACTGACACTCAACTACTCAAGCACTCAATTGAACTACTACTACTACTACTAAAAACACACTAGCAGGATGAAATGTAGGACTTGATACATTGCTTAGGCAGCACTTGGTGCAGAAATGTAGGACACTTTAAGTTCGGGCATTGACGCCATTATCGGAGACCTAGAGTAGTCCTCTGTCTCCGATATGAAATCGAGTGATTTGTCATTGTAGATGTCCTTCCATTTTTGTACCAGCATTTTGATGTCTTCCCTGTCCATGTTAGCCTCTTTGCCTGTGTACCTCCATGGTTTTGATCCCTGATTTCGCCCAAAAAAAATACCCGAAATATTTAAGGAAAATTTTGAAAAGTTATTTTGACGATTCAATATTTGGGTAGGAAGGGAAGGGAAAGGTACTTACTGCAGCACAGTAGTGAACCACCTTAACTTTGTTCAGGTCGATGTTCTCGGGGTGGCGCCATAGCATTGCTAGAACCAGGTTGTATGCTGGTGGGATAGGTTTGTAAACATCTCGAAAGAACTTATTCAGGAAATCCTATATGCATAATAAATCAAGGAAAAATTTACTAATTGTAGGTCGAACAATAAGTTTATATTAAAACCGTAGATGATACCTAAGAAAACCCGTTTAATAAAAATATATCAAAAATATCTTAGTTTAGTGTTTAAGATAGATGTTCTCATTTGAAAATAAAATAAAATACTACTCCGTATTACTCATTTATTTACCGGAAAATAGGATTATACCCCTGGTTGTCCAATAGCATTGTACAACCTTGTTGAGCTTTTGTATATATTTAGTGAACTTAATACGAGTTTCAGTGGTAAGTTTTTGAGCTTAAACATTTACTTCGTATGTGATTTAACTTGACAACTTTACACTAAAGCTCAAAAAGTTTACAGCAAAACTCGAAACATTTGTGATAAAGTTCGAAATCATAAAACCAGTTATACGTGGAGTTATATACAACTGGTTGGAGTGGTTGTATAATCTTCTCATTGTTATTTACCTCAAGAATCCATATCAGCTGAAATAAAGTAACAACCACAATGATTACACGTGTTCCTCTCATGATTATTTTATCATGAGGTCGTCTCACGTGAAAATTTGTGCAAAATTATAGTCACCCGAAAATTTCATAAACTAATGTGGTCTGAGCATATTAAAAAACACATTAATATACTGTTGACCTGTTTACCAAAACTATCTATTTGACCCGTTTTAATCTCAAAGACGGAAATAAAAGAGACGTGTCCGACAACTTTATTAGGTTAGACTTATGTGAGTTTGTAGTTAGTTACCTGCTCAGCAAAGGGAGTCGGAGAACTGGTCTGCAGGTCCCGAAGAAGGTGTTCATAAGTAAGTCGACTTGGCTCGAACACAAACATTCCGGCATTGAAGTAAAGAGGAGGAGGTGGCGAGCCCATTTGAGCAGCGGGCCATTGGATTTTGTCGGGGCATTGTTGACAGTAACCGATTTGGTATTGTGGTGTATGCCTCCATGTTTTCTCACAGAAGCAATCCTTCACTGCATACAGATACCCTTCTGGCATCTCAAACAGATGGTCTATGTTCTCCAACACTTGAATGTCTCCATCCAGGTATATCATCTTGCTGTATTCTACTAACTGTCGAAAACATTTATCGTCATTTTTTATCTGAAAGTATAGTACTTGTACTACTTCCTCCGTCTCAGTTACTAGTACTCCGTATTTGTTTAGTTTTGATTAAAATATTCACAAATAATATACGAGTAAAAATTAAACAAATAACTGAGAAGAAAAGAGTACGGAGTAATTTTTGTTTTCACTGTAAGTGGTTTAATTTTCGGCTGTTATCTATGCCAAGGGTCGTCTGAAAAATGATGTTGATAGGAGACTACATTAGGTAAAATTCAATTCACGAAATTGCATTCCCTCCGTATTTGTGAAACTTTCAACTTTCTTAATATATACTCGTAGTATGAGAAATATTTTAATAAAATTAAAAATTTATAGAGATTTCGGAGGGAGGGAGTAGTAAAGGGTAAAATTCAATTCACGAAAATTGCACGTCTTGTCTGATTAACCCTCCCTCCGTATTTTAATAGAATTAGAATGTTTTGGAGATTTGGAGGCTTCGTCGGAGGGAGTAGTGGACTTAATTCAAATTGTCGACCGATTTTGGTAAAATATTTCTTTACATCCACACCAAAAATATTAATTTTTTTTTTTTTTTTTTTTTTGCGTGTAATTGAAGAAAAAGATACTTAAAATATTTATTTCAAAGAGCACCAAAATCAGTACTCCCTCCGATTTTTTATTATCTTTCCCTTTGGTTTTGGGAAAGAAAATAAGAGTGTGGGAATGTGTGGTTCAAAATAAAAGAATGAAGACAGAAATGTAAGAGTGATTCTAGACCACATGTTGATGGCCCAAAATGAAAATAGGGAAGAAAGATTGTTTCAGTCCAATAAAAAAATAGGGAAGATAATAAAAAATCATAGGGAGTAATAAGTCAAAAGTGCAGAAGCACAACCTAGTAACTTTCTAGAAAATGATACAAAACGATGATAGATTAGTAGGAATATTTTTTCTTATTGGGATGGTTTACTATACGTGAGATGATTAATAAAGCAGCCTATAGTCAGTAGATGGTCTCCACTGTTCCACTATTTCCTGTATCATTGGAGAATTTGAACCACGCAAATCTTGGGATACTATACTACTCCTACCTACTCCATCACCTAATTAAAGTTTTTGTTTTGTGTCGACTTTCGAGGATATTTTCGTGGTTAAAAAGACGGTTATTAAGATATTTTATATTGACGGTATTTGAACCAAAGTCGTAAATATCACTTCTCATCATTTTATGATTTGAGTAGGTCTCCTGAAAGACGGTCTCTCATTAACTTTACTGAGAGACTAAGTACAAATAAGAGTAATAGTGGTACCAAACCTAATAGAAGTAGGTACGATTAACATAAAAGACAATACAAATATAAAGAGGGTACGCTTCTTATAAAAACAGGTACAAAACAAAGTTGTTATTTAAGGGTATAAATAGAACATATTGTGGTACTGAAGATTTGTGTTATGATTTTTATCAGTTAAACTGTCGACAACTTGGCATTTGATGAATTTTTTAGATGTAGGTATAAATATTGGAGTATTGATGTTTTTCGAAAGGTTAACTAGGACACTAAGGAAGGAAAAAAATCGAGTCTGTCACTGGCTCACTGCCATAAGGTTATTTTGATGTTGACGGGATTTGAAACCAAGTCATGATTTGAATACCATCTCTCATTACTTTACGACTTCACTTCATGTTGACAACTTAGCATTTGCTGAAATTTTTTTAGATGCACATAAATTTTGGAGTGGTGATGTTTTTCGAAAGGTTCACTAGGACATGAAGGAAGAAAAAAAAATCGAGTCTGTCACTGGCTCACTGCCATGCATGGTTAAGTTTAAACAAGAATATATATATTACGTATAGTCTGGATAAATTATCATAAATGCGTGATGATTTAAAATACTAGGTATATATATATATACTCGTATAATATATCTAAGTAAACTTACGTTCCAAATACGAAGCTTAGAGTAGTTAATAACATAGTAAGCCATAGCAAATTGAACTTGATTCTCAGGTGGATAAACCGGGTCGATTTCTCGAACCCTACAACCCTGAGCCCTTAAGATTTCACGGTGCTCCTCGGGCACATCGGGTAAGATCACAACCACTAAAGGGTACGAACTTTTAACTTTACGTAAACCCTTCATTAGTCCAACTACACCTTTGATATAGTCGCCGTTTCCGGCTAGGAAAGTTACATATGCCCTATTCGAGTTATTTTCGAGGGCAATGGCTTTTCCATTGCTAGTATATCGGTCCATTTTTCGGGTTTTTTCGAACTGTTGGACTTTGTATATTTGTGAGGAGAGAAAGAAAAGTTTGTTTGGTGCAAAATTTAGAAGCGTAGGGTTGTTTATTTATAGGGGGAACAAATTAATTGAAATGTCGGTGAAGCGAGAAATTCTTTTATAGGATCGTCTTTATAGTGTTGAGTAGGTATATATATTGAGAGATCGTTTTTCATTGAATTAGAAAGAGACAAAACATGAAATACGGACTATTAAATATTTAAATTCTCTCTTTTTAACATGTGAGATGTGTCTCAATAACGTTATTGAGATACCGTTTCTCTATTTTTTTTTTTATGTTGTATTAATACACTAATACGAGCTCATATTAGATCTTTCAAAAAAAAAAAAAAAAAAAGCTCATATTAGATGAAATTTATCATAAAAAAAAAAATTAACTGAATTTTTTTTTGTTTAAGCTGCTACGGAGTAATTTTTTTGGGTCAGTCTAACAAAATAATCGGTTTTCTAATGTGTCAATTACTCAATTAGTCATACTATAATAGGTTAATTAAAGTAAGAATTACAACGATGTTTCAGTATGGTAAATATGATCTAATATTTCAATTTCTCGTGATAATATTATTGTGATTTTGTTTCAGTACGGTAAATATGATCTAATATTTCAATTTCTCGTGATGATATCATTATGATTTCGTTTCAATACGGTAAAAATGATCTAATATGTCAATTTCTCGTAGTGATTCTTGCTTCAATTATTATATTTCGTAATTAAAATGTGGGTTAAGTGAACGTACGTTAGAAAAACCGTAACAAAATGAGTGGCTTGAAATGCATGGTGTCGTCAGTCGTCACTCATTAGTTTTGTACTACTGTAGAACATAGTAGTACTGCATAGTTAACTTTATGTAATTGCAATTTGCAAAAGGGTTTTTCTTGTTCGTTATTAGTGCGTACTGCTTTTTATTTTATTGGGCTCACACTTCGTCATGTGAGATATACGTCGGCCTTTTAAAATCAATAAAAGTTCCAAACTCCCAAGTTTTGGTTTTAGTACTGTATGTTTAAGGATGTCGAGAGGAGTACCAAAGATGTCTTGGCCTAGTGGTTAAGAATAGGTGCTCTGGAATAGTAGGTCTTAAGTTCGAATTCTTCCATATTGTAATGCGACTAAGTGCGTTTTTCGTTGAACAAAAAAAAAAAAAAACAAAAAAAAAAGGATCTCAAGAGGAGTAGTAGAATATCGTAAGTGCATAGAACATTTTTTCCATCAAAAAATATTTATTTTAGGATCGTGAACTTGTTTATTTAATAATATAAATATTTTTATCATTAAAATTAATTTAATATTTAATATTAATTTTACTTTAAAAAAGTACGAAGTAAGAAAATTTCGAAAAATTGATTTCATACGGAGTATTTTTTTTAAAATATGAACATTTTAATAAAGTAAATCAAAATTTAATATTAAAAAAATTAATACTTTTAATATTTTAAATTACTTAATTTGAAAAATATAAACAGTCTAATAAAATATTTTATAGAATATAAACATTTTAACAAATAATCATAAAATATATTGAACAAATTTTATATTTCAAAAGAGTTTAAAATCAATTTTTAAGATTATTTTTGTAAATAGTAAAAATATTCATAAAATAATCATTTTTTTTTAACAAATAATCATAAAATATTTTGAACAAATTTTATATTTCAAGAATTTTTAAAATCAATTTTTAAAATCATTTTATTAAATAGTAAAATAATTGTATTAAATTGAATATTTGTCTTTACTAGTAATTTAATCGAATTTTATATTTCAAAAAAATATTAAAATCAATTTATAAAAAAATGTATCAAATTGAATATTTGTTTGCCGTAAATAATCAATTTCTAGTAGATTTTCACTGTTTTTAAAATAAAAAGAACTTAAATTTTATTTTTAATCATAAAATATATTATATATTTCAAAAAAATTTAAAATTATTTTGTTAAATAGCAAAAAAATTGTATTAAATTGAATATTATTGAATATTTGTTTGCCGTAAATCAATTTCTCGTAGACTTTCACTGTTTTTAAAATAAAAAGAATATTAAATTTTATATTTCAATTTTTTTTATTAAATAGTAAAAAAAAATTGTATTAAATTGAAAATATTTTTCAAATATAAAATTTGTTCAAAATATTTTATGATTAAAAATAAAATTTAATATTCTTTCTATTTTAAAAAATCTCTGAGAAATTGATTCACGGCAAACAAATATTCGATTTAATACAATTTTTTACTATTTAATAATAAAATAAATTCTTTTAATACAATTTCATTTAAATTTTAAAATATTTTTTGATTGAAAATTTAATTTAATTTTCTTTTTACGAGAAATTGATTTACGGCAAACAAATTTAATACAATTTTTTACTATTTAATAATAAAATAATTTCTATAAATTGATTTTAGTATTTTTGAAATATAAATTTCGTTCAAAATATTTTATGATTAAATAAAGTGATTTACAGTAATATTTTCTAAAATATAATTTTTTTGATAGTATTGAATTAAAATTTAATTTTAAAAAAAAATTGTTGATAAAAATCAAATTTAGTACACCTTTTACTTTAAAAAGGTGTGAAAATATAGGAGAAATTGATTCAATATTTTTTAAATATAAATATTTTAATACTTTTAATTAAATTTTAACGTAAAATTTAATGATGAAATAATAAAATAATTTTAATTCTAAAAAGTTTTTAATATTACTCCCTCCCATCCAAACAATCCTTGACATAGGATTTTTCATCAAAATTAAGAAAAGTGGTAAAAATAAGGGTATTATTGGTAAATCAAATGGTGTTATGGGTCCACCAAACTTAAAGTAAGGAAAAAAGTAGTTGCATTTTGTGTAAATAGAGGAAGGATATGAGGATGATAAGGTAAAGTCTTTTGCCAAAAAGGGAATATAAAGAATTGATTGGATTATCCATTTATAGTAAGTGTAAAGAATTGAATGGATGGGAGTGAGTATAAAATAGAATAAAAAAGCGGAATAGGAAAATTAATCTGAGCCGAAAATTTACAGAATGGGGGACTGACATTAATTTTAAAAAATGAGCTAAAAAAGTCTGGTGAATCCAAATTCGTTAGTACATATACATAAAAGTACTTCACTTTTGCTAAAACTACAGTGATGAACAAAATAAGGGGGAAGTACAAACAAAACACATTCACTCATTTGATGAAAATACGAGAGAAGTTGAAAGCAAAATCGCTAAAACTTCTTCCTTCTGTCACCGGAAAAAACCTTACGATTGGAAACCACGAGAGTAAAAAGAATGATGAATAGATGAGAGACTTCACCTCACCTATGCATCACGATAGTTAATCAGCAGCTTCAACTCGAACTAGAACTCTGATTCATTCTTAAGCCTGCAAAGCGGGAAAAGAACGAAACTTTATTTGATTGATTTCAATGTTTTTTCCCGTTTCAATTAAAATACTCCTCACAAATCTTAAAAAGTGAGGAAGAAACATATAAAGTGGCGGGAGTAATAAAATGTAGTCAATGAGGATGTAGTTAGATTCGACAAAACTTTAGCTGAAATAAAAAAAAAAAAATCTACTCCGTAATAGAAAGTAGAAAGTCCTAAATTTTGCTGAATATAGCACGCCGGAAATAAGCTACTCCCTCCGTTCCAACCATTTGTATACGTTTGCTTTATGCACGTATGTCGATACTCGTTTTCTTTTCTCTATATCTTTAGTTACGTATTACTACAATTTATAAAAATTTGATATTCATAATGTATTTGATTAGACGATTTAAACAAGATCCCACATGAATATATTTTATCTTATATATTAGAAGTTATATCGAAAATTCATTCTACTTATAAATAGTGTCAAAAAAGCAAATGTATACAATTCGTTGGAAGGGAGGGAGTATAAGCTAAAGCCCAATTGAACTTTTCCATTTCTTTTTTAACCCCTTCAAATTGTAATATTGAGTAGTAATTACTTTTGAATAAAAAAGAGTAGTCATATCGTATTATTTTATAGAGCCTAGTACGGAGTATTTAATATTTCAAAAGATATACATACAGATACAGGGTAAAAGCTAAAATCAATACTCCGTATATTTCAAACAAGTGTGATTTCAAAAGCTAAAAACTCACACTCCGTATGATTTTAATATCAGTAATTCTCGTGTGAGACCGTCTCACGATAATTTTATCGTGAGACCTTTCACATGGGCACATAGGGGGTGGTTACAAATTTAGTAACCACCTCTTATATGAGCCGTCTCACGATAAATTACTGTGAGACGGTCTCATACAAGTTTTTGGCTTTTAATATAGGGGAAATATATTTCAAAGAAGGGAGGGAAAGGAAGGAGTTTTATTACTTCCCTAATATCAAGAATTAACTGGGTAATCCTACCCTAATTTTTGGAGCACCATTTATACAAAAATTCTACTCCGTATTAGAAGTAAGCATGTCTGAAAAGTGCTGAGTAGTTGGTTTAGCATGTTGGAAATAAGCTAAAGCCAATTGAACTTTTATCCTTCTTTTTTAAACCCAATTCAACTTGTAATGTTAAGTAATAATTACTTTAGGTTACGTTTGGATACTCGGAATTGATTTGAATATCAAGAATTCAATTCCTGTATTTGAATTTCTAGAATTTAAATCCAAATCCAAATCCAAAACCAAAATGGTGTTTGGGTACCCTTGGATTTGGATTTCGGGTGGGTGAAGTCGGGTCAAGGTTTACAATTTTTATTTTTTTAAATTTTTCATTAGAAAAATATAAATGTGCAAATACAAGAAAAAAAATAATAAAGAAAAACAAATACTACGATAAGATTATGCGAAAAAATAAGCAAACGATAAGTGACGGATTTGAAATGACTAACCTATACTAGGGATTTGAGAAAACCAAATTTGAACTAGGTTGGATTTGATCAAAATTTCAAATCCAAATCCCAAGGTTTCCAAACGCTCAAAATATTTCAAATCCGGAATTCAAATCCAAATCCAAGTTTCCAAACATGCCATTAATAGTTTCAAGTGTGCCTTATTGAGCTCCTTGTTTTTTTTAGCAATTTCCAGCCTTTTTTTCAAAAAAAAAAAAAAAAAAAAACAAAACAGAAATCTCTTAATAAAATAATGTTAAAAAAAAAAAAAAAAAAACATTTCCAGTTTTTTTTTTTTTTTTTTTCAGAAATCCTTTACTAAAATAATGTTTAAAAAAAATCATTTCCATTTTTTTTTCTATTTTTTTCAGATATCCTTTACTAAATTAATTTTTAAAAATAAAAATAATCATTTCCAGCTTTTTTTCTATTTTTTTTTCAGAAATCCTTTACTAAAAAAATATTTGAAAATTAAAATTTGTTGTTTTCATGAAAGGTTCAGACCCTAAAATTTTTATTGAAAGGTTTCATGAAACGTTATTGATTGACTCAAAGACGTAAAAACATTCAAGTAAAATGTAATCATAGAGGATGTAGTTAGATTTGACTAAACTTTAGCTGAAATAATGAAAAATAAAAAAAATCTACTGTAATAGAAAGTAGAAAATCCGAAATTTGCTGAATAGTTTAGCACGCCAGAAATAAGCTAAAACCAATTGAACTTTTCCATTTCTTTTTAAACTCCTCAAATTATAATATTGAGTAGTAATTACTTTGAATATTCTTAATTTCCTTATGGCATGTTTGGAAACTTGGATTTGGAATTGAATTCCGGATTTGAAATATTTCGAGCGTTTAGAAATCTTGGGATTTGGATTTGAAATTTTGATCAAATCCAACCTAGTTCAATTTTGGTTTTCTCAAATCCCTAGCATATGAGTAGTCATTTCAATTCCGTCACTTGTCGTTTCTTTGTTTTTTCGCATAATCTTGTCGTAGTATTTGTTTTTCTTTATTTATTTTTTCCCGTATTTGAACATTTACATTTTATCTAATGATTTTTTTTTTTAAAAAAAGGGTGACCTTGACCCGACTCCACCCGCCCGAAATCCAAATTCAGATCCAAGGGTACCCAAACACCATTTTGGATTTAGATTTAGATTTGATCTCTAGAAATTCAAATACAGGAATTGAATTCTTGATATTCAAATCAATTCCGAGTACCCAAACGCAACCTTAGCAAAATGGGACGAAGGGATTTAGAGGAAAAGGAAAATGTATTCCTCCATATTTCTTTTCTCAAAGGCAAATCATTTTCCCATCAACAATGGAAAGAAAATCAACCAAGTTCGTCCTCCTTCCCCCTCTTCATATCCCAGCACTTTGTTTTTATCCAAACATGGTGTGGGTTTTCCTTCTAAATCTTTCCATTTTCCCTCTCCCTCAAAATTAGAGCTGGCAAACAAATCGGGTCGTGTCGTGTTCGTGTCATTGGTAAACGGGTCACGAACCCCTCAATCCAAACCCGACCCATTTAAGTTTCGTGTCGTGTTCGTGTTGACCCAATTACATAAATGGGTCATCAACCCTCAACCCAAACCCATTTATTTCGTGTCGGGTTCGTGTCGTGTTTTCGTGTCATGTCCATATTTGGAAAGTATTAACATATTTATGTTAAAAATGATTAAAAATATTTACACCAATTTAATAAACAGATTATTCGTGTCAGTTTCGTGTTTTGAGACCTCAACCCAAACCCGGCCCAATTAAATCTCGTGTCGTGTTCGTGTCGACCCACTTACATAAATGGGTCATCAACCCTTAACCCAACCCGTTTATTTCGTGTCGGGTTCGTATCGTGTTTTCGTGTCGTGTCATTTTTTGCCGGCTCTACGAGTCAAAATCACTTCACCTCATTTTCTTAACTAAACAAAAGAACTTGCTTCCCTCTCCCTTTCTATTCATTTTCGTCCAATTAAATAATTAATACGGAGTAATTAACATGGGTACCTTTTTTATTTCCATATTTTTCTTAGAAGCTGGAAAAAATATGGTGGAATACTCCGTATAAAAATAATCCTACATTCCTATCCTTAGTTTGGAAATTCAGTTATGCAAAAATTCTACTAGAAGTAAGCATGTCTGAAATGTGCTGATCAGTAATTTTAATTTAGCACGTTGGAAAATAAGCTAAAGCCAATTGAACTTTTACCTTTCTTTTTTAACCCAATTCAACTTGTAATATTCAGTACTAATTACTTTTATGAAGAAAAAAGAGTAGCCCTACTGTATTACGGAGTATTTTATTATTGGGATTTTCTACGCGGTACCCTGAACTTTTTAATTTTCTACCTTGTACCCCTACCTTTTTTATGTCTATAGAAGGTAGACTTGAAGTTTACTATTAATTTAACTAGCGCCCCAAATATTTTCTTCCATCAAGTTTTGTCGTTAGATTATGTTTTTAGCTTAGAATTAAGACTTCAATATCATTTAACTTAGATAATTACTCGTAACAAGTAATTGAGCTTAGTTTAAGTGTTATCAGTTGATTTGACAATATAATGTCAAAAAGATAATCTGTTCAGATTCGGAGTATAACTGCAAACACGTACATGCAAAAATTGTAGGGGTACAAGGTAGAAAAGTAAAAAGTTCAGGGGTACCACGTAAAAAACCCCTTTATTATTTTATTACTCATCATATGTCAACTACATTTACCACATAGTTTGTCAAATACTCTACTTTTAATAGTTTCAAGTGCCTTATTGAGCTCTTGTTTTTCGGCCTTTCCAGTTTTTTTCGAAAAAAAATTCAGAAATCCTTTACTAAAATAATGTGAAAAATAAAATAAAAATTCATTTCCAGGTTTTTTTTCTATTTTATCATGTTATCTGACACTCCGACATTTCGTTTCAGCTTGGAAACATGGAACATTTTCGCAGGCAATTAAAGCAGAACTATTAGGATTTCAAACATTTACCTTGTTTGCAATGTTGTTGGAGAGCCAATCCAATCCTTCATACAGCCCTTCTCCGGACGTAGCACAAGTGCTCTGGATATACCTATAAATACATACACCAAGAAAATCGAGTTTAAACCTTTGGCTATTTCTCAGTAGAAGCATTCAGTGTACTCAGTAGTCAGTACTACGGAGTAGTATTTCTCCAGACATACCAGTGACGTTGTCGGAGAGAGTGCAAGCCAAGCTTATCAGTGATTTCAGCGGCGTTCATAGCATTGGGAAGATCCTGTTTGTTAGCAAACACTAGCAAAACTGCATCCCGCAACTCATCCTGAAATCATAATTTATAGAGCCGAAAATCAAAATCTGAACTATTAATTGTAAGTCGTAGTTTTTTTTTTTTTTTGGTCCAACGAAGAGCGCACTTAGTCGAATTACAATATAGGGGAGGGGGATTCGAACCTGAGAAGCACCTAGTCTTAACCACTAGGCTAAGACATCTTCGGTTGTAAGTCGTAGTTATACTAACACATTCTAAAAGATAATTCTTATGTAATTATATACTACGTATTTATATGTTCCTCCCGTTTTCATTTTTGGAGTTCCTAAGCAACTCTTCGACCTTTCCATTGTACTTATCTTTTTCAAATAGTTATCTATGTTTGAAACCGTCCACACATTAAAGGAATACATAACTAATGAAAAAGACTGAGGGAATATAAATTAATGTCAAAAATATATCTTTGTGAAACATTTATAAAAAAACAAATCTATATATTTTATGTGTATAACAGCTCGTATTTTGCAACTTATTGACGGTCGGATTTTGAAAACTTTGACTGTGAAAAAGGTAGAATGGGAAGAACACAACATACCTCGTTCAACATCCTGTGCAACTCATCCCTAGCCTCGACAACACGGTCTCTATCATTACTGTCCACCACGAAGATTAAACCTTGTGTGTTTTGGAAGTAGTGTCTCCACAATGGACGGATCTGCAACAGATATCGGTTTCAGTAATTAAATTTCTCGGTGATGTAAACAAATACTCTGTAGAATGAATACTGTTCGACACCAGATATGATAAGCAACCACTTAAGTCGAAATAACTCGAGAAATGATACTTCCGGTTTTTTGAGTCAGTTGACATCAGAAAAAATATAGACAGAAAGCAAATAATTGAACTCGGACATGGGTATGATAACTGGACTCTTCATTTTAAGCCAAAACATGCAGAATTTTCACAAAATTAGCCGTGTCGGACACTTCTAAACGAGTCCGAGCAACATAGTTGACAGATGAAAGAACACGGCCGAGACTAGAAAACAAACCTTGTCTTGACCTCCGACATCCCACACTGTGAAGCTGATGTTCTTGTATTCAACAGTTTCCACGTTGAATCCTGAAAAGATAAGACAGCAATCTTCAGCACACAATCGACTGATGAATATACAAGAACATGATGTAAAAGCACCGCAATCGACATATAAGTAGATTTTAACGACTCTTGTTAGACACGGAATAAGTAGGTTAACATATACCCTATCTCGATAACCTGTCCATACGTCGCTCAATTCACGGTTTCAGGGTGCCATTGCCTGATATCCTAGTTTTTTTTTTTAAAAAAAAACATGACCCTTCATACAATCGTCGCAGCAGAAGGATTCAAGCACATTAGAAAATAAGGAAAAACCACCTCTACAAACAATGATACTAAGCATCGATCCATTATATTTAAACTACGGCCCAGAAACTAAGACAAAAAAACAAAGAACAAAATCACGGTTTCTCAGCAGAATTGGCCACAAAATTAATTACACATAAAACAGCTTGATGAAACTATTTCAACAACTCTTGTCAGACACGGAATAAGTAGATTAACATATGCAATATCACGATAACCTGTCCATACGTCACTCGATTCACAGTGTCGTTGCCTGATACTAAGAATCGTTCAAACATATTTAAACTACGGCCTCTGAACTATGAAAAAATCCAAAAAATAAAATCACAGTTTCTCAACAGAATTTGCCGCAAACAATGATACTAGGCATCGTTCAATTTTTTTTTAACTATGGCCTCCAAAATAAGGCATAAAATCACGGTTTCTCAACAGAATTGGCTGTAAACAATGATACTAAGCATCGTTCAATTATTTTTAACTATGGCCTCCAAAATAAGGCAAAATACAAGGCATAAAATCACGGTTTCTCAACAGAATTGGCTGTAAAACAATGATACTAAGCATAGTTCAATTATTTTTAACTACGGCGTCCAAAAAAAAGACAAAACAACAATGGATAAAATCACGGTTTCTCAACAGAATTAGCCACAAATCGGTATAAGTACAAACTTAGCAAATGGCAAGCATCTCACAAAATTAACTACACATACGCAGGCAGCATGCTATGCTTGAATGACTTCTGCCAATTACGCAACACTCGTATTTCAAATAGAAATGAGACCGGGACTTGAGACTTGATACTTGAGACTCGAGAGTCGAGAGGCACAAGTTTTACATTTGTGACCCGTGAAACACAATAATTTGAACAAGTTAAACGTTCATGGATGATGCATGCACGCACATGATTAATCTTAAGAGCAAGTGAAACTCGAAAAGAGGATACAGAATTACGGATAACACAAGTCAAAACTCGAAAATCAGAAATCGAAATAATGGAAATGGTGGTAAGAGGAGCGTAACTCACCAATGGTGGGAATAGTAGTGACGATCTCACCAAGCTTGAGCTTGTAGAGGATGGTGGTCTTACCAGCCGCATCGAGACCCACCATTAGAATTCTCATTTCCTTCTTTGCAAAAAGACGGCTAAACAACTTGGTGAAAGTAAGCCCCATTTCTTCTCGCTACGTAAGAAAACCTCTGAAACCTATATACTCTGTATATCACAATAACAGTCAGTCGAATTGCAATAATCAATGTTCAGCATCAAAATTGCATACATCATATCGCAAAATGAAAATAAAAAGGCGTTGCGATCAAGGTGAAATGCTCTGTATATCATAATACAAAAAAGACGGAAAAATCATCCAAATGCTACAACTAACTGAGCTATTGGTTTCAGATCTAAGCAGTAGAGATCATCAAAATTCTGCAATTTGAAAAACTAAAAGCAAAGCTCACTTTGTAGCAGAAAATGCACGAAATTATTAAAAGTGTAATCACGAAGACGTGACACAAATTTCTAATAGAAATGAGTTTAAATTCTCAGCATAATCTGATTATGAGGCTGCAATGCTGCATAAATATTCAAAAAAAATAAACCTAAAACAACTTAAATCATCCAGCTACTACTAACTGAGAATTTATTTTTCTAGCAGTACAGATTATTAAAGTTCCAGATTGTCGAAATTCCGTAATTCCTAAACCTAACAAAAGCCCCAAAGTCCAAACAGCATAACAGAAACAATGCACGCACAAAATAATTAAAAGTTTAATCACAAATCGTGACACAAATTGCTAATACAAATGAGTTGAATACAAATTCTCAACATAATCTGACGATTAAGATGCATAATTACTCGAAAAAATAGTACAAACCTAAACCTAAAACAACTGAAATCATCCAGCTACTTACTAACTGAGCAATTGTTTTCGGATCTAAGCAATACAGATTATTACTACAGATTGTTGAAATTCTGTAATTCCTAAGCCTCACAAAAGCTCCAAACAGCTTTACAAATTAAGAGTTTAATAACAAATACGTGACACAGATTTGTTATACAAATAAGTAAAATAGAAATTCTCGACATAGTTTGAAGATATGCATAATTACTGGAAAATTGTACAAGCCTAAACCTAAAACAACTAAAATCAACAAGCAACTACAATAAGAGCAGCTGTTTTACAGATCTAAGCAACGCATATCATTAAACTTAGAAGATCCTCAAAATTCCGCGATTTCAAGAGCAAAAACAAAAAGCTCGAACATGCAAGACAAAAAATGCACAAGTAATCAAACACTGATCACAAATTTGATTCTACGAACATAACAGTAATGCGATCAAATCGAATCATTAACTTAAACTAAAAATTCAGAAACATAATGGTGAATAATATTGGTGAGCGTGATTTACACATCAAAAACCTAACGCAAACAATAAACAGTAAATTACGTAAAATCTGGAGACAGTCTGACTATGATGATGCATAATTACTCAGAACAAATGCACAAGCCTAAAGCTACACCTAAAACAACTGAAATCAACAAGCAACTACAATATGAGCTACTATTTTACAGATCTAAGCAATGCAGATCATCAAAACTCAGAAGATCCTCGAAATTTGGCGATTTCAATAGCTAAAACAAAACGCTCGAACATGCAATACCAAAAAAATGCACTAATAATCAATCATTGATCACAAATCTGAATCTAAGAACATAACAATAATGTGATCAAATCGAATCATTAACTTAAAAGTAAAAATTCAGAAGCATAATGATGACTAAAGCTGACGAGCCAAATCACACATCAAAAACCTAACAATCGCGAACAATAAACAGTAAATTACGTAAAATGTACACGCCTAATCTGTAAATCGCCAAATGAACATAAACAATAAACAGTAAATCGTGAACATAATCTGACGATGATGATGCATAATTACTCAGACAAAATGTACACGCCTAAACCTAAACCTAAAACAACTGAAATCAACAAGCAACTACATTATTTTACAGATCTAATCAATGCAGGTCATTAAAATTCATAAGATCCTCGAAATTCCGCAATTTCATTAGCTAAATCAAAACGCTCAAACATGCAATGCAAAAAATGCACAATCATCAAACATTGATCACAATCTGAATCTACAAACATAACAATAATGCGATCAAATCGAATCATTAGCTTAAACTAAAAATTCAGAAACATAACGATAAATAAAACTGACAAGAGTAATTACACATCAAAAACCTAACAATCACGAACAATAAACACTAAATTACGTAAAACCTCGACATAATCTGACGATGACGATGCATAATTACTCAGAAACATGTTCAAGCCTAAACCTAAACCTAAAACGACTGAAATCAACAATCAACTACAATCTGAGCTACTGTTTTACAGATCAAAGCAATGCAGATCATTCAAACTCACAAGATCCTCGAAATTCCGCGATTTCAATAGCTAAATCAAATCGCTCGAACAAATTACACAAATAATCAAACATTGATCACAAATCTGAGTCTAAGAACATAACAACAATGCGATCAAATCGAAACATTAACTGAAAAACGATGAATAAACAGCAATCGCGAACGTAATTCACAAATCAAAAACCTAACAATCGCGAACAAATTAACAACAAATTACGTAAAATTGAACTATGCAATACTGAATGTATGATCATAAGAAGTCTAAGAACAAGATCAAGATCGAAAGTAAACGAATTAGAAGCGCAGATTTTCAAGTTTCGAAGCGAACCTGCGAAAAATCGACGGAAATTGAGAGCGAAGAGATGAGAGAGAATGGAGAACGAATGAATGATAGCGTAGAAATTAAGTGTAGACAGAGAGAGTAAAATGAAGTATCCGATTGTTCGGACTGATTTTATAGCGGGTTTCTAATTTGAATTTTTTAACCCGACCCGAATAAACAAATGTCGGGTTCGGAAAAAGCGGTTTGGATCGGATATATCCTATTCGTGCTCTCGACAAGCGAGTTTAGTCGTAAGTCGTCTACTATGCTTATATATATAGACTCGGGAAAATTGATCCGACCCGAATAAGTTCAACTTGACACCCGAACTGAAAACCCGAGTTTGACCAGGTTGACCCGGAACTGACCAGAACGTTATCATAGCAAACGAGTTGATATACTTTAAAAAAAATTGAAAATAACAAACCAGAAAAATGATCCGAACTCAAAATGATCTGGGTCTGACCGAAAATCAACCCGTTTTTTTCTGACTCAGAGGACTCGGAGGTTGGAACCTTGAATCGCGTGTTATTCATCAAACATCTCTATCGTAATTTACATAATATATATACATTAATCGAGGATTATCCCAAGGACGATAATATCCCTTATAGACAAATATATCCTTCTGCAGCCTAAAACGGGTCAAATAGTACCTGTATTTGACCCGTTTTAGGTATATGACGGATTTATGTACCCATTTTAATCGAGAATTTGTGAATGATGATATCTATATACTCTATAGTTTTTATGACATATATGTGTTCAGCATACATCAAAAGCGGTCTGAACCCGGTTCTTCAACGGTTTTCCGAGCTGTAAACAACCAATAGGAGGTACAATCGGCGTAGTAAGTCCTCCAAACGATTGCCAGCAAAACGGATCATATAACCGATACAATCCTTGAAGCGGACTTAACTGTATCGTGTTTAATGTTATGTCTGTACACGGTAGGTTGTCGCTGCAGGCTAAATGGACCGGTTTTACAGTGTACGTGCCCTTGATGTTTTGGTATGTCACGCCTGATACTGCGACTGCTGCTGTTTCGTTCCTGCATTGGCTTTTATCGCAGTAGTATTGGTCGATCACTATCGGGAGCTGCACTTGGTTCATTTGTATGTTCGAAAACAGTATTCCTTGCACCGATCCTGAACCGCCCTGTAAAAAAATGAAATAATTCAACTCGTATTTTTTACTGTTGCAGTAATTTTCCGAAGATGCATTAACCTAGTGATGTGTATATATATATACTTTATATTACCTGCCACGTCTTGATGCGGACGCCAGTCATGGTGCCGTGCATACTGACGTCTCTGACAGTAACATTCGACACACAGGCTCGAGTATTGAACCGTCCCAAACTGCCAATGCTAATCCCGTGTCCCGGTCCACAGTTCACATTGTGCACATACACATTCGAACATCCACTCTGTATAGAAATACAGTCGTCGCCACAGCCGAGACTGGAGGAATGAATGAGGACGTCCTTGGAATTCTGCAGGTGGATTCCGTCAGTGTTTGGACTGTCGCCAGGAGACGAGACTGTTATCGTGTGAACTGTCACCCCGACACAGTCGTCGAATTTTAGGTGGCATTGTGGACTGTTCTGAATTGTTATTCCTGTTACTGTCACATTGATGCTACCATAAAATCTTACTGCCTGCATCATTTTTTTTGACAGTGTTTACTGCAGTTAGCTAGGCACAGTAAAAAACTAAAAATCACTAAATTGATGTACTGTAATTAATCAGACGGGTTATTACCGTCGGTTTTACACTCGACATTCCGCTCAGCTGAGTTCCCTCCTGCTGTTTTCGAAGTAAAAAAGTCAGTCCAAAAAAACGGGTCAGGTTGTTTCAGGTTCAGATCATTTTCAGCTTTTTTTTAGATCGGATTCGGGTCTGGTTTTAACCCGTTTCTGGTTTAAGACGGATATATGGGTTATAAACGAGAATTTGTGTCGGAAAGTAGAAATTGAGGAGCGAGGGACGAGAATTTTACAGGCATCGGAGGACGTTTTAGTGTTGTGTCGTTTAATGGGGTGATCATATGTGTTTCGTCATCACCCGGGGCTTTATTTGAGGCGTCGGTCCACCAAACCGAGCCACTTCCGTCTATGGTACCCGTCCCTTGAATTGTGAGTCCGACGAGTTTTGTGAAGTCCATCCACCACATCAAGTCGGAACCCCAGGCGTCAGCTCTTGTCGGAGCAATAATTTTTCCATCAACCTGCAGCATTCTCAAAACGGGTCAATCAGGTCGGTTCTGGGTCGGGTTTGGGTCTGATCGAATCATTTCAGGTTCAGCTCATTTCAGACAATATATGGGTCGGGTCCAGTTGGGTCATGAGTCAAGTTTAAGTCTTCAGACGTCAATTTTGTCAAGTCTAACAGCTAGAAACACACTACTGACCCGTTTATAACAGAATAATATTAAACAGAATGTCTAGGAAATCTTAAGAGTTTTACCTGGAAAACTATATCTTTTTGGCAGTAAGGACCCGAGAATGTGATCGGTCCCACGAGAAATTGATATCCTGAAGGAATTAACATTGTTGATGATTCTACTTTACAAGCTTGTGCCCATGCATCTTCGAATGCCTGCATCGAGTCAGAACGTTCTTCTCATTTGATTAAAATATATACGTAAGTCATTAAAAAATTTACGTCTGTCTTACTCAATTTTGCATCTTTTTCACATATATATCACGTTGTTGACACCGGACTCAATTATGCTAACATTTCCGTCATAAGTAAAAAAAACGACTTTTGACTGACCCTTACATTCAAGTTAACAAATTGCCTGGTTGTGGCAGGAAAATGTGGTCGTTGTAAGTCATATAACGATCTTATTTCAAATTTCTGTTAAAAATATAAAACAGCACGCGCGTTGTTAAGTTTTTTTTTTACCTTAGTGTCATCGGAATTACCATCACCCATTGCACCATAATCTAATACACTAAAAATGGTTACGCCTTTTGGTGTCTCGGGTGTCGGAACCTCGACAGCTGGTGCAGTATACGGTGGTGACTTCGCTTTTGGAGGCGGAACCTCGACAATTGGTGGAGAATACGGTGGTGATGACTTCGCTTTTGAAGACGGTTTTGGACTTGGTGTCGACGAAGAATGTCTTTTATTATGTTTATAATGCTTGTTTGGTCTAGCATTGCATATATCAACATTTAATGAACAAAATAATAATGGAATAATTATAAATAATAATAATGTGAGATTTCTTAAGTAAAAATTCCACATTTTTGTGAATTTTGAATAAATAAGTAAATAAATAAATGTTTTGTTTATTGAGAAAAAATGGAGAAAGAATTGATGAAGAAAAGAGTTTTTTTTTTTTTTTGGTTGTGATAAGTAGAAGTAGAGATAGTTGAGGTTTAAATAAAGGAGACTTTCAAGTGTAACAAGATTGCAAACTACCCTCCATTTTTTTATGATTCTTTTCGCTTTTAAAATTTGTGAAGAATATTTAATTGAAACGGAAAAAACATAAAACATGGAGTCTGAACTACGAGTTAAAAATCCGTATTTTTCTAATAAATAGTTCGTGTAAAGACGATCGATTTTTAAAAAAATGACCATTATCTGTATATACTCGTATACATATATAAGCAGTTAAGATTAGACAAGGTTCATAATGAAGGACATCACGTGAATTTCCGTGTTACAATGATATTAACAAACAAAGTACGATTCTAACGAACATTGTGAACGACAAATCGTCGTCTGAAAAGGTATACGATAACGTGATATACCATTATACAGATCAATCTACCACGCATAGGTTTTGTGTTGCGTATCAGACACCAATACGACACTTTGATACTTCAATTTAGATCAAAAAATTGAATTTTTTTTGTCCAATGTGACCGTGTTCAATACTCTAATTATAGTCCGATATCATACCAGACACGACATCTCGTAGAAGAGTCTGAATAAGAAGTATTTAACCTTATATTTTGATAGGGTAAGTAAAGCCAATTTTGCATGATGAAAGGCATATTTGTATTCTTCCTTCATTCTCTATGCTTCACAACTTTATCAAACTACATTATTCTCCTCAACATTAATTTTCTCAAACTTTGATGATCCTATCTATATTATTATTATTGTCCTTCATATAGTTGACATGTGGCACTTTTTTTTATATTTTCATGTGACTATGAAAAAAAAAATTACACTAAAAAAAATCTCATATTTTTCATGGTTTAATTTTACGTTATTCTGACCGTAACACCCCAGTCCAATCCTAGAATTGAAAATATTAACCGCAGTAGTCCGTCAGATTTTGGCCTGACTCCACAGACCAACACGAGTCCGGAAACCTTCCTAGGAGGTCAACCATCCTAAGACTACTCTCACCCAAACATGCTTAACTGTGGAGTTATTATCGCGGACAAACAGAAAAGAAGATGCACTTTGTTGATATGAGTAGTATCTCAAATCCATTTAATCAAAGCTAATAAATACGACATCTTCAATTAACACGAAATGTTTCACTGATATTTTACGTATATGTTGTATGACATATATCGTGTGCCGGACACGGTTTTTCGAAACTTCAATTCTAGAAAATGATTTCTTTTTTCTCTTGAAATGATCGTATTTTACATTTTGACAGAATATGTCGTGTCTGTTATGACCGTGTATTATAAAAGTGTAGAAGGAATGTAGATTTAATTGATAGAGTACACATTTGTGTTTCAACTTTGCAACCAATTTGCATCACATATTAACTCTCGTGACTAATCCTCAACTTTATATGCATTGCTTGAGTGGAGTTGCTTGTGTGACATTATGTTATGGAGTAGAGTCCATAGGTGGCAATCGGGTCACTTAGATCGAGTTCTCGGGTCTGGTCGGATCATATTGGATTCGAGATGTGACAGGTCAGTATCTCTTTCGGGTCGGGTCAATTCGTGTTTGGATCGAGTCATTATCAGGTTTAGAATTTCATGTTTTCCTAGTTTATTTTCGAAAATATTAGGTTTTTTTGCTGGTTGTAACGGTTGTTTTAGTATTGTTTACCGTAATTCTCGTACCCAATTACGTCACTACTCGTTAGAATTTACCATTATCCGACTGGACTCGTGATTGTGGTCTGGCTCGAGTGCTCGACCCTATACATAAACAGAGTTCGGTCAGATTGGACAATCTGATCGGTTTGAGATGATCTTAATTTTCTTCATGATGTTTACTCGGACCGAGCGAGCTATCGATTCTAAGAGGATTTTAAATGGATTATTGTAGATCAGATGTACGCAACTTTACTCTCGATAATCAATTTTTTTTTTTAAAAAAAAAAAAAAAAAAAAAAAAGACTATGATTGAAATTTGTAGTAGGAGTAGTTTTCAATGGATCACATGCAAATTGACATAACATTCACGGGCATGAGTTTTTTTTGTACTTAGTTTTCTTAACAAACAATAAACAATAATAGAGGCCCAATATATCCTATAGACAAATTGTTCTATAAAACCGTCTTATAGAATAAAATCGGTCCACTTTATAAAAGTTCGAACGTTTAATTAAACAAGTCCCTGTTAAAAAGAAAAAAAAATGATAAATACAGTCGTTATGACTGTGTTTAAGGAGTTAACGAAGATGATTAATACTTAATATTTGTGATTAATTACTTCCATTTTTGTGCAATTCTGTCGTCAATTACTACATTAATATCAGATTTAGAAAATTTTGTGCAATTCTGTCGTCAATGGCGTAATAGCCTAAAGATTTTGTAGAGTCGAAAAAAAAAATGCTCTGTGCAGTTTTTTATCCACAAACGAATTATGAGACCGTCTCTTACAAGAATTAGTGTAATTTAGTCATCAAAGTCTATGTAATTAGTGTAACAATTTCTCCAGTTCAGGTTAGTTTAGTCTAATTCATTACAGTATACTTTAGTTTAACCCGATTAAGTAGAGTCTGTCTTATAAGTCAGTTCAATTCAATTACTTTCGATCGAAAAAAATAATTTTAAGGGTTACTATAAAATTTACGAGATTTAATCGCAAAGTGTATATAAAATGATTTCTTAAGAACTTTATCGATTAAACTAAACAATTTCATCGATTATTTTGAGTGGTTGGGTTAGATGCCTTAGGTTGAAGGGCTAATCACGTAAATATTAGCGCATCGATTGGACTGTTTCATTGAAAATAATGGGCCTACTTCTACACAATAAATGGCCATAAAATTGGAAGATTAATACGGTTTCTATCTCGATTATTTGTTTATTTTTTATATAAAATATTATTTTTTCGTATTATTTTAAATAAAAGTAAATAAATGATCGAGATATTATAAAATTTATAAAATTTATAAAATTAATTTATTTATTTTAAATTTTTCCGTAATTTTAGCAGGTCAACTCCTTGATGACATGATCTTTTTATTTTCTTCTAAGAAAAGTTAAGAAATTTCAAAGATATGAGATAGTGTAGCGTAATCCAAGGTCGATTTTGTAAATCTCTCGACGTAAATTTATTTATTTTTTAAAATTGATTTCATTAATACAAAATTACACGACATTTACAAATGATATCAAATTCAACAGTATAAAAATTTGTACTTCGTAATAAATAAACAAAAAAACATCATTCTTGAAATAAAGATCGTTATTAGAATAAGACGCATCTGCATACGACTTTTCACGAAGAAATCTACGGTCTGATGATGGTATATAATACGGAGTAATATATCTTTCAAGTGAATGACCTTTGTCTATTACGATAAATAGTAAACTGGTATCTGACCCCAGCTGCATGAAAAAAATAGATATATACTTGATTTAATTGGAGAAATTTTAGTTAGTCAAAGATGTGACAAATTGTTAATACTATGCCTTAATCACTTTAATATCTAGTTGCATGTTCCTAAGAAACTGATCAAGATATCGTATCTTTCTGCCTTACGTATCATCTAACGTAATTAGCAATAATGACACAAGGTAATTTTGTTTTGTCCTCATATTTTCAAATGCTATAATTTATAAAATGTGATTAATTATGTTATTGATTAATTATGTTATTTACGAACAATTAAATCGACATATTAATTTGTTAAACACGTAAATAAAAGTCTTGACCATGTCAAAAAATTTAACAACATATTGTATTTTTCTTAATATAAAACAATGTTTATTGTTAATTTCTTATCGTTTAGTGCGTTGAACTTTGTTCAATAAATCCTTTTTTTGTAATAAAGTTCAAAATTCTCAATCGAAATTTCCAGAATTTGTAATTTATTACGTTTATATATATATATATATATATATATTGGCATGTAGTATATTATTTATATAATCCAAAGACGATAATAAAAAAAAACATCGAAAAAACATACTAAAATTGCATTTATTTTTTTAAACAAAACCCATCATCAAAAAACATCATTTATGATTATTATGAATTAATGTTAAATGGAATTATTTTAGAAAGGAATTGATAAAATAATATTTGTGAAAACGACTTAATGAACGTCGTTTTGTGGCATCACATGCATGCTCGTGAACTTTTTGTATCATCTTGTGAGTTTAATTTTGTGTCTCAAATATGATTGGAGAAGGAGTAACCCTTTTCCCTACTACTCTTCCAACACTTTTTTTTTTTACGGAAATAGCCTGCAAACTACGCACACTTTGCAGAGGCTTGAATTATGAGGTGATGACCACATATTTTAACTATTAGGTTCCACCCTTGCGGACATAATAATACTCATTACTCATACTGTACTCTGTATATCATATATATGAAAATTATAACTGATATAAAAAATAACGAAATACGAGTACAAATATTATGAAAATTAAACAAGTTTCAACTTTCTTACAACAAAGATCATTACTAGTTATTAGCTTGAAAAATAAAACGTTTCTCAACGTAGTCAGAAATATCGTTGATTATTGATAATTTGATACGGCATTCCATAGAGGTCGTCTGTGGTAAATTCGTATTTATCTAACTATTTAGAGAATAAAACACGCTCCCGAAATGAGGAAATCTAATACATTACTACTTTCCTTAATTGGTTGACTTTATATAATTAATTAATTTGTTATTATTAGAACACCTACAACAACATTAATTCATTTTGGATGACTAAATGTGAGGTTCTTATTTTCTTCACTATATCTTCTCTTTATATATATTTCATATTTGGTGTTATGGCCGGAAAAATTATTGGACTCTCTCTAATCAAATCCAAACTACACATTTCTATTTTACATATTTGTCGAGTCACGTTTTGCATCATCGATGTGTATCATTTTACATTAGAAAAAATTGATATTTTTACTCCTAAAGTATGAATCAAATAAGATCTCACAAGACTATATTTTCACTTATAGATTGTCGAGAATATCAAATATTTCTTTTAATTGTGAATAATGTAAAAAAAAATGTGCACCTTCAATTCGCGGTTGTGTGTAGGATATAGTTGTTGAAGAAATAAGTGTTGAGTTAGGGCTTAGGAGGTTAGTAGCAACGCAAGTTAGCTAAGACGTGATTTAGCTAGTCGGAACTTGACCTCGAGAGTTAAAATAGAGAGGTTCAGATCACATATTTGAATCAATATTCCAAATTGGATATTATGATTTATCCTTGGTTTGAATATCGCATCTATTTGACACGATAATAATTATCTTTATTCGACAAAAAATTATTTATTGCCTTATTATTTTAGACCGGACAATGTAGTATGTTGATATATGGGCTTAAATGGCATGATAGGTACGTCATATAGTTCATGGTTGTCCAAGTCCAACATTAGATCTATCATTGTTATATTTGACAGTCTCAAATGATACTAGCTCAATTATGACAAGCCCAAACAATAAAATAGATGTAAGAGTAATTGTGCGAGTAATTATCGTGTACAACCGTTGTACCATGACCGTTGTACCATGTGACAATAATATAATTTTGTAATTTATGGTACAAAGTGAACCTTTTAGGTTAGTTAGTTACCACTTTCAAATAAATAGTTATCATTTTTTCGTATAAAAAAGTGGTAACTATTTAACCTAAAATGACCACTAAGCAACCTAAAGTGATAACTTTTTACCATAAATCTCTGTGGTAAACCCTAGTTTTAAGGTGGCGAAAGCGGTTACGGTGGCAGTGGTTGGGGTGACAAAGGCGGATTGTTGCATTGCGTTGGCATATTACCCTGGATATTGAATAAGAGGACGCCAATACGTCTACCATCTAAACGGAGAAGGTTACTCTGTCATGGGATTTGGGAAACGAAGCAAATATCTGGGTAACTGTGTTTCTGTTACACACTGGAGGAAAATCTTGAACAGACTCTGAAAAAATTTGTTCGTAAGATTAATCCATATTACGGATCACTTGGTTCTTGTCCAAAAACGCATGCCCTACATGAATTGAAACACCATCTACATTGTATTTCTTTTCTAGATGAAAATAATTACTGGGAATTTGCGGCGGAGGTATATCGTCGGTACCATTGTAAGCGGTGCATACAAATTATCGGCTAATGAAATTTGGAGGCCATGTTCCGACTTTAATATTGCATGTAATTTATATATTCAAAGGAATTTTCACAATTTGTTTTTTTTTTTTAAAATTTAATTGTGACAAATATTTCACAGAATATATAGTTATTATGTTGTTTATTTTGTTTTTTATTTGACATAATTTAGAAATATAAGCTATTTACTTGAATGATTTATTTCTATAATGTGAATATCAAACAAGACTTTATTTAAACGTTAAATTACTGATACTCAAAAGAATTGTCACAATTTATTTTTTGAAATTTAATTGTGACAATTGTTATCTACATAACTATATATATATGTTTATGTTTAGTGTCTTATTTAAGTTGAATGAAATTTACATTAATATTTTTTTTTTCAAGGTGCAACGGGACGGCATAAGACTAGATGGACCTGATGGCTGGTGGGGTATATCCGTGAAAAACCTTCTCAAGGTATCTCACGCATAACCCTTCAAAACGCGGGATTGTCCTCCCGACTCGTTGAGGTGCAAGGGTCTTTCGTACTGAAGAACATGCTATTATACATTTATCCGGACAAGTTTCCAACACCCCTTCCCCTTCCCAAAATATAATTACGTGTGATGGAATAGAATATTTTTCGATGAGATTATTCTATTCAAAGACGGTAGGAGGCTCCCTATTTTTAAGGTGGTAAATCCCTAGTTTTAAGGTGGCGAAAGCAGCTACGGTGACAGTGGTTGGGGTGGCAGAGCCCGTGGCGAAAGCGGCTACGGTGACAGTGGTTGGGGTGGCAGAGCCGGAGGGCTGCATTGCGCTGACGTATTACCCAGGTTTGTACGCTGAATTGAAGAAGAGTACGCCAGTAGGCCTACCATCTAAACGGAGAAAGCTGCTGTGTCATGGGATTTGGGAAACCAAACAAATCCCCGGGCTACCTAGAAGTGTTCCTGTACCTAATTATACGCTGGAGAAGAATCTTGAACCGACTTTGAAAAAGTTTGTTCGTAAGATTAACAGTTCTGACGGATCACTTGGTTCTAGTCTAGAAACGCATGCCCTACCTGAATTGGAGGACCATCTGCATTGTATTTCCTTTCTCGATGAAAATAATTACTGGGAATTTGCGGCGGATGTCTATCGTCGGTACCGTTGTAAGCGGTGCATATAAAGGGCCTGCCAATAAAATTTGGAGGCCATGTTCCGACTTTAATATTGCACCCAAATGCTCGGTAATTTAGATATTCAAAAGAATTTTCACAATTTGTTTTTTTTTTTTTAAAATTTAATTGTGACAAATATTTCACAGAATATATCGTTATTATGTTGTTTATTTTGTTTTTTATTTTACATAATTTAGAAATATAAACTATTTAGATTTATTTCTATAATCGTGAATATCAAACCAGACTTTATTTAAACGTTAAATTATTGATATTTAAAAGAATTGTCACAATTTATTTTTTGAAATTTAATTGTGACAACTGTTATCTTTTTTTTTTGAGGGTAAACGTGAAGCTATTATATTAGATCAATATCCGCAAGTTCAAGGATAACTTGCGGAAAGTTCGAAGTTAATACAATCTCTCCCACGGAGGGGCAGAATCTAGCCATAAAATGAGCAACCGAGTTGCCCTCACGCTTAACAAAAACATACCTACAAACGGAGAAAAGTCTCATGCTAGCGGCAAGACGATCCAGACACAGACCAATGGGGCTTCTCATCACCAAACCCTTATTAATGGCGCTAATGATGGTCAGAGCATCACTCTCAGCCACTATGTTCTCCATCCCCGCTTCGCCCGCCTGCTGCAAACCAAACAAGAGAGCCATAGCCTCCGCCACTTCCACCTCCCATCGAGCTCGAACTCACCTGCATCCTGCCTTTACTACCCGACCCATGGCGTCCCGACACACAAAACCCAAACCGATTTCCTCCTCCCCGAAAACCGCGGCGTCTGTATTCACTTTGATCGAGCCTGACATTGGTGGTCTCCATTTTTCATTCTCACGATCCTTCCCCTGTTCGCACCGGTTAAGCTCTCCTCTGGCCATGGCATAATCCGAGACCAACTTCGCTAAGCTCATTTTGACGATGTGGAGTGGTATCGGTGTCTCCTTGAAAAGCTTAGCATTCCGCCAAGTCCAAGCTGTCCAGGCAAGCAAGAGGAGCAAGCGGAAATCATCCTTGTTCAAACATAGCATTGCCCCTTTTAACACATCCCCGCATCTCGATGTATCGAGGGAGGATCTAAAAGACTCAAGCCCGCTTCCGTCCCAAATTTCACGTGTCTCCGGGCACAGAAACAGAGCATGAGTCTCTGACTCAACCTCCGCGTTACAAATTCTGCACACCGGGTCATCTATAATATGCCTTGAAAAAAGAGCTTGTCGGACCGAGAGCATCCCCGAGCTCGCTCGCCACGCGAAATGTGCCAGCTTCGGAGGGACCTCCAAATTCCAAAGTCGCGCCCATAGATCAGAGACAGCCGCCTCTGGATAACTCGGGTCCATCCTCGTGTAACCTCCCTTTGCCAACCTGTAAGCAGAGCGAACAGAAAAAATCCCGTCCCTACTCGGCCACCAATACATGACATCCTCCGGGACGGCATACAACTCGCGCCCATTGACAACT
The DNA here is from genome assembly GCA_958450325.1 of Agrostemma githago. Lineage (NCBI taxonomy): Eukaryota > Viridiplantae > Streptophyta > Magnoliopsida > Caryophyllales > Caryophyllaceae > Agrostemma > Agrostemma githago. The sequence goes on from OY288260.1 coordinate 942,268, forward strand.
GTTATCTAGGTAACTATATATGTTTATGTTTAGTGTCTTATTTAAGTTGAATGAAATTTACGTTAATATTTTTTTTTCAAGATGCAACCGCAAGACGGGACGGCATAAGACTAGATGTACCTAATGGCTGGTGGGGTATATCCGTGAAAAACTTTATCAAGGTATCTCACGCATATCCCCTTCAAAACGCTCGTTGAGATGCAAGGGTTTTTCGTACTGAAGAACATGTTGTTATACATTTATCCGGACAAGTTTTCAGCGCCCCTTCCCCTTTCCCAAAATATAATTACGTGTGATGGAATAGAATATCCTTTCGATGGGATTATTCTATTCAAAGACCCGTAGGAGGCTCGAGCAATCCGTCTACAGGTTCGAGCTCCGACAATATTATTTTGTGGAAATCAGTTGAGATCAGGCTCGAGCAATCTGTCGATTTAATTAATAAAACGTTCCAAAACGCTATTTTTTTTTTTGGTAAAACGCCGATTTCGTTAATAATACTTTGTACTTCCTCCGAGTTTCTATTATTGTCCAAAAGTTGTGGGTGAAAAATAAGGGAGGGGAAATGAGTGGCTCAAAAAAAAAAAAAGAGAGAAATGGGAGATTAAATGTGAACCACACATTGATTACTTGAGAAAGGAGTGAGACAAAAATCAAACTCAGCTTAAAAAGGAAAGTGAGACAAAAATAAAAACTCGGAGGGAGTATATCATATGAAAATTAGACCCGTATAAAAAAATAACTAGAAACGAGTACAATTCTATGAAATTATTAAGTTAAAGAAATAAAAAATTTTGAATTTCTTACAATAAAGATCATTATTGATAAAATAAAACGTTTCAGTATATTGTTTGAAGTATTGTTGATTATTGATACGACCTTCAATGGAGGGGTCGTCCAGGTCCAGGATACATTCGTACTTTACCCGAATAATACACGCTCTCAAAATGGTAAAATATACGGAGTAGTATTTTCCTTAATTAGTTGAATTTATATAATTAATTTATTTGTTATTATTAGACAGTACCTACAACAACATTAATTCATTTTGGATGACTAAAAAAATTCCATATAATATAAATGTGAGGTTATTTATTTATTTATTTATATTTGGTGTTATTGTGGAAACAATTATTGTATATCATAACTGAGATGAAAGGGATACTAGTGAATATAGTAAATGAGTGATCTATAAACTCTAGGCCACCCTAAATCTTGTTGTATCCTTGTGCACCAATAACGATACTTCCATATGAATTAGGTCGGGTCAGGTCAGATCAGCAGGTATATACGTGATAAACTGCAAAGTGCAAACCAACACCTTTCTGTTTTACCGAGGTGGTTGATTCAAAAGTATATGCTCGAGCTAGCCACACGATTCTGAGTTTCCTATTGCTCTTTAATGCCCTTGAAAAGTTCAACCTCGTTCAACCCCACTGAACTTTATTGGTATTGTAATTTGTAACTAGACTAATGAGTCGAACGAGTCTGACGGTCTACATTGTCTCGTGGCTTGCTCGAAAACATTATCTTTCCGAGCCCAGCTGGCCAGACCCGAACTATTCCCGGTCCATTCCGACTAGAAACTAACTCGAAATGTGAACCGGTCCGAATGTAAGCCCGGCACTAGTAGCTTTAAACTCCCAACACTAGTTTAGGCCCATTCATTTGGGCAATGTAACACGTTGATATATGGGCCTAAATGACCCATGATATAGTTCAGAATTGTCCAACTCCAACATTAGATTTACACATATAACATGGCGGCGATCTCGGTGTCAACCCTCACATGCACACTTTATTAAAAGACTTGATCCCTATAATAAGGGGTACATACATGTGAGGGGGCTAGGGTGTTCAAAAAGTGAATTGGACCGTAAGGTCTGGGTTGGTCCAGACGGGGCACGTATCGGTCCGGTCTCCGCGTCGAAAAAAAGTTGGTGACCGGTCTGGTCTAAACTTTAAAAAAATATCAAATTTAGTGTATTTTTACTCCAAGTTACGGAAATATATATGACATGTATGTTAAATGAATGGCAGGAAAAAAAAGAGGGATTAAAAGTGTCGAAAAATATATCAAACATGTCAGCACAAGTGTAACAAGGTGAATTAGACTGAAAGTGTGTTTGTAATAACGTAAGTAGGTGATTATTGGCGATAATGAGATAACGCTATAAGATGTAATGCATATAACTAATAGTTCATTTTTTAAACTTTTATTGGAGAACGTAATCATCTTGAATTCTTTTCCAACCACTTCAGACTTATAATACATTTTGGGTGTGTTAGTTTTGTTCTTAAAATATAAGCAATGTACTCCGTATTATGAAGTGCTCATAGCCTCATAGTCGATGTACTCCCTCTGTTTCATTGATATTTTTCACATTTCCTTTTTCAACCATTTCCTTGATTTTTTCCACTTTTTTTTTGCTACCAAACTTCTCTTACCTAGGTGACCCACTTTCTTTATTTTCTCTACTTTTACATACTCCCTCCGGACACAATTTATTGCCCCGCTTTCCTTATTTGGTAGGTTATTTTTTATCGCCCCACTTCTCCACTTTCCTTTTATATCATATCCAAATTACCAAATTATCCTTATTTCTATCTTTTATTTACAATATATGTCATTGATTTTTACACTTTAAGTCCAATCATACATTTCTTTATCATTTTATATTCATTTTTTTACTACATATTAAGGTCCACCATAATTTCTTTTACCATATAATATGCAAACATTATTTTCTGTGCAAAAGTTAACGGGGCGAAAAATTATGTCCGGAGGGAGTAGTATTTTATTATTTTTCTTAAAAAATGTGCAACTTTTACTTTTACATATTTTATTATTTTTCTTAAAAAATGTGCAACTTTTAAGGTGGAAGAAATCATTGAAACAGAGAGAGTACATAGTAAGTTTATTATGGGTCACTGAGATTCATATTGAGATTTGGTTGCAGGTCTAATCGGGTCACTTTAATTGTACACGCATATTGATAACTACTATCCGGGCCTTCAAAGAGTTTTTCTTCTCAAATATTCATACTTGTAAAACCCTAACTCATATATGTAAATACAATCATCAACCGCACCCACCGCTATGCTTATACGGAGTAACAAGTAAAGAAAACCCAGGTATAGGAATAGGAGAAAACCAAGGAGCTCGCAATCGCACATCTGATCTGTACTGAAATCGCCGGTTTTGGATCTTAATTTATTATTATTATTATTATTATTATTATTATTATTATTTCAGTTTGAATTGAAATTAAAATTGATTGATTATTTGAGATTTTGTTTTTTTTTTTTGGTTCATCGAAGAGGGCACTTAGTCGCATTACAATATAGGGGAAGGGGGATTCGAACCTGGAACCTATGTCACAGAGCACCTGGTCTTAACCACTAGGCTAAGACATCTTCGGTTATTTGAGATTAGAGATGTTTTTCCCTGCTCCTTCTAGAATCTTAGCTAAAACTTTAGGCAACATTGAGCCGGAGGAGGAATATAGTTACCCTGGTTATGAGCGTGATCTAATCACAAAAGTTTACGGGTCTAAACCAGAAGTGATGTCGAACCCAGAACTAGAAGAGATAAAGTCGGGCTGGAAACTTAAGGAATGTAGTAGACCTCAGATTGAAAAAGCTTCTGAGATCGTAGAGATAAAGTCAAAGTCGGGGTGGAAACTTAAGAAATGTAGTAGACCTCAGATTGAAAAAGCTTCTGAGATCGTAGAGATAAAGTCAAAGTCGGGGTGGAAACTTAAGAAATGTAAAAAAGGTTGTGACCCTGAAGTGATGAAGTTACCTTCAGACTCGGAACACGGCTGCAGGAAACGTAAACGTAAGAAGTGTAGTGATAAGGTCGACTCGAACTCTGGCTGGAAACCTAAGCTTGCCACAGGTGACAAATTGAAGGGCAGGTTCATGAAACGGTTTTTGTCGAATCATGGGAAGACGACCCACTTGGTACGCTTCAATAAACGAGAGGGTGAGGTTGAGCGTGTTGGGTTTAATTTTTTGAAAGGAAAATACTTGCTCGTCTGCTATTTCTCCGTGCCTCTGCTCAGCTGTCATCCGGAAGCTTCTGCATGCCGTGCCATAATAGATGCATATGATGATTTATCTCAAGATGGTCCTCCTTTTGAGATGATCGTGGTAGCAAGAATGCGACGTGGTAATGGTTCTTATTATGATCAGAAGGCCGCTTTCGATCACTTTTATTCTGCATTCTCGTGTCTTGCGATACCCTTTTCTGATTTTGAGACGCGGGATTACATATGCTCTTGTATGAAGGAATACACTAGTTCCCCTTCCTATTGCATCATGGTGAGCTCCAAGGGACGCATTTTGAGGGATAACGGATGTTTTGACACGTTCCTGGTCCATGGTGGTTCCGAGTGGGCCCCCTTTCGCAACTCCACTTTGAACTGGATTTATGCACAAGATGAGTTATTGAGGTTGAGGTTGGATCCTTGGTACTGGTTGAATCCTTTGTACAAGTTGAAATTAGAGGCTGCTGCTGGTGATGGTCATCGTAATCTGTCCCTTTACGAGGATATTCTGCTTTGCGATCCGAATCTCATTCTCCACAGATTCGGCCCTGAAACTAGTCATAGTCATATAGTCTCGACTGTCCTCGATCTGTCTTACAAGTATGTCGGATTATACCTGTGCTTTGATGGGCGTATTCTAAAAGATATCAAGGCAGCCCACGACAATTGCTTAGCAAAAAACCAACAGCTTGAGATTGTGCTTGTATGCATGCCTATGTTTGACCAACCCGACTCGTTTTATAAAGACCTTTATGAGAGGTTAAGGCTTTTGGATGTCAAATCCTGGTTTCTTTTCGACTACAACAGCAAGGTTTGCCGCAGGCTGTTCCGTATATTCCAGTGCGATTCTTATGAATGTAACGAAAAGTTTGTCATTATTCCACCTCAGTGTGAATCCGGTGAGTTGTATGGAAGAGAAATCATAACCAAATTTGGAATCGATGAATATCCCTTCACTCGATCCAGTATCGTGAAACGAAAGTTGGAAAGTATCCGATCCTTCACCCCAGTTCTTCTATCATTATTCGATAATTGTGTGTTTCAGAATGGGGTCAAAGTCGAGTCCAAAGAGCTTAGGTCCAAGAACGTACTCCTTTACGTTGCGGATGAGATGTGGTCGGAATCTGATGTTTACGTGCGGCAAATGCTGCGTTACGTAAAATTTGAAGTTGTGTATGTTCCGTGGGTCAATGTCGAGGGAACGTATGCTAGACGTGGTATCGACTTAGATGGGATGCCGTGGCCTTATATGTCTCCCCATGCAGCGGCTAACGCGTCGATCAGGAAACTAATAACTTTCCCGCAGGAGGAGGAGGAGGAGCTCGATGCTTACGTTGTTGCTGTCAGGAAAGATGGCAGGATTGTTTCGAGAAATGTTGAAGACCGACTCCCATTGTACAGTACTGAGGTTGTTACTGAATCTCTATTTGATGATGTTTTGGAAAAAGAATTGGGCGAAAAGTTGTTTGATATAGTACAAAATTAAGACGACGAGTGGTGGTGTACTAGAGGCAACCAAAGAAACTTAGAGTACTACGGAGTATTAATATAATATTGTGTAGACCGTCTTTCTTGCTAGGGTCAATCAGACGATCAGTCAGTCATAGTCATGTGTGTTGTCGATTTCTAGATTTGCATTATGTATGGTTGACGTTATCTGTTTATACACAAATTCTTATATGAGACGGTCTCACGATAAGTTTATCGTGAGACCTCTCACATGGAAGTTAGGTAGTTTTATTGTTATTTTATTTCTGTGAGTAGGTCTCACGATAAGTTATCGTGAGACCGTCTCACAGGAGTATAACTGCTATTTATAATTTTATCGAAGAATCAAAACGTATTTTACAAAAAAAAGTTGGTAGGCAGCCGAGATACAATCTTAGACCAGTAAAATTATTATTATTTGTTATTATAATTATTGTAAAACGTCGACTTCGTTAATAATACTCTTAGACCAGTATAAAAAAAAGGAGAAACGAGTACATTATCTATGAAATTATTAAGTTAAACAAATAAATTTCGAATTTCTTACAACAAAGATCATTACTGATAAAATAAAACGTTCCTAAACACCTTCTGAAATATCGTTGATTATTGATACGACATTTCATGGAGGGGTCGTTCAGGTCCAGAGTACATTCGTATTTTATCTGAATAATACACCCTCCCAAAATGACGAAATATACCATTTTCCTTAATTGGTTGACTCTATATTAATTAATTTAATTGTTATTATTAGACACCTACAACTAACAACATTTATTCATTTTGGATGACGAAAAAAACACCATAACATAAATGTGAGGTTCTTATTTTCTTTAATATTTATTTATTTATTTATTTATATTTGGTGTTATTGTGGAAACAATTATGGTATGTCATAACTAAGATGAAAGGGATACTCGTAAATGTAGTGAATTAATGATCTATAGACTCTAGGCGATCCTAAATCTTGTTGTATCCTTGTGCACCAAGCACCATACTTCTATATTGAATCAGGTGGGGTCGGGTCAGGTCAGATTAGTAGGTATATACGTGATAAACTGTAAAGTGCAAACCAGTGCCTTTCTGTTTTACCGAGATGGTCGATTCAAAGGTATATGATGCTCAAGCTAGCCACATGATTATGAGTTTCTTATTGCTCTTTAACGTCCTTGGAAAGTTCAGCCTCGTTCAACCTCACTGAACTTTATTGGTATTGTAATTTGTAACTAGACTAATGAGTCGAACGAGTCTGGTGGTCTACATTGTCTTGTGGCTTGCTCAAAAACATTATCTTTCCGAGCACAGTTGGCAAGACCCGAACTAGTCCCGGTCCATTCCGACTAGAAACTAACTCGAAATGTGAACCGGTCCGAATGTAAGCCCGGCACTAGTAGTTTTAAACTCCCAACACTAATTTAGGCCCATTCATTTGGGCAATGTATCACGTTGATATATGGGCCTAAATGACCCATGATATGGTTATAGTTGTCCAACTCCAACATTAGATCTATATATATATATATATATATATATATATATATATATATATATATATATATATATATATATATATATATGGCGCCCAATCTCGGTGTCACCCCCTCACATGCACACTTTATTAAAAGCATAAATTCTTGTATGAGACGGTCTCACGATAAGTTTGTCGTGAGACCTCTCACATAGAAGGCAGTTAGTTTTATTATTATTAAAAGACTGGATCCCTATAATAAGGGGTACATACATGTGAGGGGGTTAGGGTGTTCAAAAAGTGAATCGGACCGTAAAGTCTGGGTCGGTCCAGACGGGGCACGTATCGGTCCGGTCTCCGTGTCGAAAAAAAGTTGGTGACCGGTCTGGTCTACACTTTAAAAAATATCAAATTTAGTGTATTTTTACGGTCCGGTCCGATCTTAAGAGGGTCCGGTCCGGGTTTCTTTGTCAACCAGTCCGGTCAGCGGGTTTGGATTCTTGGGGTTGTCGGTCTACGGATCAATCTGTTCTGGTCTGTGTTTGGACCGGTGAACATCCCTAAAGGGGGTGGTGGCAACTCATTTTCTATAAATATATGATAATATGGTCTTGGACATGCCAACGTTCAAGACCGAGTTCGACTTCTATGGTAAAATCAGTCAGTCGAGGACCCGAGGGACACATTAATACTCATAGCATTATTTGGACTCCATAAATTATGACTTTAATTTACTACCAATAACATGCACCAACCAGCTAGGGCAAAATAAAGTGCAACATAAAAACGTGTGGAGAACAATATTCGATTATACACATAATAAAAGTCACACCATGCATTCACTTGAGTGGCTTACATCAACCTATTAATAATAAGTCTCCTTTGTGACGGATATATCTGTTATAATTTGGTGACGGTCAAATAGTATCACATAGATGAACCAGACATATCTAACGAGTAGCAATTTATCCGTCTTTATCTGTCGTAATAAATATTATTTGACCTGTTACAAATTTGTGACCGATATTCTCGTGACAAACAAGAATTTATGATCGTGTGCAGTGAATGGTCAAGATCATCAGGTTCATATAGTTCACAAATCTACTTAAAAAGGCTACGTAGTCACAAATTAAATGTTTATCTCGATTATTTGTTTATCTGTGATTAAAATATTAATTAAAAATTAATTATCTCTGATGCTTATAAATCTACAATGATGAGTAGGTCTTGTGTGAGATGGTCTCAGGTTATATTATTTTGTCCAAATCTACGATGATCATGACTACTGATATATAAACAAATTCGTAACTATTAAATAACGTGATTCGGTCTAACATAAATTAAACACGATAATAACATATTCGAGATATATGCAAAGTAAAAATGACTCAATTAAATTATTTACGATAACGAATTTAAAATGTACTATGTACTTTATATATAAGTAATTTTATCTACCACGACTACACACGTTGTCATATGAAATAATTCCAATTTTATCATAATTATTTTGATAAAGAAACAAATTTGTAACTATTAACATAAAAACAACTTGTGATCAAACGTAAACTCAAGAATGTACGCATTCGCCACGTTTTCGAAACTTAAAATGTGACTATGAAATGACTATTCAAAATAAAATGTAATTCATCTCCATACATTATTATTAATTATACTCACAAATTTACAATAATAATCTTAATAAAATAACAAATTTGTTACTATTATTAATATATAATACTCCCTCCGTCCCTAAATGATTGTCCCATTTCCTTATTATTTGTGAGGAGTATTTTAATGAAATGTGACAATCTTAGTGGGACGGAGGTAGTACAAATTTAACCAAATATGAAATCAATAATAACACATTTTTTTGGACGGTGGTAAAATAAAAATGTGACCATGAAATAACTATTTATCTGAAATAATTATAATTAAACCTATAATAACGATGATTTAAAATAAAAAATACAACTATTTGTCTAAAAACAACCTGATTCAACCAAAAATAAACTCGATAATAACAACACATTATTCTGGACGTTTGCAAACTATAAATATGACCATGAAATGACTATTTATCTACAATAACCACTCGTATTATTAATTAAACATAAAATAACTATTTTGTAAAAAAAAAAAATACAATTATTATTTATCCAAAAACAACCTGATTCAACCAAAATTAAACTCGATAATAATAACACATTATTCTGGACGTTTGCAAACTAGAAATATGACCATGAAATGACTATTTATCTACAATAACTACTCGTATAATTAATCAAACATAAAATAACTAATTTATAAATAAAAAATATATAACTATTTGTCGAAAAACAACCCGATTCAACCAAAATTAAACTCGATAATAACAAATTCATGACTTTTGCAAAAAAAAAAAAAAAAAAAAAAAAAAAAAAAAAAAAAGTGACCATGAGGGGACCCAGAAGAGCAAATATAAGTTGAGGAAATAGGTAAGTAGGTCCAAAAATAATATAGAGCCAAAAGCGGTGCACCATATGATTGGTGCATGGTTGAATGGTGAGCCACGAAATACTTGTCTTCATCTTCATCAATCTCCAATAATATGTGAGAACATTTTACATCAATCAATCAGTCGGAACTGGTCTCCCTTGTGACAGATCCTGATAATTGTAATTTTTTAAGGAAAAATATTTTTGATAATTTTATAATGAAATATGTTTATTTATTTATAAAAAAAAATCAATAACGAAAATGGTTGTAAATTGAAATCCGTACGTATGTAGTAACAGATAAAAAACGATTATTTTATGTTAAAATATGGCTATTTAGTTATGAAAAGTGATCAATTTTAATACGAAGTATCATATTTTAAAATAATTAATTTAGTAAGCATATTTTATGATTGAATAACAATTTTTTTTTTATAATAAATTGGTCATCTTGAGATGGTCGAAATTATATTAACAGGCAAAAAAAATGATCATTTTATGTTATAATATGATTGTTTATTCATGAAAATTCTTCACGATCGTATCATATTTTAAAATAATTATCTTAATAGTCACTTTTTATTTTATGACAAATTTTTATTATAAATTGCTCACATTTTAATAAAATGACAACTTTCTGATGAAAATATTCTTCTTTTATGATAAAATGACAAAAAAATTATAATAAATTAGTCATTTTGTGATAGTCGAAATTATATAATTAACATGCAAAAAATGATCATTTATAATTGTTTAATTTATTATAATTCAAAAATAATTATTTTAATAGACAATTTTTATCATAAAATAACTTTTTTTAATCATAATTTGCTCACATTTTAATATCTGAATCACGTCATCTTCTCGAATAAATGAATGATATGAAATGAAATGAATCACATATATCTAAAGGTACAATTTGATTGAATAGGCTATACTACTCTTTTTCTTATCCCTTGAAAGATGAGGTGAATCTCTTATTTGGATTTCTAGTGCTTTTTTGGCCCTTCACTTGGATATCTTTGGATAAAACAATTACCCATTTCTTATTTTTTAGTCATATGTTTATATATTTATATATAAAGCCCTAAAAATATCTTTCCTTATATATTCTCCCTACATAAAACATACCCTTTTGTTCCTCTTTTAATAATATATTAATAATAATAATAATAATAATAATAATTAATTTGCACTTTTTGAACTTATATTTATAATAATAATAATTTCTCTACCAAAAGAATAAATAAACTAACATTTAAAAAAAAAAAAATAGGATTCATTATATTTCTTCAAATAAAAAAACAAAAAAAAAAATTGCTTCTCTACCAAAAAAATAAATTAATTAAAATTATAAAAATAAACTTAGGATTTATTCCTTCAAAAAAAAAATTGCTTGTTCATTTTTTGTCCATTTCTAAATTGTGAAATAATATAAGAACTAATAATGTGTAATTTTAACCATGATCAACATCATCATCTTCAACCTTGTTTGCATTGTCATCCACATAACTACATAAGAATGGTGAGTCGATCCCTTAATTAACCCTTTATTACTTTTTTTTATCTTTTCGTATAATTATAAAAATAAGTCTTCTGAGAAACCGTCTCACGCTTGATAAGTGATGTTATATGTAGACAAAACATGAAAACCTAAATTTTAGCTAGAAATCGTGTCATGTGAGAATTAGAGTAAATTAAATCAACCGTTATATAACTCTTAGAAGACCGAGTTTTCGACAAAATTAAAAGTTTTAGTATGTATATACCTTTAGTATTATTGCATGTAAGTCTAATTTTCATTTTTTTTTTGAAGTGAAGATGAATTTCATTAATAATAGTCATCCGGCATCTACAAACGATGTTAAATTGAACTGAATACAGATTTGTAAATTGTAAACAATGTCTAAATGTCTAATTTTCATATATTATTTCAAATTCTTATAAACATTATTATGAAACCGTCTTTTTACAAATTTTTGTGTTAATTACGGAGTATAAGATTAACGAACTTATTATTACATAATTATTTTTAATATATAGGTACAACATCTTATAGAGAGGTGTTTGCTTCTTGGAATGGACCGTGATGAATGCATTAAAGCTTTAGAGGATCATGCAAAAATACGACCTCTAATCACTCTTACAGGTTAATTAATTAATTCTCACTTTTAAATTCTCTTAATTATACGAGTAATCTTCTAATTAATTAATCTATTTAGGTTAATCACAAAAAACTCTCGTGATCTGAGACGGTTTCATGGTAACTTTATTATCGTAACACCGTTTGACAGAAATTTACCCTAGGTTAACTATTATCTTTGCATGGCATGCACGTACAAGAATCACTTAAAATTGGTTATTCACCTTATATTATTATTATTATTATTATTATTATTATTATTATTATTATTATTATTATTATTATTACTACTATTATCATTATTATTAATTACCAAAATTATACGTAATTATTATTGTTATATTTTCCGAAATTTTTCTAAATAAAATCAAAAAAACTTTAAAATGATAATTATTTCAATACAGAGGGAGTATTATGAGTACATTATACGGATTATAATGTAAGATGATTTTTAAATTTACGGTAAATATACTTATTGAATTTTCTATATATTTATATATTTCCTTAATTAATTAATATTTGTATTTGAATTATTGAATGATGAATTTCAGTTTGGCGGGAGCTTTTAAAAGAGAATAGAAGTTTCTTTCAAGCATATTTCCATGGTGGTTTTCCAAGACCGTTTATAAGTACGTAAGCAATCAATCATTAACATCATCAACCAGTCGATTTCCTATAAGACGGTTTTCTGAAAACCTGTAGCCAGTGTGCACACATTAATATTACTGTAATATTTATATTATTAATTAAAGTAGGAATTATATACTAATGTTATTTAAATATGATAATTAGAAACACAATTTTACGCAAATTATTTAATTAAATATTTACGAGAGATATTAAAATGATGGAGTCGAATTTATTTTTGATTTTGTAGGTCGACATAATGTTCAAGTTGATCAACGACCACGAAGGTTCACAAGAAGGCGACACTAGAGGCGATCAATCGACTATGAATAAGATTAGTGATGCATAGAAGTTATATATATACAAGAACGTCGAATGAATTTGAGAGATTATATTTATTTTTATTTTTTTAATTTATTATAAGTAGATTGATATCAAAACCATATTGTATAATTTTAATGTTTTTTTAATCAATAGTTAAATTTAAAGTTTGTGATCTTAATCGAATTTTAAGATAGTATATATATATTTGGAGCATATTTATTACTCGTAATTAGAAATGATGGGAAAAAAAATTATATTCAAGTTTTGAACTTTTGATCTAGGTATATTATCGTATAAACAATTATACAGTGGAAAATCCATGCTTTACTAGGGTTTTACTTCGACTATATATACGAAGTATAATAATAGTCGCGTTACCGAAGTATTCATAAAATTCTATTTTTGGGATATTAAGGGAATATTTTATTAATAAAATAGTCGTATATAAAAAGGGTTGACCTCATCTGTTTTTTTTTGGGAAATTACGGGGAAAATGGGAAAAAAAACACACGGTAATTTTAGATGTGAAAGGATAATATCGAGATTAGATACCATCTCTGACGTTATTGCCTTAACATTGTTGATATGGTGATACAATCGGAATATAGAATAAAAGTAAAATGACTCTATTTATTTTCAAGTATTAGCGAGTATGGAGTCTATATATAAAGAAGATTATCAAGGTATATATAAATATAATTAATAGTACGATTGATATTTATTTTTAAATTAAACCGTTTTTTTGTATTTGAATAACGTTGAAACAATAATATATTAGGGATGACATTTGACGATATTATTGGGGTACAATTTCGTGGTATATATGTCAAATCGAAATGGATTTAATTTATCACATGAGATTCATGAATTGAATTGAATGATACTACGTTACGTATGATATTATGATAAACAGAGCATTTCGTTATCATGTACTCCGAAAATCCTAAACCCTAATAAACCCGAAAATCAATGAGTTAGTTGTTTTTCCTAATTGCAAATGATTTTAAAATAAAACATTATATTTATTTAATGCTTATATATCATAATATATAGTAATTTAATACGTGCGCGCATGTTTTCGTTATTTAAAAAAAAAATCATAATTACACACTCGGATTTGTAGTTATAATTTAAAAAGTATTTCACAAATAGCGGCACAACTCATGTAATTTCAAAGATATTTTGAGCATCGAGATCGAACTCATGTTATCTATTTTTACGTGTCATCCTACATTTCTGAGTAAATATGAGCCGTAAATAACAAAGTTTTTTAAAAAAAAAAAAAAAAAAAAAACACTTTTTCTAGGTGTGTAATCACTCTTTTTCCTCTTTGAAAAATAAACGATATCAATATTTAGAAAATACGTGATTACGTGAATCTACCTCTTTGAAAAATCGTATCACAAAAAAAAAAAAGAGATTAATGCTAAAATTTTTAATATTTTTTTTAAAAAATCACTTTTCTAGGTGCGAAATCACTTTTTTTTCCATTTAATAAAAGTTGAAAAAAGTAAACGATATCTATATTTAGACGATATGTGATTACGTGAATCTATCTCATAAGAAAATCGAACTCGATCACAAAAAAAAAAGGATTAATGCTAAACTTTATATAATTAGAATTAAAAAATCACCTTTCCTCATAAATCACCACACTTTTTATTTCCAGAAAAAAGTAATGACCTTTTTTTTTTTTCACTTTTACAGAAAAAATAAATTAAAAATTGAGCAGCATTCAAATTCCACTACTTAAAAGCTCGAAACTTTGAAGATCTTTGCCTCTAATTTGATTCAATTTATTACCGATTAATCCCAGGAAAAAAAAATTAATCTTGGGTTATAAATTGTAAGTTCTTCTTCTTCTTTTTTCTGCAATTTATTTAGGTTTAATAGCAACCCATTTGATAATTTAATTTCGTAATTATAATGAGAATTGTGATTTAATTATGTAATTTTGATTGGAATTGTTTGTATTTTAATTGGTTTAATTAGTTTATTTAATGCATAAATTCAAGGTTTATTAGCTACCCATTTGCTAATTTAATCAATTGGTAATTTAATTTTGTAATTAAATGAGAATTGTGGTTTAATTATGTAATTTTGATTGGAATTGTTCATATTTTAATTGGTTTAATTTGTTTATTTATTCAGGGTGTAGTTAAAATTAGTAGCTACCCACATGCAAATTTAATCAATTGAATATGTAATTTTGTAGTTATTATGATAATTAAGTAATTTGTATCCTGTATTTACTTTTAATTTTGCAATTAATTGGGTTATGCATCTTGTAATTGCTTTGGTTTTTGCAGTTTTACTGTGAATTTTGCATCATGTAATCTATGTTTTACCCCGACTCTTCTAATTACCTCGCTTTCCATGTCCGACACTTGACACTTGGATATAGTTATGGCGCTCGGACTCTTCATTTGAAACCAAAATATGCCGAATATTCATAAAAATAGTCGAGTCTGAGGAACATAGCATGTAATTGCAGTAACTTTGAAAATTTAATGATAATCATGTACAGTATTGTGTAATTACTTCAGTTTTCGAGTTTTACTGAGGGTAAATCCATGCTGAAATCGCTTCATTTCTGCAACTAGAATGCGAATTATGCATCCTGTAGTTCATTTTATATTCGTGGAAGAATTATGCATCATGTAGCTGCTGTAACTCTGCGACATTAATGATAATTTTGCATTCCGTAATTACTTCAGTTTTCCTGTTTTACTGAGGGTAAATACATGCTGTAAATACTTCATTTCTGCAACTAGAATGCGAATTATGCATCATGTAGTTGCTGTAACTCCGCGACTGTAATGATAACCGTGCATCACGTAGTTGCTGCAACTCTGCGACTGTAATGATAACCGTGCATCACGTAGTTGCTGTAACTCTGCGACTGTAATGATAACCGTGCATCACGTAGTTGTTGTAACTCTGCAACTGTAATGATAACCATGCATCGTGAAATACTTCAGTTTTCCAGTTTTACTGAGGGTAAATCCATGCTGTAATGACTTCATTTCCAAAACTAGGATGCGAATTATGCATCATGTAGTTGCTGTCAACTCTGCGACTTTAATGATAACCATGCATCACGTAGTTGCTGTAACTCTGCGACTGTAATGATAACCATGCATCGTGCAATACTTCAGTTTTCCGGTTTTACTGAGGGTAAATCCATGTTGTGATGACTACATTTCTGCAACTAGAATGTGAATTATGCATCGCATAGTTGCTGTCAGCTCTGCGACTGTAATGATAACCGTGCATCACGTAGTTGCTGTAACTCTGCGACTGTAATGATAACCATGCATCGTGAAATACTTCAGTTTTCCAGTTTTACTGAGGGTAAATCCATGCTGTAATGACTTCATTTCTGTAACTAGAATGCGAATTATGCATCATGTAGTTCATTTTATAATCTTGCAGGAATTATGCATCATGTAATTGTGGTAATTCTGCAAATTTATTGATAACCGTGCATCCCTGACTACTTCAATGCATCATGTAGTTGCTGTTAACTCTGCGACTGTAATAATAATCGTGCATCCCGTAATACTTCAGTTTTCCAATTTTACTGAGGGTAAATCCGTCCTGTAATAATTACAGTACTTCATTTCTGCAACTAGAATGCGAATTATTCATCCTGTAGGTTGGAATCGTGCATCGTCTAATTGCTTTGGTCATGCATCCTGTAACTGCTGATAATCATGCATTCTGTACTTAACTTCAGTTTTCCAAATTTACTGTGGATTTACTGTCATATTGCCTTTGTAAACGTAGGTGAAACCGGTGTCATGGCTACTACCGATACAACACACCTAAGCTACTGGTTGAACTGGAGGTTTCTCATTAGCGGATTGTCTGTACTTGGGTTCACGATACTCTCGTTATATATTATATTCAAGAAGGAAGGTAAAAAGAGGGCGGATGATCATCGTCAAGGAGAACAAGTATCAGATGGTGTGTTATACACAGACGAGCTTTGGAAAACGTGTCTCAAAGAAATGCACCCGATTTGGCTTCTTCTTTATAGACTCATCGCTCTTTGTGTGCTCTCGGCCTTGCTCGTTGGCAACACCGTTGTTGCCGGACCCCGTATCTTTTACTACTATACTCAGTGAGTCTTTTATTCACGGCTTTTACAGTTTTACCTATGATACTTCACTTGGGTGCCAAAAAAATGAAAATCTGGCCCGAAATACCCGTGTGTAAGTAATTTAGCATATATTTTTTTTGGTTCAACGAAGAGCGTACTTAGTCGCATTACAATACTGGTGATTTAGGCTACATAGTCTTTAACCATTAGGTTATGACATCTTCGGTAATTTAGGAACTAGCGGTACTGGCCTTTTGAATGCCGATAATGTGAGAAGTAAGATGGGGCGAGTGATTATCACGGGTTTTGATCGATTTTTTCTGATGGTGCGCAGGTGGACTTTCACGCTAACGACTTTATATTTTGGGGTACGTTCTTCCACGGTAGATATATAAGAAAAAATGATATTTTACGCGGTACACCCATTTTTTTTCCATTTTCTATAGTGTACCCGTTCGTTTGTTTTTAGTCAAAATAACTTTGACTAACGATATCTCTTGTTCATGAATTCCAAAACCGTTGATTTCTCTTTTTCAAAATCATTGTTCGTTTTAGTCAAAATAACTTTGACTAACGATATCTTTGATTTGAAAAATAAAAACACCGTTTTCGGAATTCGTGAGACTAGTTGCAGTCAAAGTTATTTCTGAAACGAAACTTAGTACGACATAGAATGGAAAATGAAAAAAAAAAATATCGGGTATCTGTTGAAAAAAATTTAGGCAGACAAATTTACTTTCGTTTTTGACGACGCTGTAGATTGCATTGGGTTTCTCTTTTTACGGATTTTGTCACGCTCCCCACGAAGCTTGTCACGTAATAGAAACGACTTCTCCAAACAGCGTTGACGCTGAACAACAATCTAACGGTGTGGTTCCAAAGATCGGAAGCAGTCAGAATGCTGACGCTTTAGAAAATCTGAGTAATAACGGTGATGAAGTTCATGCTCGTCAAATCGCAGGTTTCACAGGATATCTTTTCCAAATCATCTTCCAGGTATCGAATGATTACTACTTCACGTTACAAACCGTTTTTTTTTTTCCCGTTTTTTTTGTGTGTTGACATCGCTGCGTCTTGGACAATGCTGCTAACAGGTAGCCGCTGGCGCTGTGCTGCTGACTGATGTCGTGTATTGGTTCATTCTTTACTTACTACTTACTCCGAAAAATAAAAAAAAATTACAGTTTGTAAGTAAAAAATTTTAATCTCATTTTCGTGTTTCGTGTTCTTATTTCCATTTTTTAACAGATCGTGTTTTTTTTGTCTATCTTCTTTCGACAGTTCAATGTTTGTATGCATAGCGTCAATGTACTCATCCTTGGCGACGCAGCTCTGAATTGCATGGTAAGTCATTACCTTCGGGTTGCTGGAAAAATCACGTCTTCATGAAATCACGATTAAATTTTCGACTCATCGATTATTACTCCATTTTTTTTTCCATCAGAGGTTTCCCATGTTCAGAATCGCGTATTTCAGCCTCTGGACATCAATGTTCGTCATCTGCCAATGGATAATCCACGTTTTTGTTTCAATGCCGTAAGTCGCTTTTTTTTTTTTTGCAAGATTATGTCGAATATCGCTTTGTCTAGCGTAAATAGTACAGTATTGTATTTTTTATTTTAACTTAATTTTGCGTTTGAAACTGTATTTTTATTATTATTTTATTGTTTTAAAGGCCTTCCATTTTTTTAATTAATTTTGTTATTTATTTACTTTAATTACTTAAATAGTATTTAATTAATTTATTCGCCTTAAATAATTAATTTACTTAAAAATTATTTATTTATTCGCCTTCCATTTATTTAATTAATTTAATCACTTTTAAGTAATTTATTTATTGTTTTTAAATAGTACTCACTTTTGAGTATTGTTTTATTAATATCGTTTTATTTTTTAAAATTAATTAATTTATTTTTCAAAAAAATTGGTGACAACTTGCAGATAATGATTCATTTTAGTCGATCCAAATCTTTTTTAGACTAAGACTCTGATGTTGTTGTTGTTGCAGGTGGCCGTACCCGTTCATGGACTTGTCCCCTCCATTTTCTCCCTTATGGTAAATTCACAAATTATTCAGTCGAGTCTCACTCGTGAGACGATCCACTTCTATAAAACAGAAGATTCATTTATTATTACCGATAAATAAGTGATCTTTTTATACAAACAGACCGTTTCACGAATAACGATGACCGTTGATCTAATTTCGGAATTTTGTAGGTACGTGGCGGTAGGCTTATTGCAAGTTCCGTGTTACGGACTCTTCGCTTTGATCGTGAAATTGAAGGGTATGTGGCTTTCGAGATCGTTTCCCGACTCTTACCAAGTTTTGAGATGACCCGAATCATCAGTTTTTCATCTGAACATTATTGTGACACTGTCTCATAGGAATTTTTATGATCTCTGAAATCATTCATTCTTTTGCTTTACTACTAACGTAAAGCAGTTACTATTGGGCCGTGTTTAGTCGACGGTATGGGTTAAAGATTGGGCCGGACCACACAATGTGGTCCAGACTAGACCGTATCGTATTATGTTTGGTTCGGTCCGTGGTCCAATCCGAGCCCGACCACAAGCCTAAGCCAAATACAAGGAAATGTGTATAGGGAATGTATAGTGAGATTCTCACATTTTTTTCGTCCGGAACGAGTCATTTTGACATGGTTTGGTAAACAGTATATCTGGTGAAAATTAGCAAATCTCGACCTAAATAGTAGATTGATTATCAATCAACTAATTTCACGTGTCTGTTATTCTGGTAAACAATTTAATAATTTTACGATCTGTTTTTTACCCAGTGTTGTTTCTTAATTTTATTACAGTAATTAAATTCGATAGTCAAACTTGTTACTAAAATCAACGGATGGTATTCTGTTATTATTAATTATCCGCTATTACAAATCTTGCTTCCACCGTTTATCAAACCTAATCATTAACTAAAAATAATAATAAAAATCAAATTATTAAATTTATTATAAAACAGCAATATTTAATCAATATATTTTCAGAAAATGAGTAACTTATATCAGTTTTTCTCCCTTGTGACGAAAGTATCCGTCATTTTGTTATAGCTGGTTAACTATTCCACCATTTAATATTATATCTTTCCTATGTAAATGGATCGTATTTGACCTGTTATAAATTTATGACGGAATTCCGTCAAATTTGTGAACTTATATAGTAAGCTACTAGCACGTGCGCCACGAGGGAAGTGAATCAAGTGATGTATGATTGTATGATGCACCTTGTGTGCCACGAGTGAGAGATCTAATGAGTCAATACAACGTAGAAGAATAAAATCAACGATTTGATTCTCACGTAATTATTTTCTTAATTACTTAATAATTAAATTAATTATCTAACTAATCTTGTGACTTATGATGATACGTTATTATATAAAGATTCATTCGATAAAAGAATCACGATATTACGCAAGAGTAATTATGTAAATCAGTTTAAAAATAATAAATAAATAAACGATAATATTGTTTAACTATTCTATTTTACTCGCTTTAAATTTAAAATGAATAAAACGATAATATATGTATGGTCGACGATATTCCCGACTGACAATTATAACGACGACATGAAAATCGAGGACCAGACCGACTATGTAACTCTTTAACATGACTTGTCTGATCAGATCGTCGATGACTGTGTCCGACTGATATACTCGCTAAAAAGTTTAATTAGCTTAATCTTGACTCAAGGTTGTTGATCAATCAATTAATTACACAAAAAATAATTATACTTAACTAACCTAATTGTTAACTAACTTAATTAATTAGATGTGATATAATCAAGATTGCTTCATTGTTTTCTTGATGGTGGGTCAATTCATGTGTGTTGGTAGGTGAATAATTCATTCATTTACTGATCAGTCCGTCTCCCTCGTAACAGATATATCCGTCATTTGTTCAAAATACTGGTCACAAAAATCATCGAGACAGAACAAGTAATTTACGGTTATTATCTACCCCCGTGACTTTTTTATTTGACCCGTAAAATGTTCGTGAATCATGAGCAAATATTATCGACAAATATTATTTCAGTATCGATTATTTATTTTAATTATTTTTTATTATTTATGAGAAATATTTTAATCAGATGACGGAGACGGACCGAGCTATGAAAATAAGAAATCAAGAAACTATAAATACTCTATAACTAACAACCTTGTTTTCCAGACACGCAAAAAAAAAGAGCAAAAAAAAAACACGTACGACATTTTAACGGTAACAGTTACTGACTTACTGCAATCAATTTTTGTCAATGATTTATCGAATTAATCTGATTAATCCAATTAATCCAATTACATTGTTAATTCAATAGAAATAATTAATGGGTTTGGTGTTATTTTTTTTATTTAATTGATTTAATCCGTGTTTCCAATTGATTTGGTGGGTCATTTCATATGATGTATGATTATATTTAGGAATTTAGATCAGATCTAGGGTTTTGAGTTTAGTTTAATTTTTTGATTAATTGATTGATTGATTCAATTTTATTTTGATTAATTGATTTTATTAGGTTTAGCAAGAGATTTGGGGAAGAAATTATGGCAAGGAAGAAGATTAGAGAGTATGATTCAAAGAGGTTGTTGAAGGAACATTTCAAGAGGATTTCTGGGTCTGAATTACCTATTAGATCTGCTCAAGTAATGCTCTAATTTACTTCAATTCAATTGATTTTGTGAATTGTTACGCACTGTAAATTGATTTTGCTGAATGTGAGTATAAACCCTAATATTGTGATCAAGCTAGAATTTGTGATTATTATTGGTACAGTAGATCTGATATGAGACGGTATCACGTTAATTACATTGTGAGATTTCTCGGAGCTAAAACCGTCTCATAGGAGAATTTGTGTTATTGGTATGAACTGTAAATTGATTATTTTGCTGAATGTGAGTATAAAGTATAAACCCTAATTTTGTAATACAGTAGATCTGCTATGAGACGGTATCACGTTAATTACATGGTGAGATTTCTCGGAGGTAAAACCGTCTCATAGGAGAATTCGTGTTAGTGGTATGAACTGTAAATGGATGTTAGCTGAATATGATTAAATTCCTCATTTTACTCCTATAATGTCTGAATTATGACGGGTTTTTGAAATCGAGTTAAAAACTTTATGATTATTGGTATGAACTGTAAATTGATTAATTTGCTGAACGTGGGTAATCGAGTTAATTATATTGCGAGATCTCTTTGAGGTAAAACCGTCTCATAGGAGAATTTGTGTTATTGGTATGAACTGTAAATGGATGTTAGCTGAATCACTGAATGTGAGTTAAATCCTGATTTTACTCTCACAATGTTTGAATTAAGACGGGTTTTTGTAATCGAGTTAAAAACTTTATGATTATTTGTATAAACTGTAATAAATTGATTATTTTGCTGAATGTGAGTGATGGAAATTCCTGATTTTACTGTGATTATTGGTATATATTAATTATCTTGCTGAATGTGAGTGATTTCCTGTTTTTTTTTGTTTTGTTTGGAATAAGTCGAGTTTTGAACTCGGGTTTTGGTAATCGAGTGAAAGACATGAAGACTATTGATGCATATTATATGTAGCTTCAATTTTTCTTCGGGTTTTTCGACAAGAATGCTCTCTGGTTATTTCCAATTTGTTGTTTTCTTTGGATTTTATGGGGTTTTGGTAATCGATCAAAAGACATGATGATAGCCGACTGATGTAATTTGTCATTTTACTTATGTTAACTAGATCACGGAGACAACAGACTTGAACGAGCTCGTTGAGAGAGAAACATGGCTGTCATCTGAAAAACTGGTCGTGAAACCCGATATGTTGTTTGGGAAACGTGGAAAGAGTGGTCTCGTTGCTCTGAACCTCGACTTTTCCCAGGTTGCTGCTTTCGTGAAAGAGCGCCTAGGCAAAGAAGTAAGCTAAACTTCTTCACGTAAATCGCTACTTTTTTCTTATAACAAAATTATTACTCATATGACGTAGTACATTTCGCCCGTTGGATCTATGGATATATCCGTTTTACTACTAAAATGGATCCAATACTATCACTAAAACGGATCCGAGATCCCTTGTTTTTATCAAATGACATCTATTTGAACCGTTTTAGTGGTAAAACGGGTATGAATCGTCTTAATCAAGAATTTGTGTAAATTTAATAGCAAAACAATAAATATCAACAGTTTTTCGTAAACAGTAACTGATTATTTACTGTATTTCCGTGTTGATTTACGATAACAGGTAGAGATGGGTGGATGTAAAGGACCAATAACGACTTTCATTGTGGAGCCTTTTATCCCTCACAATGAAGAGTTCTACCTAAATATCGTGTCCGAAAGACTTGGGAACAGCATAAGCTTTTCCGAGTGTGGTGGAATCGACATTGAAGAGAACTGGGATAAGGTACCGTGATTTACCCAAACACCCTCTTGAATACATTAGGTGGGGGTAACTTTTACGTAATTTTTCGTTGGTGATTTTTTTTACGCAGGTTAAGACAATTTTCGTTCCTACGGGTGTCTCTTTTACGTCTGAGGTCTGTGCTCCTCTCGTCGCGACTTTACCTTTGGAGGTAATGCAATTTCTCGGACTTTTTTTTTACGAACGAGTGAATGTTTAAGGTCTTAAAGTTACTTGCCGGAGCCCATGAAGCACTTGCGTTCCGTAGCATTGACCCTTTTTGCCATTTTGTAGGTCAAAAGTGTGATCGAGGAATTTATCAAAGTTATCTTTGCCCTATTTCTAGGTATTTCAGCATAATTTTTTTTTTTTTACGACTTCCGTTGCACATTGACACATTGTCTTTTGTGTCTCAATATTAATTAAATTGATGTTATAATTGTAGATTTGGACTTCAGCTTTCTTGAAATGAACCCCTTCACATTAGTCGAAGGAAAACCGTATCCTTTGGACATGAGAGGAGAATTGGATGATACTGCGGCCTTCAAGAACTTCAAGAAGTACGATCCTCCTCCTTCTCGTCTTCTACTTCTATTCATCCTTTACGTGAAGTTTTCTCTTGTCGCTTCTTTTTAGTTCAAATCTCACTTACACATGGTACATTTTTTTTACAGGTGGGGCAGTATTGAATTCCCGTTGCCTTTTGGCCGAGTTATGAGCTCTACCGAGAGCTTTATCCATGGTCTCGACGAGAAGGTAAAATATAGAGCTAAATCTCCGTTGGTTTCGACTATCCATTAATATTGAAAGGATAACTTTCCATTTACAAGGAATTTATCGTACTTTTGATTAATTCGATATGCAGACCAGTGCATCCCTGAAGTTCACTGTTCTGAACCCTAAAGGGAGGATTTGGACTATGGTTGCCGGAGGGGGCGCAAGTGTTATCTACGCAGATACGGTTGGCCTCTTTTTTCTTTTTTAATGTTTTCCTCATCACGTTATCGTGTTAATCCGCTGAACCATGAGCTTGTGTTTAGGTTGGGGATCTCGGATATGCATCTGAGCTCGGAAACTATGCTGAATACAGCGGTGCACCTAATGAAGACGAGGTGCTGCAGTACGCCCGAGTCGTGATTGATGTAAGCCTCAAGTTCTTTACGTTTTTTTTTTGCCATTTTGTCGTATTACATCTTCATATGATAAAATACATTCCGTGGAACTTTACAGTGTGCAACTGC
Organism: Agrostemma githago; assembly: GCA_958450325.1. Classification (NCBI taxonomy): domain Eukaryota; kingdom Viridiplantae; phylum Streptophyta; class Magnoliopsida; order Caryophyllales; family Caryophyllaceae; genus Agrostemma; species Agrostemma githago. The sequence continues at coordinate 966,580 of OY288260.1, forward strand.
AAACCCTGATGGGCGGACACGAGCTCTTGTAATCGGTGGAGGAATCGCTAATTTTACTGATGTTGCCGCTACTTTCAACGGAATTATCCGAGCTCTGAAGGAGAAGGTAAACCGGCCTCTCTTTTTTTTAGTACCCCGTCTTTAATTTCGGATTGTTGGAAAACATGTGATAATCGAGTTTTTTTTTTTGGCGGAAATAGGAAGCGAAGCTGAAAGCGGCAAGGATGCATATATATGTGAGGAGAGGAGGTCCGAACTACCAGAAGGGTTTGGCTAAAATGCGTTTACTCGGGGAGGAAATCGGGATACCTATCGAGGTAAGCATACTGCCCGTGCATTGGTTTGCCCTTCTATTACAACGACATTCGGAATATTAGACGTGGCAAACGGGTCAACCGGGTCGGGTCACTTTCGGGGCATAAAAATTGGGTTGAATTCGGGCCGGACTGGGTCATTTCCGGCTCGGGTCATAGACGGGGTAGTTGTTTTCAACTCTTTTAGGCAAATATTGACTCGTTTGCTACAATAACATTCTGTTCAGTTCCGGGTTAGGCCCGGTTTCGGGTTATGGGCCAAACTTGGGTCTTCAGCTCGGGTGTCGGGCCGGGTCAGTTTTACCCGAGTCCGAGTAAATGGGTAACTAACTCAACCGTGTTTGTTATTGCAGGTGTACGGGCCCGAGGCGACCATGACCGGAATATGCAAACAGGCCATAGAATGTATCGGTGTTTCTGCTTAGTTTAAAATCACGAGTTCCGACTTTTCTTTGATGAATGTACCAGTTCTTGTCTTAGATTTGTATTAGGTATAACGAAAGCCGATTTGAGAATAAAAGCAAGCAATGATCTTTCTCTTTTTTCGTTCGCGAAAGACGGGTTTTAAGAGCCTCTTGTAGTAATTTGTTGTAAGCTATATACAAACCTTGTGGAAATGGTTACAAATCTATTACGAGTGTGCCCGATTCGCCCCATATGGGCCATATCCTCAGTTCGATCTCATATGAAAACTCGAGAAAAGCTCAATATAACCTCGTTTCCTAAACGGGTCATGTTAACAATCCAACTTCCTAACAATAACAAATTTCGACACATCCGACCAGTATCCAATCCAACCCGTATTTAATCACATAGGTTATACTACGCACTAGCGAGAAATTTCCAAAACCCTGGCTCAACTCGATCTCATATAAACACACGAGAAAAACTCAATATAACCTCGTTTCCCAAACGGGTCACATTAACAATCCAACTTCCTAACGATAACGAATTTCGACACATCCGACCCATATTCGACCAAACTCGTATTCAAACCCATAGAAACACGTTTTTCCCTAGCCTAGGCTCTATTCGATCCCATACAAAAACACAAGAAAAACTCAATATAACCTCGTTTCCTAAACGGGTCACATTAACAATCCGACTTCCTACAAATTTCGACAAATCCGACCCGTATTCGACCAAACCCGTATTTAATCACATTGTAGTAGTTGCTAGTAGAGTAGTACTCCCTCCCCACCACTAAGATTTTCCCACTTTCCTTAAAAGGAAACCCCACTAAGATTTTCCCACTTCAAAACTTTCCTTATTCATCCATTATACTCTCTTTCTATTGGTTACTTTTTGTGATTTGACATCTTGAACCCACCCAACAATTTACCACATTTCATTACCCATTTCTTAATCCATGTGCCATTATGAAGTGGGAATCCACGTGCCATTATGAAGTGGGAAGATCATTTTGGTGGGGAGGGAGCAGTTAAATTTTCCCAATGCGAGCAAGAACAAAGGTAATCTGAAATTGAGGATTGAGAATTTGTAGCCAAATTTAGTTTAAACAAAGTGTATGGAGTGAAAGGATGTGACAGAGAATAAATGAGTTGCCCCAACACGACAAACAACAATCCCCACTTTTTTTTTTATTGGGCTTTGCACTTCTCACATTCTACCCATTCATTCCCTCAACACCACACTTTCTCGTTATTCTAAAATTCTAGTCTAAAAAAATCAAAACTTATATTAAGATCGAAACAAATTACAAGGAGTTACTGGATAGTCGAGATATTATTATTATTATTATTATTATTTATTTTTTTTTATTTTTTTTTATTTTTTTTTAATAAAAACGGAACTCGTATTAACACCAGAACAAATTACAACAAGTTAGAGAGGGAAGTCGAGATACTATCTGGACTACCACTCCCTTAGCAATCGCAAAACTAATTCATTATTTATTGTTATTATTATTATTATTATTATTATTGTTGTTGTTGTTGTTATTATTATTATTATTATCAATTTTTTATTTTTTTTAGAGAATTTTATTAATAAATCAAAACGCAGTTTACAAAAAAATTGATAACTTTTTTTATTGATATTATTATTATTAGTACGGAGTATTATTTTATTATTATTATTATTATTATTATTATTATTATATTATTATTATTATTATTATTATTATTATTATTCAACTTTGATTTTATAATAAAACTTTTATTAAGATAAAATCAAAGTTGACGATAAATTATTGTGCATTCGAAATACGATCTGAACGCTCACTTCCTTAGTGATAGCAAAGCAAAGTGTAATAAAAATGTAACCGACAACACGAGCCCTGACAACTGACATCATTAGATATGAATAACAACATGTGACGCTCGACATCTTGGAATATACGAGTAGTGAATTTACGTAAATTGTCATACTCCGTATTACATAAAATGATTTATTTCATGGTGTGAGACCGTCTTTTACACTAATTATTGATAAAAATAATTAGTTGATTCTTTTACCATTGAGTGGTAGAGATTTAAAGAGTGATTAAAAAAACTTAAAGGTGCAACAATATCTTATTATAAATAGTTTAGTGAGTAGGAATTTAGGATCATAAAAGTCAATGGACATATATTTGTTCGTTGACATTCGTCCATTTTTTTTTATGAAAAAAAAAAAAGTTTATTCTGGATTTAAATCGAATGTCAAAGATGTCGTGAATTATTGCCTTTAATTTCTTTAACCACTCAAGAATATATTGATATTGAACGAAATTGAATCGGATTAAATTGAAATTAGTAGAATCAAGTTGAACTTAATTAAGGAATGAGCTGGACTGAAATGAGTTACACGGTTAGTCGGTTACACCCCATCATACGGGTATGATACTATTTTTTTTATGATAAACTGACTGAAGTTGAGTTAAACTGATCCAAAATTAAAGCTAAACTTATCCAAATAGTCTTCGTGAACTACAGAAGTAGGTGTCGTGAGAGATCGTCTCTCATATATATACGCAGAAAAAAAAAAAAAAAACGAAATTCATAGGACCCAAATTTCCCATTAACGATAACGAAAAATTGCCTATTTCAACCAAACTCGGATTCTTCATTTCTAATACTGAGTTCCAACCAAATTATACAAGTCGAGTCAGTTTTAGAAGATCAATTAATATCAGTCTAATTAATTCAATTTATTAAAGATTAACTAGAAACACAAAAGCTGATTTTTTTTTGAAGGGAAGATCAATTTCATTAATAATAAGTCATCAAACATCTACAAACGAGGTCAAAAGCTGAAATTAGTCGGACCCAAATTTCTCAATAACGATAATGAGAATCCGTCTATTACTCTATTTTAACTTTTTTTTTGTGTGTGTTCAAATTACGAATCAAAGCTTGGATTCTTCACTTTTCGTTAACGAGTTCCAAACTTCCAACCAAATCATACACGTCGAGTCAGTTTTACGAGATCTAATTCAAATTAATGATTATTTATAGGGTACCCTACAAGTCCACAAGCCCAAAACAATAATACTACTACCCCAAATTGCATAACCTTTATAAGCATGTGTCCCCTTCATTTTGTCACTATGTTTTGGGTTCTGTGTATTTGGCTCTTTCTGTTAAAATCAGTGTAATTCTAATTCAAGGCAAACCCCAAACCCCAACCCCATACCAAATCACTGATTTTTATCCTCTTTTTTCTCCCCTTTCTTCAATATTTTATTTTAATTAATTAAATTTTCACATTATATTTAGGGTTAATTTGTTAATTTACTTAAATTCAAGTAAAAAAAATTGATTTTTTTTTTTTAGAATGGAATTAAATGGAATTTTGGACAGTAAAACACTCAAAAGGCACAATTTTTTTTACTGTTTATTTATTTTTATTTAGTTTTTTTAATATTTTAGGTAAATTCAGAGTAATTTTATGCACAAAATTCACTTTTTTGTGTTTTGTTTGAATTTTCCTCAAATGGGTTCTGATTTGAACAACTTTTGATTCTCAAAGATTTCATCTTTTTTACTAGAATTTTCAATTTTACTTGAAATTGTGTGTTTTTATGAACTTGGGTTATCTTCATTGAGCAGTAAAAAATCCTGTCTTTTGCTCCAAAAAGGGTGAAAATAAAATAAAAATCCTGTCTTTTTAATTACCAAAAGTAAAAAAAAAACATTTTTTTTGGCAATTTTCTTAGGATAAGGTGTTTTTTAGGCAATAAAATGTCATAAAAATTAATTTTTAATTAAAATAAAATTTCTGAAAAATGGGTTTTCTTTTATATTGTGAATTGTAATTGGGTTTTTTTTATTAAAAAAAGTATGATTTTTTTGGGGAAAATGGTGTTTTTGTTAAGCAAAATTGGATTAGTGTTCTTGGTTTTGATGAATGTTGCTTCTTCAACTCTTTCACCAACTGGAGTAAATTATGAAGGTTTGTTTCTTAATTTCCGACTTTCCGTCTCAGTCGCTTGTTTACCTTTTATATTATTATACAAATGTATGTTTTATAGGGCTCAGTTAACATGAATCATTATCCAAAAATCGAGCCTTAATCTCAAAAAGATTTGGGGTCGGCTAACATGAATCAGAATCTGAGGTCGTGAAGTCGTCTTTCCCGAAACAAATAAAATAAATGCTACAAATGTTGTGATGTTATGTTATGTTGAAATTTGTTGAAAACAGTTGGAATTTGAGGTAGTTAGAAATTTCAGAAGACATGAACTTGTTTGTAAGTTTGTATATATAGTTCAAAACCAATGAAAATTTAGCATTTGGGATTTTGGGGTGGAGAAATAAATTTCAGAACACCTGAAATTCTTGTTCTTACCTAATTTTTCTTCTTTTATGGTCCACCATTGCAATTGAATGCAGCTTGAGCTTAGTCTTAAGTTCATTAAATTCTTAGAGATCCTCATTTTGCTGTACATTAGTACTACTATTGTAGTACTTTTCCGCTTAACGGTTTCAGATAATGATTCATGTTAGCCGACCCCAAATCCTAAGTCTCGATTTTTGGATAATGATTCATGTTAGCCGCTCCTATATCTTTTCGGGACTAAGATTCTGTTGTTGTATGCTTTTGTTGGTGTGGAATCGAGCTAGGTAGAACTATAAGGACGGTAAAGCTCTCACTCTCAGTCGTGATGAGTTTTAAGTTTTAACACTGTTGCGTTCCTTAGAACTCGAGGCCTTTGGTTATTCTTGCTTAGTGATATTTTTCATTGAATTCTTAGATCCTCGTTGAGTCGTTGTTCATGTTTTCTTTTCGTGTAAACCCATCTGGTTTAGTCTGAATTCGAGTTAGGTAGTGAGTTGAAGAAGTCGGACTATTCGTGTATATTTGTTTGAACTCTCGTACAAACTCGGGTTTTGCAGTTGTAGCTTTGATTACCATAAAAAGTGAGTTGAAGGATCCTTATAATGCTCTCGAGAATTGGGACATTAACTCTGTAGATCCTTGTAGTTGGAGGATGATAACTTGCTCTCAGGATGGCTATGTTTCTGCTCTGTAAGTCTTTTTTTTAAAAAAAAAAACCATAATGATTGTATGAGATAAGTCGGTTTTTCAGCTATGTTACTTCGACACTTCACTTGGGTGCCGTGTCACGTGTCTGTCAGACCCACGACACTTCAATATTAGACCAAAAAATCGATTTTTTTTACCTCAAAAAGTCAAACGAGAAGAACACAGCAATGCTGCTCTTCAGAATCGTTAAGATTCTGACTGCAACACGAAATCTTGTTGTTTCAGGGGCTTGCCAAGTCAAAGTGTATCGGGAAGGCTATCGCCCGCTATTCAGAACCTTACTAAGCTGGAATCAGTGTAAGCTTTTTCTCAAATATTTCTGACTTCCGATTTCTGGTAAAAAAAAATACTGCCTAGTTCAGCTTATTAATAGCATGTCAAATGTCGTGTTTGCCTATTCTAGGTTGCTGCAAAACAATGCATTATATGGTTCTATCCCTGCTGAAATCGGGAAGTTGGAAATGCTTCAAACACTCGATCTTTCAAATAATAAATTCGTTGGAGAGATTCCCGGTTCTTTAGGACATTTGAAGAATTTAAATTATCTGTAAGTTTTGATATTTGGTGCAACATGTAGAATTTGTTTTTTTTTTTTTTACTGTTTTGAATTGTTTTCAGATGTAGTAACTATTTTTTTGTTGTTGTTTTGAATTTTCCGACTAAGTCAGGCGGCTTAGCAACAATAGCCTTACTGGACCGTGTCCAGATTCTCTCTCGGAACTTGACGGTCTAACTCTCGTGTAAGTTACCAATTCCGACCCATCACATTATACTCGAGTATATGTTTTGCTTTGTTGATCGATTGATTTCAGTAATGAGCGTGTTCTCCAGGGACCTTTCCTTCAACAATTTAAGCGGCTCCATGCCCAGGATATCGGCAAGAACCTTCAAGTGAGTTCAATTTCATGGTAGATCCGATTTTGCTACTACACCATGCAATATTGCTTAACGGGTTTTTTTTGTTTAGGATAATTGGCAACCCGTTAATTTGCGGGACAACTTCTGGCACCAACTGCTCAGTAGTATCTCCCGAGCCGCTTTCCTTTCCTACAGATTCTCTCAAAGGTTCCTAAACCAAAACAAAAAAAATTACGCGATTTTATTACTTTGGCCTTTAGAATTCGTGTTTTAGTTTTACGGTTTTACCATTATTATTATTTGATTATCCAGGGCAATCGAGTTCTGGAGGAAAAAGTCAGCATTTTGCTGTAGCATTTGGTGCAAGTTTCGGTGCTGCTATTTTTGCCATTAGTATTATCGTGATTGGAATTTGGTTGTGTTACCGGCGTAACAGGCAGATATTTTTCGATGTAAATGGTCAGTTACTCAAACTCTCCTCTCTTAAGTTTCGGCGCTGCTATTTTTATTATTATTATTGTTATTATTGTTATTATTATTATTATTATTATTATTATTATTATTATTATTATTATTATTATTATTATTATTATTATTATTATTATTATTATTATTATTATTATTATTATTATTATTATTATTATTATTATTATTATTATTATTATTATTATTATTATTATTATTATTATTATTATTATTATTATTATTATTATTATTATTATTATTATTATTATTATTATTATTATTATTATTATTATTATTATTATTATTATTATTATTATTATTATTATTATTATTATTATTATTATTATTATTATTATTATTATTATTATTATTATTATTATTATTATTATTATTATTATTATTATTATTATTATTATTATTATTATTATTATTATTATTATTATTATTATTATTATTATTATTATTATTATTATTATTATTATTATTATTATTATTATTATTATTATTATTATTATTATTATTATTATTATTATTATTATTATTATTATTATTATTATTATTATTATTATTATTATTATTATTATTATTATTATTATTATTATTATTATTATTATTATTATTATTATTATTATTATTATTATTATTATTATTATTATTATTATTATTATTATTATTATTATTATTATTATTATTATTATTATTATTATTATTATTATTATTATTATTATTATTATTATTATTATTATTATTATTATTATTATTATTATTATTATTATTATTATTATTATTATTATTATTATTATTATTATTATTATTATTATTATTATTATTATTATTATTATTATTATTATTATTATTATTATTATTATTATTATTATTATTATTATTATTATTATTATTATTATTATTATTATTATTATTATTATTATTATTATTATTATTATTATTATTATTATTATTATTATTATTATTATTATTATTATTATTATTATTATTATTATTATTATTATTATTATTATTATTATTATTATTATTATTATTATTATTATTATTATTATTATTATTATTATTATTATTATTATTATTATTATTATTATTATTATTATTATTATTATTATTATTATTATTATTATTATTATTATTATTATTATTATTATTATTATTATTATTATTATTATTATTATTATTATTATTATTATTATTATTATTATTATTATTATTATTATTATTATTATTATTATTATTATTATTATTATTATTATTATTATTATTATTATTATTATTATTATTATTATTATTATTATTATTATTATTATTATTATTATTATTATTATTATTATTATTATTATTATTATTATTATTATTATTATTATTATTATTATTATTATTATTATTATTATTATTATTATTATTATTATTATTATTATTATTATTATTATTATTATTATTATTATTATTATTATTATTATTATTATTATTATTATTATTATTATTATTATTATTATTATTATTATTATTATTATTATTATTATTATTATTATTATTATTATTATTATTATTATTATTATTATTATTATTATTATTATTATTATTATTATTATTATTATTATTATTATTATTATTATTATTATTATTATTATTATTATTATTATTATTATTATTATTATTATTATTATTATTATTATTATTATTATTATTATTATTATTATTATTATTATTATTATTATTATTATTATTATTATTATTATTATTATTATTATTATTATTATTATTATTATTATTATTATTATTATTATTATTATTATTATTATTATTATTATTATTATTATTATTATTATTATTATTATTATTATTATTATTATTATTATTATTATTATTATTATTATTATTATTATTATTATTATTATTATTATTATTATTATTATTATTATTATTATTATTATTATTATTATTATTATTATTATTATTATTATTATTATTATTATTATTATTATTATTATTATTATTATTATTATTATTATTATTATTATTATTATTATTATTATTATTATTATTATTATTATTATTATTATTATTATTATTATTATTATTATTATTATTATTATTATTATTATTATTATTATTATTATTATTATTATTATTATTATTATTATTATTATTATTATTATTATTATTATTATTATTATTATTATTATTATTATTATTATTATTATTATTATTATTATTATTATTATTATTATTATTATTATTATTATTATTATTATTATTATTATTATTATTATTATTATTATTATTATTATTATTATTATTATTATTATTATTATTATTATTATTATTATTATTATTATTATTATTATTATTATTATTATTATTATTATTATTATTATTATTATTATTATTATTATTATTATTATTATTATTATTATTATTATTATTATTATTATTATTATTATTATTATTCGAACTAATCGTCTTTATTTGGTTTGGCAGAGCAATATGACCCTGAAATTTGCCTCGGTCACCTAAAGAGATATACCTTTAAAGAGCTGCGTTCTGCCACGAGTCATTTCAGCGCGAAGAATATCCTTGGAAGAGGCGGTTTTGGCATAGTTTTTAAGGGAAGCCTAAACGACGGAACATTAGTGGCAGTGAAAAGGTTGAAGGACTATAACATGACGGCCGGGGAAATACAGTTTCAAACTGAAGTTGAAACTATCAGTTTAGCTGTGCATCGGAATCTTCTCCGGCTTTGTGGGTTTTGTTCAACTGAGAACGAACGGCTCCTCGTTTATCCGTATATGCCTAATGGCAGCGTGGCATCTCGACTCAAAGGTTAGCTAGCCAATTGGTCTTACATGAAATTAACGTGAGACCGTCTCACATGATCTTGTAGTTTTTTTATTAGTGTTGAAAATGACCATTATGCCCTTTTTTGCAGACCATATTCACGGAAGACCCGTGTTAGACTGGTCGAGGCGTAGGAATATAGCATTAGGCACGGCGAGGGGATTGTTGTACTTGCACGAGCAATGTGACCCTAAAATCATTCACCGTGATGTCAAGGCTGCTAATATTTTATTGGATGAGGATTTCGAGGCGGTTGTTGGCGACTTTGGGCTAGCCAAACTGTTGGATCATCGGGATTCACATGTTACTACAGCGGTTCGTGGGACTATCGGACACATTGCTCCTGAATATCTTTCAACAGGTCAATCATCAGATAAAACCGATGTTTTTGGGTTCGGAATTCTTCTCCTTGAACTTATTACTGGTCAAAAGGCTGTGGATTTCGGACGTGGTTCGAACCAGAAAGGTGTCTTGCTTGATTGGGTATGCTGTTTTCTCTTTTCCATTGCTTGGTTAAGCTTCTTGTACTCGTGTTTGGTCGGGTGTGGAGCACCCATTCATATCCACATTCCACAAAACTGACTCGACCAAGCCCGACTCCTGAATTAAAGACCGAGCTTGACTAACCCGAATTGACCCAACCTGACCCAAAAATGACTTGGTAGTAAGTTAGTAGCACACCCAAAAATGACGTGAACCCAAAATGACCCGGCCTGACCAGTTTGACCCAAACTCTTACATATCCGAATACCTAACCCAACATGACCCGACCCAGTTGACCTGTTTGCCAGGTGTACTCTTATCCAATATTTAAGATGGTGAGATTCCGACACTTGGATATGATTCTCGAATGTTGATTTGTCTTACTTTGTTTCAGGTGAAGAAGTTGCATCAAGAGGGAAAACTTCATCAACTGGTAGATAAAGACTTGAAAAGCAACTATGACAGAATAGAATTAGGAGAAATGGTACAAGTAGCTCTTCTATGTACACATTTCAATCCGTCTCATCGCCCAAAAATGTCCGAGGTTCTAAGGTTGTTGGAAGGTGATGGTTTGGCCGAGAAATGGGAGTCTGAGACACCGAGGTCACGTTCTGGTAATGAAGGTCAACGATACTCCGATTATATTGAGGAATCTTCTCTAGTTGTTGAAGCTATGGAACTTTCTGGCCCAAGATGACCACTTTTAATTCCTTTGATGTGAATATAGTGTTAATGCAATTTGTAAAGGAATTTGTTTAACCTTTAGAATTAGGATCGAGATTTATCCACGGTTAATCTAATCGAAATGAAGTTTTGGTTCAATGTGATTCGTAAGCAACTCGAAAATGTAACTGTAAAGTGTTTCTCTTGAAGTTTTCGTGTGATTTGTCATCTATCGGTTTCTAGATTATTGAATGATGTTAACGAATGGGGCCCGGGCACTCGGGCAGGCCACTACACGGGTTTAGTGTTGGGCCAGACCCGTGAATTGAGGCCCGGGCCAAGTTGGTCTAATTTTTTCTTTTTCCAGGGGATTGACCGGGCCGGGCCAAAATGACGCTGGCACTGGCCCGGCCCGGCCCGGTTTGTGATTTTGAGCGTTTTGCGATATGCAGGAAGACATGTAGCATTGAAGATGTCGAAGTTCTGACTGTCATTGGTCTCGGTCACATGGGTAAAAAAAGAGGTAACTTTCAGTTGATGTAGGGATAAACAGAAGAAAGTAGTACAGTAAATTTTAGACCTGAGGTGGTGTACTGTCTTCTGTGGAAGCAGACTGTATTTTTTTACCTCTTTCACTCCTGCTACTTTCGGCGAATTTAACACTTACCTGATGCAGGTCCTGTTGCTGTTCCTGTGCATCCCACTCTTTCATGTAGTAATCTGCTTCTGTAACTTCAGGTTTCGGCCCACAGAACATTCCGCCCCACTGTGGGAAGTATATGCAGGTTATCGGAATGCTGCATGCTATGATCATGATACCCATGTAAGTTATCCCTAATTCTGTTGTGTATCGCGATCCTTTGAAGAAAATCAGCTGTGTTATTACCGCTCCCACGTTTCCTCCTGCTCCTGTCATGCCTGATATAACCCCCAGAGATCTGAAAAACAGTAAAAGAAATTAACTGAGAAACGAACTGGCCTGACTCGCCTGACCCGTTTAACAGGATTCTGAACCCAATCTAAGTGTAAAAGTTTTTTTACAGTATGTTCTCTGAATGCGCATTGGGTGAAAGATTGTACCTTCTCGAGATGAAAGGAACAACGCCGAATGTAAGTCCACAGGCGGCTTGAACGAACATAGAGAACACGACCATCACGGCAACTGACGCAGTAAGCGAGGTCACTTGTCCTAGTAAAATACACAGCAAACCGCCGACAGTCTGAATGATCCACCAGCCCCATAATCTTCCCCTCATTCCGAACTTCTTCCCCAATAAATCCGAGACCACCCCGCCACCTGGCCTGGCAAAGAAATTCGCCAGTCCAAAACTTGCTGCAATAATTCCTGCAGTGTGCAGGTTCAGGTCGAACCTGTCGTAGAAATACTGAGCAATAATGTTGTCTACTGTCAACTCCACCCCGAAACAGTACCCGTAACATAATGCTGTGATCCAACCCCTGTAATTCGACATTCCGTGTTTCAGGACTTTGGTGAAGTTATCCTTGTGTTTCTCACCTGACTGTTGCAGCTGCTGGTAGTTTCCGTCAGGCATGTCTTGACCGAAAAACATCACTGCAAAAGCTGTTACTGTCTGAAAAAGTGCAGGTATGAAGAATGCAATCCTCCATGCTGTAAAATTCTGAGCACCGATTTTCGCAATAAAAGCGTAAACAAATGGCATTATCAGCTGTGTCGCACCCCCTCCGAGATTCCCCCACCCACCTGACACCCCGTTTGCTCGACCTACCACAGGCGGCGAAAACATCGAGCTCATCCAGAACTGCGTCGACACAAAAGTTGCCAGCGAAAAACCAGTGAAGAATCGGACCAGAAGAAACGCTGCAGCGGAATCCGCAGTAGCAGTCAGGTATACTGCAGGTGCAGTCAATAGAGTTAATGAAGCAGACGCGAGGCGCGGGCCTACAAGGTCACAGGCTGTCCCCATGGCAACACGAGCAAACACCGCACCTGAAACAGACGCAATTCCTGCATTTCCGATGTCTGTTGCTGTCAGATTCAGATTGTCCCGGATTACTGGCAGAAGAGGCGGAGCTGCGAAGCTAGAGACGAAACAGGCGAAGAACTGTACCCATGACAGGTGAAATGCTCTCATATGAGGGTTTGCAATGGAAAACAGTGGGAAAACTGTGGATTTATGCTCTTTATCTACAGGAAGAGCAAACTGTTTCGTGTCTGAACCGTTACTCCCCTTAACCGTCTCCATAATCACGCGTTTTTTACTGTAATTTTGTGCAGGAAAGTTGCATTCTGAATTTAACATGGTTCATGGAATATAAAGATTGAAGAGGAGAAGAATATTCAGAATTTTGGATAGTCAAAGTCTTTCTAGTTGTGAATCTGAGACTTTTTGATGAATCATTAGTTGAAATCAAGGGTGTTTTTGATGTGTAATTGAGTAAATTGACAGCATAAGTTGCTTTCAGTATGTGTAATGCAATACTTATGTGTGGTGAGTTAATTTTTTGGCTAATTGATTTGACTCTCGACAACTACAACAGCTGGTTGTGTCACGAAAGAACTCTTTCACATCCTTAAAAAGACTCCTCCAGTCGTCAAACAACTAACATGTAGTCCCGTCACAAGTTAAGTCAAATTCAACAAACCAATTCAATATGAAGCGCGCCAGATACCAGAACTATGTAACTTAAAAAAAAAAAAGGGTAAGGGTGGAGTATGGGGACTGAAGAGGTGTATATTCAAAGAATCTAACCTAGGATTTTTTTTTTTTTTTTTTTTTTATATATTGTATGTTAAGCTACCGGTTTTTCGGATAACGTTTACAGAAAGACAAGTTGAATCGATTATAATGGTTTTTAACAACGTTATTGAGAGACTGTCTCTGAATTTTTTGATACGACCGTGTGACGTCCGTCTAGTTTTCAGTGCGGACCGAATATAACCTAAAATTTTAATAAATGCACAAGATATCTTTTTTGAGTATTTACCTATATTATTGAATTTTGTACCATTCTTAAATGCTGCTGTGAGAATTAATTATGAACTCAATTCTAGTGCAAATCATAGAATATAAAATAAATAAATTGTTTGGAAATAAAAAATACATAAAAAAAAATTAAAAAATAAATTAAGACTCCTTACATTAGAATTTAAAATTTCACCGATATAACTACAATGGCGGCGTGGATAATGCTTTGTTCACGTGATCACGTCTGATAATATTCAACATAAATACTATATCCGACATCTAACTTTTGAAAAAAAAAAAAAACCTTTATCTTGAAGACTTAGACTTTTTCAATTAGAATTTAAAATTTCACCGATATAAGTACAACGACGGTATGGATAATGCTTTGTTTATATCTTGAAGGCTTAGACTTTTTCCATTAGGATTTCAAATTTCACCGATATAAGTACAATGACGATATGGATAATGCTTTGTTCATGTGATCACGACTGATAAAGTGATAATATTAACATAAATACTATCTACGACATCTAACTTCTGGAAAAAAAAAACTTTATCTTGAAGCTGAACTAGATTTTGTTTCTCGATAACGTTTCCTCTGCCGCTGGTCATAAATAACGCCGACATTCCGGATGACGTCCTATTTTTATATTTATTTTTATAGCTTCAAGATATCTTAAAACCGATCAATGAAATATTTATTCTAAATTTTAAAATAAAATAGTGAATAAATAAATAAAAAGAATCAATAAATAATAAAGTAAATACACAATTTTATATTGTAGATATAATAATATTTTCAATATTATATCAATAGCTGGAATAGCTCAGCTGGTTAGAGCGTGTGGCTGTTAACCACAAGGTCGGAGGTTCGAACCCTCCTTCTAGCGTTTTCCACTTTGTTTTTTGGGCTTCTTGGTCTATTGGGTTGGGCTTAAATATTTGGCCTTTGTTTTTTGGGCTTCTTGGCCTATTGGGTTGGGCTTAAATATTTGGGCCTTGTAATATATTTGCGGTTTCCCCGTTTTGTAAAAGACGGTTTTATACCATCGTAATATAGGATAAATACTAAACAATGATTAAACGATGTATAATATTTTATGTAAATACCCTCATATATACTGTTATACTCGTATAAATTTAGAATATTTTTTTTATTTACACTGAATGGTTTACAAACGACACGCTGATCCAATGATAATACTGAAATAACAATTTGAACTGCTACTAATATCATACTCCGTAGATAATATTAACGATTCTCGTGTGAAACCATCTTATTATGAGATATACTCGTAGAAAATAAAAATAACTCGAATTTTTTATGATTTTTTTTTTCTGTACAATGATTTATTGTAATTTATAAATGGCCATACTTGACGTCGGCGACCAATTTCGTCGTTATAGAGTTGGGCCTCCCAAATAATAACATTCACAAAATTATATCACATGGGTCCAAAATTAGCCACAACTAAAGCTTATTTTTGTACCAAAAAGGTAGAAATTATTGACAAAAATATCAGAATTTGTTAAATTTCTCGTGATCCATATATACTCGTTTTAAAATTAAAATCGCACAGATAATATTAACTTTGATTCGGTTGAAAAATTCTTTTGTTATTGATTACATTTTATGGGTTTGCGTTATCTGTTTTATTGAGTCGTTTTAGCTTTTAAGATCAAGAAACAGATCAGTTCATCTCTATCGAGACGGATATATTCGTTTTAAAATCACCCGTTTTTTTTTTACTATTTCTATACATTTTGTTTTTGTCTCGTCTACTTAATCATTTTAAACAAGATTTTTTTTATTATTAAAGGTGATCATACGTGGATTCGGTTCCAAATGTGAATATTTGGCCCACGGATAAGAGGTAAACGGGTTTGAGATAGGTTAATGGACCGAGCCCTTGTACGTATTCCAAAATATCGTGTCCAAGCCCGTTTCTTTCACGGGTCGGACCGGTCCGGTTCAATGGCATTATGGTCAATTTAGCTCCTCACAGTTATAAATATCCGAATTGGTATCCACCCATTCCACATTTCCACCCATTCCTGGGTCCCACTCATGATCCCCCCAACATTTCGCACGTGAGAGTCTCCTACTCCCACGAACCCACGGCGTTTAACGTGTAATAATACGCCACGTGTCTCACCACTCTTGATATGCGTGCCGGCTCCCTGAAAGACGGTCTTACTATAAATCAGCTACTCTCCCTCGTGACAGAGCTTTCCTAATATGGTAGTACTTCAGTACGTCAATCTGAAATTAGAACGACTCAGATGAATCGTAACTTGAGTTAAACCGATAAAACAAACTAATTATATCCGAAACTAGAGTATATTTTTTTTTACACTGTCGTTATAATTTTATGACGAATATACGCATACAAACAACAATCTAATACCGTACAATATAAGCATTACGAAATACCGAGTACTCCGTAATAATTTTAACATTTTAATCGAAAATACAAAAAACCCGTTAATTTCTCCTCGTTCTCCGTAAAAATTTTAAGTAAAACAATCTTATACTCCCTCCGATTTTTTATTATCTTCCCTATTTCCTTATTGGGCTGAAATATCCTTTCTTCCCTATTTCTATTTTGGGCCATCAACATGTGGTCTAGAATCACCCTCACATTTCTCTCTCTTCCTTCTTTTATTTTGAACCACACAATCCTACCTCCCTTATTTTCTTCCCCAAAACCAGAGGGTAAGATAATAAAAAATCGGAGGGAGTAATAAGATATCGTAAGATCATATTTTATTACCGAGTAATTATCTAAGGTTAGTTCTCGTAACTCATACTCCGTAATAATTAGTTATATACAGTACTCGTACAAAGTATTAAATTACGTTATTTATCGTAAAATCGTTTTTTTTTTTTTTTTTAATACAAATCGTACTCCGTACAACGGTCATCATGGTGATTAATACGTCTCCGTATTTTCTTTTCAATTTCTTTTTACCACTCATTCAACTGATAATTGCTTACTTCAAGAACATTGCCTACCTCTTGAATCTTCGTCCCCAAATCATTCACTTCAATCAAAATCAAATCAATTTTTTTTGTATAATCCGGGTTCTTATCAATCACCAATCACTTCCAAAGTTTTTGATTGATCTTCACTCAAAAAAACCCTAATTTCTAATTTCGAAAATTTTCAGCCCAATTTTCTGGGAATTTTTTTGATGAACATCGAATTTTAATTTAAAAACATGAGTAATTCAATTGGGAATAATGTAACGTTGTTATCATTAAATCATCAAAATAAAAAAATTAATTCTGTAAATTGTGGAATTTCTGGAATTCCTTTGTTCAATACTAAGAATTCTTCAATTTTATTTAATAATAAACAATTTTATGGGAAAAATTTAAGATCATTTAATAATAATAATAATAATAATTCTGTAATTTCTGAGAAATTAATGGGCTCTAAAATTTTTTCTTTTGTTGTTCGTGCTGTTTTAGCTGCCGATCCTGCTTCTCAGGTATATTTATTCATTACTCTTTCCGTTTTTTTACGTTTCTTCCCGCTTTATAAGATTTGTGACGAGTATTTAATTGAAAAAAAACGGAGGGAGTATAATATTGTTAATTACTTTTGTTTAGTGATTAATTTTTCTTAATTTAGTAATTAATTCTTCTTAATTGCTTTATGCTTCGTCATTAATTTTTTACTTAATTTAGTATATAGTTTAATACACTCCATAATTGGGTTGTTAGTTTGTTACTCTTGAAATGAATATATCCGTTTTAAGAGTAAAACGGGTCAAATCGCATCCTATTTATTCTATTTAACCCGTTTTAAGTTTACGGAAACATTGTTTATACTTTATATATATCCGTCTTGAACAAGAATTTGTGTATTTGACTCGTGCATGCTTAGATTTGTTCTTGAGCTAGGTTATTGGATTTGGAATTCGATTTGTTTGAATTTGATTTGACCCGTTTTAAGTTTACGGGTTTAGAACCTGGATATAAACGCCGTCTTAACCAAGAATTTGTGTATCTGACTCGTGCAGGCTTACTGTTTGATAATATCTCTAAGTGGGTTAATTTGTTCTTAAGCTAGGTTATTGGATTTGGAATGCGATTTGCTTGAATTTGATCCGACCCGCTTAAAGTTGACGGGTTAAAAACCTGTATGTATAAACGTTGTTTATATATCCGTCTTAACCAAGAATTTGTGTATCCGACTCGTGCTGAGTCGTGCATGCTTACTGTTGGATAATATGCCTAAGTGGGTTAATTTGTTCTTAAGCTAGGTTATTGGATTTCGAATGCGATTGGCTTGAATTTGATCCGACATCGACTTGTGCATGCTTACTGTTTGATAAAATGGCTAAGTGGGTTAATTTGTTCTTAAGCTAGGTTATGGATTTGGAATGCGATTTGCTTGAATTTGATCCGACCCGTTTTAAGTTTACGGGTTTAAAACCCGTATCATTTTATGGAATTTCGTAGATGGGTAGGAGGGAAATGAAGGGGAGAGTATTGGAGGATTCATTTGTGTATAGAAAGGGAAAAACAATTTAGTCATTAATTTTTTTTTTCTTGATTTAGTACTACTCCATAATTGGGTTGTTACTTGTTAGTTTGTTACTCCTACTATTGAAATGAATATATTCGTTTACGTGCAAAAACGGGTCAAATCAGAAAGTGAAACATCTTTGGTGTTGTATTAGGAAATAATGACTAACAAAAAGTAGTAACATTCGAATAACAATATTACGATCAGGGTCGAAATTAGTTTTTATGAATGCTAGGTTCTATGCACCTATAGCTTTATTTTTTGTTCTTATGAGGCATTTCTTCTATACGCGTTAATATTAAGACTATTTGTTTTGGTAACATCGGAGACTGAGAATACCAAACACGTGTCAAAATCTCGAAACTTCTATATTTAGACACATTCAGTTCTAGTTCTTACTATATCTTCTATATGTACTTTGCAGCAAGCAGAAACATACAATCTCGATGGAGGGATTGAACTGCAGGTATTTACGACTTCAAATTTAATTACCGTATGGTAATTTTTGTCTTAATTTAAAGAAATTCAGGGTTAATGTGTATTAATCGTACTGACTTCAAAATTTAACAGGTTGCAGTAACGCCTATGCAATCGGGATGTATATGTAAGGTGGAGATACAAGTGACGAATGCTAGTGATGACAACTTGGTGCTTCATTGGGGCGGGATACGAGATAAGAAAAAGTAACTTTACCAATCACAAAAACTTATATAATCTGATCTTAAATGTGAGACAAACCCGTCAATTTATTGTTAAATGAAGAATAAAGTAAGATTACGGGTTTGTGTTACATTTGACACCGTTTAATACAAGACTCACCCAATTATGTTGTAGTTCATACTTTGTAATATTACCTCTCTCATTTACCGGTAACTAAGTTTTTTTTTTCTCCACATGTTTGTTTATAAGTGAATTTTTTTTGTCTATCATTCAGTGAATGGACACTTCCTTCGAGTAGACCTGAAGGAACTTGGGTGAACAATGGAGCACTCCGAACTCCATTTCAAAAGGTAGCTGGTATTTGACGATTCTTTGTGTTTGACTTGTAGCACTGCTTCACGAAACCTGGTCTTTTCAAATTATCCACTCATACCTGATGACTGTTTGTTTTCTGCAGTCGGGTTCTAGTTCGTCATTGAAAATCGAGATTGATGACCCAGCTTTGCAAGGGATCGATTTTCTCGTAGTTAATGAAGCTAGAAACATATGGTGAAGTTATTAATGTTATTTGTCCTTGTATGCAGCTTCATTGTACTTTTTGTGAGTTTGTGGTGAATACTTAGTTTTGAAACTAAATTTGTGTTGACAGGTTCAAGAACAACGGGAAAAACTTTCATGTGAGGTTGCCTAGTCGAACCGAGCAATTTCAGAATGTTACAGTTCCCGAAGATCTTGTGCAGGTTCAATCGTATCTCAGATGGGAAAGAAGGGGTAAACAAATGTATACACCCGAGCAGGAAAAGGTAATTACTTTCTGTTTGAGAATGCTATTGTTCTAACTGTTGATTTTTAATTAACTGTAACAAATTCATCTATGCTTAATTGAACTGAAGTGAAGCATGTAATCTGATCTCAGAAGGAATATGAAGCTGCTCGAGCAGAATTGCAGGAGGAGGTGTCGAAAGGTGTTTCTATGGAGGAGCTCCGAGCTAGGTTAAAGAAAGGAGACGGTCCAAATGACAGTAATGCTAGAGGGACTGATGCTGAAGTAAAGGTTAAAAAAGGTTCAAAGGCGGGAGATAAGATTCCCGAGGACCTTGTACAAGTTCAAGCTTACATACGATGGGAAAAAGCTGGGAAACCAAACTTTTCTCCAGAGGAGCAACTTGTAAGGCAAAATACTCTTGTTATAAGCAGTCGTTCTTAACATTAATCCTCTTGATCTTTTAGGTATAGTGAGAGACCGTCTTTCGCTAAGTTAGTGAAAAACATAGGTAGAAAAACAAAAAACAGAAATAGGACACACCATTATGTAAATTTGGGTATTTTTTAAGTTTAGAGCGGATATACCTGTCTTGTACAAGAGGTTGTGTATTTTTTGGTTGTTTCACCGCTTGATTTCATCTATAAATTTTTATGAACAGAAAGAGTTTGAGGAAGCAAGGAAAGATTTGCAGATGGAACTCGATAAGGAAACTTCTCTCGACGATGTAAGCAAGAAGATTGCCAAAGGAGAGATTAAAACAAAGGTTGCCAAGCTACTGAAGAAAAAGAAATATTTTGCAGTTGAAAAGATTCAGCGCAAAAAGAGGGACCTAACGCAAGTTATAAATAAATATGTTGTTGGACCCTCAAATGAAAAAGTATCCATGGAAGTGGTGCCAAAAGCTTTGTCTGAAGTCGAGATTTTTGCTGAGGCAAAGGGAACGCAAGACGGTGGCATAATAGAAAAGAAAAAGATGTTTGCGCTTGCTGACAAAAAGCTTCTGGTGAGCAGACGCCTAGGCTGTGTAACATCGTACTTCCTCCATTCCATTTACGTTTTCACAACCTACAATAGTTTTTTTTTACCGAAACTAGTTAATGGAAAAACTTGACGTTGGTTTGCCACAAAAGTCAACTAGGGACGATAAATTGGGATGGATGTATTGCTCCTTGTAGTGTTTTTGTCGTTGGCAAGCATTAATGTACTCGGAACTTTTGCTCTTCAGGTGCTTGTAACTAAGCTTGAGGCAAAGACGCAGATTCTAATTCTCACGGATTTCTTGAAGCCCCTCACACTTCACTGGGCTTTGTCGAAACAAGGCGGCGAATGGTTGGTGAGGACTGCTACAACGAATACTTCTATCATTTGTCAAATGGCTTGAATATTTTCTTCTAATGACGTACATTTGCAGGCGCCACCTTCAAATGTTCTCCCAACAGGCTCGGTTACTATGGAAATGGCAGCTCAGACACAATTTGGAAGCGTTATTTCTGATGATCCGCTGCAACAGGTGTGTTCCACATCACCACGTCACTACTGTAGTTCATAATTTTTTTTTGAAGATTTTTGATTACTAACTTATTTACTGGCATTTAAATTACTTGCTGATTTTCAGTTTCAGGGTCAGTCAGTAATGATAGAAATTGAAGGCGGTGATTTTGTCGGGATGCCGTTTGTCCTTGTTTCCGATGGTAACTGGATCAAGGATAATGGATCAGACTTTTATGTGGACTTCCGCCCAAAACCCAAGCAGGTTTGAGAATTTATTACGTAATTTATTTAGACTTTTTCCTTCCTTGACTTTCGGACTGAAATATACTGAGTTCTTTCCAACAGAAGGATGCTGGTGATGGAAGCGGAACAGCAAAATCGCTTTTGGAAAATATAGCTTCGTTGGAGAGCGAAGCACAGAAGTCCTTTATGCATCGGTATAATTTTAGAACCGATTTTTAAGAGAGTGAAAGATATGTTTGAGAAGATAGGGCATCAGAATAACCTAGGGTGTTGAGATAATGGTAGAATCTTGTCACATTGTTTTATTCGTCGCAGGTTCAACATTGCAGCAGACTTGATTGATGAAGCGGTAAATGCTGGTGAGCTAGGTCTTGCTGGGATTTTAGTGTGGATGAGGTTTATGGCGACAAGGCAGCTAATATGGAACAAAAACTACAACGTGAAACCTCGGTAAATCAGAATGCATGCTATTCACATTAAAATGAATAACCAGTTTAGTAAACCATTTTGCTTTATTTCTTCATAATCCAAACAAACCAAAGATAACGAGTCTTTTCCTCCATGGAAAAAGTAACTCATTTTATTTTTGAGTGTAAAGGTAGTCACACGGTCGACTTTTTCAATTTTGATGTTGGTTTTCGGATCCACGTCAAGTACTACAATGTGACTTCACAATTAACTTAGCTGAACTTTGCTTTTAGGGCTGTCTGAAATTTACATATTGATTTATTTGTGATTCTATTTGCAGTGAAATAAGTAAAGCTCAAGATAGACTTACGGAAAATCTCCAGAACTTATACAGAAGTCAGCCTCAGTACCGGGAAATTCTCCGTCTTATAATGTCAACAGTTGGACGTGGTGGCGAAGGGGATGTTGGACAGAGAATTAGGGACGAGATTTTAGTCATTCAGGTTATTATCTGTGCTTTTGTGGTCTTGAACTACTTCTCTCATTTTTCTGGTTAATTATAAATGATGTTTGATAATCGATAATTGCAGAGAAATAATGATTGCAAGGGTGGCTTCATGGAAGAATGGCATCAGAAACTGCATAATAACACAAGTCCCGACGATGTTGTAATCTGTCAGGTATTCCTGAAGAAGTTGAT
This sequence comes from Agrostemma githago, assembly GCA_958450325.1. Lineage (NCBI taxonomy): Eukaryota > Viridiplantae > Streptophyta > Magnoliopsida > Caryophyllales > Caryophyllaceae > Agrostemma > Agrostemma githago. Next base: position 989,454 of record OY288260.1, read on the forward strand.
GCATTTTTTTTTCTTTTTTTAAATTTTATTATTTTCAGGTTTGAGAATCGAGATTGCTTATAGATTTTCCTTTCAGGCTGTGATGGATTACATCAAAAGTGACTTTGACATCAGTGTTTACTGGAAAACGCTTAATGATAACGGGATTACAAAGGAGCGTCTTCTAAGTTATGACCGGGCTATTCATAATGAACCAAGTTTCCGAAGGGACCAAAAGGATGGTCTTCTACGTGATCTCGGACATTACATGAGGACATTGAAGGTATTGTCCTGAATTCCTTCTCTCTTTTTAACAGTCGGATATAAAGATGTACTATAAAAGTTGGTTTCTCTGTAAGAATGAGACTCTATCCATGTAAAACGACTTGCTTTCCTCGTGCTTATGGTCTAGTCATAATTTGATATTTCTTTTACTTGTCTTCCCTTTTAGACTTCCACGTTTGTAGGGAACTTGGGAACTTGCTTTCTAAACCGGCTGTTTTTCCAAAATGAAATTTATTTTTGTTAGATCGTGGATTATGCTATTCTCGAGGCATTTTTTTACATCTTGGAGTAGGGAATAAGGTCATTCGATGCAATTCTTGACACAATTTTTATCGTGCGTCTATTCGATGCAGGCAGTTCATTCCGGGGCAGATCTGGAGGCTGCCATCGCTAATTGCATGGGATACAACGACGAGGTAATGTCGTTTAAGTTCATCTCTTTTATACTGATGAGAAAATCATAAGTACTTAACTTATACATATGTGGACTACTTTAGGGTCAAGGCTTCATGGTTGGAGTCAATATCGATCCTGTTCCCGGGCTACCTTCCGGTTTTCCGGTAATTTCCCTTACAGTCTATGCTAATTTTGTTTCTACTCCGGTTGATCATTTAAAAGGGAAGTTGCCATTCTCTTGGGATTCAGAAGTAGGTCTGCTTTGTGTCATATTACTATTTGTCATTTTAGAAAAGCGGAACTTTCTTTTTATTTGTCATTTTTACGGTTTTTCTTGTTTTCTACATTTCCCAAAACAATACTCCGTAATTATACGGATATACTGATCGAATGGTATCACGAGACAATTTCATATGAGAGAATTTGTGTTACTCTAATATGGTAAATTTCCGTCTGCAGGAACTGCTTCAATTCATTTTGGAACACATTGAAGATAATAATGTAGAGCCACTTCTCGAGGTACCGTCATATCTTAACACGTCCTCTTTTCGGGTAGTCATATGATTTCTTCCTCTCTTTACTTCTGGGAGTTCACAAACTTTTCTCGCAGGGATTATTAGAGGCACGTCAGGAACTTCGACCGTTATTGTCCTCGTCTCAACATCGCCTAAAGGACCTTATATTTTTGGATATTGCGCTCGATTCTTCTATGAGGACAGCTATTGAAAGGGGATATGAAGAGCTGAACAAAGCTAAACCAGAGGTACCGAGAGAAATACACTGTTTTGCCCTGTTTTGCCCGATCCTCAATTTTCTCATGTTAGTATAAACATGCACGTCTCACAGGAGAGTTACTGTTTATGAAAAGGGAGGTTTTTAAAATTGTCATTTAACATTTTTCGTGTTTGTCGGTTTTTGCAGAAGATCATGTATTATATTACAATGGTTGTTGAAAATCTCGCTCTATCATCCGACGACAATGAGGATCTCATCTACTGCATAAAGGTATTGAGCACATTAAGACACGCTAACGGAGAGGTCTTAGCTTTCCGAATATACAGCTGATTCTGTCACTTCTCTGTATCTTGCTAAAACAAAAGCTTTGATACTGTATTAAAAACCTGTTTCTGCTCCAAAATAACCAAGAACCATTTCTTATTCGGCTTTACCATATGAAAAAAACTGATGAAAATGTCATATACGGAGTACGCCAATGTCATGTTCCTCGTTTCACTTACTACTCTTTTCGTTCTTTTGGATTGATAACATTTGCTTGGACGAGAGTTTTAGGAGGTAAAAAGTATCCGAGATATAGATAATTGGGTTATTTCTCACTCGAACTGGAAATGTAGTAAATGTATCGTAAACGTCCCACAAAAAAATGTACTGATTCCAAATGAATATGTTAGGATGTTAGTCGTCTACCCCTTTTTTAAATCTTAAATATTTGTATGTTTATTCTGAAGGGGTGGGAGCGCGCACTCGATATGCTGAGAAGCAACAACGATAGTTGGGCTTTGTATGCAAAATCGGTTCTTGACAGGACTCGTCTATCGCTTGCAAGCAAGGCAGAGTCGTACCAACGAATTTTGCAGCCATCTGCCGAGTACCTTGGGTCGCTGCTTGGAGTGGAAGAGTGGGCTGTAAGCCAATGTCATCAATGTCTATAGCTTTTCTTCGTCAGTTTAGCAATACTCTTATAATAATACGTAGTACTTTTTTTCAATCTAAATGTAGGTCAGCATATTTACGGAGGAACTTATTCGTGCTGGTTCCGCTGCATCTCTATCATCACTTCTTAACAGACTCGATCCTGTTCTTCGTGAAACTGCTAATCTTGGAAGGTTGATATGATACTTTTTTTTGTGCTCTGAATTAGTGACTTGAAAATTGGTATCATGGTATTATTTAAGGCTAATAAAATACAAAATTGAATTCTTGAACAGTTGGCAGATAATAAGTCCAGTTGACGCTGTTGGATGGGTTGTGGTCGTTGATGAATTGCTGTCTGTCCAAAACAAAACGTATTCAGAACCAACAATTTTGGTGGCGAAGCATGTGAAAGGAGAGGAAGAAATCCCTGATGGCACTGTCGCTGTACTGACGCCTGATATGCCTGATGTCTTGTCGCATGTTTCCGTGCGAGCAAGAAATGGCAAGGTAATTCTTAAGAAGTATTTTATTTCAGGGAGTTAAGGGTGACTGACATGGAAATTCCTTTTATTCTATCTTCATCTTCCCGTTCTTTGTCTAATTATGTGTTGCTCAAGAGAATACCTTTCTACTGTCAGGTATGTTTTGCTACATGCTTCGACAGTGACATTCTCTCTGATCTTCAAGCTTCAAAAGGAAAGTTACTGCGCCTGCAAGCTACATCGTCAGACATTCTCTACACGTAATAATTCTCTTCGATAACCTTTTCATTATTTCGTGTCGACTTGATTTCTCATATGCTGTTTTTGACATGATTTATTATTTACTACTCCGTATGTACGACTTCCATGTTATCATAAATTTCACTCTTCAATGTTCAGGGAGGTGAATGAGAGTGAGCTTAAGGGTGCCAACTCAGGTGATTTGAGTGATGGAGTTCCACCGTCTCTAACTTTGGTGAAGAAGAAATTCTCCGGTAATTATGCCATAACATCCGAGGAGTTCACCAATGAAATGGTACGTGCAGCTCGACCTGTTCGTGTTTGTAATAACACAAATAGAGGATTTCATTGGAAGTTTTTAGTGTCAAACTTGTCACTATTTTGGTATATAGGAGATATGAGTCTTTTTTGTTAAGCTAGCCTGATGGTACTTTCGTCAATTCAGGTTGGAGCTAAGTCACGCAATATTTCGTATCTAAAAGGAAGGGTTCCGTCTTGGGTGGGAGTCCCTACATCGGTGGCATTGCCCTTCGGAGCTTTTGAGGAAGTCCTCACGTATGGCCCCAATAAGGTGCTTCTACTTTCACTCACCGTTCCTATTCTTTTAAATTGCCGACTTTTCAAAATATGAAAGAGAAATTTGGGAAAATGGCAAAATTCCCGAGAATAGAATAGTTTTTAAAATTCGTGTACATGCGTAAAACTTCATTTTGATACTATCTCGTATATACATTGGAGTACACGAGGTGAAGAATCTCGAGCTGTATGGAGGGCTCTTTTCCCTTTGTCTTTCAAGTAACACGTTGTGTATATTTTGTGCTTATGTATGGCAGGAAGTTGACGACGAGTTGAAGACTCTGAAGAAGGAATTAGAAGAAGGGAACTATGGAGTTCTAGAAAAGATTCGTAGCACGGTTTTAAAGCTTGTTGCGCCACCTGAGTTGGTAAACACCCTTATATGCTCTCGTTCTCTTCTCTTCTTTTCGTAGGTTACCTTGAAATCAGGAAAACAGAAATCGGTTCCAAATTATCTATTCAATTTTTAAAATCAAACACGTAAAATATTGTCCTCGACTATATTTAGTCAAATTTCTAAAATTTTAATGTAAAACTAACATACGAGTATTTAAGTTCGTTATGCAAAGAGGGTATGAAAACGTATAATTCTAACACAAAAAAAGGCCTAGAGGAAAAGTTCAAATTTCGAGAATTTTGACGTTTGCGACTTCATATACTCCTCTTGACCGTTGTTTCTCGTTTTGTTTATTTAGGTGCAAGAGCTCGAAACAAAGATGAAGACTTCCGGAATGCCTTGGCCCGGTGATGAAGGTGAAAAACGATGGGGCCAGGCTTGGACGGCAATAAAGAAGGTGAGACCGCCCTTCCTTTGGCTGTCGTATGAACGGTTGTGTTAGGCTGCAATTCTCGTAATTACTCATCTCGAACACAAAAACCTGCTCAAGATGGTCCTAACCGCGAAACCAACCCAATACCCGTTTTCAGGTGTGGGCTTCAAAATGGAACGAGAGAGCATACTTCAGTACAAAAAAAATCGGAGTAGATCACGATTGTCTCTGCATGGCTGTTTTAGTTCAGGAAATTATAAGCGCCGATTATGCATTCGTCATCCACACTACTAATCCATCTTCCGGGGATTCCTCCGAGATCTACGCCGAGGTACTCAACTAGCTTCTGCCGTCTCTTATCCCGATACTTTATTATCCACGTTTTATGGCCGATTTGGTCCCGAAATTAAATGTCTCCAAATTCGCACAGTAACTACTTAATGCACTGTAGAAATGTCTCGTAATATTAGAAAATACGTGTGATCTAACATGGACACATTTAAAGGACATTCTGCAATCATTCGAGTAACGTCGAAATAGGTGAAAATCTTCGACATATATACCCGAAAAGGAACTATTTTAAGGTTTTTTTAAGCACCATCAGTCATTTTATGTTGTATAGGAACTATTTAGATAACCAGCAAAATATCTCACATTTTTCGAAAAATCACCCAAAACGGGGAAATTTGAAGGTTATTATCCACGTTTTTCGGGCCGATTTGGTCTCGAAATTAAATATCTCCAAATTCACACATTAACTACTTCATGCATTGTAGAAATGTCTCGTTATATTAGAAGATACGTGTGGTCTAACATGAACACATTTAAAAGACATTCTACAATCGTTTGAGTAACGTCGAAAAAGTTCAAAATCTTCGATATTTATACTCGAAACTGAACTATTTTAGAGTTTTTGCCGAGGTACTCAACTAACTTCTGCCGTCTCTTATCCCGATACTTTATTCCTTGGATCGGATCCTTGTAATATTTGCTAATTTTGCGAGCATTTTAATAAAGGTTGTGAAAGGACTCGGAGAAACTTTGGTCGGAGCATATCCTGGTCGTGCTTGGAGTTTCGTGACCAATAAAAGTGATCTCGAGTCTCCAAAGGTAGCTCCTCGTTAACTTCAGGCTAATCAATGCATGGTTTCTTCGATTAAATTATGAAAAGAAAGTAATGTAAAACGGTAATGACGAGCTCTATATTGTAGGTATTGGGGTATCCAAGCAAACCTATCGGGCTCTTCATAAAAAGATCGATTATCTTTCGGTCGGATTCCAATGGTGAAGATCTTGAAGGTTACGCCGGTGCTGGGCTCTACGATAGGTGTGTCGCTAAATTTCGCTCGTCCATTCATTCTACTAAAAACCAACCACAATGCCTCATGGTTGGACATGATAAACGGGTCATCTGGGTCGGGTTCTGGTTGGGCCGGGTGGGTCATTTCTGGTGTTATTTTCAACTTTTTAGGGATATCAAGAATATCGAGATCAATTTAGGTTACTACGGGTCGAATTCGGGTCTTCTATCGGGTAAGTTTGGTGGGTCTATTCGTTTTGGTTTTTGGAAATGCTACTAATACAAAACCCCTTGTTCTTGGCAATAGTGTGCCGATGGACGAAGAAGAGAAAGTGGTGCTCGACTACTCAACGGACCCATTAATCAACGACGACAAATTCCGCCACACGGTTCTCTCAGGCATCGCACGCGTCGGGAGCGCAATCGAGGAGCTTTACGGCTCTCCTCAAGACATCGAAGGCGTTGTCAAGGACGGGAAGATATATGTTGTACAAACACGACCACAAATGTAATCACTCCGTTGTCACCTCCTCCACATTTTCTCGAAAAATCTCAAAACCGGTGTCTCGGCTTCTATCAAATTCCGTTCCGATCATCGAATGGGTCGGAGCGGGTGGTGACGAAACAAGCTAAATAAGAAAGAAAGATGTCAATGGCCTTGCTAATATTTTTACATGGAAGGCAAATATCAAGAGGTAAGAAGAGTACTTGTTTTTTTATTTTTTTTTTATTTTTATAATTAATTTTTTGTGTATTAAATCATAATGCTGACGGATTTGAACCCGGGTCGTCGGTACCATGATCAATGACTTTACCAACTAGACCAGTTGGCATCGGTAAGTACTAATAGTTGTACCATATTTAACATGGGACCAATGTGACCATTACATGAATTATAAACCGTAAGTTCAAATAGATCACTAATATTCAGAGATCGTTTTTCACAAAATTAGTGAGAAAAAAAACAAACAATTATGTGAGAGACTCTCATTGTTGTTAATGAGAGACCGACTCTTTTATGTTTTTGTGTACTCCCTTCTAGTTTTCGTTCTCGTCTCTCTTACTTGATTGAAGTTAAGTCATTTTATGTTATACGGGTCCTACTTAGATGGTCAGTAGAAGATATAATATTTTTCGAAAAATCATCTGAAACGAGCAAATTTGAAGCTTATTATCTACGTTTTTCAGACCGATTTAATCCCAAAATTAAATGTCTCCAAATTCGCACAGTAACTACCTAATGCATTGTAGAAATGTCTCGTTATATATCAGAAGGTACGTGTGGTCTAACATAAACACATTTAAAAGATATTCTACAATCGTTCGAGTAACGTCGAAAAAGGTCAAAATCTTCGATATTTATACTCAAAACTGAACTATATTAGAGTTTTTTTAAGCACCGTCGGTCATTTTATGTTATACAGGTCTTATTTAGATAACCAACAAAATATCTCATTTTTTTCGAAAAATCACCCGAAACGGGCAAAATTGAAGGTTATTATCCACGTTTTTTGGGCCGATTTGGTCCCAAAATTAAATGTCTCCAAATCCGCACATTAACTACTTCATGCATTGTAGAAATGTCTCGTTATATTAGAAGATACGTGTGGTAACATAAACACATTTAAAAGGCATTCTACAATCGTTCGAGTAACGTCGAAAAAGGTCAAAATCTTCGATATATACACTCGAAACTAGACTATTTTAGAGTTTTTTTTAGCACCGTCGGTTATTTTATGTTGTACAGGTCTTATTTAGATAATTAGCAAAATATCTCACATTTTTCGAAAAATCACCCGAAACGGGCGAATTTGAAGGTTATTATCTACGTTTTTCGGGCCGATTTGGTCACGAAATTAAATGTCTCCAAATTCGCACATTCACTACTTCAAGCATTGTAGTAATGTCTCGTTATATTAGAAGATACGTCTGGTCTAACGTAAACACATTTAAAAGACATTCTGCAATCGTTAGAGTAACGTCGAAAAAGGTTAAAATCTTCGATATATATATATATATATATATATATATATATATATATATATATATATATATATATATATATATACACACACGAAAAAGAATTATTTTAGAGTTTTTTTGAGTACCGTCGGTCATTTTATGTTGTAAAGGTCTTATTGATTTAACCACCAAAATATCTCACATTTTTCGAAAAATCATACGAAACGGACAAATTTGAAGGTTATTATCCACGTTTTTCGGGCCGATTTGGTCCCGAAATTAAACGTCTTCAAATTCGCACGGTAACTACTTCATGCATTGTAGAAATGTCTCATTATATTAGAAGATACGTCTGGTCCAACATAATTACATTTAAAAGACCTTAATAATCGTTCGAGTAACGTCGAAAAATGTCAAAATCTTCGATATTTATACTCGAACTGAACCATTTTAGAGTATTTTTAAGTACCGTCGGTCATTTTATGTTGTACAGGTCCTATTTAGATAACCAGCAAAATATCTCACATTTTTCGGAAAATCACCCTAAACGGACAAATTTGAAGGTTATTATGCACGTTTTTTGGGCCGATTTGGTCCCGAAATTAAATGTCTCCAAATTCGTACATTAACTACTTCATGCATTGTAAAAATGTCTCGTTATATTAGAAGATACGTCTGGTCCAACATAATTACATTTAAAAGACCTTAATAATCGTTCGAGTAACGTCGAAAAAGGTCAAACTCTTCGATATTTATACTCGAAACTGAACTATTTTAGATATTTTTAAGTACCGTCGGTCATTTTATGTTGCACAGGTCCTATTTTAGATAACCAGCAAAATATCTCACATTTTTCGAAAAATCATCCGAAACGGGCAAATTTGAAGGTTATTATCCACGTTTTTCGGGCCGATTTGGTCCCGAAATTTAATGTTTCCAAATTCGTACATTAACTACTTCATGCATTGTAGAAATGTTTCGTTATATTAGAAGATACGTCTGGTCCAACATAATTACATTTAAAAGACCTTAATGATCGTTCGAGTAACGTCGAAAAATGTCAAAATCTTCGATATTTATACTCGAAACTGAACTATTTTAGAGTATTTTTAAGTACCGTCGGTCATTTTATGTTGTACAGGTCCTATTTAGATAACCAGCAAAATATCTCACATTTTTCGGAAAATCACCCAAAACGGACTAATTTGAAGGTTATTATGCACGTTTTTTGAGCCGATTTGGTCCCGAAATTAAATGTCTCCAAATTCGCACATTAACTATTTCATGCATTGTAGAAATATCTCGTTATATTAGAAGATACGTCTGGTCCAACATAATTACATTTAAAAGACCTTAATAATCATTCGAGTAACGTCGAAAAATGTCAAAATCTTCGATATTTATACTCGAACTGAACCATTTTAGAGTATTTTTAAGTACCGTCGGTCATTTTATGTTGTACAGGTCCTATTTAGATAACCAGCAAAATATCTCACATTTTTCGGAAAATCACCCTAAACGGACAAATTTGAAGGTTATTATGCACGTTTTTTGGGCCGATTTGGTCCCGAAATTAAATGTCTCCAAATTCGTACATTAACTACTTCATGCATTGTAAAAATGTCTCGTTATATTAGAAGATACGTCTGGTCCAACATAATTACATTTAAAAGACCTTAATAATCGTTCGAGTAACGTCGAAAAAGGTCAAACTCTTCGATATTTATACTCGAAACTGAACTATTTTAGATATTTTTAAGTACCGTCGGTCATTTTATGTTGCACAGGTCCTATTTTAGATAACCAGCAAAATATCTCACATTTTTCGAAAAATCATCCGAAACGGGCAAATTTGAAGGTTATTATCCACGTTTTTCGGGCCGATTTGGTCCCGAAATTTAATGTTTCCAAATTCGTACATTAACTACTTCATGCATTGTAGAAATGTTTCGTTATATTAGAAGATACGTCTGGTCCAACATAATTACATTTAAAAGACCTTAATGATCGTTCGAGTAACGTCGAAAAATGTCAAAATCTTCGATATTTATACTCGAAACTGAACTATTTTAGAGTATTTTTAAGTACCGTCGGTCATTTTATGTTGTACAGGTCCTATTTAGATAACCAGCAAAATATCTCACATTTTTCGGAAAATCACCCAAAACGGACTAATTTGAAGGTTATTATGCACGTTTTTTGAGCCGATTTGGTCCCGAAATTAAATGTCTCCAAATTCGCACATTAACTATTTCATGCATTGTAGAAATATCTCGTTATATTAGAAGATACGTCTGGTCCAACATAATTACATTTAAAAGACCTTAATAATCGTTCGAGTAACGTCGAAAAATGTCAAAATCATCGATATTTTATACTTGAAACTGAACTATTTTAGAGTATTTTTAAGTACCGTCGGTCATTTTATGTTGCACAGGTCCTATTTAGATAACCAGAAAAATATCTCACATTTTTCGAAAAATCATCCGAAACGGACAAATTTGAAGGTTATTATCCACGTTTTTCGGGCCGATTTGGTCCCGAAATTTAATGTCTCAAAATTCGTACATCAACTACTTCATGCATTGTAGAAATGTCTCGTTATATTAGAAGATACGTCTGGTCCAACATAATTAGATTTAAAAGACCTTAATAATCGTTCGAGTAACGTCGAAAAATGTCAAAATCTTCGATATTTATACTCGAAACAAAACTATTTTAGAGTATTTTTAAGTACCATCGGTCATTTTATGTTGCACAGGTCCTATTTAGATAACCAGCGAAATATCTCACATTTTTCGAAAAATCATCCGAAACGGGCAAATTTGAAGGTTATTATCCACGTTTTTCGGGCCGATTTGGTCCCGAAATTTAAGGTCTCCAAATTCGTACATTAACTACTTCATGCATTGTAGAAATGTCTCGTTATATTAGAAGATACGTCTGGTCCAACATAATTACATTTAAAAGACCTTAATAATCGTTCGAGTAACGTCGAAAAATGTCAAAATCTTCGATATTTATACTCGAAACTGAACCATTTTAGAGTATTTTTAAGTACCGTCGGTCATTTTATGTTGTACAGGTCCTATTTAGATAACCAGCAAAATATCTCACATTTTTCGGAAAATCACCCGAAACGGACAAATTTGAAGGTTATTATGCACGTTTTTTGGGCCGATTTGGTCCCGAAATTAAATGTCTCCAAATTCGTACATTAACTACTTCATGCATTGTAGAAATGTCTCGTTATATTAGAAGATACGTCTGGTCCAACATCATTACATTTAAAAGACCTTAATAATGGTTCGAGTAACGTCGAAAAATGTCAAAATCTTCGATAGTTATACTCGAAACTGAACTATTTTACAGTATTTATAAGTACCATCGGTCATTTTATGTTGCACAGGTCCTATTTAGATAACCAGAAAAATATCTCACATTTTTCGAAAAATCATACGAAACGGGCAAATTTGAAGGTTATTATGCACGTTTTTCGGGCCGATTTGGTCCCGAAATTTAATGTCTTCAAATTAGTACATTAACTACTTCATGCATTGTAGAAATGTCTCGTTATATTAGAAGATACGTCTGGTCCAACATAATTACATTTAAAAGACCTTAATAATCATTCGAGTAACGTCGAAAAATGTCAAAATCTTCGACATTTAGACTCGAAACTGAACTATTTTAGAGTATTTTTAAGTACCGTCGGTCATTTTATGTTGTACAGGTCCTATTTAGATAACCAGCAAAATATCTCACATTTTTCGGAAAATCACCCGAAACGGACAAATTTGAAGGTTATTATGCACGTTTTTTGGGCCGATTTGGTCCCGAAATTTAAGGTCTCCAAATTCGTACATTAACTACTTCATGCATTGTAGAAATGTCTCGTTATATTAGAAGATACGTCTGGTCCAACATAATTACATTTAAAAGACCTTAATAATCGTTCGAGTAACGTCGAAAAATGTCAAAATCTTCGACATTTATACTCGAAACTGAACTATTTTAGAGTATTTTTAAGTACCGTCGGTCATTTTATGTTGTACAGGTCCTATTTAGATAACCAGCAAAATATCTCACATTTTTCGGAAAATCACCCGAAACGGACAAATTAGAAGGTTATATTATGCACGTTTTTTGGGCCGATTTGGTCCCGAAATTAAATGTCTCCAAATTCGTACATTAACTACTTCATGCATTGTAGAAATGTCTCGTTATATTAGAAGATACGTCTGGTCCAACATAATTACATTTAAAAGACCTTAATAATCGTTCGAGTAACGTCGAAAAAGGTCAAAATCTTCGATATTTATACTCGAAACTGAACTATTTTAGAGTATTTTTAAGTACCGTCGGTCATTTTATGTTGCACAGGTCCTATTTAGATAACCAGCAAAATATCTCACATTTTTCGAAAAATCATCCGAAACGGGCAAATTTGTTGGTTTTTTTTTTTGGCAAATTTGAAGGTTATTATCCACGTTTTTCGGGCCGATTTGGTCCCGAAATTTAATGTCTCCAAATTCGTACATTAACTACTTCATGCATTATAGAAATGTCTCGTTATATTAGAAGATACGTCTGATCCAACATAATTACATTTAAAAGACCTTAATAATCGTTCGAGTAACGTCGAAAAAGGTCAAAATCTTCGATATTTATACTCGAAACTGAACCATTTTAGAGTATTTTTAAGTACCGTCGGTCATTTTATGTTGTACAGGTCCTATTTAGATAACCAGCAAAATATCTCACATTTTTCGGAAAATCACCCGAAACGGACAAATTTGAAGGTTATTGTGCACGTTTTTTGGGCCGATTTGGTCCCGAAATTAAATGTCTCCAAATTCGTACATTAACTACTTCATGCATTGTCGAAATGTCTCTTTATATTAGAAGATACGTCTGGTCCAACATAATTACATTTAAAAGACCTTAATAATGGTTCGAGTAACGTCGAAAATGTCAAAATCTTCGATAGTTATACTCGAAACTGAACTATTTTAGAGTATTTTAAAGTACCATCGGTCATTTTATGTTGCACAGGTCCTATTTAGATAACCATAAAAATATCTCACATTTTTCAAAAAATCATACGAAACGGGCAAATTTGAAGGTTATTATGCACGTTTTTCGGGCCGATTTGGTCCCGAAATTTAATGTCTTCAAATTCGTACATTAACTACTTCATGCATTGTAGAAATGTCTCGTTATATTAGAAGATACGTCTGGTCCAACATAATTAGATTTAAAAGACCTTAATAATCGTTTGAGTAACGTCGAAAAATGTCAAAATCTTCGATATTTATACTCGAAACTGAACTATTTTAGAGTATTTTTAAGTACCGTCGGTCATTTTATGTTGCACAGATCCTATTTAGATAACCAGCGAAATATCTCACATTTTTCGAAAAATCATCCGAAACGGGCAAATTTGAAGGTTATTATCCACGTTTTTCGGACCGATTTGGTCCCGAAATTTAATGTCTCCAAATTCATACATTAACTACTTCATGCATTGTAAAAATGTCACGTTATATTAGAAGATACGTCTGGTCCAACATAATTAGATTTAAAAGACCTTAATAATCGTTTGAGTAACGTCGAAAAATGTCAAAATCTTCGATATTTATACTCGAAACTGAACTATTTTAGAGTATTTTTAAGTACCGTCGGTCATTTTATGTTGCACAGATCCTATTTAGATAACCAGCGAAATATCTCACATTTTTCGAAAAATCATCCGAAACGGGCAACTTTGAAGGTTATTATCCACGTTTTTCGGGCCGATTTGGTCCCGAAATTTAATGTCTCCAAATTTGTACATTAACTACTTTATGCATTGTAGAAATGTCTCATTATATTAGAAGATACGTCTGGTCCAACATAATTACATTTAAAAGACCTTAATAATCGTTCGAGTAACGTCGAAACATGTCAAAATCTTCGATATTTATACTCGAAACTGAACCATTTTAGAGTATTTTTAAGTACTGTCGGTCATTTTATGTTGTACAGGTCCTATTTAGATAACCAGCAAAATATCTCACATTTTTCGGAAAATCACCCGAAACGGACAAATTTGAAGGTTATTATGCACGTTTTTTGGGCCGATTTGGTCCCGAAATTAAATGTCTCCAAATTCGTACATTAACTACTTCATGCATTGTAGAAATGTCTCGTTATATTAGAAGATACGTCTGGTCCAACATAATTACATTTAAAAGACCTTAATGATCGTTCGAGTAACGTCGAAAAAGGTCAAAATCTTCGATATTTATACTCGAAACTGAACTATTTTAGAGTATTTTTAAGTACCGTCGGTCATTTTATGTTGCACAGGTCCTATTTAGATAACCAGCAAAATATCTCACATTTTTCGAAAAATCATCCGAAACGGGCAAATTTGTTGGTTTTTTTTTTTGGCAAATTTGAAGGTTATTATCCACGTTTTTCGGGCCGATTTGGTCCCGAAATTTAATGTCTCCAAATTCGTACATTAACTACTTCATGCATTATAGAAATGTCTCGTTATATTAGAAGATACGTCTGATCCAACATAATTACATTTAAAAGACCTTAATAATCGTTCGAGTAACGTCGAAAAAGGTCAAAATCTTCGATATTTATACTCGAAACTGAACCATTTTAGAGTATTTTTAAGTACCGTCGGTCATTTTATGTTGTACAGGTCCTATTTAGATAACCAGCAAAATATCTCACATTTTTCGGAAAATCACCCGAAACGGACAAATTTGAAGGTTATTGTGCACGTTTTTTGGGCCGATTTGGACCCGAAATTAAATGTCTCCAAATTCGTACATTAACTACTTCATGCATTGTAGAAATGTCTCGTTATATTAGAAGATACGTCTGGTCCAACATAATTACATTTAAAAGACCTTAATAATCGTTCGAGTAACGTCGAAAAATGTCAAAATCTTCGACATTTATACTCGAAACTGAGCTATTTTAGAGTATTTTTAAGTACCGTCGGTCATTTTATGTTGCACAGATCCTATTTAGATAATCAGCGAAATATCTCACATTTTTCGAAAAATCATCCGAAACGAGCAAATTTGAAGGTTATTATTCACGTTTTTCGGACCGATTTGGTCCCGAAATTTAATGTCTCCAAATTTATACATTAACTACTTCATGCATTGTAAAAATGTCTCGTTATATTAGAAGATACGTCTGGTCCAACATAATTAGATTTAAAAGACCTTAATAATCGTTTGAGTAACGTCGAAAAATGTCAAAATCTTCGATATTTATACTCGAAACTGAACTATTTTAGAGTATTTTTAAGTACCGTCGGTCATTTTATGTTGCACAGATCCTATTTAGATAACCAGCGAAATATCTCACATTTTTCGAAAAATCATCCGAAACGGGCAAATTTGAAGGTTATTATCCACGTTTTTCGGGCCGATTTGGTCTCGAAATTTAATGTCTCCAAATTCGTACATCAACTACTTCATGCATTGTAGAAATGTCTCGTTATATTAGAAGATACGTCTGGTCCAACATAATTACATTTAAAAGACCTTAATAATCGTTCGAGTAACGTCGAAAAATGTCAAAATCTTCGATATTTATACTCGAAACTGAACCATTTTAGAGTATTTTTAAGTACCGTCGGTCATTTTATGTTGTACAGGTCCTATTTAGATAACCAGCAAAATATCTCACATTTTTCGGAAAATCACCCGAAACGGACAAATTTGAAGGTTATTATGCACGTTTTTTGGGCCGATTTGGTCCCGAAATTTAAGGTCTCCAAATTCGTACATTAACTACTTCATGCATTGTAGAAATGTCTCGTTATATTAGAAGATACGTCTGGTCCAACATAATTACATTTAAAAGACCTTAATAATCGTTCGAGTAACGTCGAAAAATGTCAAAATCTTCGACATTTATACTCGAAACTGAACTATTTTAGAGTATTTTTAAGTACCGTCGGTCATTTTATGTTGCACAGATCCTATTTAGATAACCAGCGAAATATCTCACATTTTTCGAAAATCATCCGAAACGGGCAAATTTGAAGGTTATTATCCACGTTTTTCGGGCCGATTTGGTCCCGAAATTTAATGTCTCCAAATTCGTACATTAACTACTTCATGCATTGTAGAAATGTCTCGTTATATTAGAAGATACGTCTGGTCCAACATAATTAGATTTAAAAGACCTTAATAATCGTTCGAGTAACGTCGAATAATGTCAAAATCTTCGATATTTATACTCGAAACTGAACTACTTTAGAGTATTTTTAAGTACCGTCGGTCATTTTATTTTGCACAGGTCCTATTTAGATAACCAGCAAAATATCTCACATTTTTCGGAAAATCACCCGAAACGGACAAATTTGAAGGTTATTATTATGTACGTTTTTTGGGCCGATTGGGTCCCGAAATTAAATGTCTCCAAATTCGTACATTAACTACTTCATGCATTGTAGAAATGTCTCGTTATATTAGAAGATACGTCTGGTCCAACATAATTACATTTAAAAGACCTTAATAATCGTTCGAGTAACATCGAAAAATTTCAAAATCTTCGATATTTATACTCAAAACTGAATTATTTTAGAGTTTTTTTTAGCACCGTCGGTCACTTTATGTTGCATAGGTCCTATTTAGATAACCAACAAAATATCTCTCATTTTTCGAAAAATCATCGAAACGGGCAAATTTGAAGGTTATTATCCACGTTTTTCGGGCAGAATTGGTACCGAAGATAAATGTCTCCAAATTCGCACATTAACTACTTCATGCATTGTAGAAATGTCTCGTTATATTAAAAGAGACGTGTGGTCTCATAATAAACGTCATTTTATTGATTATTTTACCCATATTTATATCCCTATTTGTCTCGATTTTCCGTGCTTAAACCGCTATTTAGCTCATTTTAGTACTCTAGTTACTTACTAATTTTAGTAATTATTATATTTATTATTTACATTCCTACATCCTTATTTTCTTCCCCAAAACCAAAGGAGAAGATAATAAAAAATCGGAGGGAGTAGTTATTTGTTAATAATGTTATATTTCGAGATATGGGTACTGCTTTTTGTTAATTTGACTTTGTAGGATTTGGAGCGGGAATTAGTGAGAAGAAACGGGTCAAAAAACCGAGTAAAGAATTGAGTCTGATACTCTTCACTCATTCATACACCCTCCATCCTCCATTTTACTTTGCCGTCGTCCTAAAACTGCTCCGACCACCGTGGACAGCACAGCAGCACCACCATCATCGGTATCTGTTCGAAATTGGATCCAATCGATTGAATTAATTTGACTGTAGTTTTAGGATTTTATTTTTCATTCTCTTAATCCTTCACATTATTAGTTTTGTGAAATATCTTACCGAGACCGAGACCGAGATATTTAATTAAGCTAGACCGTCCCTGTAGAATTCGACCCGACTTACCCTCGACTACCCAAGTTTAGAATTAGTTGGTTTTTACTTTGATCGATCGGGATTCACGACAATTCCCTGTCCGTCATCTAACATATACACATTTAAAAGACATTCTACAATCGTTCGAGTAACATCGAAATAGGTGAAAATCTTTGATATATATACTCGGAAAGGAACTTTTTTAAGGATTTTTTAAGCACCGTCAGTCATTTTATGTTGTACAGGTGCTATTTAGATAACCAGCAAAACATTTCACATTTTTCGAAAAATAATTCGAAACGAGCAAATTTGAAGGTTATTATTATCAACGTTTTTCGGGCCGATTTGGTCCCGAAAATAAATGCTTCGAAATTCGCACATTAACTACTTTATGCATTGTAGAAATGTCTCGGTATATTAGATGGTACGTGTAATCTAACATGAACACAATTAAAATACATTCTTCAATCATTCGAGTAACGTCGAAATAGGTGACAATCTTCGATATATATACTCCAAAAAGACTATTTTAAGATTTTTTTTAAACATTGTCAGTCATTTTATGTTGTACAGGTCCTATTTACATAACCAGCAAAATATCACATTTTTCGAAAAAAATCACCCGAAACGGGCAAATTTTAAGGTTATTATCTACGTTTTCTGGACCGATTTGGTCCCAAAATTAAATGTCTCCAAATTCGCACATTAACTACTTAATACATCAAGTCTCGGTGTATTAGAATGTACGTGTTGAGTAAAATCAACACATTTAAATGACGTTCTACTATCGTTCGAGTAACATTAAAAAAGGTAAAAATCTTCGATATATATACTTGAAACTGAATTATTTTATAGTTTTTTTAAGCACCGACAGTCATTTTATGTTGTACATGTCCTATTTAGATAACAGGGAAAATATCTCACTTTTTTCGAAAAATCACCCAAAATGGACAAATTTGAAGGTTATTATCCATGTTTCTTACGCCGATTTGATCCCAAAATTAAATGTCTCCAAATTCGCACAGTAACTTTCAGGCACTGTAGAAATATCTCGTTATATTTGAAGATACGTGTGGTCTAACATAAACATATTCAAAAGACATTCTACAATCGTTCGAGTAACGTCGAAAAAGGTCAAAGCCTTCGATGTATTACTCGAAACTGAACTATTTTTATGGTTTTTTTGAGCACCGTCAATCATTTTATGTTGTCCATGTCCTATTTAAATAACCAGCAAAATATCTCACTTTTTTCAAAAAATCACCAGAAACGAGTAAATTTGAAGGTTATTATCTACATTTTTCGAGTCAATTTTATCCAGAAATAAAATGTCTCCAAATTCATACAGTAACTACTTCATACATGGTACAAATGTCTCGATATATTAGAAGGTACGTTTGATTTAAAATAAACACATTTAAAAGGCACCTACTATCGTTCGAGTAACATCGAGAAAGGTCAAAATCTTCGATAATATATACTCGAAACCGAACTACTTTTTTGTTTTTTTAAGCACCTTTAGTTATTTTATGATATACAAGTTCTATTTAGATAACTAACAAAATATCTAATTTTTTTTTCGAAAAATCATCTGACACGGGCAAATTTGAAAGTTATTATCCACGTTTTTCTGGCTGATTTAATCATGAAAAGAAATGTCAAATTCGCTCAGTAAATATTTCATACATGGCAAATGTCTCCGTATATTGGAAGATATGTGTGGTTTAAATGAAACACATTTAAAAAACATTCTTAACGTTGAAAAAGGTAAAAATCTTAAATATATATTCGAAATTGAACACTTTTAGAATACAATACATATATTCGTATTATTGTGGATCATAATAGGACATCTATATTATGTTCCACACAAAAGAACAAAAACAAATATACAAAATAAAACAAGTAATTTAACCATCCATTGAGACGGTTATACCGACCGCCCAAAAGAAAACATTTACGCCGCACCATGGGCCATCCTCGGCCTCTCTTGAAATTAGAACTATAAGAACATATTCACCGGGAAAAAAACATGCATATACTTCATTCGCTCTTTAATAAGGTTTTGAAAGAATTAAGAGGCGGAAAAGGGGTGGAAATATGAGGCCGAATATTAAAATATTGACAATGAAGAGGTTCCAAAATATAAAACGGAGTATAAACAACCATGAAAACCTTTCACGAAAATATTTTCAAAAAGAAGAAATTTAAACACGGAAAAATCGAATGAAAGTGGTGGGTTGGAGTCTTGGAGACAGAGCAAGGCAATAGATATGGATTATTTTGGGAGAAAATACGAGATTATAGACTCGGGATCAGAACCCATTGACCATATATCATGCAACTAGAAAAGGACACACCAAAAATCACACATTTACCGTTCATTTTGATCTTTGCAAGCAGGCGAAAAGAAGTTACCTTACCTGCTGTCGTAAAAGCAGAACCGCAGCTCGTGCAGTACTTTTATACACGACGCTAAATAATGGGACGGCTGATGTTCTGGAGAAGAAGACGAAGATGCACGACACGACGCTAAGAAGTGAAGCAACGACAAGCAGAAGACGATGCAGATGGGAAAAACGAAGTGCAGAAAGCTGTAAGAGGCGAATCGATGCCGTTGCATCCTCAAATCACACCTCAACACAGAAACAATGAAGGTTTAGTCTTTCAGAAACAACAGGTTCACACACATTAATCACATGGTACAGGAACTTAAGTGCATGAAAAGAGAAAAAAAAGGAAAAAGAAAGAAGAAAACTAGCATTATGGCAATTAAAACAGAGACCTACAGCGACGGTAGCCGCAGAAGACCACACAGATGTGAAGGCGACCCCAGTATCGTCCCTCTCATAATTGATACAGCACAATAGTCGAAGCCACCGAAGGTAGGAATCAAACAAACTCCATATCCATCATCATATGCACGGTACTACTAAGATTCTTCCTACTATTAATACTACTGGTACTAGCTGCAACTGCTGCTCCCAACGTTATCCATTCCCAGATAATGCATCAAATCCTGTCAAACGGTGAAAATACCCGGCGATCAGAAACATAGGACATACATACTGCCGATCTAATTTCAATAAGCAGCAGATTAACAAGAAGAAGGTGAATGCTTCCAAGTATTTCAATAAGCAGCCTGGGAAACATCGGAAGACCTAATTTTGCCTCAAATGTACATGGTCAACATAAGAGTCTTTGACGAGATCACGAGAGTGTTCTATAGGTAAAATAAGATCCCCGCTTAAGATGTTAAAACTAAGATTACTTTACGACAGGACTCCGCTGATTCAAACAATGTGAAGATCACATATTCGCAATTTGTAGCTGTTACTGCATTTCATCAACCCAGAAAACTGTCCAGTTAAGATGTTCACGCAAGTTCAATTACCACAAAATCACTACGAGTCATGAGTCTATGAAGAAACACGTAAAATGTAAAATTTCCGACTTAAGAAAGTCATTATTAGCCACCAATTTACAGACTTCTCGTACAATCTAAAATAACCACTTTTAGAGACAGTGTATACTCGGCTAATTCCACAAACAAAAGAGAGAAAAACAAGGCAGCTGCAAGTCCAAACATAATTGACTAGTACTATCTTGATATCACAGGAACAAATATAATACTCGTACAAGATAAAGAACGTGGAACATTTTCACATACCCATTTGCATAAGGTGAAGCACGACGAGCACGGCGATATGGTGGGGACCTACTGTAGCTTCTACCACGGCGAAATGCAGGCGAGATGCTACGCTTTCTTGGAGGAGGTGATCTCCTTCCACGTGGACTAAAGCCACGTGGGCTGTAACTCCTGTCATATATGAAATAAATTAGGAGTTCGAACATTTAAATCAAATATTTTATAAAAGATTCCATCCCTTCAATACATGAAGGTCAATAATGGTATATCCACACTCATCACAATGATGAAACTGAAGTACGAATCTGATAAAGCATCGATTATACATACAAGGAGACGTCTAGCACTAACGAACACGTCATGTCATCATTGCATATGTCATGAACATGTATGTACCGAAAACAACCAGTTGAAGCTCCAAATGAAACAATCATGTAAGAATTAGATGTATACAACTCAGCATCAATCGCCAAAGGAAGATTCTAACAAAGAGAACAAAATACAAATAAAAAGAGTATTCAACATTGAAAATCAAGACAATGATGACCAAACCAGGCACATGCATATGAGCTATGCCAAAAATCCATACTTACATCCGTTACTTGGAAAACTATAGATATTAGAAGACATACAAACCTGCGTCCATAGCTTGGACTCCTGCGGTGACGAACAGGGGTAGGACTGCGACGGCGCCCACCACCTAAAGATCTTGATCCACCTCGAGAGCGACATTCACGAGCAAAATGGCCAGGCTCACCACACTCATAGCATTTCATGTCCTCACCCCCACCACGGCCACGCCCGCCACGGCCTCCTGGCGCTCCACCACCCTTTGAATTATGAGACAGTTCCACACGCCAACCATTTCGTCCTGTTCAGCAATCAGGCTCGTGAGTTCACTCATGTCATGACTACAATTTAACTAAAAAATTCATGTGAGTATTGAAAATCTCAGTTCAGCATGAACAGAGCCAAAGCTTTAAAATGCATAAGAGAAAAAGCATAAGTGACATAATATATGATGTGAATTAGGCAGGTGACAATCCAACATGAAGGGAAGGTCAGGATAATTAAAAGGCAAGCCAATTTTATACACGATAAAGATACCGCCCGTAATTTAAAGAAAATTAAAGATAATTAAAAGGAGCATCAGTGAAAGATAATAAAACACCATCCTCCCTTCAGTTCTTTTTTATGCTCCTTGTACATTTTTAGGACACATCAAGGAGACAAATATTTTTATTCGTCTCATTCCAGAACTTTATCCCTTCACCATTTCTCAAAATATGCAGAAGATTCAACACAAAATAATACTCCTAGCTTAAGAAGTGGGAAATGGGAGGACAGTTCTTTGACAACAAGTTAATACTCGTAACTTAAGGTGGACGAATCGAAGGAAACTAAATTATGGATTCAATTTCCAACAATCCATCTCCTTCCTAAAAAAAGTACACAATTCATTGAATAGAGAGAATACTCTTAGAGGAAAATGGTAACCAAATCACTGGTTGTTTCCAGTCCTCAATTTCTATAAATACTCAAAATCATCTCTGCATACGTCTGTTCATTGTGCCCCTCAATGTCTCTTCTCAGTTCTCACTCTTTTTCTTTCATTCTGTAACTTTCATAAAATTCTGTCCGCATATTCTCATTTTCAAAACCATGTTCTCCTTTGAAATTTAACAATGACACTATTTGCCTAATTCTCTCTACGACTCTACCCCTATGTCCTCATGTAACCGCAGATGTCATACAAACACGCTATAAATGAAATATACAAGTCACATGAATAATAAGCAAGCAAGAAAATACCATCAAGTGAACGGATTGCATCGAGTGCATCCCTCTTGTCATCAAACTCAATAAAAGCATAGCCAGGAGGCCTCCGAGCAACCCAGACACTGCATCAACAATATTACCAAAAAAAATATCAACAAACAAATTTAAGCAACCTATACACCACAGAAAAAATAAAGCCTATAATGCAAGAGTGGAGCCACCCAACACTAAGTAACAACATGGAATTGGAAGGATTATCTGTCAACAAAATAATCAACTACTCAACCACTAAGCCCTAAAGAATAAAACAAACAAGGACTAGAGAAACGTGTGGCATTCGTGTCTGTATCGCATGTAAAAATGCCATGAACCCTTAAACCCAAGCACAAACCCAAATCCAAACCCAAATAAATTTCGTCCGCGTTCATGTTGATCCTATTACATATATGGATCATGGAGTCTCAACCCAATCCACTAATTTTGTGTCGGGTTTTCATGTTATGTCAAGTGTCAACAAATGTGAATATATTAATGTGACGAAGTATTGAAATAATCGAGGGTCATTTTAATAAATAAGTTATTCGTGTGGAGTTCGTGTTTCAAGATCTCAACCTAAACATGCTTCATGCAAATCTCATGTAGAGTTCTTATAGACCAACTTATCTAAATGGGCCGTTAACCGTCAATCAAAACCCATTAGATTCGATCCCATTCGTGTCAGGTTTTGGGGTTGGGTCAACATTTGCCAACTATAGCACAGACAAGTCGTGAATTAGTAGAAGAATGCCAAAATAACAGAAGAACGCGAGAAATTTACATCAGACAGAGACTAATTCATCACAAAATTAATAGTTAAAGCAATGTGTATGTTTCGGGCCTTCGACTACTCTCTACACAAAGCCCAACATTTCATCAACAACAGGAAGATGATGAAACAATCAAAAAATCAATGAGAAACGCAGTGAGCATGACTAATAAGCCCAAATCCGCCTCAAAAACTATAATCTCTCAACTACTCTAAAATTTGAATATAACGAAGATGAAGACAATGCACATTCAACCAAGAATACGACACACAAACCACTCACTAGTCACTACGAAGTTCCAGGGATATATGGCCAAGAACATTCACAAAATTGAAACATCGCGATATCACGACTCGATGAATGGGAATTTTGGGACAATAAAACTGAAATTCAAGAACATAGAAAAACGAAAGCAAACAATTACTCGCACAATTCAAAAGAACTAAATCACGAGCGTTTACACAACTGATATCGAGAAGATCCAATCAAATCGCAGTCGATTAATCCACCTCCTAAAAACTAAGTTAAAAACCTTGAAAAAAACGAAGAATCAACGAAGGAAACAGAAGATCACCTTCGAAGAACACCGTAAACACGGAATTCGTCCTCGAGTTCGCGTTCAGAGACATGCGGATCCAGATTCCCGACATAAACTCGAGCCATCGTCAAATCACCTGCAAAATTAAATCAAAAACGACAAACAATTACAAAATCAACGACAAAAAGGAGGAAATCGAAGGATTGGGGTTGAATTTCTAGGGTTTTGGATTACCGAAATCGCAGAGAAATCGAAGAAGTGAGGAGAGAGAAAGTAAAATTAGGGTTTTCGAATTGGGAATAAAAAAACACGAGGGTATAGAATTTGTTGAATGGAAATAATGGGCTTTATTTGGGTAATATTAGTACTTGAATTAACCCGATTCCAAATTGACGGTCTTACCATGAGACTAGCCCAATTACGATAAATCCCGACAAAAACTTATTAATACGGAGTAATAGATTATTATTTTTTTAAAAAAAATCCTATTTAAATTAATTACTACTCGTATTTTTTATTTTAAATCAAAAGATTTTCGGGATAAAATATGAAGTTGTATAACATGTCAGCGATGTGGGTAAAGAGTTTAGATTACTGTATAATTTTGCTGAATATTACGATAAATCCCGACAAAAACTTAGTGATAATACATTTTTTTTAAATCCTATTTAAATTAATTACTACTCGTATTTTTTATTTTAGATTAAAAGGTTTTCGGAATAATAAAATACGAAGTTGTATAAAATATAAGCGATGTGGTTAAAGAGTTTAAATTACTGTATAATTTTGCTGAATATTTCTTTAAAAATAATACTCGTAATTTATTATTTAGGAAAAGATCGGTTAATTTTCACAATATGTTGATTTCCAAACTGAGTCAATAAAAACTAATTTCATTAATTTATTAGAAAAACAATATCTCAAAAACATCACGTAGTTACATCTTTTTATTACCAGTAAAAAAAAAAGATAAAACAAACAGTTGATTATATCGTTCACCACCAATCGTGGACCTTATGTGGTTGAGTTGGAGGCGGTGGGCCTCGTTCCGAGCACAACCAAGAAGTTAAAGGACCATAAAACACACAACGTTTATAAAACCCGTCTGTTCGAATAATCCACTCTACGTGAGAATGATAACACTGATGTGGATAATCATTACTATCGTAAAACCTAGCTATACTACAATTTCTTGCAATATTACGAGTATACACGTCAAAAGATCTGTGGTTTCGCCCGTGATAAAAATGACAAAAAAATAGAGGTTCCCCAAATATTTTGCCTTCAATCTTATAATCTTTTAGTTGACCCGGATCCAAATGTTGGCGACCCGTATCCGAATGTGCATCTTTGCATTGGTATTCTACGTTCCCGCTCCATATTTCGTTCCTTAGGTAGTAATGATCTAATACCTTAGATTCTACCCTAGGGGTAGAAAAAACTGTGAATACGAACATTGTTACCAGCGTGAATTTTAACATTGTTGTGTTTTTAAGGGTTAAATTCGAAGTTAAATCGGGGTTTTTATCCCTGAAAACACATGATTTATCGAGATAACGATGTTATTGTAGATAAGAAACATTATATATATATATAAATAAACATAACATAAGAGTTGCAAAATTAAGTAACTCTTAAGAAATATTTAATTTTGTTAAATGTAATTTAATTTAATTTAATTTAATTTAATAGATGTAATTGATTATTCGTTAAATAAAATATAAATTCTTGGGTAATAAACGGTTCATATAAACATGCATGATTATCGATTAAAAGTCATAAATATTGTGTGTATGTCACTCCATATACACAAACTGACACATCAATCAATTACGATATTTGTTGAATATTTTATTAGTGCAATAAACGATGATTCAAATAGTATATACAATAAAGTGACACACAGAACGTGACAAGAAAATGGGATTGATGATATGAACTTTAAAGGGAGGCACCAAGGGAATACTTATTTAAAAATAGTTAATTTTATTTTTATTAATATGTCTCACAGGAGAATTGTTAATTTTTTTTTGATACATAGTAGTTTCTATGGAAGTAATTCATACACATTTTGCTCCATCTTCATTTATAATGATAGTTTCATAACAATAATCTAAACACTTTCGCCACGATTTTGTGTATATACGGAGTATTGGCTGGTCTTTTTTAATACAGATATATTAGAAGTTGGTGCAATCCGCCGGAGCAAAAGACACTTGATTTGCTAGTAAATCAAACCCAACATGGAAGTTGGTTTGAGCATAATTCCCAAATATGAATGGACCATCATCAGCAGCTACCATTGCAAAACAAGCCACACCGTCTCCGGTCGCAAAGCTATTTTCGGCCTTAAGCATGACATCGCCTCCACTAAACCCAAACACTAATCTCGGGAAATTTAACCCGTCCAATGAGTCAGTCGTATAACAAAGATCAAGCATTGGGTATGGACTATTAACCGAGGTGAGCGCAATACTGGCCATCACGGCAGTCTTAACCCCGTCATAGACATCTGAGGGTAAATAAGTGTAGGTCGTACCCGAGTCAACAACAATAGAATTAGCAACGGGTACGGAAGTGGACCCAATGCTAATACTGTCTAGAGTGACATAGTAAAATGTAGGCGGGTTCTTTTCGACCAAAGGGGTTGACGTGACGGGTTCTGTACCTGTCACATCAATCCCAAAATTCAACTTACTGTTGACTCCCGAGTCTCGGGGGGTTAAACAGTAAGAAAATTTGTAGTCGATACTTGGACCTAATTGTGACACCAATGACAATGGCCCACCCCCTAACCCGACGATTCCGTTTGAATGGGGGGTCAAGTGACCCTCTTGGTTATACCTGTAGGGTTACAACCCTTAAGCCCAAGGACCTGTTACGAGTATTAACCGAAAAGACAAAAGAAGAAGGATAACAATTATACCTTATTTGCAGCGGAACAGCGTATTAATAAGAAGTATAATAAACCCAGAAATATATATAATCTCCACGGACAGAATAAATAATCTTCACGGACAAGAATAAATAATCTCCACGGACAGAATAAATAATCTCCACGGATAGAATAAAGCACCCCAAACGTGATGTCTTCTTTGGTATCCACACGGGTACAGAACTGCGACGTATATGCTAGTATAAAGGTATGTGAGACCGTCTCACAACTTCTCTCTATATCTCTCTTATAACTCTTTATAAGATGAATATACTATGAGTCAATACTCATTATTCCATAGATTGGTTCATCATATGAACCTCCTTATATAGGAGATGAGAAGGTAGAATTAGGTTATTTCTATATAACTCTAATTACCATAATTAGATTATTAGTATAACACTAATTACCATAACCCGACAACGCAGCTGGGTCCGTATTACTACTGACCCGATATATTTAATATATCGATATATATTAATAATATCCCGTACATATTGTGTGTGACCCAATGGGCCCACTTAAGACTACCAGACACGTAACCTATTTACATGTCAACCCGGCATCGACCTCTAGCAAGGCATATCGGATACATAGACTTAAGCGGGTTAATCCGTAGGACAGTGGACATAACTCCTTCAGTCTCCCACTTGTACATGTCCTCTCAAGAACGGCGTTAAGTCTCTTTGCTACTATTGTCTCCAATTGAGAATGAGGTAAGAAAAAAAAAGTGTCATCCTCACATATCTCAATCTTTTACTCGAATCTTTGAGTTGACTTGTTAAAAGAGCAGATAGATGACAATCATCCTATCTGAGCGCGGCCACGCATTTGTACAAGTCACACTCTTCGAGTGGCCAAGAAACAATAAATTCCCTTCAATAAAGGAAGAGCAAATCCCTTCTTGTCTAACCACATACTATCACATGATCCATGCATGCCCAATAACCATCCATAGCCCCCTTTCACAGCTGACGAGGAATAGTATCAAAGCATACACATCACATGTACAGGATAGTCAAAGACTCAGGTCTAAAGACCGTACAAGTTCATAACTTGTAAAGAACTTTACTGACACTAAGCGAAATCTTAGTAAAATCCTTTTAGGCGGGTCTGTCTAATGCATGTTTTCAACATACACCCGTGTGCCTGGTTTAGTATCTCAATACTTATGACTCAAGGAACTTAGTCATCAACCAACTCACACACCAGTCATTTAAGGGTATTCAAATGTCCCAACACAATACCCTGACTAGAGACAAAATAATTACATCATCCAAATAGAGTTCCAAGACTAAGTCACGTACTTAGTGATCTATTTTCATCAATGTAAATTATTTAGGGACAAAACTCGGTTACATTAACCAAATGACAATATGTCATACATATATCAATTATCGAAATAACTCCCACTAAACCAAACACCTCTAAAAGTACTAAGACCACTCGCCCATGCGTCTTATACCGATCATAATCAATATGATCTTTATGCAGAGTAGGTTTCGGGACATACAACATTTGTATCGGTTATTTACAAGCATATGATCAATCTACCTTTTCTAAATTAAGGTAAATTGATAGTTTCATAAGCAACAAATTGCTTCATAAACTTTAAAGTTCAGTGTGTGTTTAATTCGTAATCAAACGTCTATTTGCTTCAAAAGTAATAGAACACTAACTTTAGTTATAATACTAGTCACAAAGTTGTCCTTTTGGAATCGTTCCAACACACAACTTTCATCCAAAACAAAATATACTGAGAGTACAATCTCATGTCATCTTTGTCCATTTGGAAATATGAATTGTTGTAACTTATTTACAATAATTCGCTTATCACATCATGCGCATCTCTTAAATAACTCCCCTTTTGCTTCTCAAGCGCAAAGAAACAATCCTTAGATAGCATTCTAGTGACACTCACTAGATTAGTATCTACTCGTCACATGAGTACATAATAAACACATTTCTTGCAAAGTCTCATAGACTAAAGCAATTAAATGTCATTTAGTTAGAGAAGTATGTCACTTTCATACCAAATCATAACGATAAATGCACTCCCACTAGCCTCTTGTACACACTCTGTCTCGCTTCGTCTCAAAGGAAAACAGACATCTTTGAATTACCACATTAAGAACGAAGATACTACTCCATAATACTTGCTCCAATCAAATTGGATCTTTCACATTTGTCTAGCAATTTTGATAATATGAAATTCATACGATATGTCGCACACACATCATATTGCATCTCTTTCAAGAAATGTATTTCACATATATATGTCCAAAACTCATCATAATGAGTGATGACATTTAAAGTGCTAAATCAATCTTAATAGACTTAAGCATAATGTTGTAAAAAAGGTATTTCCATAGTCATTACTATGAGATCAATCCTTAACTACCAACTATGCTTCATAGATACTCTTATATCAATCCATATCATCTTTATATTGAAGACTATTCTTCATTATAAGACCCATTTAACCAAAGTCTATACTTGGTAGTTATGGTATATGAAATCTATTAGATTTTGTGTGACTTTTGGAGTCTTTGCCCATTATTGTTTCATCATAGGTCAAACCCATGTAGGGTAATATTTTGCAGGTAAGATGATCATGACTTTTCATGGATGCATCAATATCCTCTTCAACAGTTGTAGAGAATTCCTGTTAATCTTGAACAATTCAAGGTCGATTCTACTCCCACTGTTTCTATTAGAAATCACATATTTTTAAAAGAAACATACCACTCCATGCAACAAAACAGTTTTGTTCTTTGGATGATTTGTAGAATTAACATAATACCCCTAATAAAACACATGTCATAATTGAGTCTAAGTTCTAGAAAACAATTTTCTTTAAACTTAACTTGATAATTAAGAAAAGACTTTTAAGAACATTTTCAATCCATATCTCATATGGTGTCTATTCTCCGACTTACATGGACAATCTCATCAACATTTGTACAAAGACTTTTATAGTGCATAACTTTCTAAAGCGTCAATAAAATCTGCATAACTCATCATAGACTAAATCATATCAAATATGGTTCGATGTAGTTTGAAACACTTTTCACTACTTCTATGATGATCACAATCTTTTAGTTCAATTCCCCCTTGTTTCAATCATATCGAACGACTCGTACCAACTTATCAAGTTGATCTTGTACCTTGAACAATTCAAAGCATTCAGTTTCAAATTTCATCCAATGAACAAAACCATACGCGTTACCCATTTTTGCAACATCACTAGTTAAACTCACACGTATCTGTATATGTGTGATCCAACAAGTCTAAGTACCCTCCCACTACAAATAATAGGAGACACTTCTAATGTCATTTATCCATCTAAACAAAATCCATTCACCTCAGTTGATCTTTATCAATAAGGTTAATAATATCATCATTATGAAACTTATTCTTATGTTTCTTGTCTCATGGATTAAAGACAATGCCGTGATGGGTAAAATTCAGGTCGAGGGAGTTGAACCTTTTGGTCGTTATGTTACAAATAAAAGCATTCACTACTAGGAATGTAGAGCTCAACAATCATGTTTAGCCTTATTGTACCTCATATTCTTGCAAGATATAGAGCAACAATTGTTCTACTTTTATCAAAAATTTTCATGCCCATACATGAAACAGAATCAATGTCCTTGCTTATGACTAGTACAAGAATAACAATTATTCAATTCCAGTAGTCAGCTTTATGGTAAAATTAAGCGATTTTCCTTTTATATATGAAACAACAACGTTTGTCCAATTCAATCATAAAACACTTCACTTATATACCATTATTCCACCATCTTCGACTCATCACATCCACAATGTAATAGTTGCATTTGGTATCTTATACCAAAACAGTAGAATGAAAGTAACAATTACTTTAGTAACATACACACCTGAAGTCATTACTTCAATTGATTTGCAGATTTATTTTCTAGACACTTCTAGAAAGCTATCTACCAATGCCATATATTCGTCATTACATTAATGGCTAATAAAATCGTACCTAATCTAAATTTGGCAACAAGTTTGGGTATGATAACAATTATTCTTCCCTTACTTTAACCAACATCTTAGATTTATTAATCATTATCTCAAGCAATTTTCTTAATGAACTCATGGAACATTAGTATTTTTTGCCTTTTTGATACAATGTTCAATCGTCTTTTAACATCTCATGCTAAAAGGTGAGAAACTTTATTAAGTCACATGTTTATTCATAATAAAGTGACCTAAACTTAGGACTAATTGAACCGATTTCAATTCCTAATTCTTTAGAAAGAAGTATCCAAAATTTTCTGATTATCAATATAATCACGCATCTTATGACACTGATTAATTGGATCATCTTTAACATTTTCTCACTTAATGGAAACGATTCCCTTTATTGAAACAATTGATTTTGGTACTTATAGTAGTCATCTCCATGACTCTAATTATACAGTCCATACTGTACATTAGCACTGGTTATAATTTGTCGAAATTATCCTTCACAAGGACAAAATCCATATCTCTAATTTTGAAAACAATTTTCAAGATACCAATCAACAAGGTTGAACAATTCAAACTCATCTTTAATAAATGTGATAAAGGGACTAAATTACAACTACAATTATATGCAAAGTAAAACGATAATTAATATTAATAATCTTAAACAGTTTAAGAATAAAATCATGAAAACTACCCTCAAGTTCGCATAATATTCCAAGATCCTAAACCTTTTGTCGCTCAAGTGAACTTGGGCTCACTGCTCAAGCTCCAAAAGTAAAGGTAGACAACAACATTGTCAATTACATCAATATGTAATTCTTGGTTCGTTGGAATTAGTCATCATATGACACCAACTATTTGCCTCAAAGCCCAAGTCCGACTTGATAGCGATGTTAAGCAAACCAGACTGAACCTGTGGGTAACTGTTACCCACCTACTCAGTCCACACACATCGGCAAAGCACCGCTTAGGCAGTCACTTCAACCAATGATATGAAATTGTTGTAGTGGTCAATTCTGGAAAGACAATACTTAATATTTGTGCGAGGGATTAAATACATTATGGGTCCTAAACATGCTTCTAGGTCAACTTACAAGATGACCTATCAGTTCTAGGCACACAAGTCACAAGTCCCAAACAATAAAAATCATGCATCATATGACATAAAAATTCAATTGTTACTAGTGATTTGTGCATAAAACAAGTTAAAAGATCTCATATTTTGACTTATAATCATATTACAATTCATAATTACTATTAGGTTTGAACAATTTCACCAATATCTTTCATTTTTCCAACTACGAGGAACAATTTCCCACCCGGAAAAATTGAACGGATATACAAAACTCGATCTGCAATTTATAATTGTCATATAGATGAACAATTCATCAAAATCAACTAAGACTCGAGAAACTCTTTTTCCGATCTATTTATGATAATATGATAATTAAAATGCAAAACATTATTTAGCCAATTTAGAAAACTAATTTTTCATTGAATCGGAAAAATAAAGTATAATCCATGTTTGATCAACACACGTACGCAAGAAAACGACTTTTCTTAAAAACGTCACTCGACCCGACACCATGTCGTCCGAGTAAATATTGTGTCGTCTTGGTCAAACCTTTGTCGTCCGGGTCATCCCGTTCCAACCGGGAGATACCCGTACCGACCGAGTCACGCTCGTGCCCAACGAGTCATACTCGTGTCGTCCTCGTTTCGTTCCGTCTCCACCAAAATTAAAACGGGTCTTGTCCTAATCTTATTAGGACTTATCGTCAATATTAATTAAATTCTAGTAATTTAACGTTCCCAATTTCAATCGAATCTTGACTAATCTAATTAATCTCATCGTCAACAAGGAAATTTGGGATTATAGTGGGTCAATTTAGGGCAAAATTAAATTAAAAATAATCAATATTAGATCTTAAACTAATTTTACGAGTCAATTTCAGAATTTAACAATTTAAATTCACAAGACAAACCCTAAACATAATCAACTATTATTAACCGCACTATGTAGAGAGGAAGATATAACGAATGTAAATACAATAACAATACACCAATACCGTATGCCAATTGCCTATCACTTACAAAATAAGAAAACAAATCCACTTAAATCAATTAAGTGGAAGACCATGAAAATCTTATCGCAGTAGCCATGCAGATGCAAAGTTAACAACTTACACATAGTACTTAGGCAACGAATAAAACGGCGGCATAGTAATAGAATTGTAAGAACAATGACAACAATTCTAGTGATGGAATATATAATCGAATTAATACGCGAGTGGAATCTCTCATAACCATTTATGAACCATAGATTCACGTCTATTAGATTAATACTACGTAACAGAGGCTCTGATACCACTGTAGGGTTACAACCCTTAAGCCCAAGGACCTGTTACGAGTATTAACCGAAAAGACAAAAGAAGAAGGATAACAATTATACCTTATTTGCAGCGGAACAGCGTATTAATAAGAAGTATAATAAACCCAGAAATATATATAATCTCCACGGACAGAATAAATAATCTTCACGGACAAGAATAAATAATCTCCACGGACAGAATAAATAATCTCCACGGATAGAATAAAGCACCCCAAACGTGATGTCTTCTTTGGTATCCACACGTATATGCTAGTATAAAGGTATGTGAGACCGTCTCACAACTTCTCTCTATATCTCTCTTATAACTCTTTATAAGATGAATATACTATGAGTCAATACTCATTATTCCATAGATTGATTCATCATATGAACCTCCTTATATAGGAGATGAGAAGGTAGAATTAGGTTATTTCTATATAACTCTAATTACCATAATTAGATTATTAGTATAACACTAATTACCATAACCCGACAACGCAGCTGGGTCCGTATTACTACGGACCCGATATATTTAATATATCGATATATATTAATAATATCCCGTACATATTGTGTGTGACCCAATGGGCCCACTTAAGACTACCAGACACGTAACCTATTTACATGTCAACCCGGCATCGACCTCTAGCAAGGCATATTGGATACATAGACTTAAGCGGGTTAATCCGTAGGACAGTGGACATAACTCCTTCAATACCCGCACCCGAATACAACGTCGGATATAGAAGTCGACGGGAAGGTAACAGTTTCGGTGCTTAAAAGGCCAGTAGTTTGAGTCTTGTCTCCGTAACTTTCTTGATAAGCACATGAATTGTCATTTGTGCAAGCGACCGGAAAGCCCGTTTGGTTAGGGTCACAAATTTGAGATGTGCATGGAATTATTTTATCAGTCGAGGATTTGGTCGGGTCAAACAAAGGAGGTGGTTGTGGTAGGCAACTTTGACACGGGGTGCACTGGACCCAAATCAGGTCGCTCCCCGTATCAGCAGTTGCTAAGAACTCCACTGGGGGAGTACCAATCGAGATTTTCATGTCATAATCCCCACCATCGGGGATTATAACTGATTGGACAGTCTTACTGTCGTATAATCTCGACGAGAGCTTGATTTTGTGGTTGCGAGAGATTGATCCGAGGGAGGGAGTTTTTGTAGAAACATTACGAAGAATGAGCTCGACCGAAAATATGTTTTTTTGGGTGGTCAAATTTCTAGCATTAACCATAGTAGAATTATTACTATTATTATTATTATTATTATTATTATGAAATATTTGGAGGAGTGGAAGTATTGCTAGTACCATGAACATAAGATAGTTAGCCATAGCATGCATGTTGATTGATAAACTAATTATAAGAGGAGAATTTTGTGATTAGTAGTTAATTTGTTATAGTTGTGTAATATGATCATGATTTATATAGTGGTAGAAAATTCAAAAAAAATTAATTCAAATTTCTTTTAATTCATTTAACTTGATTTTTGTTTGGTGGATTATCAATTTATCATCA
Source organism: Agrostemma githago (assembly GCA_958450325.1). Classification (NCBI taxonomy): domain Eukaryota; kingdom Viridiplantae; phylum Streptophyta; class Magnoliopsida; order Caryophyllales; family Caryophyllaceae; genus Agrostemma; species Agrostemma githago. The sequence continues at coordinate 1,024,110 of OY288260.1, forward strand.
ATCGAAGATTAGTACGGAGTATTTTTTTTGAAGCATCAATATAATCAAAGATTAGTATTAGGTATGCTAATGTTGTATTATCGGCCCATTATTAGGTGTATATCTAGTCATCGTAAAGTCTTTTTGATACGGTAGATCCTTTCACGATAAATATATATCGATTTTAAATTTAAAATAGAATAAAAATGGGTAAGTTTAATAAAATTAAATATGAAAAAAAAACTATATTCATGTAAGAGATATTTCATTAACGTTATTAAAAAATTGTCTCTTAATGTCTTAAATAAAAATATTCATTTGGATAGACCGTACAATTTATTTATAAATATAGTTTAATTTGATACTCCGTATTTGATATTATGTTTTGTCGTATTAATTTATAAACGAATATTTACATCTTAAATAAAAAAATTGTGATAATGTTAATATGTGGCCATGTATATATCATGTATTCATTCATGTATGTGCCTAATTTTTGTCTCAATTGCAAATTGGAGTCTTGACTATTATGACTAGTTAACTCTTCCTTGTTTATTTAGAAAAAAATATAGGGTTATTTCATGACAATAATACCAACTATGAGGGAGCTTCTTAGAATAATCGCAACTATACGTAATCTCGTTTTAATATGAACTATGCCTTCATTAATCTCATTTTGTTATGGACAAAATTATGACCTGCTATTGTCGGTAATAGTGACCGGTTGTGACTTTCTAGGGTCCTTGAGTGTTCCGTCGTCGTTCATGAAAGCCAAAACAACAAGAAAATTAAGCATTTTTTTCATTGCTTCTATAATACTAATCAGAAGAAAAAAAATGCAAGATGAATTTTGGGAAGATTCAAAAAAAATTTAACCAATAGCCGAAACTAAAGAAGAAGGTTTAACCGGTATTCTAGGTAACCGGTCATCTATATCAATGAGAGATTAATGAAGGCATAGTTCATATTAAAACGAGATTACATATAGTTGGGATTAATCTAAGAAGCCCCCTTATAGTTGGTATTATTGTCATGAAATAACCCAAAAATATATTGGATTCATATGATTTTTTTCATTTAGTATTTGATTATTTAGATAACTCTTGTACGGATATTAATCTAGTTTTTAAAATATAGATAGTGTTGAGTGTTGACAATGAAGTATAGTTAATTTTATTTTAATTTGTATGATTTATTACATTTTTTTTTGTTTGATATAATAAAGGAGATATAAGATCCTCGATACTGCTCGATACTGATCATTTATTATCCTTATAAAGTTTTTATATGAACAAAGACTATACTCGAGTGTACACACTCCAAAAAAAATAGTCTGTTTTTTCCGATCTGGTCTCCTGATTTGGATTTTTTAGTGAGCCGATCTACATGTCAATCTGGTCCGATCCGAAAAGCCCCACTCATGCAATAAGTTAATGCCACAAAATAATACATAAAACTTTCAAGATAATACATAGTATATTTCTACAACAAAATAAATCACACCGGTAGGTTCTGCGGAAGTAGTACACAATTTGCTCAATGTTTAATATTTCGTAACAATATTTTATACACTTTATCCTGAATGTGTGAATCGACTGACTAATCTTTCTTGAGACGAATGCATTAAAAGTTTGTGCAGTAGGCCGCAGCAAAAGACACTTGTTTTGCTTGCAAATCAAACCCAACATGGAAGTTGGTTTGAGCATAATTCCCAAATATGTAAGGAGGCTCATCGGTAGCTCCCATTGCAAAACAAGCCACACCTTCTACGATTATAAAGCTATTTTCGGCCTTAAGCTTGACATCGCCTCCACTAAATCCAAACACCAATTCCGGGAAATTTAACCCGTCCAATGAGTCAGTCTGATAACAAAGATCGAAAGATGGGGTCGTGCTATTAACCGGGGTGAGTGCAACACTACCCATCACGGCGGTCCTAACCCCGTCATAGACATCCAAGGGTAGATAAGTCAGGGTCGTACCCGAGTCTACAACAATAAAATTATTAACAGGTATAGAAGTGGACCCGATGCTAATACTATCTAGTGTGACATAATACAATGTGGGTGGGGTATCCTCTTGGACAAAGGGGGTTGATGTGACGGGTCCTGGACCTGTCACATCAAGTCCAAAATTTAACTTACTGTTGACCCCTGAGGCTCGGGGGGTTAAACAGTAAGAAAATTTGTAGTCGATATTTGGGCCTAGTTGTGACACCAATGACAATGGCCCACCCCCTAAACCGACAATTCCGTCCGAATGAGGGGTCAATTGAACCTTTTGGTTATACCCGCACCCGAATACAACGTCGGATATAGAAGTCGACGGGAAGGTAACGGTTTCCGCGCTTAAAAGACCGGCAGTTTGAATTCCACCTTTGTAACCTACTTCATAATGACACGAAACGTCATTTGGTCCGCAACTCGCCGCCGTGAGCCCCATTTGGAATGGGTCACAAAGTTGAGATGTGCATGCAAGTATTTTATTGGTCGAGGATTGGGTCGGGTCAAATAAAGGGGATTGTTGTGGTAGGCAATTTTGACACGGGGAGCACTGGACCCAGATGAGGTCGCTCCCCGTGTCAATAGTTGCTGTGAACTCCACTGGGGGAGTACCAATCGAGATTTTCATGTTATATTCCCCTCCATCGGGGATTACGATCGATTGAACAGTCTTACTGTTATAGAATCGCGACAAGAGAGAGATTGAGCTGAGGCTTCGATCCCGTGGGCCATTTTTTGAAGAATTACGATGAATGAGCTCGACAGAAAATATGTTTTTTTGTGTAGTCAATTTTCTTGCATCAACCATAATAGGATTATTATTATTATTATTATTATTATTATTATTATGAATTAATTGAAGTAGTGGGAGTATTGCTAGTGCAATGAACAAAAGATAATTAACCATATCATGCATGTGTTGATTAACTAACTATAAAAGAAGAGAATTTTATGATTATTAGTTGATTTGTTATAGTTGTGTGATATGATCATGGTTTATATAGTGGTGATAAAAATATTGTGGTAGAATATTCAAATAAATGGACAAAAAGAAATTTAATTTTACTTAAAACAATTGAAAGTAAGTTGTCATGTTTCAAGTCCTTCTAATTTCCAAGTCTTGGTCTTTGTTTTGTGCATTATCAATCAAAGATTAGTCTTAGGTATTCTTGTAATATTGACTAGCCATCGTAAGACTGTCTTATATAAAAGACCGTCTTATATTAAATTGGGATGTAAGATATAACAATAAATTAAAAATTAAAAATTAAAAACTAAGTTAATCATATAAAAAGTTTCTCATTAATGATATTGAAATACCGTGTTCTATAAGTGTTGTGAATAAAAATACTCATTTAAAGTGAATATTTAGGTAAAAACAAAAAAAAAAATTATGATGTTTTTTGCCCGTCTTGTAAGACTATCCCCATCCAAGGGTCAACTTAATAAAGGTCATTCCTATTTTAGTGTTTTAATCAATTTGTTGACCCTCACTCATCCTATACACTCCCAATCAGAAAGCCATGACCTGGGTCAGACCTGGGTCATCAATCCAATCACTTTTACTTTTCAACTCAATCATCTCTTTTCTCTACCCCACATATCTCTCTTCAACTTCTTTTTTCAACTATCACTATATTTACATATATTTATTATTACAAATATTTTGATACTAACATTATTATTTTTTAAATATTGAGGAGGTTTATTAAAAACGTGTGAGGAGTGAGAGAAAGAGCTGGATCTGACAAAAAATGTGCAGAGTGAAAGAAAGAAAGAGAAAGTGAAGGTCATCAAAATGCTTCAAGGGTCATCTCATGACCTTCAACATGAGGAGGTCATGCTAATTAATTGAGGAGGCCACCCTAATTCCTCATTAGAGTGACCTCATCCCCCGTGACCCAATGGATGGGGTGGTCTAAGGTGGAGTCTTCCTTATTTTTATTTAGAAAAGGAAAATTTGCCAAACAATTCTTTAATAAATGTTTTTTTGCAAACTACTATCTCCTTTTATAATTTATCTTGTCTAGGTCCCTGTTCTTTTCGGCTGAAACAGGGTCGAGTTGAGCCGGTCTGGTCTGATAGGAGCTGAGCTGGACTGATAGAAGAGACCATGTTCTTTTCGACTGAAACAGGGCTGAGTTGAGCTGAGTTGGTCTGGTCTGATAGGAGCTGAACTGAGCTGAATTGATAGAAGTTAAAACTAATAACTAGTTATATAAATTATCTAATACGAGTAATTTAAAAAAAAAAAAAGTTTTTTGTCAAAAGGCATCTAGCATTTACGCCTTTTGTAAAAAATGCACCTAAAGTTATTTTTTTTTGCCCAAAAGCACCTTAAATTTATATTTCTTTGTTAAAAGACACTAAACATCAACTTCCGTAAAAAAACCCGTCAATATTGACGGTTTACATCCTTTAATCTTCTTCCATCCACCCTTAATCAACCTTCATTCCTTAATCAAACTCAAGCAACTTCTTTCTTTTATTCAACAATCTTCCCTTAATCAAACCCAATCAATCATTTTCCTTAATTCAACATTCATTCCTAGTTACTCTTTATTTGCATACATTTCAATTATCAATCCTCATTACTTAAGTAAAAACCGTCAAGTTTTCACTCAATCGGTAAGTTTTTAATTATAACTCTTCATTCTAAGAACCAATTTTGAATTCAATTTTCATTTTTATGTTATTTACCCTTAATTTTGAGTATAATTTTAGGGTATGTGTATGTGTTAGAGTTTATTAGATAAATTTTTGAGTTAATACTGAATTGAATGAAGTTTCTGGTGTAAGAAATTAAGAATACTAATTTTTGTGTTTAAATTTGTGAGTTTGAGTAATCAACACTCGTCAATTCTTGGTGTAATAATTTTTTACTGGTGTTATTCATTTTTTGTATTTGTCAATTCATTTTTGGTTTAGTAATAATTTGTATTTCATTCTTTATGTGTATCATATAAGACGAATACTTAAAGATGACATGTTAATTGAGAATATGCTGCAAAAGTGGAAAAAAAAAACGTGGTTCAATTAAGGGGAGAGTAAAAGGGGTTTTGAATGGAAATTAAGTTTTTTTGGGAGAAAAATTGAGTATTGTGGAAAAATAAAGAGAATGGGAAAAAGAGATAATTAATAAGGTAATGCAAAGGAAGGGAGAAGGAAGATGTTGATTGAGTTTGGTTAAGAGATGAGTGTTATTAAGGGTTGATGGAAGAAGATTAGGATGGAAACCGTCAATATTGACGGTTTTTTGACGGAAGTTGGTGTTTGGTACCTTTTAACAAAGAAATGTAAATTTAAGGTGCTTTTGGGCAAAAAAAAAAACTTGCCTTTTTTACAAAAAGCGTAAATGTTAGGTGCCTTTTGACAAAAAAACTCTAAAAAAAATGAAAAAAAATCAAATAATAATAGTAGGAGTAATAATTAATAAATAAAATAATTAATAATAATAATGATAATAATAATAATATCCGGGCTCTCAGAATTCATGTCAGGTCGTGTTGTGATTGACGTTGCTCGACGCAAGTGCGATAAGTACCGGGACCTGTGCGCGAGGCTTGAATATGGATTCTTACATTTTTCCTTTTCTTCGCTGGGGAATTGGAGGCGGATGCTATCAGCTTGCTCAAAAGGGTTCAAAAATTTTCAATAGCACAGGATGCCGGAGCACGCTCTGCTCCACGTTGCTATAGTCAAGGGGGTGAGGGTCTAGATATTATCTCGGCTGCCCACTAATTTTTTGTTAATTTCGTTCTGATTCATCAATAAAATTCTCCTTTTTATAAAAATAAAATAAAAATAAAAATAGTAATAATAATAAGAGAGTGGTGGCTCAGATATTCCCCAAATATTTTGTGTTGGATCGGATAATCCTTTAGTTGACCCGGATCCAAATGTAGGCGACCCGTATCCGAATGTGCATCTTTGCATCGGTATTCTTCGTTCCCGCTCCATATTTCATTTCTTAGGTAATAATGATCTAATACCTTAGATTCTACCCTAGGGGTAAAGAAGTTGTGAATACAAAAATTGTTACCAGCGTGAATTTTAACATTGTTGCGTTTTCAGGGGTTAAATTTGAGGTTAAATCGGATTTTTTACCCCCGAGAAACATTGTTTATCGAGGTAATAATGTTGTTTTATTTTTGACTTGAAGTTATCGTAGATGAGAAGCGTAGATATATAGGTAAGAAGATAAGAGTTGCGAAAATTAAGTACTCGTAACTCAAGAAATATTTAATTTTGTTAACCGTAATTTAATTCAATAGATGTCGAGTATATGACTGGTAAATCTTAGTTCATAGAGTATTAGTGTTATTAATTGATTACATAGAATTATACAATCAGTTGTATACAATTTGTTCAATGTTTATAAATAATGATAGTTTTATAACAATATTTTAAACAATTTTGCCTAAAATTTGTGTATACATCGACGACTGATCCTCCTTAAGACAGGTATATTAAAAGTTGGTGCAGTCGACCGGAGCAAAAGACACTTGTTTTGCTTGCAAATCAAACCCAACATGGAAGTTGGTTTGAGCATAATTCCCAATTATGAAAGGAGGCTCATCGGTCGCCCCCATTGCAAAACAAACCACACCGTCACCGGTCACAAAGCTATTTTCGGCCTTAAGCGTGATATCGCCTCCACTAAACCCGAACACCAATCCCGGGAAATTTAACTTGTCTAATGAGTCAGTCTGATAACAAAGATCGAAATTTGGGTTCGGGATATTGACCGGGGTGAGTGCAATACTACCCATCACGGCGGTCCTAACCTCGTCATAGACATCCGAGGGTAAATAAGTCAAAGTCGTACCCGAGTCAACAACTATAGAATTAGCAACGGGTATAGAAGTGGATCCGATGCTAATACTATCTAGTGTGACATAGTAAAATGTAGGTGGGTCCAGTTCGATCAAAGGGGTTGATGTGACAGGTCCTGGACCTGTCACATCAATCCCAAAATTCAACTTACCGTTGACCCCCGATGTTCGGGGTGTCAAACAGTAAGAAAATTTGTAGTTGATATTTGAGCCTAGTTGTGACACCAATGACAAAGGCCCACCCCCTAACCCAACGATTCCGTCTGAAAGGGGGGTCAAGTAACCCTCTTGGATATACCCGCACCCGAATACAACATCGCGTATAGAAGTCGACGGGAAGGTAACGGTTTCGGTGCTTAAAAGGCCGGTAGTTTGAGTCCCGTCTCCGTAACGTACTTGATAAGCACATGAATGGTCATTTGTGCAACCGACCGGAAAGCGAGATTGGTTAAAGTGACAAATTGGAGATGTGCATGAAATTATTTCATCGGTCGAGGACTGGGTCGGGTCAAATAAAGGGGATTGTTGTGGTAGGCAACTTTGACACGGGGAGCACTGGACCCAGATGAGGTCGCTCCCTGTGTCAGCAGTTGCTATGAACTCCACTGGGGGAGTACCAATCGAGATTTTCATGTCATAATCCGCTCCATCGGGGATTACGAACGACTGGATTACCTTACTGTCATAGAATCTCGACGAGAGTTTGATTTTGTGGTTACGAGAGATTGAGCCAAGGCCGCCATCTCGTGGGTCATTTTTGGAAGAATTACGACGAATGAGCTCGACCGAAAATATGTTCTTTTGAGTAGTCAATTTTCTAGCATTAACCATAATAGAATTATTATTATTATTATTATTATTATTATGAATTAATTGTAGTGGGAGTATTGCTAGTGCAATGAACAAAAGATAGTTAACCATAGCATTCATATGGATTAACTAATTATAAGAAGAGAAATTTGTGATTATTATTAGTTAGTTTGTTATAGTTGTGTAATAAGATCATGGTTTATATAGTGGTGATAAAATTATTGTGGCTGAAAATTCAAATAAAAGAGACAAAATAAAATTTTAATATATTGAAAATAATTGAAAATAAGTCGTCATGTTTCCAAGTCCTTCCAATTTCCACTTGGTCTTTGTTTTGTGGATTATTAATCAAAAGATTATTCCAAGTCTAAGGTAATGTTACTATTGAGTACTCCCTCCGTCCATTATGTTTCTTCCCACTTTTTAATATTTGTGAGGAGTATTATATTGAAACGGGAAGAAACATAAAGGACGGAGGGAGTACTAAATATATAGTATAGCAATCAGCCATCATAAGATCGTCTTTTGTGATACTGACATACGGTAGGTCCTTTTAAGTTAAATATATATATATTGATTTTAAATTTAAAGTGGAATAAAATTAGCAAATTTTGTAAGAGACCGTCTTACACTAATTTGGGGTATAAAACATAACCTTAAATAGAAAACGAAAAATTTAAAACTACATTCATCATGTAAGAAGTTTGTGTTCTTGTTAACGATACTGAAACACCATATTCTATAACTATTTGTGAATAAAAAAATAACCATTTAAAATGAATACGGAGTATTTAGGTTAAAAACAAAAAAATTGTGATGGTTTTTTGGTCTATCTTGCAACTTGCAAGTAGGAGTCTTCACCTACTATTGTCAAGTCTTCTTTGTTATTTTTATTTAGAAAAAAATATATCCTTTGGATTCATATAATTTTTTTATTTTGTATTGGTATAATTTTTGTACGAGCATTAATTAAATTTTAAGAATGGCGAAAAAATATCATAGTTTTTTTGTCTATGCAACCCTCAATCCGTCCCCTATTCCTCTCCAACCAAATCCAATAAACCGCCGCTACAATCACAGTTGACCACACCTCAAACCGCACCCTCTGACCCTGTGATATGAGTACACTACTGTAGCGTGACAACAATCTTCAGACCCATCCAATACCGAAGATGTCTTGACCCTGTGGTTAAGATTAGGTGCTCTGGGACAGTAGGTCTTAGGTTCGAATCCCCCTTCCCCTATATTGTAATGCGACTAAGTGCGCTCTTCGTTAAACAAAAAAACAGTTGACTACCGTAAGAACACTGAAAGAACAGATGGTCTGTCGACTCAACAACCATCTCACACAAACAACACTTGTCAATAGCATAGATACCCAATCTAGCAAGCTTCTCGCGAGTATTCATAGCATTCCTAAGCGCCAGCCACGCCATGAATTGTTGCTTAGGCACCCCTCCCTTACCCCACACCATACGAGCCCAAGAAACAACAGGTTCCTTCCAAACAATAAGTTGTTTACCAAACAAATGAAATAAGTTGTTTTACAAGCTCATAGAATTGAACTCATAAACCCAAATAATCACATGTGTCCCACATTGAAAGATGATCCACCTTATAAAGCAAGGGGTTACTCCCTCTATTGCCAATTGGTTTTAGAGTGGAACCTCTTGTCCTGTGAGTTGACTCTTCCCGTCTCGGGTGTGGCCCATACCTGTTATGTAATTTCACACTCATGGCTTCTCCTTCGCTAATTGTTGTGTTGTGATAACTATAAAATTTATACATTTATGACTCCCTCCGAGTTCCTATGATTATCCCAAATGGGTGGGTGAATATGAACCACACATTTATGACCTAAAATGGAAAGTGGGTAAAAGATTGAACTCGGCTCAAAAAAGAAAATGAGGCAATGTTAGAAATTCGAAGGGAGTATATCATAAGTGATACTCCGTACATACAATTATACGAAATGTATATTTCTACAACAAAATACTTATTTACCTTTTTTTTTTCAACGAAGCGCGCACTTAGTCGCATTACAATATAGGAGATGGAGGATTCAAACCTGGGACCTATAGTCCACTTTTTTTTTGGTTCAACGAAGCGCGCACTTAGTCGCATTACAATATATAGGGAATGGAGGATTCAAACCTGAGACCTATAGTCCACGATACCGAAGGCATCTTCAGTAATTTACCTTCTATCATTTTGCTCAATTTTAACCTATGATGATAGTTTCATAACAATATCTTAAAGACTTTCGTCAAGAATTTGTGTATACATTTGTGTATCTTAAAGGCTGTCTTTCTTAAGCCGGATATATTAAAAGTTGGTGCAGTCCGCCGCTGCAAAGGACACTTGATTTGCTTGCAAATCAAATCCAACATGGAAGTTGGTTTGAGCATAATTCCCAAATATGAAAGTTTCATCATCAGTAGCTATCATTGCAAGACAAGCCACGCCGTCTTCGAACGCAAAGCTATTTTCGGCCTTAAGTGTGACATCGCCTCCACTAAACCGGAATACCAATCCCGGGAAATTTAACCCGTCCAATGACTCAGTCATATAACAAAGATCACGCGTTGGGTTTGGGTTATTAATCGGGGTGAGCGCAATACTGGCCATCACGGCGGTCCTAACCCCGTCATACACATCCGAGGATAAAAAAGTCAAAGCTGTACCCGAGTCAACAATTATAGGATTAGTAACGGGTATAGAAGTGGACCCGATGCTAATACTATCTAGTGTGACATAGTAAAATGTAGGTGGGTCCAGTTCGACCAAAGGGGATGATGTGACGGGTCCTGGACCCGTCACATCAATCCCGAAATTCAACTTACTGTTGACCCCCGAGCCTCGTGGTGTCAAACAGTAAGAAAATTTGAAGTCGATATTTGGGCCTAGTTGTGACACCAATGACAATGGCCCACCCCCTAACCCGACGATTCCGTTTGAATGGGAGGTCAAGTGACCTCTTTGGTCAATCCCACACCCGAATACAACGTCGGATATAGAAGTTGACGGGAAGGTAACAGTTTCGGTGCTTAAAAGGCCAGTAGTTTGAGTCCCGTCTCCATAACCTACTTGATAAGCACACGAATTGTCATTTGTGCAAGCGACCGGAAACTCCGTTTGGTTAGGGTCACAAATTTGAGATGTGCATGGAATTATTTTATCGGTCGAGGATTGGGTCGGGTCAAATAAAGGAGGTGGTTGTGGTAGGCAACTTTGACACGGGGTACACTGGACCCAAATCAGGTCACTCCCCGTGTCAGCAATTGCTATGAACTCCACTGGGGGAGTACCAATTGAGATTTTCACGTCATAATCCCCACCATCGGGGATTATAACTGATTGGACAGTCTTACTGTCGTATAATCTCGATGAGAGTTTGATTTTGTGGTTGCGAGAGATTGAGCCGAGGGAGGGAGTTTTTGTTGAAAAATTACGAAGAATGAGCTCGACCGAAAATATTTTTTTCTGGGTAGTCAATTTTCTAGCATTAACCATAATAAAATCATTATTATTATTATTATTATGACTTAATTGAAGTAGTGGAAGTATTGCTAGTACCATGAACAAAAGATAGTTAACCATAGCATGCATGTTGATTAACTAATTAAAAACTAATTATAAGAGGAGAATAATTTTGTGATTATTAATTAATTTGTTATAGTTTTGTACTATGACCATGGTTTATATAGTGGTGATGAAATTATTGTGGTAGAAAATTCAAATAAAAGAGACAAAATAAAATTTTAATTTATTGAAAACAATTGAAATTAAGTTGTCATGTTCTAAGTCTTTCCAATTTCCAAGTCTTGCTCTTTGTTTCGTGGATTATCAATCAAAGATTAGTCTTAGGTAATGGTGTACTATTGAGTGGCCATCTTGAGACTATCTTTTGTGAATTGTGGTACAATAGTTCGGTTTAAGATAAATGTATTATTTTAAATTTAAAATTGAATAAAATGAGCGAATTTTGTGAAAGATAATGTTACACAGTCACTAACTCAGAATATACTTTTAAGACATAACACTAAACAGAAATGAGAAATAAAAAATTTGTGTTATATTTAAGAGGTTTTCCGTTAATAATAGCATATTTTATAGAGTTATTTCATATGAATAATACCAACTATGCGTGTGCTTCTTAAATTAATACAAACTATACGTAATCTCATTTTAATATGAACTACACATTCATTAATCTCGCTTTGCTATGTATGAAATTATGACTTTCTATTACCGGTCATAGTGACTTGTTGTAACTTTATATGGTTTTATTAGGTTTGTTGCAGTTATCGTGAAAGCTAAAATTACCATAAAAACATTTTTTTCATAGCTTGTATATATAAGGCTAATTGAAAAACAAATGGAAGATGAATTTTTGGATTTTTTTTTTTTTTTATCAATGGCCGAAAATGAACACGAAATGTAAATTAGAAGAAGAAAAGTGAGAGGAAGAGTTGAAAAAAGAAGGTTCAACAGGTAGCCGGTCACCCATAACAAAGCGGGATTAATGAAGGCGTAGTTCGTATTAAAATGAAATTACATATAGTTTGTATTAATTTAAGAAGTACACACACAGTTGATATTATTCTCATGAAATAACTCTATTTTATAAGCTTTTGTGAATAAAAATATCCATTTAAAATTAGGGTTATTTCATGACAATAATACCAACTATAAGGGGCTTCTTAGATTAATCCCAACTATACGTAATCTCGTTTTAATATGAACTATGTCTTTATTAATCTCTCATTGATATAGGCGACCGGTTACCTGGAAAACCGGTTGAACCTTCCTCTTCAGTTTCGGTTGTTGGTTAAAAAAATTTTGAATCTTCCCAAAATTCGTCTTGCATTTTTTTTCATGATTAGTATTGTAGAAGCCATGAAAAAAAATGTTTTAATTTTCTTGTTGTTTTGACTTTCACGAACGACGACGGAACACTCAAGGACCCTAGAAAGTCACAACCGGTCACTATTACCGGTTATAGCAGGTCATAATTTTGTCCATAGCAAAATGAGATTAATGAAGGCATAGTTCATATTAAAACGAGATTATGTATAGTTGAGATTATTCTAAGAAACTCCCTTATAGTTGGTATTATTGTCATGAAATAACCCTTAAAATTATTATTTAGTTAAAAAACAAAAAAAATTGTGATGGTTTTTTTTTCCTATCTTGCAACTTGCAAGTTGAAGTCTTCACTATTATTGTTAAGTCTTCCTTGTTTTTATTTAGAGAAAAATATCCCTTTGGATTCATATAATTTTTTTATTTAGTATTGGTGTAATTTTTGTACGAGTATTGATTTAATTTTAAGAATGATGAAAAAAGATCACAATTTTTTGTTTAAGATGAGTATATATATCCGTCAAGGTTGAGGGAGAAGTAAAAGTTTTTCTTAGGTATATTAGGTATATACAAGTAGATTATTATTTAACCCGTTATAAATTTAAGACGGATAACTCGTGCGATGTGTGCAAGCCTAGATAATTGGTCAAATGGAACAGAGGAAGTAAAAAATAGTAGACGACCGCATGTGTTTTTTAAAAAGCATGTCACCATGTAGAATTTCAGTAAATACAAATTTAATAACAAATCATAATGAAACTAAAAACTGGTAGCGGATTTTAGTAATAATAACAGACTTAACTATTAAATTAAAGGGTTATTTCATAACAATAATACAAACTATGGGGGTGCTTCTTATATTAATACCAACTATATGTAATCTCATTTTAATATGAATTATCCTCACATTAATCTCTCTTTAGAACAAATTACCGGCTACCTGATGAGCCGGTTCCCTTTTCCTTTTAATTTCTTTTTGAATTAAAGTCCCCCTCCCACCATACTCTGTACACTTCCTCTCTCGTTACTACGTACTCTTCTCTCGCCATTGTTGAACTCGACATCTCCTCTTGCCATTGCTTTTCTTAATTTTTTTGAAATTCTGGTAAATAAATTAGAGCATCTGACGTTTGCAAAAAAAAAAATCTGACATTTGAAGGATACGAATTAGAGGAGGATCTAGATGAATAACCACATCTCATTATATCAATGAGGATTTTGAAGGTTGATAATGGAGGATTACTTTTAATTTGATGAATATAAAGGGGAAGAAGAAGAAGAGGCGCACCAAAACCTAGCAGGTCACAATTACCGGTTTTACAGGTAAAAAAAGGCATTGGTTATAAAGAAAGATTAATGAGAGGATAGTTCATATTAAAACAGGATTACGTATAGTTTGTATTAATATAAGAAGCACCCCCATAGTTGGTATTATTGTTATGAAATAACCCTAAATTAAATTAGCAAAATTTAAGAAAGCGTGTGTGTTTGATTGTTAACATATTACAAGCCATATAGATGGTTTTCATGTATATATTGAATATATATGTTGGCACACAGCCTTGCTGCTGTGGTGCTCCGGTCCTAATCCCGACGTTATTTTCTAGATGGCAAAAAAAAAAAGTGAATATATATGTTGTTTCAATATACGGTTATCACCAACATATTAAAAAACAGTAGATTCTAGCTGAAATGTTATCGTAATAAGTTTTTTTTGGCAGCTGGTAAAAGACAGGGATTGATAGTTTTTTCGCACGCAGATGAAACCGTAGATTTCAACTAAAACATCATCATAATAAGTTGTTTACCAAACAAATAAAATAAGTTGTTTTACTACCCTTCTTAATAGAGTAATTTCTGTGGAACTAGTATACATTTTGCTCAATTTTAACCTAGATAGTTTCATAACAATATTTTAAAAACTTTCGCCTAAAATTTGTGTATGTTGATAATCAACTGATCTTTCTTAAGACAGGTATATTAAAAGTTGGTGCAGTCAGCTGGAGCAAAAGACACTTGTCTTGCTTGCAAATCAAAACCAATATGGAAGTTGGTTTGAGCATAATTCCCAAATATGAAAGTTTCATCATCAATGGCTACCATTGCAAGACAAGCCACGCCGTCTTCGAACACAAAGCTATTTTCGGCCTTAAGCATGACAGCGCCTCCACTAAACCCGAACACGAATCCCGGGAAATTTAAATTGTCCAATGAGTCGGCCATATAACAAAGATCTAATGGTGGGTCCGGGCTATTAACCGGGGTGAGAGCAATACTGGCCATCACGGCGCTCCTAACCCCATCATAGACATCTGAGGATAAATAAGTCAAGGGTGCACCTGAGTCAATGAATATAGATTTAGTAACGGGTATAGAAGTGGACCCGATGCTAATACTATCTAGTGTGACATAGTAAAATGTAGGTGGGTCCAGTTCGACCAAAGGGGTTGATGTGACGGGTCCTGGACCCGTCACATCAATCCCAAAATTCAACTTACTGTTGACCCCTGAGTCTCGGGGTGTCAAACAGTAAGAAAATTTATAGTCGATATTTGGGCCTAGTTGTGACACCAATGACAAAGGCCCACCCCCTAACCCGACGACTCCGTCTGAGTGGGGGGGCAAATAACCCTCTTGGTTATACCCGCACCCGAATACAACGTCAGATATAGAAGTCGACGGGAAGGTAACGGTTTCGGTACTTAAAAGACCGGTAGTTTGAGTCCCGCCTCCGTAACGTACTTGATAAGCACATGAATTGTCATTTGTGCAACCGACCGAAAAGCCCAATTGTTTAGGGTCACAAATTTGAGATGTGCATGGAATTATTTCATCGGTCGAGGATTGGGTCGGGTCAAATAAAGGGGATTGTTGTGGTATGCAACTTTCACACGGGGTGCACTGGACCCAGATGAGGTCGCTCCCCGTGTCAGCAATTGCTGTGAACTCCACTGGGGGTTTACCAATCGAGATTTTCATTTCATAATGAAATCCATCGGGGATTATGACCGATTGGACAGTCTCGCTGTCGTAGAATCTCGACGAGAGTTTGATTTTGTGGTTGCGAGAGATTGATCCGAGGGAGGGAGTTTTTGTTGAAAAATTACGAAGAATGAGCTCGACCGAAAATATTTTTTTTTGAGTAGTCAATTTTCTAGCATTGACTATAATAGAATTATTATTATAATTATTATTATTATTATTATGAATTGATTGAAGTAGTGGAAGTATTGCTAGTACCATGAACAAAAGATAGTTAACCATAGCATGCATGTTGATTAACTAATTAAAAATTAATTATAAGAATGAGAATTTTGTGATTATTAATTAATTTGTTATAGATGTGTAATATGATCATGGTTTATATAGTGGTGATGAAATTATTGTGGTAGAAAATTCAAATAAAAGAGACAAAATAAAATTTTAATTTATTGAAAACAATTGAAATTAAGTTGTCATGTTTCTAAGTCTTTCCAATTTCCAAGTCTTACTCTTTGTTTTGTGCATTATCAATCAAAAATTATTGTGGTAATGGAGTACTATTGAGTGGCCATCTTGAGACTATCTTCTGTGATACGATAGGTCGGTTTAAGATAATTGTATTATTTAAAATTTAAAATTGAATAAAAATGAGCAAATTTTGTGAGAGATAATCTTACACATTTACACTAAGTTAGAATATACTCGTGAGACACAACACTAAACAGAAACGAGAAATCAAAAATTATGTTCATCATGTAAGAGGTTTCTTGTTAATCATACTGAAATACCATAGTTTATACGTATTTGTGGATAAAACTACCCATTTAAAATGAATAATTAGTTCAAAAACAAAAACAAATTGTGATGTTTTTTTTGGGTTATTTAACATGAATAATACCAACTTTGAGTGATATTCCATAAATAAAACCAACTTTAATTAATACGGAAATAAAACCATGAATGAGACGTATTATACACGAATGAAATATCATTACCTGCTACCGCCTACCTCAGTCATATTTCACTAATAAAATTATTACTGACTGACAAACTCACACATTTAACTTCATTAATTTTCAACTTTTTAACTTCAAACTTCATCTTCATCTTTTTCCTCAATTCATTTCATCACTTCATCTTCTTCTTCATCAATTCATCTTCTGTTTCACTTCATTTTCTTCTCATCTTGTCGGAGGTAATTATTTTCCGAAACTTTTGTTTGTTTATTTTCCTTAAACTTTGTCGAAAATCACCATTAATATTGTCGAAAATTCTTTTTCAAGGGTTATAGCTGTAAAGAAGTTCATACCTCAATCCTTTGCATCGGCAATGTCAATGGTGAGTATTGTTTTCATTTTACCCAAATCAATTTTTTCTGGGCTTCCTTACTAATTTAGGGTTTTTCTATCCCGGGTTTAATTTAGGGGTTTAAGTGTCCTATTATTAATCTTTTTAATTGATTTGATTAAAAACGTAGGTTGATCCATGAAGACTTGTGACCTTGAAGTTTTGTTAATTATGAAGGTTCATTTATCAAACATGATGTGAGTTTAGGGGAAAATCGAGTTTGTTGTGGCGAAGAAGATGAAGATGTGTGATGATTAATAGTATGGGACCTACAAAAACCGACTACAGCCGGTCATTTAAGAGACAATTTCATTCATGTATAATATGTCCCATAAATGATTTTATTTCCGTATTAATTAAAGTTGATTTTATTTATGGAATATCACCAAAAGTTGGTATTATTCTTGTTAAATAACCTTATTTTTGTCTATCTTGCAACTTGCAAGTTGAAGTCTTCACTACTATTGTTAAGTCTTCCTTTTTTTTATTTAGAAAAAAATATCTACTTTTGATTCATATAATTTTTTTATTTAGTATCGGTGTAATTTTTGTACGAGTATTAATTGAATTTAAGAATGGCAAAAAAAGATCACAGTTTTTTTTCCTTAGATGAGTATATATCCGTCAATGTATAGGGATAAGTAAAAGTTTTATCTTAGAATTACAAGTGGAGTATTATTTAACCCGTTATAAATTTAAGACGGATAACCCGTGTGATGTGCATTTGCAAAGAGGAAGTAAAAAAGAGTAGAGGGTTACCGCATGTATTTTTTAAAAAGCAAGATTACCATATAAAATTTCCAAAAACACAGGGTTACCATGAAGTAACAAATCATAAGGACATTAGAAAATGGTGGCAGATTTTAGTAACAGAGTTAACTATTAAATTAATTAGCAAAATTAAGAAAGAGTACATGTTTGATTGTTAACATATTACAAGCCAATTAGATGATTTTCATGTATAAATTGAATATGTTGTTTCAATATGCTGCTATCAACAACATATTAAAAAAACGGTTTTTATTTAAACTAAAATGTTATCTTAATTAAGTTTTGTTTTGCTAACTAGCTAGTAAAAGACAAGAATTAATAGTTTTTTTGCGCGCAGATGAAAATATCATAGTAGTAACTTGTTTACCAAACAAATGAGATAAGTTGTTTTACAAGCTCATGGCTTCTCATTTGCTAATAGTTGTGCCATGTGCGAGAACCACGCGGAGAACGTGGAACACCTTTTCTTTGTTTGCGCCTTCTCTTATCAGGTTATGCAAGATGTTTTGATTTTGATTGGTATAACCCGATCCCCTCGGACTCTCTAAGTCTTAACTACGAAATGAAAAAGCTCTATAGGCATGATTTGCGAAGGGAGTGGAAGAATCGATGACATATTATTATTGTGTTGGCATGTATCTACATGATAAGCCAGGAATGTAACAGACGGATATTTGGTGGTATAAAGCGGATTGCCGAGCAAATGCTTTATACCATAAAATTTCATGTTTGCATCAAACTTTTGTGCAAGCGTAATATCAATGATTTGATAGAATGTCTCCAATCTTAGTGAGCTAGCTAGCTTTTGTGGCTACTTTTGCAAGTCTATCTTTACTCCCCTTTTAAAATGATAAAAAGTTAATTCTTAGTCTCTCCCATTCATTCAATTCTTTACCTATGCCCACCATTTTTCCTCACAAAAACGGCCTCCACGTAAAGAATTGAATGGATGAGAGGGAGTATTTAAAAAAAGAGTTATTTGCGAAATACTACCTAACATTTACCCCTATTTGCGAAGAATTACCTAACATTTTTTTTGCGAAACACTACCAAGTAATGGTTTAATGTTGGCCCATTTCTTTCCTTCCCCCTTCCCCTCTTTCTTCCGTATACATTTTTTTTTTTTTCATTCTCACATATTATATTTCTTTTCTACCATTTTCAATCTACTCTCCTTTGTTTTTTCTCTCATCCTAAGAATTTTTGCAGCTCCAAGACTAACTTACAACATAAATAAGAAAAAAGATATTAGCTCCGAGACCTGGGGGTTCTGTTCTGACCAAGATCACAAATCAATAAACTCAATGGTAACAATATGTTGAAGCACATACGTGTTCATAAATTACTCCATAGTTAAAATGTGACTTTGAATACATTGTCGTAGCAATTACAAAAAAATAAATCACCCATTGATTTGGGACACTCCAACAACAAAAGTCTAGCATAAAATTTTGCCAGTGGTTACAAATACTTGATATCAACTACTACAAATCTACAATAATAATTCATTACTAATATATACTTGAGCCTTAATTGATTACTTTGATGGTGTTAACTGGCATACAACTTACCCATATTGGTTTTAATTTTTTTTTTAATAAGGTAGGCCCCACTGCGACGAAAATTTAACAGAAACCGTCACTTGGTAGTGTTTCGCAAGACTCATTAAAATTTAGGTAGTGTTTCGCAAAAAAATGTTAGGTAGTTCTTCGCAAATAGGGACAAATTTTAGTTAGTGTTTCGCAAATAACTCTTAAAAAAACACAATATAATAATTAATAGTTTGTCCGATAAATATAAAATCAATATATCTCATACTCCATAGGTGATACTGTGAGTGTGATACATACAAAATACGGAGTATATATTTCTACAACAAAATACGGAGTACTTATTTAACCTTCATTGAATATAAAGTAATTTTTACGAAAGTAGTATACATTTTGCTCAATTTTAACCTATGATGATATCTTAAAAACTTTCGCCTAGAATTTGTGTATGCTGATAATCAACTGATCATTCTTAAGACGGGTATATCAAAAGTTGGTGCAGTCCGCCGAAGCAAAAGACACTTGTTTTGCTTTCAAATCAAACCCAATATGGAAGTTGGTTTGAGCATAATTCCCAAATATGAAAGTTTTATCATAAGTAGCTACCATTGCAAAGCAAGCCAAACCGTATCCGGTCACAAAGCTATTTTCGGCCTTAAGCGTGACATCGCCTCCACTAAACCGGAACACCAACCCTGGGAAATTTAACCTGTCCAATGAGTCAATCTTATAACAAAGATCTAACTTTGGATCCGGGCTATTAACCGGGGTGAGCGCAATACTGGCCATCACGGCGCTCCTAACCCCATCATAGACATCTAAGGGTAAATAAGTGTAAGTCGTACCCGAGTCTATAAAAATAGAATTAGTAACGGGTACAGACGTGAACCCGATGCTAATACTATCTAGAGTGACATAGTAAAATGTATGCGGGTCCTTTTCGACCAAAGGGGTTGATGTGACGGGTCCTGGACCCATTACATCAATCCCAAAATTCAACTTACTGTTGACCCCCGAGGCTCGGGGAGTTAAACAGTAAGAAAATTTGTAGTCGATACTTGGACCTAATTGTGACACCAATGACAATGGCCCACCCCCCAACCCGACGATTCCGTTTGAATGGGGGCTCAAATAACCCTTTTGGTTGTACCCGCACCCGAATACAATGTCGGGTATAGAAGTCGACGGGAAGGTAAAGGTTTCCGCGCCTAAAAGGCCGATAGTTACAGTTCCGTCTCCGTAACTTGCTTGATAATGACACGCAACGTCATTTGGTACGCAACCCGCGGCCCTGATGCCCAATTGGTTACCGTCACAAATTTGAGACATGCATGAAAGTATTTTATCAGTCGAGGATTTTGTCGGGTCAAATAAAGGGGATTGATGTGGTAGGCAACTTCGACACGGGGAGCACTGGACCCAGATGAGGTCGCTCCCTGTGTCAGCAGTTGCAGTGAACTCCACTGGGGGAGTACCAATCGAGATTTTCATGTCATAATCCGCTCCATCGGGGATTATGACCGATTGAACTGCCTTACTGTTGTAGAATCTCGACGAGAGTTTGATTTTGTGGTTACGAGAGATTGAGCTGAGGCCGCCATCTCTTAGGTCATTTTTGGAAGAATTACGAAGAATGAGCTCGACCGAAAATATATTTTTTTGAGTAGTCAATTTTCTAGAATTAACCATAATAGGATTATTATTATGAATTAATTGAAGTAGTGGAAGTATTGCTAGTGCAATAAACACAAGATAGTTAACCATAGCATTCATATTGATTAACTAATTAGAAGAAGAGAATTTTGTGATTATTAATGAATTTGTTATAGTTGTGTAACATGATCATGGTTTATATAGTGTTGATAAAATTATTGTGGTAGAAAATTCAAATAAAGAGACAAAAGAAAATTTTAATTTATTGAAAATAATTGAAAATAAGTTGTCATGTTTCCAGGTCCTTCCAATTTCCAAGTCCTTCCAATTTCCAAGTATTAGGTCTTTGTTGTGTGGATTATTAATCAAAAGATTATTCCAAGTCCAAGGTAATGTTACTATTGAGTACTATATCATAAGAACATTTTTTGTGATACGGACATACAGTAGATTCTTTTAAGTTAAAAATATATAATGATTTTAAATTTTAAATGAAATAAAATGAGCAAATTTTGCAAGTGATCGTCTTACATTAAGTTGGTGTATAAGACATAACCCTAAATAGAAAATCAAAAATCAAAAACTACATTCGTCATGTAAGAGGTTTCTTGTTAACGATACTGAAATACCATATTCTATAAGCGTTTGTGAATAAAAATACCCATTTAAAATGAATATTTAGGTGAAAAACAAAAAAAAAAAATTGTGATGGTTTGTTTTTGTCTATCTTGCAACTTGCAAGTTTGAGTCTTCACTACTATTGTTAAGTCTTCTTTGTTGTTTTTATTTAGAAAAAAATATCTCCTTTGGATTCATATAAATTTTTTATATAATATATATATATATTGTCAAAGTTTAGGGAGAAGTATTATTTAACCTATTATAAATTTAAAATCGATAACCCGTGCGATGGGTACAAGCCTAGATAATTGGTCAAATGGAATAAAGAAAGTAAACAAGAATAGAGGATTACTGCGTGTGTTTTTAAAAAGCAGAGTTACCATGTAAAATTTCCAAAAACACAGGATTATCACGTAGAAAACCCTTAAGTTTAACAACAAATCATAAGGACACTAAAAATCGGTAGCAGATTTTAGTAAGTTAACTACGGAGTATTAAATTAAATTAGTAAAATTAAGAAAGAGTACGTGTTTGATTGTTAACATATTACAAGCCAACTAGGTACGTCACCCGTGAAATTCACGGGATTATCCGCTTAAAAATCG
This sequence comes from Agrostemma githago, assembly GCA_958450325.1. Taxonomy (NCBI): domain Eukaryota; kingdom Viridiplantae; phylum Streptophyta; class Magnoliopsida; order Caryophyllales; family Caryophyllaceae; genus Agrostemma; species Agrostemma githago. The sequence goes on from OY288260.1 coordinate 1,046,132, forward strand.
CATGCCCTGGTTTTTGTAAATCATCCACCAAGTTGTTTCGTGAATGTATATACGTAGTTGTTGTCTCAAATTACACGTGGATCGATTTCTTATTTAACGGAATTGGAGATAGTTGAAATGTAGTTTCGATTGCAATAATTGGATAATGGAAATAGTTCATAAAGTGGGTGGTTACAAGCAGAAGTTCAATCTAATTAAATAGTTCATTGGCAGTATTGAAATTAAGAATCAGTGTGGCGGTTTTCCCTTTTCTTTGCCGGTGTTTTGATAGGTGTCGGGCTTCTTGGACGCTTTCCTCCATTGCTTTTGCTCCTGTACTCAAATTTGTTAGTTGCGTTGCCTTTTTTTGGTGCTAAAAGAAACTTTATTTAATTATTCGTCTAATTTGATTGACCTGTCTTCATTGTGCGGTGGGTGTTCCATTTGGGCTTGTTCAATTTCTTTTGAGGTTGTTTCCTTTGGTCCACCTCCAGAAGCCTGATTCTAAATATGTTTTCAAAAGTGTTAAATGTTAAGTGTACGATGTTCACCTACTTTTATGTAGTTGGACACCTTTTTCGTTTGTTGTTGAGACACACTTACTTCTTCTAATATATTGTTGGCGATGTAAGTCCTTAGAACCTTTAATTCTCTATCTTGGCCGTAGTTGTTTGTTCCTATCGCGATCTTAAATGTGAAAAACTTGCCAATACAACTCTGTAGTATGTTGTATACTCTTTGTTTTCCGTCGTCCTGTAATTTTTTAGAGTGGTTGAGTTGTCATAATGTGGTGAAAAATTAGTATCATTGGTATATAAGTTGACTGGGAGAAATGTTGAGCCAAGTGTACGTGTACCTTCTCGTAAATGTCCAGTAGTTTGTCTATTGGTTGCCCAATTATTTTTTCCGCCTCTTTATCAAAAACGACGATAATGTCAACTATTTGTCCGTGACACGTGTAGGTTGCTTTCTGTGCGTTGGATTGGGTCCGAACAAAAGTTTCGTAATATTTCATTTGAGTTTCTGTAAAATTTTATATAGTTATTGTAAATGTTATCTTACCATGTCCGTGATCTCCATCTCCTTGAGCTCCTTAATTGGTTTTCGATTGGCTGTCATTGTGTCCTCAATTTGTTGTTGTATGGTGTTTTGGAGGTGTTCAACTGATTTTGGAGATGTAACTCTGCATTTATTTTGAAAATAAATAGTTTTTTTATAGAGTAGTTAGTTTCTAGCAAATGCTTTGTGTGTGGAGTTACCTTTCCAATAACTCTCTTGTTTCAGGTATGTCCATGTCTATATACACTTTTGTTCCGTGAGTGCTATGTAGTTGGTATTCATCTGCATTGAAAGTGAGCAGGTTTAGTAACATATAGAGAATAAATTTGTGGGAGCTACTTCTTACCGTTATATAGAGAATAAATTTATTTGTTATCATTAAGAAAAGTATTATGACCTACATTTTGAGGAATCCAAAAAAAATTAATATCAATTACTAATGTAATTAATTGCATTAGTAATTGAACAAAGCCTTTTCACTTACCCTTATGTAATTAATATTTGTCATAATTCATTGAGTATTTATATATAGATTTATTGTTTTCATTAACAAATTTACAAAAACTTTAATTTGGCACTAATTGTTTTTATTAAATGTAATTAATTACATTAGTAATTGTTTTTTTTTTTTGACTAAATGTAAATAATTACATTAGTAATTGACCAAAACCTTTTCACTTACCCTTATGTAATTTATATGTGTCATAATTCATTTATTATTTATATAAATTTAATTGTTGTCATGAAGGAAATTATTGCGACGTACATTTTCAGGAGTAACGATCCTATCCAGAACTTTTATTTAATAATTTGTTGTATTATTATATGTGATATTTGATAATAAGATTTACTGATAATGAATGAAAATTTCATTTGACTTACAATATTTTAATCACAATGTAATACATATCACAAACCTTTCGTTTACCCATAAGTAATTAATTGCATTATTAATTGAACAAAGCCTTTTCACTTACCCTTATGTAATTAATATTTGTCATAATTCATTGAGTATTTATATATAGATTTATTGTTTTCATTAACAAATTTACAAAAACTTTAATTTGGCACTAATTGTTTTTATTAAATGTAATTAATTACATTAGTAATTGTTTTTTTTTTTTTGACTAAATGTAAATAATTACATTAGTAATTGACCAAAACCTTTTCACTTACCCTTATGTAATTTATATGTGTCATAATTCATTTATTATTTATATAAATTTAATTGTTGTCATGAAGGAAATTATTGCGACGTACATTTTCAGGAGTAACGATCCTATCCAGAACTTTTATTTAATAATTTGTTGTATTATTATATGTGATATTTGATAATAAGATTTACTGATAATGAATGAAAATTTCATTTGACTTACAATATTTTAATCACAATGTAATACATATCACAAACCTTTCGTTTACCCATAAGTAATTAATTGCATTATTAATTGAACAAAGCCTTTTCACTTACCCTTATGTAATTAATATTTGTCATAATTCATTGAGTATTTATATATAGATTTATTGTTTTCATTAACAAATTTACAAAAACTTTAATTTGGCACTAATTGTTTTTATTAAATGTAATTAATTACATTAGTAATTGTTTTTTTTTTTTTGACTAAATGTAAATAATTACATTAGTAATTGACCAAAACCTTTTCACTTACCCTTATGTAATTTATATGTGTCATAATTCATTTATTATTTATATAAATTTAATTGTTGTCATGAAGGAAATTATTGTGACGTACATTTTCAGGAATAACGATCCTATCCAAAACTTTTATTTAATAATTTGTTGTATTACATTAGTAATTGAACAAAACCTTTTCACTTACCCTTATGTAATTAATATTTGTCATAATTCATTGATTATTTATATATAGATTTATTGTTTTCATTAACAAATTTTCTAAAACTTTAATTTGGCACTAATTATTTTTATTAAATGTAATTAATTACATTAGTAATTGATATTATTTTTTTTTGGACTAAATGTAATTAATTACATTAGTAATTGACCAAAACCTTTTCACTTACCCTTATGTAATAATTAATATGTGTCATCATTCATTTATTATTTATATAAATTTAATTGTTGTCATTAAGGAAATTATTGTGACGTACATTTTCAGGAATAACGATCCTATCCAGAACTTTTATTTAATAATTTGTTGTATTATTATATGTGATATTTGATAATAAGATTTACTGATAATGAATGAAAATTTCATTTGACTTACAATATTTTAATCACAATGTAATACATATCACAAACCTTTCGTTTACCCATAAGTAATTATTTTTTTTCATAAATAATTCAATTTAATTTAGGCGGTAATAAATGTATTGCGGATATTACTTTTCGGATATTGTTTTTGGTTAGAGAATTATGCAAAGACAGTAATCAAGTATGAAATTGGATTTTTACAAAAAGTTACTGTATGAAATTATGAAAAAAACAGTACATATATGTAAGCAACAAACAAAATGCAATAAGAGTAAATCAGAGCCGAATGGAAAAATTGTAAAAGCACAAACAGTTGCAACATCCTCGTAATCATATTTTGTAGCGAAGCTTCAATATAAATAAAAGCACACTCTTATGCACCCAACATCCGTGATATTTAAAGTTAACTTGGAATATATTTATATAAATAATCAACTTAATTATATTCTGAATATATATGCAAGAAATTGAAAAACAAAAACAGCTGTAACCTCTCCGTAATTATATTTTGTAAATTTCTTCAAGTTTGAATATATATAAAATCACGCGCTCATGAACACCAAATCCATTATATTTAAAGTTAACCTGAACTGTATATATAATTGGGGAGAATATTTTTAAAATAGAACGGGGAATTTTTGAATAAGACAAATTTATATAAAAAATTAACTGAAACAAAACTGTTATACCTGAAAGCGAGGGATTCGAGACGTTATCAGTGGTTTCACGTAAGGTCACCAAACAACAACAAAGGCACCTAAAAAAATTAGCACTAAAAAATTAGAACGCACAAAGAGCAAGTATACAATTGGGGAGAACATTTTTAAAATAGATGGGGAAATGTTTTAATAAGACAAAATATTTATATAAATAATCAACCAGAACAAAATTATTATACCTGAGAAATGAAAAATTGCAGAGTTGATTATTGGCCTCGCATGAATTTACTAAACCAAAACAAATGCGAAAAGATGAAATCAGCACTAAAATTAGAATCAAGGAACAACAATTGTACAACTGAAGAGAATATTTTAAAAATAGAACGGGAACTTATCTATTTAGAATCATGAAAAAACAACACATATATAAGCAACCGAACAAAATGCAATAAGAATGAATCAGAGCCGAACGCAAGAAATTGAAAAACCAAAACAGCTGTAACCTCTTCTTAATTATATTCTGCAAATTTCTTCAAGTCTAAATATATATAAAACCACACGCCCATGAACAACAAATCCATTATATTTAAAGTTAACGTGAAATGTATTTATAATTGGGGAGAATATTTTGAAAATAGAACGGGAAATTATTGAATAAGACAAATCTATATAAAAAATGAACTGAAACAAAACTGCTATACCTGAAAAGCGAGGGATTCAAAACGTGATGGGGAAATGTTTTAAAATAGAGTTTTAAAATAGATGGGGAAATGTTTTAAATGTTTTAAAATTTGGACTAAATTCACAAAATGAAGGAATTTATAGATGATGATGATGATGATGATGATGATAATAATAATAATAATAATAATAATAATAATAATAATAATTAAAAAAAAAAAAGTTGCTTAAGCATTTAATGCCCGCCACGTGGCAAAAAATTAAATGCCTCAAGAAATCTTTTAACTTTATTTATAGATTAGATGATTTTCATGTATAAATTGAATATGTTGTTTCAATATGCTGTTATCAACAACATATTAAAAAACGGTTTTTACTTTTTATTTCAACTAAAATGTTATCGTAATAAGTTTTTTTTTTGCCAACTAGTAAAAGACAAGAATTAATAGTTTTTTCGCACGCAAATGAAACGGTAGATTCCAACTAAAATGTCATAGTAGTAAATTGTTTACCAAACAAATGAGATAAGTTGTTTTACAAGCTCATGGATTCTCCTTTGTTCCAACTAAAATAGTTGGGGAGTTTACATGGTGGCATAAAGCAGAATGTGGAGCAACTTCTTTATACCATAAAATTTCATGTTTGCATCAAAATTTTGTACAATACAAGAAATATCAAGGGCGGATCTGGGTGAGGGCATGGGTGGGCGACTGCCCTCAACCAAATTCCAGAAATAATTAAGTATGTTTAACTTTCCTAATCACAATGGTGGTTGTAGCTCAGTGGTTGTGATGCTTCTCATTCCCTTCTGAGGTGATAATTAAGTATGTTTAACTTTCCTAATCACAATGGTGGTTGTAGCTCAGTGGTTGTGATGCTTCTCATTCCCTTTTGAGGTGAGGGGTTCGAATCACATTGTCCACATTTAAATTTTTTTTCGGAGTTTCTCAATCAAAACAATGTAAATAGTAAGATTCGAACCCAAAACCTCTCATATCAAGTTGATTACAGCTGCTCATTTGAACCAATGATCTACATAATCTTAATGCACCATTATCTCGAAATATTATACTCGTAATTAATAAGAGTATACGATTAAGTCTTCAACTCCCTTTAATTTAGATATCTGTGGGGATTATTTTTTAATCAAATACAAATAAATAAGTTAGACGAAGAGAATATACATTTCCTAGTCACTCTGTCTAATACATACGAAGTATTTTTTTGTAAGTTTTCTTAAACGAATCAAAAAAATTCAAAACAAACATCAATTTATAAAACAAAACTTGGTTTTCCACCAATTACTTTTACGGTATAAATTCACTTATAAAAAAAATTCAAAATATAAACCGTAAATTTTTTCAAATGCCCCCCCTACGGATAAATCCTGGATTCGCCCCTGATACAAGTGTAATACAGATATAGATGATATGATAGAATGTCTCCAAACTTTAGTGACTACTTTTGTAAGTCTATCTTTATTATCTTTTTGGAAGAATAAAGAGTTAATACTTGTAATAAAACACAATTGTAATAATTAATTTAAGAGTCTATCCGATAATATAAAATTTATACAATATATCTCATATGTGATACATAAAAAATATATATTTCTACAACAAAATACTTATTTACCCTTCTTTTAATACAGAGTGATTTCTATGGAAGTAGTATACATTTTGCTCAATTTTAACCTATAATGATAGTTTCATGACAATATCTTAAAAACTTTCGCCTAGAATTTGTATATGCTGATAATCAACTGATCTTTCTTAAGACGGGTATATTAAAAGTTGGTGCAGTCCGCGACAGCAAAAGACACTTGTTTTGCTTGCAAATCAAACCCAACATGGAAGTTGGTTTGAGCATAATTCCCAAATATAAAAGGAGGCTCATCAGTACCTCCCATTGCAAAACAAACCACTCCCTTCTCTATGATCAAAAAGCTATTTTCGGCCTTAAGCAAGACATCGCCTCCACTAAACCGGAACACCAATCCCGGGAAATTTAGCCCATCCAATGAGTCAGTCTTATAACAAAGATCGAAATCTGGGCTTGGGCTATTAACCGTGGTGAGCCTAATATTTTTCATCACGGCGGTCCTAACCTTGTCATACACATCCGAGGCTAAATAAGTCAAAGTCGTACCTGAGTCAACAGCTATAAAATTAGTAATAGAATTAGTAATGGGTATAGAAGTGGACCCGATGCTAATACTATTTAGTGTCACATAGTAAAATGTGGGTGGGGTATCCTGTTGTGCAAAAGGGATTGATGTGACGGGTCCTGGACCTGTCACATCAAGTCCAAAATTCAACTTACTGTTGACCCTCGAACCTCGTGGTGTCAAACAGTAAGAAAATTTGAAGTTGATTTTATGGCCTAGTTGCGACACCAATGACAATGGCCCACCCCCTAACCCGACGATTCCGTTTGAATGGGTGGGCAAGTGACCCGTTTGGTCATACGCACACCCGAATAAAACATTGGATATAGAAGTCGATGGGAAAGTAACGGTTTCCGCGCTTAAAAGGCCGCTAGTTCCACTCTCGAAACTCGCGGCTCCGTAATATGCTTGATAATTACATGAATTGTCACCTGGGAAGCAACTCGCGTCTGTAAGGCCCAATTGCGTAGCGTTACAAATTCGAGATGTGCATGGAATTATTTTATTGGTCGAGGATTGGGTCGGGACAAAGAAAGGAGGTGGTTGTTGTAGGCAACTTTGACACGAGGTGCACCGGACCCAAATCAGGTCGCTCCCCGTGTCAACCACTGCTGTGAACTCCACTGGGGGAGTACCAATCGAGATTTTCATGTCATAATCCCCACCATCGGGGATTATAACTGATTGGACAGTCTTACTGTCGTATAATCTCGACGAGTGTTTGATTTTGTGGTTGCGAGAGATTGATCCAAGGGAGGGAGTTTTTGTTGAAAAATTACGAAGAATGAGCTCGACCGAAAATATTTTTTTTTGGGTAGTCAATTTTCTAGCATTAACCATGATAAAATTATTATTATTATTATTATTATTATCATGAATTATTTGAAGTAGTGGAAGTATTGCTAGTACCATGAACAAAAGATAGTTAACCATAGCATGCATGTTGATTAACTAATTAAAAATTAATTATAAGAAGAGAATTTTGTGATTATTAATTAATTTGTTATAGTTTTGTACTATGACCATGGTTTATATAGTGGTGATAAAATTATTTTTGATAGAAAATTCAAATAAAAGAGACAAAAGAAAATTTTAATTTATTGAAAATAATTGAAATTAAGTTGTCATGTTTCTAAGTCTTTCCAATTTCCAAGTCTTGCTCTTTGTTTTGTGGATTATCAATCAAAGATTAGTCTTAGGTCATGTTTTACTATATTGAGTAGTCAATCGTGAGACTATCTTTTTTGATACGATAGATCGTTTTAAAATAAATATATTATTTAAAATTTAAAATTGAATAAAAATGAGCGAATTTTGTGAGAGACAATTTTACATAGTTATACTAAGTTAGAATATACTCGTAAGACATAACACTAAACAAAAAGGAGAAATCAAAATTATATTCATCATGTAAGAGATTTCCCGTTAATAATACCATATTTTACACGTAAGTGTTTGTGGATAAAAATACCCATATAAAATTATTATTTAGTTCAAAAACAAAAAAAAATGTGATGTTTTTTTTATATCTTGCAACTTGCAAGTTGAAGTCTTCACTACTATTGTTATGTCTTCCTTGTTTTTATTTAGAGAAAAATATTCCTTTGGATCAATATGTTTTTTTTATTTAGTATAGGTGTAATTTTTGTACGAATATTGATTTAATTTTAAGAATGATGAAAGAAGATCACAAATTTTTGTTTAAGATGAATATATATCCGTCAAGGTTTAGGGAGAAGTAAAAGTTTTATCTTACGTTTTCAAGTGGAATAGTATTATTTAATTATTTAACACGTTATGAATTTAAGACAGATAACCCGTGCAATGTGTGCAAGCCTAGATAATTGGTCAAATGGAACAGAGGAAGTAAAAAAAGAGTATAGGATCACCACTGCATGTGTTTATTAAAAATCAAGGTTACCAGGTAGAATTTCGAAATATACAGAGTTAGCATGTAGAAAACCCTTAAATACGGGAAAGTAGTGATTAAGCCCCTCTACTTTACTCAATTGTGAAATCAAACCCTTTCACTTTTGATTGGAGCAATTAAACCCCTCAACTTTGTCAATATGTGAAATTAAACCCTTTTTATTTTTTTTAGATCAATTGCTCAATTTCTCGTCAATTTCATGTCAATATCTCATTACTATCAATAAATATTTTATCCAAAATACACCAATATAATACGTATACGTATAGAAATACATATTCCCAAGTACGGAGTAGTACAAAAAAAATACTATTCGTATACGTAATGTACGTATTCGTATATCCCAAGTAGTTCGATAAAATATTTTATCCCGTAATGCACGTATTCGTATTCTATTTCACGTATAAAGGGCTTAATTTCACGTATTTGCAAAGTTAAGGAGTTTAATTTCACGTATTGACAAAGTTAATGGGTCTAATTGTCCCAATCAAAAGTTAAGGGGTTTGATTTCACAATTAAGAAAAGTAAAGGGGTTGAATCACTACTTTCCCACCCTTAAATATAATAACAAAACATAAGGACACTAAAAACTGGTAGCGGATTTTAGTAAGATAACTATTAAATTAAATTAGCAGAATTAAGAGAGAGTACGTGTTTGATTGTTAACATGTTACAAGCCAACTAGTTTTGTCACCCGTGCAATGCACGGATACGTATAATATTTATTATTACAAATAAAATGTTGTCCGTTAATTTTTTCACCTAACTAAAATTTTATACTTGCATTAGAAATGTGTAAAAGGGGAAATGTAGACATACTAAGTTGAATAAACGTGTGTAATTCTAAGCATGTAAGAAGCGTAAATGTGTAATACATAATATAGATACAGATTAACCAACAACCAAATCCGTAGAGAAGAAATATATTTAGTGACTTAAATCGTCATCTGACCGTCAAAGAGAGTAAACTTAATAAAATTAAAGCAATCTAGTAGGTTGTTGGCCACTACACGTATATTGTGTTTGCACTCCTTGTGTATGAGACATTCTTGTGTTATTCCTCCAACTTTCTTGAGTCTCGTCCTCGTAAAAGTATCGTGTAATAATGCAGCAACAACTAAGCACAAATTAATACGTCATGCAGCGTATCAGTAAGGTGGTGTTTCTGCATAATGTACAACAATGTTAATGTGCAGCCAACGACAGTATCCATCCTTCCTAATGACGACACACAATGACAACTAATCTGTATAAAGTCGGCAACTAAATAATACATAATATAATGTATTGTTCGATGTACAAAATATCCCAAGCTAGACCACCTGTGTCGTGCGCCTACATGCTCATTATTTACTTATGATATTATAGTATAGATATATAAGCATACCTCTACGAAAATATTTACTTCGTTTGGAGGAAATAGACCAAGCGAAAGAGTCGAAACATATCGTGGAGGATGATGGCCGGCGAATATATGTTGAGCTGAGTTCTGTCGAGCGACGTTTGGATGCGAGTAGATGGGAGAAGTCATTTGAACGTATCTATGTTCTATTAATAGGTGAAGACGACTTAAATTGCATCCAATTTAAGACAGGAATTACTGCATCCAATTTAAGACGGGAATGCGAAGAGGTTGAGGAAGCTAAATAGATAGAGACGGCAAAGGAGTTTTATTATACTCGTAGATAGGTAGATAGTAATAGTAACAGTGAAGAGTTAGGATAATAGTGAAGAGATAGGACGCGTGGCGGCATGAGGTGGGTTTAGAATGAGTGAAATGAGTGATTAGTAGTAGTAGATAGTTTAGGCTAATGCAAAAGGATTGACTTTTTATAATATAGTATAGATAGATATAGAGTCCATGTTTTTTTGTGTTTAAGAGAAGCAAATGTTGAATGTGAGATAATTTGTTGCGCCATGTGGCGTTCAAAGAAGGCTCATGATGTGGCACAATTATATTCACTCAAAAGTGAGTGTTATAAAGGGATGCATAAAAGCTTGACTTTTTATTATATATATAGATTAGATGGCTTTCATGTATAAATTGAATATGTTGTTTTAATATGCTGCTATCAACAATGTATTAAAAAACGGTAGAAAATCATATTTTTGTACAAGTGTAATATATAGATATAAATAAAGGCTCGTTTAGTTGATGTAGGAAGTGGAAATTCATGGAAGGTAGAAAATCATGGGAAATAAAGTTCCTTTGTTGATTCATGGTTACTTATGTGGGAAGTCAATTCATGGGAATTGCAAGTTATCGAGGGAGGTGTGGTAAGCAACTTCCTACATTTATGTAGGAAGTCAATTTCCCCAGGAAGTTCCGTTCCCCATATGTAGGAATTTGACTTATTTGAGGCAACCAAACAACTTTATTTTTTGCAATTCATGGGAATTTTCATTTCCCATTATTACAACTTACAAGGCAACCAAACAAGTATACTCCGTATGATAGAATGTCTCGGAGCTTAGTGAACTAGCTTTAATGGCCACTTTTGTAAGTCTTTTTGAAAGAATAAGTAAGGGCATATTTGGTTACTCATCCAATTATCGGGAAATGCAAGATCTCATGAATTTCCTTTCCAGGTAGTTGTTTGGTGGTCCATATCATGGGAATTGTCACTTCCCAGGAATTGTCATTTCCTTCGTAACGGGGAAGTTACTCGCCAAGCTCCCATTGGTGTGTAGAACTTCCCGCATGAACTCATTTTTCACATGGCAACCAAACACTATTTTTGTAATTCCCATGAAATACAAATTCACGTGAATTTAAATTCCCGGTAACTCCATCTTCCCATGATGAACCAAACGAGCCCTTAATTCTTGTGAAAAAAACACAATAGTAATAATTAAGAGTCTGTCAGTATAAAACTATAAATTTATAGGGTATATCTCATAGGTGATACATACAAAATGTTTATTTCTATACCAAAATTCTTATTTACCCTTCTTTTAATACAAAGTAATTTCTATGGAAGTAGAATACATTTTGCTCAATTTTAACCTATGATGATAGTTTGTTTTAGAAGACCTATGATGATAGTTTAATTACAATATCTTAGAGGCTTTCGCCTAGAATTTGTGTATGTTGATAATCAACTGATCTTTTTTAAGATGGGTATATTAAAAGTTGGTGCAGTCAGCCGCAGCAAAAGACACTTGATTTGCTTGCAAATCAAACCCAACATGGAAGTTGGTTTGAGCATAATTCCCAATTATGTAAGGAGGCTCATCGGTGGCTCCCATTGCAAAACAAATCACACCGTTGCCTCTTATCGAAAAGCTATTTTCGGCCTTAAGCGAGACATCGCCTCCACTAAATCGGAACACCAATCCCGGGAAATTTAGCCCGTCCAATGAGTCAGTCTTATAACAAAGATCGAAATCTGCTTCCGGACTATTAACCGGGGTGAGCCTAATACTTTCCATCACAGCAGTCCTAACCCCGTCATACACATCCGAGGGTAAATAAGTCAAAGTCGTACCCGAGTCAACAATTATAGAATTAGTAACGGGTATAGAAGTGGACCCGATGCTAATACTATCTAGTGTGACATAATAAAATGTAGGTGGGTCCATTTCGATCAAAGGGGTTGATGTGACGGGTCCTGGACCCATCACATCAATCCCAAAATTCAACTTACTGTTGACCCCCGAGGTTCGGGGGGTTAAACAGTAAGAAAATTTGTAGTCTATACTTGGACCTAATTGTGACACCAATGAAAATTGCCCACCCCCTAACCCGACGATTCCGTCTGCATGGGGGGTCAACTGACCCCTTTGGTTATACCCGCACCCGAATACAACGTTGGATATAGAAGTCGGGGGGAAGGTAATGGTTTCGGTGCCTAAAAGGCCGATAGTTTGAGTCCCGTCTCCGTAACGTTCTTGATAAGCACACAAATTGTCATTTGTGCAACCGACCTGAAAGCTCAATTGGTTAAGGTCACAAATTTGAGATGGGCATGGAATTATTTTATCAGTCGAGGATTGGGTCGGGTCAAATAAAGGGGATTGTTGTGGTATGCAACTTTGACACGGGGAGCATTGGACCCAGATGAGGTCACTCCCTGTGTCAGCATGTGCCGTGAACTCCACTGGGGGGTTACCAATCGAGATTTTCATGTTATAATCCCCTCCATCGGGGATTATGACCGATTGAACTGTCTTACTGTCGTAGAATTTTGATGAGAGTTTGATTTTGTGGTTACGAGAGATTGAGACGAGGCCGCCATCTCGTGGGTCGTTTGTTGAAAAATTACGAAGAATGAGCTCGACCGAAAATACCTTTTTTTGAGTAGTCAATTTTCTAGCATTAACCATAATAATAGGATTATTATTACTATTATTACTATTATTATTATTATTATGAATTAATTGTAGTGGAAGTATTGCTAGTGCAATGAACACAAGATAATTAACCATAGCATTCATATTGATTAACTAATTATAAGAAGAGAATTTTGTTATTATTAGTTATATGTTATAGTTGTGTAGTATATTCATGGTTTATATAGTGGTGATAAAATTATTGTGGTAGAAATTTCAAATAAAAGAGACAAAATAAAATTTTAATTTATTGAAAACAATTGAAATTAAGTTGTCATGTTTCTAAGTCTTTCCAATTTCCAAGTCTTGCTCTTTGTTTTGTGGATTATCAATCAAAGATTAGTCTTAAGTAATGTTGTACTCTCTGTCTCGATTATTTGTTCTTTTTTTATATTATTTGTAAGGAGTATTTTAATTAAATAATAACAAATTATCGAGACAGGTATAGTCATATTGAGTAGTCATCATAAGACTGTTTTTTGTGATACGATAGGTCTTTTTAAGATAAATATCCATCGATTTTAAATTTAAAAATGGAATAAAAATGAGGAAATTTCGTGAGAGACGGTCTTACACTAAGTTAGAATATAACAACTATATTCATCATGTAAGATGTCTCTCGTTAACGATGTTGAAATAAGTGGTTGTGAAGAAAAATACCCATTTAAAATGAATATTTTAGGTTTAAAACAGAAAATTGTGATGTTAATATGTGCAAATTTTTGTATGTTTTGCAAGTTGGATTCTTGGCTTACAACGAGTCAATGACTAGTTAAGTCTTCTACTCTTGTTTTTATTTAGAAAAAATATCTCTTTCAATTTAATTTAATTGTAATTTTGTAATAGTATTAATATAATTTTAATAATAGCCAAAAAAAATTATGAATATATCTGTCGTAAACTTAAGATGAGTCAAATAAGGTAAATATTTGTTTATTTGTTTATACCGAGTATATCCGTGACAAACTTGAGTAGATAAAGCTACTAATTAACCGAAGATGTTTTGGCCTAGTGGTTAAGACTAGGTACTCTGGAACAGTAGGTTTCAGGTTCGAATCCCCCCTCCCCTATATTGTAATGCGACTAAGTGCGCTCTTCGATGAACCAAAAAAAAAAAAAATGCTACTAATTAGGTTTGTCTTATCTAACCTGTTATTTGACCCTGGGATAAAAACAAAAATAAAAGACGTAAGGAAAAGTAAAAGTTTTGTCTCATCTAAACGAGTGGAGTATTATTTTACCCGTTATAAATTTAAGACAGATAACCCGGGAGACTTACCGGGGAAAAAAAACCATAGCCCTTAACGACCTAGTTCATTCGGGCAGCCCGACCCGTGCCATATGTGCGGGCCTAGATAATTCGTCCAAATATCTCAATGGGCCGGTCTCTTTGAAGGAACCCTTGCTGGGCTGATATTATCACAATGGGCTCATATATTGGATAGTCAGTCATAGCCGTAACAGACTAAGATTCTGTTCTTTTGAACTGAAATAGGCTGAAGCTGAACTGAACTTAATTGAACTGAATTGAAGACCGAAGTAAGCTGAACTGAACTAAGTACTGAGACAAAATGAGTCTCTTGGGGCAGAACTGAACTGAATTGAAGTGGACTGAACTGAACTGAATTGAGCGGAAAAAAAGTTGAAAAAAAAGGGCCAAATAAATAGTAACAAATTTTCATTAAATTCTAGTAGTTACTGTATCAGACAATTTCACATCGTACATGCAACGATATATTTGAAAATTATTAAAATGCCTAAATACAACATTATCCAAAGAATGTTTATAAGTTGATCATCTTTTGACCATTAAACATAATTAAAAGAATTAATTACACATTGGCATTTGACTTAGACTTATTATCATCTTTGGTTCTATAAATTTAGAACTAACAATTGTGAAATGGCCTTCAATTCAACGTCTCTTAGGGCTAGAGAAGTCACTCTTTTGGCCTTTGACTTAATATTTTTTTTTGGCTTTTGTGTCTTTAAGGAATAGTTGCACCCAAAAGACGGGACATATAGATGTGTCGAAGAATGTATGGAGTGGTACACAAAATGAAATATAAAAGTGGAACAGAGAATCCACATTGTCGTCGTCATTGACTGACCCTCGCCTATCCTAGCTGGCGAGGGGGCAGTATGCCACTGAAAAACAAAAAAAATGATATATGGGCTAGGTTATCGGTAGACTGATCCTGAGGGCTGCGTCTGAGCCCAATGTCACGAGCTCAGTTCAGGTCTGACTAAGCCTTGCCCATGACCACGTCTAAGGCGGGTTTGCTTGTCTAACCCACAAGTGTAGGTAGGTCGAGCCGTGTTGGGCATACTTTTAGCCGTAGTTACACGGATAATATTATTAGAGAATAGAATTTGGATCCTGTTTTTGAGAATGTTTTGAACATAATTCCTCTATTATTGAATAAATACACAAATAAATAAATAAATTGAATATAAATCCGATCCTTTATTATTTTTCGACCACGAATATTTATTTTTTTGTAGGCCGGTTTGTTTTTATTTGACACTATATATTTGCATCATTTTTATACGTTTTTTAGTGGTTATAGTCGTTTCTTTTCCTCTTATAATTTCCTCTTGAGTCATGAACTCATGACTCATTAGTCATTATTTTTGTTTCAATATGCTTACATTACATGCAACATGTTACATGGATGTTTATATATATATCCTAATATATATAGTCATCAATGTTCATCATAGTAGAAATGACCCTTTACACGGTGTTGATTATTTGTTTATGTTTTATATTACTCGTCAGAAATTTTTTAATTTTTTTATGTTAATTATTTTAATAAAATGTAACAAATGGTTGAAATCGAAGGAATATTGTACTTATTAACACACCTTGCATTATAAGCCCCGTTTCGATTATTTGTTTTTTTGAAAAAAAAATTATGAGATCAGTCATTATTTTAATCAAGGAAAAACAAATGACTGAATCGGAAATATCTTTTAAACTTAATAGGAGTTTATTATAGAAGAAATTACCCTAAGGGTTTTCGTAAAATATACTACCTCCGGTTTTTAATGTTTGCCCCATTTGATGAATATATGGGTGAAGTATTTTATTGGAAGGGGGCAAACATTAAAAATCGGAGGGAGTATTTAGTTATGATAAAACCATCGTCGAAATGAAATATTTAAGAGCAGTAACAGTCGAAAAACTTTATACAAAATTCTCTAAATATCATATTATTACTACGAGTATTATTTTTAATATTATAGGTGGAGTATTATTTTTACCCTAGACACCAATAATAATAAAAAATGGTAATTTAAATATTAAAAAAAGTATAATACTCTTGCTAAATTACATTTGTTGTTAAATTTAAATGTAGACATCATTTGATGACCTAGTCTCATTTATTTTGTTGTTAAATTTAAGTCTTTCAATAGTCTTTGCATGTAATTAATGCAAGTAAACATTTATTTTTCTGTCTCATTTATTTATTAATTAAAAATAAACAAACAACTGAAATGATAGAATATTTTTTTTTACTAAACACAACTCACATTTCTTCGTGGATGACAAAAAAATACGGTGAAAACATAAAATTTTCGATTCTTTACTCATTTTTTTCTCACTTGTCTGACTCTGAGATAATTTTGAGATCATATCGCTCGCTTTAGATAGTGATGATAAAAACGTAGACCTCCCGATTCCCGATCCATTGAACCAGCGGATCGACCTGACCCGTGTAATCCAAACCAGCATACGATCACCTCGAAAAACCTTATCGGAAATCCAACAATATACTCATAATCATAATGATGAGTCATATAACTACAAATTTGAAAGACTAGTAACGAGTTGCTTCTTCCCGCCTCCTATAATCCTATGTGGCCAACTAGTTACTTGAAAGGTTATTATACCAAAAAAAAAAAAATCCCTTTTATTATTTCAGTTTAATTAATTTAATCAAGGACTATTTCATGGGAATAATCTCAATTATGCGCGTGATTCTTAAATTAATACGAACTATATGTAATCTAATTGTGATTATTTCCATGAAATAACTTTTTAATTAATTTAATCAATTTAATTAAAATTAATTAAATTAATTCTTTTTTTATAGTACCAACTTTTCCCCTTGTATAAAAGACGTACAAGAACATTTCAATTCCACCTTACCAAGCCAAACAACCACCCATAAATTCATACTAATAACGTCTCAACGTTACATTTCCGCGCAATTTTAATTAATTGCTCGCGTTTATCTCAAATCCATCAGGTCAAGTTCAGGCCAGGTCAGGTCAGATCAGGCCACGTCTGGTCACATATCAGAATCATATATCAGAATATCGAGAATGATGTCGTTGGAGGAGAAAGTGTTCGACATGGTGCCGCCCCTAGTGATGTTTATAATGGAAGGGTGCACCATAGCCCTAACCATTACCGCGAAATCAGCCATGAATGCCGGGATGAATCAGTTTGTGTTCGTGGCTTATTCCAATGCGCTCTCGTCTGCCCTTCTTCTCGTTTATTGTCTCCTCTTCCATCGAGAGAGGTAT
Organism: Agrostemma githago; assembly: GCA_958450325.1. NCBI lineage: Eukaryota > Viridiplantae > Streptophyta > Magnoliopsida > Caryophyllales > Caryophyllaceae > Agrostemma > Agrostemma githago. The sequence goes on from OY288260.1 coordinate 1,063,708, forward strand.
GTAAAAAAAATAGCTGATCTGAATTTGTGCAGCAGATGTCAACTAATTTAATGAAAATTTAGCTGTTAGTTATTACTACCTTGAATTTTCTATTTACATGTCGATCAAGGTAGTAATAACTAATAACTTGAATTTGTCAACTATATATACTCGACAATTGATCAACCTCTATCAGTTCAGATGTCAACTAATTTGATGAGAATTTAGTTATTACTACCTTGATCGAGGGCATAATTAAAGACGTTAATTAGGTAATAAGATTTTCTATTTACGTGTCGATCAAGGTAGTAATAATAATTAACTAATAACTTGAATTTGTCAACTATACTCGACGGTTGATGAACCTAGCTCTGTCAGTGCAGATGTCAACTAATTTAATGAAAATTTAGTTCTTATTACTACCTTGATCGAGGTCATATAATTTTATTACCATGTCGATGAGGTAGTAACAAGTGAATTTGTCTAATTATTATACGTGTTTTCACGCTTCTACATGCAGATGTCAACTGATTTATTATCGAAAATTAAGCTAATTATTACGTTGATCGAGACCATGCATTGCATGCATTAATCTCAATTTTTTTTTGTAACTAATTATTGTTAAATTTGCAACAATATATTTGATATAATTAATCTAATAGTATAAATTTGTTTGATTAATTTATTTATTTTACTTGATTTAATTTGTTGCTAGTATGAAGGGAATATTCAACATCAAGCTTCTATCAAGATTCTTCTTGCTTGGTCTAACGGGGTACGTTGACTTTATTTTATTTTATATTTATATCCGATTTCTAAAAAAAAAAAAAAAAAACTTAGCAAAATAGATAGTTTCATTAATAAATGTCACAAGTTATCGACAACATTCAATGAATATGAAAATTGAATATATACAAATTTTATAAATAAAAAAAAATATCGTAAAATTTAAGATATAGTATAAACTTGATTTGGTCCGCTTCTGCAAATCGTCTTTTATCGTATATTATCCAATGTTTATATGAATATGTGCGTACATGCTCCATCGCACGTACACTAAATATAAAACCCTACAAACCTCAACAACCATGCATGCAACTACTCATGCATGCGAGCACGATGCATAAAAGTTTAATAATAATATTCATTATATTTCATTTTTTATTGTTTTATTTAGATTAACTTTAAAAAAAATGGTTAATTTTACTTCATAAAAAATAATAACGTAAAATATTCATGATCTGTATTCGAAACCCTTCAGCATCAGATCAGAATTGTCCTCGTGCAGTGACGTTTTTTCATGGTTGTATATATACGAGTATTTTTTTTCCAAGGTTGCACCATTTAATTGACATATATAAATATATTAACATGACAAAATAGGAATAAAACAAAAGACATTTGAGAAAAGAACATTCCACGAGTGACGTAATTGGTTTATTGTCGTATCTAAAATTTGTCCGTAGTCCATATATACTATTGAAAATGTCAAAATAATCGTAATTTATAAAGTAAGACGATTTCACACATGCGACAAATTTTTTTTGTAAAAAGACAATAATTTATTATAATAATAAATGGACGTTTTCTTTTATACAAACTGATTAATTTTTTAATTAAGTAATTAATTAATTAATTAATTAATATATTGCAGGATTACAATAGCTCAAAACCTAGCATTCACGGGATTACGTGAAAGCTCACCAATTGTGGTGTGTGCAATGGGTCTTTTGCTCCCTTCATTTCAGTTCTTCCTCAGTGTTATCGTTCTAAGGTAATTAAACTATCGAAAAATATTCTGTGACACGGTTTCACGATAATTTAATAATAATAATAATCATCTTCGATATTAAATAATATCTCATAGACTCACGGTAAATTACCATGCAATCGTCTCACAGAAATTTTTATGTGAAATGATTATTTTTCTCGGGTTTTTACGGAAATGCTAGGGCTGGTTCTACGTAAAACAGTAAATTTTATTTTATTATTATAGCCTAATTATGGACAAAAATTTTAAAAAAATTACTCGTATATGTTTATGACAAAAAATATTTATTTTATCGTTAAAATGAGTTAATTAGATATCATTAAATGTATATAATGAAAATTGTTTGATTATTCTAATTAAATTAATTGATATCTGATGTGTTACGATAAGTCGATAACCTTAACAATGATGCATAAAAATCCAAAAGTTGGATGTATTTTGTATGTGATGATGTATTATGATGCATGAAAATGAAGTTAATTAATTAAATTACATAATTAACGTGTTAATTTGTTGATAATAATCAGATTCATCAAATGTTATATAAATATTCCGTGCTTGACTGTAGAATATACTGATTGGTTCGATTCTCTTAAGGTATAACATAATCTCACATTTCGTAATTCTCTCCAGAAATTATAGTGTAAGACGGTTTCACGTGTGAAATGATCCATTTCTGTAAAATACAATTGTTTTATGTAGTATTATTAATAAATTAGTAATATTTTCATAGAAATGAACCATTTCATGATGTGAAATCGTCTCACACATATCAAATTTTAGTGCTTTTATTAGGTTTGACTAAAAAAATTAGCATAATTAGGAAATGTCGTTTGGTAATTAGCAAATTATGCGACAATTATATTGTTTTCAGGCATAATTCGAATATGTTGTTTCAATATACTGATTATTAGCAGCATATAAAAAAAACAGTAGATTTCGAGAAATATACTATCGGAACATGTCATTTACCAAACACATACAATTGAAATAGTCTAATTTTTTTAATTGTTTGAATTTTAGTTCAAAAATATATTTAAATATTTATCATGTTAAAGTATGCCTGATGAGGTACACGTAAGAAAACACCGTTATTTTATTGATCAGTTTATTTATTTTTATTTTGTTTACAATAATTACTCAATCTTCTTTTTAAATTGTTTATATTTTAATTGAAATCTATATTTAAATATTTTAAATATCCCATTATTATTTTTATTAACCAATTAATTTATTATTATTTTTTGAATTCTAATCAATTTTTTTTTTACAACAATTAATTAGTAAAACAAGGCTAAACATATCAAGCAAGAGCACACATTAGAAAACCTGTTGGAATATTTTATTAATCAATTTTTCTTTTAAAATCAATTTTTTTTTAAATCAATTTCTTTTAACCATTACATTATTATTTTTTAATCAACTTTTTTTTTTTAATTCTAATCAATTTTTATTTTGTTTACAACAATTACTCAATCTTCTTTTTTAATTGTTTAGATTTTAATTCAAACCTATATTTAACTATTTAAATATCTCAAATTTATGAATTTAAATATTACCCCATTATTATTTTTTTAATTAATTAATTTTATTTACTTTTTGAATTCTAATCATTTTTTTTAATTAGCAAAACAAGGCTAAACAATTATTTAGTTTATTTATTTATTTATTTATTTATTTATTGTTTACAACAATTACTCAATCTTTTTTTAAATTGTTTAGATTTTAATTCAAACCTATATTTAACTATTTAAATATCTCAAATTTATGCAATTAAATATTACCCCATTATTATTTTTTAAACAATTTTCTTAAATTTATTTTTTTGAATTCTAATCATTTTTTTTTTGTTTACAACAATTAGTCAATCTTCTTTTTTAATTGTTTAGATTTTAATTCAAACCTATATTTAACTATTTAAATATCTCAAATTTATGAAATTAAATATTACCCCATTATTATTTTTTAATCAATTTTTTAATTTATTTTTTTGAATTCTAATCTTTTTTTTTTTTTTTTTTTTTGTAATTAGGAAAACAAGGCTAAACATATCAAGCAAGAGCACAAAAGTGAAGCTACTTGGAGTTACAGTATCACTCATTGGAGCAGTAACAGTGGCCTGTCACATTGGCCCACCAATTCTAAACGGTCCATTATTTCATCCTAAACTACTTAAAGGCCCAAACCCATTCTTTGTGTTTGTCACAGCCACAAATGATTGGATGTTTGGCTCTTCTTTGCTTGCTTGTGCTACTTTCTCCATTGCAATTTGGAGCATTATTCAGGTAATTCTTCGAGACGGTTTTATATGATAGGACTGATCCATAAAAAGAACGTGAATTGAAAATAATAATAATTACCCTTTTATGATAATAATTAATAAGTGTTGCTCTTTATTGGATCTGTTTTATATTATAGGACGGTTCTATAGGAGAGTTGAGATTAGACCTGGCAAAATTAATCTGACTCGAGGTTGACCCGTAACCTGAATTGACTCAGACTAACCCGAAACTGATCTGACTATTATTATTATTATAGAAAACGAATCAATATTCTTACAAAAATTTGATAATAGCAATATGGAGCATTATCTAGGTAATTCTACGAGACCGTCTTATATGATAGGACTGATCCATTAAAAAAATGTAAATTGAAAATAATAGTAGTAATTACCCTTTTATGATAATAACGGTTTCTCTCTGTTGGATATGTCCTATATTATAGGACAGTCTTATAGGATAGTTGAGATTAGACCTGGCAAATAATTGACCTGATCCGACATCCAAACTGAAGATCCGAGGTTGATCCATAAGTCGAACTGACAAATATGATAGGATTGATCCATAATATTAAAAAAAAATGTATTTTAAAAGTAATAATCACCTTAAAAAAAAAAAAAGTAATAATCACCTTTTTGTGATGATAATTGCTCTTTTTTATTGGGTCTGTCCTTACATTATAGGACGGTCTTATAGGAGAGTTGAGATCGAACATACGTAATATATTCATTTTAGATTTAAAACGAGTTAAAATCGGAAAAAGTGATACTCTTTATATATTTTTTTGTCAGCCAAGAAAAACAGTTGAGATTACATAATGTTTAGGCTCTGGTAGCCCATAATACATCCCTTATTATGCATAGAAACGAAATACGAGACAACTTTTAGTACAATAACCATATACTCCGTATATGATAATAAATTAAAGTTGTAAAGTGAAATCGACTTGTTTAACTCATTTATTCTCGGGAATTTATCAGGTGTCGACGCACAAGAAGTTTCAAGATATGATGGTTATTGTGACATGTTATACCATATTCGGAACCATCCAAACGGTGTTTGTCGATATAGTCGCAAACGGAGATCTTAGTGCTTGGAAATTGAAGTTCGATCTAGAGCTCTTAATCATCGTCTTAACGGTAATTAATTAATTAACTATGCAAATCTCCTTTATTTAACGAAATTGATAACGTCACACCTAAAATGTACTCTGCCACTCATTACACGAGTTTATTAATTATTATTCTAATTAGTTTAAATTTTCACACGTGTTTTCTGAAAGGAAATCTATAACGTCGCACCTAAAATGTACTCTGCTGCTCACCATGCGAGTGTATTATTTTAATAGTTTAATTTTTTACACATGTTTGTGGAAAATTGATAACGTCACACCTAAAATGTACTTTGCCACCCATCATGTGAGTTAAATTCTATTTTTTAAAGTTTTTATAAGCGTTTTTTACGAGGAAATTCATAAAGTCACGTCAAAAATGTACTCCGTCAGTCATCATATAATTAAATGTATTATTTTAATAGTTTAAATTTTTTTTAAATTTTTACACGTGTTTTTTTGAGAGGGAATTGATAATGTTACGAAAAAAATTGTAGGCATTATTTGGAACATTGGTCCGGAGCCGAGTCCAAGCATGGTGCATGGGCCTAAAGGGTCCGATGTACGTGGCCAAGTTCAAACCTCTTGGTTTATTTTGGGCGTGTTTAATCGGGCTCAGCCTATTCGGTAGCAGTCTTCACTTCGGAAGGTAATTAACCCAAAATAATCTTTATTTATCTAAAAAAATACTCGTAATATTTAACTTAATTTTTCACCATTTTTGTAATTTTTTTTTTTTCATATATTATAAAATCGTCTTTCAAGAGACTAACAGTTTATTTCATGTACGATGCAGTGTGATTGGCACGTTTATAGTAGCAATGGGTTACCTTACGGTTCTATCGGGAGTAAAGGAAGAAGCGAAACAAGCCCAAGACGACATTCCTACCAAACAAACCAGACCGTTCTATCAAAACTTGAAAACCCCGTTTTTACAAAAGGATTCGGTGGAATTAGTGTGAAAAATTAATACTCCTAGATCACACCAAATCATGCAGACCAGGTAAACTAGTGCAAAACTCGCATTATGTAACACGTTTATTTATTTCAATATTTATGTCTTTGCTGGCAAAAAAAAATGTATTATTTCAATATTTTATTAAACAAGAAAAAATATTTATTTTATTTTATTTGTGATACATATTTATTAAAATTAGCATTTAATATATCAAATCATATATCGTTTTTTATTTAAGAAAATCGCAAGAGCATTTTTAATTTTCGTTTAATTATTATTTCTCGTTGACATTTTAATATAAACATGTACAGAGTAAGTTTTTTGTTAACTTTTGTTTTAGTATATTAGAAAATATATAATACTATACACGAGCTATTTTAAATTTTCTCGTCTAAAAAAATCGTAATTTTTTTCGATTTGCATGAATAATTAATTTTATTTTTTTTCCGACTTATTGTTTTTTTTTTCAGGTTGTTTACGTGAAATTATGGATTTTAGAGGAGGATTTTGGACGTATGAATCGATGTTCTAGGGCTTTTTGCTAATATATGAAGGTCTTGGTGACTCGTGCTACGTTATTGCTACATTGAATATTATTTATTATTATTAATTATTGGATAATTATGAAGCATATAATTAATACTCGTAATAATTAATTAATTAATTAATTACGGAGTAATAATTAAGATTAAGATGTATGTATTTTCTGAACGTTATTTCTTGGGTAAAAAGTATATGTATTCGACTATTCGTATTATTTGTGTGTAATCAAGCCCAAAGTTTTAATAATGGGATATTCATGCATATTGCATAATTAAGACGATATTGTGATAAGAACGTAACGTTCTGTTGTAGATTGTATAAGAAGTCAAAATTTGAAGCCGTTATTAATTATTATTGAGATTTTGAGAATAATCGATCTTAATCTCATTTCGATAACTATTTTATTTTTGAACTCGAGTTTGAAATGAAAAAATGTCATATTAATTAGCTAATTAACCTTCAATTAATACGAAACTATCTAATAAAAAAATTAAGTGATCGGAATTTAATTTTATATCATGATAATATATGTTCAGTTAGCACATGTTAGGAAAAAAAAACGCGTTCTCTTTAATAGTACAGAATAAGAAAGATACTTACCAAATTAATTTCAATATTTTTTTTTACCGAACAGATCATTTCATTAATAAAAAGTCATATACGGTATTTACAATTTATATCGAAATTGAACAGATACAATACTGTAAACTTTAAGTAAAAAAATAAATTTCAATACTTTTCTAAGTTCTAACATCTAATTAATACAAATGTAATTATATATGGAAGAAAATCCATAAAATTAATTAATGCTTTTAATTAATTTAATTAAACTTACCTAAATCAAAAACTCCTCAAGTACTATAAATAACCCCTACATTAATCAAAATTAATTAAATTATATTAATCATAATTAAACAAATTAAACACACACAAAAAAAATGAACAAATTAATTGCAATTCTTAGTTTATTTCTATGTATCCAGGTAAGTTATTCGAAAGTTTATCGGGTCGGAGACGGGTTTTGGGCTCCGGATACCGACTACTCAAAATGGGTCGAGGGAAAGTCCTTTGTCAAGGGAGATATACTTTGTTAGTTTTCTTATTCTTATAATTTTTGTCACTTTTTTCTAATTTAATTTATTTATTTTCCTATTTAATTTATTTTTTTTTAGATTTTCTATTTTTATTTTATCCTAAAACTAGTCGTAAATCAGTCGTGAGATCTCTCACATAGAAAGATCTCATAAAGTTACGATAAATTTTGAAAGATCTGAGACAGTCTCTCAAGCTTTTGAAATGCCGTCCATATCAAGTTTCGGAAAAGTTTCATAAAAACTCTAATGAGACGGTATTTTGTTTACATTTTATAAAATAAAATAAAATATTAAATATTATTTTAATCAAAAATGTAAAAAAGAATGAAAATATCTAAAAAATAAACTAATTGAGAAATAATTAAATAATCTAAAATGGAGGTATTTTCGAGATTGTATACAATTAATCATATACGGAGTACAAAATTTAAAATTTTATACGGAGTAGTATTATACTGTACAGTATATCTTAAGATAGAAAAATATACTCCGTATTTATTAAATTTTTTTCATTATTATAGTACACTTTATCGAACATATAAAAATATTTCATCAAATATATTTGCTTTTCCGTTTAATTTATTGTTGACGAACCTAATTTTTTTTTTTTTTCGATAAACAATTAAATCTATGAAAATCAACAATATTAATTACCACTTTCGCGTATGTTTTTTTTTTTTTTTTTTTTGTCCATCGAAGAGCGCACTTAATCGCATTAAGCGATATATAGGAGGAGGGGATTCGAACCTGAGACCTACTGTCCCAGAGCACCTAGTCTTAACCACTAGGCTAAAACATCTTCGGTAAACAAACAACACGTATGTTTTTTTTTTTTACTGTATTGTTTTTCACCGTCTCACGTTCATTAAACTCGGCCTTTTTTTACGTTTTTATTTTTCTAGATTTTCGATATACCGAAGGTTATAGTGTCGACGAAGTCACAGAAGAAAACTTCAAGAAATGTAATCCACAAAATTCAATATTCACAGCATTTGATGGCAACACTTCAATTCCTCTTAATAAAATTGGTGTTCATTACTTCATTGGAGGTGCATTTGAAGAATGTGATCGTGGGATGAATCTCACCATTGTTGTTCAAAATCTTCGACGTCCGATTCTATAATTAAATCTATAATTTTTCGAGACGTTTGTGGGTTTTTTCGCTTCAAAAAATAATTATAATTTGTCGTGAAATGTACTCGTTCGTGTGATAATTTTTATGTACCGAATTTATTGAGACAATTATATTGTTTTATGCATTTTCAAGTTTCAACGCAGTATATTCAAAAACAATAGATTCCGTTCCGCCTGAGCTCTGTTATTTGGTCGATTCTGATGATGGTATTATTATTTAATCTCATCTCGGGGAGTTTTCAAAAAAAAAAAAAAGATTACGGGAAATATTTTATCAGAATATGTCGTATACCAAACATAAAAAAAAATTAGTAGATTGATAATCAGTCTACTATTTAGGTTAGAATCGGTTATTTTTCACTGAATATGTTGTAGTGTGACTAAATATGCGCTTCTTCGAACAAAAAAAAACCGACATTAATCCGATTTGCGGTAATTAATAAGTAAAATTCGTTTTTAACACGGTATTTTCGATATACATCATCAAAATACAAAACTGCAAAGTGTATCAAACACTAAGCAACTAATCAAAGAATCAAGCTTTTACTAAAAATCTACATTACAGACAGTAATACTGCATTCCTGCAATCCTGCAAAATCCTGCAATCCTGCGAATGCTAGAAAACGCGACAGTTCCAGTCGCGCACGCTGCTGAATATCTCGAGTACTCGTTAATTATACATCGAAGAGCAAGTCAACAAGAAGCGTTGACAAGTCGACAAGTCGAAAAGTCAAAAAGTCGACAAAGCCTCTTTCTTTGCTATTCATGGTGATTTCGATTCGATTCATCTCATCGAAGACGGGTGCCACCTCTTCATAATATCGAACATGATCTCGTTCCATGTGTCGATGGGTCCGGGCAAGCACCAATGAACGCAATCGTTTTGAACCCGTTCTTTGATCCCGTCCGCAAACGGGTTTGGATACATGTACGGACCCGGGTGACCGTCGGGTCTCAACATAGCCAACTTGGTCACATCCAACGTCGCAACCCTAACGTTCGTCGTTGGACTATTTTGATTATCGGTTTTTAATAAAGAGATCACCTTCTCGACTTCTTCGACCTCGACTTTCCTCATGTTTTCGTCCATACCTTCTAAGGTTTTCTCGGTTTCCGTGAACGGTTTTGTTCTAGGGCACGCTCCGAATTTATCCCAATCCCCCTCGAAATGGTGCGGCGAGAAAGTGGTGACGATCACGTCGATTTTATTCCCGTGTTCCGACTTTCGTTCGAGTATTCCCTTGAGTGTCGTGTTGAACGCCTTGCCGAAAACGTCGAAAAACTCGATCTCGGTGCAATTCACGCCCTCGGCCGCGTGACACCCGAGAGTTTCATCCCCGTCGAAGTAAACGGCCGGATGCAAATACCAATGCCCGATCGACAACACGACCATATCGATCGTGTCTAGGTCCGAAGCCCACCTCTCGTCAACCGAATCAAAGTACAACTTGTTATGATTCAACTTCCCGTCATTCGTTTTCTCGAGACCTTTGACTAGAAACGGGGACCAATAAATCGAGACATTGGCATTGTGAGACGGGAAATGCCATCTCCGAAACTTGTTATCATCCCCGTTCGTGTACACCAAATTCGGAGGAGAAACCGACGATAACATGCATAAGAGCGATTCCAATTGATTTCTCGCCATTGAATCCCCGACAAAAGCCAAGTGTTTTCCTTCGATAATTTGCAAGAACAATGTCGGATCGAACCTTTGGAGATTACATTGCCTAGGTCTCCATTTCCAATACAAATAACCCGTATCCGGCCTTCCATGGCCCATACAATTTTGCCCGTCTTTAATCGTTCCACAACTCGTTCCATTGTATAATGGACCGTTGTCGTCTTCAACCCATTCCCCATTTGTGTAATCACAAGTCGAAGGTGTCTCAATCTTCCCATTTCCACTCTCTTTTTCTGCTAAAAACAATTATTGAATTGGTTATTTTCGGAAACTAATCAATCAAAAGACGGTTTTCCATATCCAAAAACAACATCAACTAATCAACCGAAGATCTCTTAGCCTAGTGGTTAAGACCAAGTACCCGGTTTGCTAAAAACAATTATTGAATTGGTTATTTTCGGAAACTAATCAATCAAAAGACGGTTTTCCATATCCAAAAACAACATCAACTAACCAACCGAAGATCTGATAGTCTAGTGGTTAAGACCAGGTACCCGGTTTGCTAAAAATAATTATTGAATTGGTTATTTTCGGAAACTAATCAATCGAAAGACGATTTTCCATCCATATGCAAAACAACCATCAATTAACCAACCGAAGTTCTATTCAGCCTAGCCTAGTGGTTAAGACCAGGTACCCGGTTTGAATTATATTGTAATGCGACTAAATGCGTTCTTCATTGTTAAGAGCGAATTATGTCGAAAATACAAGCGAATAGTGAATCAATAAGGGCGTATTCATATCGAATCCGGGGAAGAACAACAAAAGATCTTACCATTAGTTAACAATGAAGGTATTGTTGAATTTTCAACCTCATGTTCTTCATTTTCTACATTCCAAAAACAAGAACAAAAACCAACTACCAATGTAAATTAAAGCACAAAATTTGAAGAACATTGCAACTAAATTAACTACCAACTACCAACATTCATCAAAATCACAAAGATCTTATCTTACCAATAAGAGACGGTTTTTCAACAGCGTTGTTAGTTAAATTTCAATATAGTGAGACGGTTTTTCAGGAGACTAATTACTTACTAAGAGTAATAAATAAAGTACATTATTAATTTAATAATTTTTCCAGAAAATAAGGGGAAAAATATATAGGAAAAAAGGATTAAAGATCTCACCTTTATAAGGAACTTTGTTAGATTCAGACACCAAATTTCCACTTTCTTTTTCTGCAAATAAAAATTAGAACAAAACCCAATCAAAATTTCAGCTAAATTTACAAGATCTACTAAAAAAAAAAAAAAAAAAAAAAAAAAAAAAAAAAAACCACCAAAAATTCAGCAAAAATAAAATAAAAATAAATCAATTACTCCTACAATAATTACTCTAAAAAATCATTAAAAAAATGGTTATTAAATGAAGTTGACTTTGAATTACTACTACATAAAACTCAAAAATAAAAAAAAAAATAAAAAAAATAAAAAATATTATACCTTGGGAAATTGGAGAATAATTATTGAAGTGATTGATGGAAGAAGATGAAGAAGGAGAGTGAGGGAGATGAGAAGGGTAGAAGTAAAATCTAATAAGAATAATGGGAAAAATTGCTAGAAGAATATAAAGTGATAATTTTTTGGTTAAAGATTGAGGTTTTTGAGATTTCCATGAGTTTATTGTTGTTGAATTACCCATTATTATTATTATTATTATTATTATTATTATTATTATTGAATTATTGAAATTATTTCTTGTGTTTTTTGTTCTTTGATTTTAGTTCAATTGGATTTATAGTATGTAGTTGAAGAGTTGGAGTTGGAGTTGGAGTTGAAGAGCATATGTTTTTTTTTCATTTTATGGAGGGAGAAAAAGTTGTAATCATTTTTAAGCTTTAATAATGGTGATTAATGAGGAGGAGGGTTCGGTTCACGTGGTTAGAGTTTTTTCTTATCCTGGTCGAGAAGTCGGAGTTTCGATTCTCATTTGCGATTAGTTGTACTTTTCGTTATACCAAAAAGTAAATAATGAAGGTGATTAATGATTGAAAAACAATACGATACAGTCGTCCCTGATGGAAAAAGACACGATATGATTTAGTAATTGCTGCCTAGCCGAATCTGGCGCGTGCCCTGATGGAAAAAGACACGGTTTGATGGACATGGCATGGCACGACCCGACGGTCGATGAACTACCAATGAAGGAAAAAAAACAGATAGACACAACAACGACTGTCGAGATATGGCAGAATTGCAGAAATATGGATGAGGAGACAAGGACAGACCTGTCACGGCTCACGACGATTCACTGTCCGATAGCATCAAGAGTGTGAGACAGTCAAACACAATGAGTCGACACAAGGTAAAACTCGGGTCATGGTACTACCAACTCTCCAATCCAACGACTCGACGCCTCCAACCCAACTCAATAAATTTTCTCAATATACGGTCTACGATGAACGTTAACTCAAATGAATGGGTTCAGGTCGAATACCTAAACAAACTACGGAGTAATAAATATTTGACCGGTTATAAATTTGAGATCGATATGTTTTGATGGGAGTGAATGAGTGATCAAGGTACCACGTTAGGCCTCGAAGGTCGAAGCCTACCACTAATACGAATATAATTTGTACGGCATACGACCCCTATTATTAATGACCGTATTATGTAAGGGTCGCATTCGGGCAATAATAAATGACTGGGGCAACATAAACTGCCCGAAGACGTGATTGCCCGTAAATCACCGACTTTATGTACGCGTCACCCTTCCTTTTCATTCTTTTAATTACTCCCTCCGTATCTATATATTCGTCCACTTTTAATATAATATTCCACTCATATATTAAACAAAGTGGACGAACATATAGATACGGAGGTAATATTAATTATTAATTATATTAATTAAATTATTAATATCAATCACCCAAAATAAATAATTATATTTATATTTAATCAAAGATTTACTGTGAGACGATCTCACGATAATAATACGGTTGGTAACCATCGCGACAGGTCTTACGATAATAATATAATATCGTCAAAGCTTCAGTTTAGCATGCGACAGTAGTAAAAGTTTGCAACTTATCATAAAAAGTGATCATTTTAGGTTAGTTAGTTACCAATTTCAGATAAATAGTTACCACTTTTTTCATATTAAAACGCGTTCACTATTTAACTTAAAATGGTCACTAAATAACATTAAGTGGTAACTTTTTACCATAATTAGGTCCGTCGTACGGTACAACGATTGTATACTATAATTTGTGTCAGTTTAGGTTTGAACCATACGGGATATTGAAAAACTAAACAAATTACTGACACGGAAAAAGTAATATCAACCGTGTAATCTAATTAAACGCAACTTACAATAATTTTCATCGTAATTAGATTAAAAAATATACCCTTATATGTTAACATACTAGTCGATTTGAACCTCGAACATTTCATGGTATGTCCAAATAAATAATATATAAAAAATAAATAAATTACTGACACAGAAATAGTATTATCAACCGTATAATCTAAACCAACGCAACGTTCAACAATTTTCATCGTAATTAGATTAAAAAATATACCTATATATATATATATATATATGTTCACAAAAACTATTTAGTCAATTTGAAACTCGAACACAAATCCAAGTACTCGTATTATATTTTCTCGAAATTAATTATCAAGACGGTTTCAACGATTTCTTCCAACGGCTACTCTTACCCGTAAATTTAATCTCTGAAGACACAAACGAACACGATGGTGATGATGACGACGATGAACTAATTGATCCGCGGAATTTCTTCAAGTAGCGACTTAGAACTTTCGAATCTTCCTCTAAAATCGCGTCTTTTACCCTACATTTACATATATTTTTCCGACTCCAACTTCCCAATCTTACAAATATCGACCCTGCATACGAACGTAAATATATTAGTTTTTAAAATTAAATCATGAAAAATGACAAATACAGTCCTAAATACGTTAGTTTTTCTAATTAAATTATGGGAAATAATAAATACAGCCCTAAATATGTTAATTTTTTAAATTAAATTATGGAAAAAAAAAAAAAATCATGGTAATTTTTTTAATTAAATTATGGAAAATGATAAATACAACCCTAAATATGTTAGTTTTTTTCTACAAGTAATTAAATTATGAGAAAATGCTAAATACAGCTCTAAATATATCAGTTTTTTTCTAATAAATTATGGAAAATAATAAATACAGCCCTAAATATGTTAGTTTTTCTAATTAAATTATGATAAATGATAAATACAGCCCTAAATAAATTATTTTTTTCTAATTAAATTATGAAACAAAATGATAAATACAGCCATTAAAACTGTATATAAATTATAATTATAATTAAGTAAAAATTTTACGAGAATGACTTTAAAAAGACGATTTTAAACGGGAAACTAACCGATTCGAGAAAGACGATTAACCCACAGAGGAATTGAATTATCGGTAAGTCGGACGCAAACTTCGGAACTAAAATGATTGCAATTATTGGTAATTAAATGATAATCTTTGCTTTTAAACTGCTCTGATAATTCATTAATCACTTTCTTAATCTCCTTAGCCCCCGATCTCGACACTCCGATTAAAATCGTCTTTCTGAATTTAAATTCCGCGCAATTTTTCGGGTCCATTTTGAATATTCCCGGGTTTCCTATCTCGTCTGTGCCAAACGCGTACTCCACCCCGTTAACTGCAAAAACTCGAGAATTAATTAATTAATTAATTAATTAGTACAGAATTAATAGACCTGACAAACGTGTCATTTAATAAATTTCAAATCAAATCACGTGTGACATTCAATTGCGACATTTATACGCGTGACAAACATGTCATTTTATTCAATTTTATGTCAGAATGAAATGAATTTAACTAAAAAAAACTTAACTGCTTTTTTTTAAAATTAAATTAAATTGAACTTAATTCAACTGAATTATTTTTCTTGAATTGAACTGAATGAGTTGAAATTCAAAAAAAAATAAGCTGGAAAGAACACACCTAATTATCTACTTTTAATTTTAAATAAATATGCGACATTAAAATGTGATATTTATAAACTCATTATCGGGTCTATTAATAATTTAATTAGTATATAATCAAGCATTACTACATACGTAAGGTCATGTCAGTTTTACCAGATCTACTTAGTAAGGAATTTGATGATTAATTAAATTTATACGCGTGACAAAGGAATCATTTTATTCAATTTTATGTCAGACTGAAATGAATTTAACTGGAAAAAACTTAACTGAAACGATTTTAATTAAATTTAAAAAAAATTGAACTCAATTGAACCGTTTTTTTTTTTGAACTGAACTGAATGAGTCGAAATTCTAAAAATTAGTTGGAAAGAACGCGCGCTAACTATCTATTGTTAAATAAATACGCGACAAAAATGAAACGCGTCATTTGGGTCATTTTAGCATAATCGGGTCTATTAATAATATAATTAGTATATAATCGAGCATTATTAGGTCAGATTAGGTCAGGTCAGTTTTATCAGATCTACTTAGCAAGGAATTTGATGATTAATTTACCTTCGACACCGGAATGGTGAGCTCCGAGGCCAACCCAATACAAGAAACCGTTGATAGGAATTAAATCGTAAACATTTAAGTAAATCGGGACAATTTCCGGAACATAAACACACGATTCCCTATACATACAAAAAAACAAATTCGATACTTTAATTAATTAGCTGGAAAAATTCAAAACTCGTCAGCATCATAATAAATACAGGAAAATTTAATTAATTAATAATTAATTAATTAAGTACCTTGTTGATGTCGATTTAGGTGTCGAAGAGCAAAGACGATAGCAATCTAAAATCGAAATATATTGGATTTGTCGTTGGACCGTCCGTTTTCTCGATTTGGGTTCCAAATGTAGCTTCCAATCCGCGACTTTAATCTTTGTGTTATGAATCATCTGATAATCAGACAATAATGAGACAGTTTCACGATAATTTTACTAATCATCTCGAACTTAATTGTATTATTATTATTATTATTATTATTATTATTATTATTATTATTATATGATTGGATAAATGATTATATTTGGATATCGTAAATTAGTAATTATTGACTCAAAATATTTAAAAATATTTGTGATACTGCCACGTGTGACAACAACTCTAAAAAAACACATTATTTGCGACGTTTTTAACAAAAAATATTCAAATTCGTTGATCAAAAAAATAAAAAATTTGTGACAGATATGACAATCTTATTTCTGTATTTTAATTGTTGATATATCGAAGAAATTCTTATTTAATTTCAAATTCGATTAAATTGAAATAATCAATATATTTCACAAGAATAAAAAATTCGGAACAACTCAAACACTAACCTTATGTTGTCGATAGGCCAATTGAATTTTCGAGGCAGCCAAGTGATCCCTCAACGTCGAAGAACACGAATAAATATCCTTTTTACTCGTCGAAGAATAATAAACGTTATTACAA
This sequence comes from Agrostemma githago, assembly GCA_958450325.1. Taxonomy (NCBI): domain Eukaryota; kingdom Viridiplantae; phylum Streptophyta; class Magnoliopsida; order Caryophyllales; family Caryophyllaceae; genus Agrostemma; species Agrostemma githago. The sequence goes on from OY288260.1 coordinate 1,080,691, forward strand.
ACTCGAGCTATCGATTTGAATCGTTTAAAAAACTTGCTTAGCATTGTACTCATTTTGATTTTATGATCGAAGTTGATTTTTTTCGTGTAATACGGTCTCAAAAATGAGACGTATATGGGTTATATATATATATAATACAGTAGAAGAAAGATTCAATCCTGCGACTGATCAATCCTGCGACTGACTGTACTCAAAATAAATTAATAAAAACTTTCATTTAATATTTCAATTTTTTTCATGAAAATATTCAAGTTAATGTTGCTTTAATTAACTTATTAACGCGTGCGAATGACTGGACACACGTTAGAAAAACCGTAATAATATTAATAATTAATTATAAATATTGTTTGTAATTAATTAGATTAGGAAATTAATTTGATATCTTGTTTATATGGTAAGTAGAAACTAGAGTGGGATAAAATAGTAACGTTATTCTAATTATTCACTTTTTTTTTTTTTTTTTTGAAATTGTACGTGTGAATGTAAAATAATGACGTAATAACTAGTAATAAAATTAATCTAAGAGCTAATTATGTGAAGTAAAATAGGGAAATTATCATTATATGATTATAATATGTTTCTTGTTTAATTAATTAAGTTGTTAAGTTAATTGAATTAGAAATGGGTAAGATCACGTATTCACGTGTGAGACTGTCCATTTTTGTAAAATAAGACGGAATAATTAATTTATTATTGATGAATGCGTGATTTTTTATATGAAGAGATCGTTTCACGGTAATTAATTATTACTGATAAATGAGTGATGATTTTATCAGTGGTTAAGTTAATTGAATTTATCCATGGCCAATTGTTTACTTACAAAACAAGGGGTAATTCGGGTGGGCCCGTCTTATAGCTCGTATTTGTCTTTCTGTGGGTGAAGATATTGTAGTGAATTCGAATTTCCTGTCAGTCATTTTGGACTCGAATTTTCTTCAAAAAAAAAAAAAACGGAGTAAAAATAATTAATACGCAGTAATTAATTTATTATTGTCAAAATGATTGACCAAAAAAAGGTTGTTTCAACCCAAATAGCGTACTATTCAACCCGTTTTAATTTTAATTTGTATTTATTTACATTTCTATAAAACTGTCTTATATTGTGGAACAGCTCCAAAAACAAGAAAACACGAGTTAAAAACTCTGGATTATCACTAACATATCGAACCATTGTTAATTTGTTATTGGGTCAGCCTTATCATATCGAACCGTGTCATTGACCAATTTGTCTACTAAAAAAGAAATTCAAACTTCTATCAGATGATTCACGATAATTTTCGTAATTTTATTGAGTTACCTAACAGTAAAATTATCGTGAGACCGTTTCACAGAAGATTTAACGGAGAACATTCAAACTTTTGAGCTCTTTAATGACATGGGCCTAAAGTAAATGATCATGTGTTTGTAGGAGCCCATAAATTCAGCTTTAAGATTTCTATTTTTAGCATTATGCTTTATTCCTAATTTTTTACTTTATTTATTTTTAGCATGGCCAATTTATAAAGTTGGATTAAATATTCGGTTTGTCTCGATATTACAATATATGTTTAATTTGATTAAAATATTATTCACAAATAATATGGAATAAAAAATAAAATAAATGATCGAGACAGAAAGAGTATAAACAGTAAAAACAACTAAATTAATGTCAATCTCGAGTTTAATTAAAGACTAAACTAATAAAATAAAATATTGTCGAAAAAGGAAATATTGTCGGGGTATAAAGTACAAAAACGTTGAGATTTCGAGTAAAACAGAAAGAAAACTCGACTAATTATTGATCATTAATCCTTGATTAAAATCCATAATACAAAATACAAAGACACACATTTACATGAAAAATCCTCGAGATTAGGACAGTTATACTTTCATAACGATAAATTACATGTATGCAACCAACACACGTTCGACAAAATTAAATTACATTTTCAAAAGAATTAAAAAAAAAACTTTAGGGCATGTCCAATGCCCTTTAAAGTAATTAATGATACGAGTACAAACCAAGACGGTTTGACTTATTTTTTCTCTTGCCGAAAAAAAAAATATCCATCGGGACTCTGCGATTGCCATTTTCCTTAAATAAATGGCAATAATAACGCAGATTTACGGAGGGAAAAACAAAAATATAAATATTTTTCCTCCGTAAAATTAAATAAATCACCTAAAAATATTAAATACCCTCCTAAATTTTTTTTAAAAAAAATATATATATATTTTTAATATTTGTTGTTATTTATTTTTCTCCTCTTATTAGTGTAAGAGGACGAAGACGAAGACGATGATGAAGACGATGATGGTGAGTCGATGTCAATGTCGAACCGGAGTCGATTAATTTGTGCAGTAACTCTGAATCTTGGTATAATTTTGATGGACTTTCCTCTGTTATGATCTTCCATACATTGCTTCATTAAATTGTAGCAATCCTTCACATTTTCCTATACAAATTAAATCCCACAATATTAATATTTTTCTCCGTTTTATTCATTTATTTATCTTTTATTATTCATGACGAGGAATATTTTGATAAAAAAAAAAATGAACGAGACAGAATAAAAAAAATAAAACAAATAAATGAACGAGGCAGAATAAAAAAAAAAAAAATTAAACAAATGAACGAGACAGAGGACTATTTTACTTGGCATAAATGCATAGTACTCCGTAATTAATTAAGATATTTAATATACAATTTTGCCCAATTTATTATTCTCAATAATCCCGATTTTGATCTCGTGATTTTATGACCTTACGATCCAAAAATGAAAATGAATCGATCCTGATCGAGAGTGCACATTTAATTTTTGGACATTATTCGCAAATAAAGAGATTTTTCATTATCTTCGGTCATAATCTCGTTTTGAATCGTCTTTCAGAGTACAGTAAGAATAATAGGAGTATTTTTTTATGATTTTTACTGACGCAAAATAAAATATATTAAGGAGGCAAAATGCAGTTTAGATTTGAATGAAAAGGGCAATGAAATTACGTTTATGGTTCATTTGTCGAGTCTTACGATCCTAGTATAACCCAACTACTATTTCATTGATTCAAAGTGAAATCTCGATTCAAAGACGGTAAATTCCGAGATTTTAAATAAAGAGTAAAAATTGTTTAATTATGGGAAGGAAAGTAATGCTTACTTTGGAGAGTCCATCACACCATGACTCTGCATGTTCAGGTGTAGCAAAGGACATAACAGGTAATTCACTTGCTGCACAAAGAACTGCAGCTGCAGCAATACTTGATGCTGTATACTCCAAAAAACTGGACTCTGTAATTAACATCCATAATCAAAATTATATTCTTAATTAATTAATTATATTTTTAATTAATTAACATTAATCACCTACAAATTTCTTATTTTAAAAAAAGTAAATTATTTCATCTAAAAAAAAGTACTCTACTAAATTTTAAAATACTCATTTTTAAAATTATACCCTTTTGATTTATTTTTTTGTTAAATTAATTCCAAAATCTATTCGAAATTCAAAAATGACTCCAAATTACGAGTAATTTTTTAAGACGAGAATGTCCCTACATTATTTTATTCTTTATTACTGAACCCTCACCCTCTAACCGTCTAACTCAAGGGCAATTTGACCCTCAAAATTAATTAACGTTATCTGATCCACGTGTGAGTTGTGACCTGATCCTAACCTGACCAACAACCCAAACCCAATACGATAAAAAATGCATTGACCCAACCCAAACCTGACCTAATAGTCATAAATGCTTTGACACAGACCAAAACTAACCCGAACCAAGCCCAATCCCACTTATGAGTCATGACCTGATCTTGACCCGACCCAACCCAACCCTGACCCGATACTATCAAAAATGCTTTGACACAACCTGAACCAAACCTAATCCACTTGTGAGTCATGACCTGATCTTGACCCGATAAAAAAATGTTTTCACACAATCTAAAACTGACCCGAACCAATCCAACCACACTGATGAGTCATGACCCGACCCAAACCTGACCCGATATGATCAAAAAAGCATTGAAACGACCCAAAACTGACCAGACCCGAGTGATCCGATTATTATTATTATTATTACCTTGGATATTGGTGAGAATAATATCAGTAGAGTGTGACAAAAGCAGTCCTGTGTAAGTTGATGATGCATCAAGTTTGTAAGAGAAGAAACTAATGAAAGTGAAAGGGGTAACAAGTCTTAATCTCCAATCAAGAACATCTAGTACTAGAAGCTCCATCTTTTGTATTGTCTTTGGCTCAAATACAAATTTTGCACCTTCCTGATCAACAAAATTACAATCAATAAAAACGACCACAGATCGTGAGATGACGTCACGTCAGAATAAATAAATTAATCATTAATAACAAAACAAATCGATGAAAAAAGGACATGGATTATGAGGTGACGACACATCAGAATAAATCAATCATTAATAACAAAACGATCGATAATTTTGAGAATAAAATAAAGTATACAGAGTACTTTTTATATGGAAATAGTTTTAATATTTTCGTCGAGACCCGAGGAAAAAAAACATTGTGGATCGACATTCGTCACCATGGACTCTCGTCTCTCGGACTCCAAAGCATGACAAAACGTCGCATTAGGATTAAAAAACATAAACATAGTAAACTTTTATATAGAAATAATTGTAATATTTTTCATCGAGACTCAAGAAAGAAAACATTTTGGATCGTCATTTGTAATATTTTTAAGGTTATATTTTAGTAAAATTTAGATTAAATTAAATACAATTTCGAGGTTAAAAATCATCTTGATTTCTTATCTATTTTCTCTCACTCACCTATTTTATTTATACCGAGTAATCGAGTAAATTAATATCCATTTATCTCATCATTTACTAATATAGTAATTAATACCGTTACATCAGATCGTTTTACAACCGAATTCAAACTGTTTGTAGAAAATGTTAATATTTTATAAGGTTAATATTTTAAAATTAAATTAAATACAATTTCGAGGTTAAAGATCGTCTTCATTTCTTATCTATTTCCTCTCACTCACCCATTTTATTTATACCGAGTAATCGAGTATTAATATCCATTTACCTCATCATTTACTAATACAGTAATTAATATCGTTACATCAGATCGTTTCACAACAGAATTCGAACGGTTTGTAGAAAATGTTAATATTTTAAAATTAAATTAAATACAATTTCGAGGTTAAATATCCTCTTCGTTTCTTATCTATTTCCTCTCACTCACCCATTTTATTTATACCGAGTAATTGAGTATTAATATCCATTTATCTCATCATTTACTAATACAATAATTAATATCGTTAGATCATATCGTTTCACAACAAAATTCAAACTGTTTGTAGAAAATGATGGAAACAGAGAAAAGAAGAAATCACGAGGATCCAAATCCGACATAAGAGTATTTTCTGACAATACTATTTATTTCTTTTATTTAAAGAAGCGAGTATTTTATTTTAATACTTCCTTCATTTTCTTTTTATCTCCCCAATTTCTTTTTCGGTCCACTTTTTTTTTATCTTCCCATTTCATTTATTTTCTTTTTGGTCCATAATTTTTACCATACTACCCTTACTATTTACAACACTTTCTATCTTTATTATTTCCTATTTACCCACACTTACCATTCTACCCTCACTATTTTTTAAATTTATTATTTTATATTCATTACAAAAAAAAGTGTGCCAAAAGTAAATGGGAAGATAAAAAGAAAATGGAGGAAGTAATAAAAAAAATAAGATTTTTTAATTTTTTTTTTTTTAAAAAAATAATCTTATTATTTGAAAAAATCAGTTATTACTCCCTCCGTCCTTTATGTTTCTTCCTGTTTTTCTTTTTGGGCCGTCTTTAAGTTTCTTCCTGTTTCTATCTTTCATTTTTTGTACACTCAATTTTACCCTTTTGTCCTTATTGGATCTACCTTCATACACTTTTGCACACACCCACTAACAATATTTATCAATAAATAAATTATTTTCAAAGCCACCATCCATTACTTTACTTCATTTTATTCAATTTCTTATTCCACGTGCAAAAAGAAATGAGAAGAAACATAAAGGACGGAGGGAATATTTTTTATTGCAGATGAGAATCGAAATCTCGATCAGATAATAATAGTAAGTGAGAAAAAAAATAAAAGTGTGAGTGTGAGTATGAGTGTGATGGAGACCTGAAGATCCACTAGGGAAGGAACAAGAGGTTCCTCCATCTTGGCAGCAAGTGACAAGCAAGTCACTGTTAACAGTTGTAATGCCCATCCACCTCTTCTTTCCTGTTTTATCAATACCATTACCAATACACCAAAAAGCAACCATCATTCACTTTTCCAACCAACAATTTACTATATACAGATTCATTCGCGAAAGGTTGTGTCAGAATCGCTTTATTCTAATAACGATTTTTGTGTGTTCTTTACTTATTTTTTACAAATATGTATTCAGTTCAATTTGAAATCGTTTGTAGATGCCGGATGACTTTTTTTTTTTTTTGATGAACGAGGGAACCCGTGGGCGACAGGCTCGAAGTCTAGAGGCACAGTCTCAAGCCATACAACTCAAGTTCGCGCTTGAAGGGGCTTGAACCTGAGACCCTTGGGCCAATGACCACAAGTTTTAACCACTAGGCAACACTTATTAATGATATTGATTTTCACCTCAAAAAAAAAAAAACAAGAACAACTTATTACGATCGAAGATGTCTTAAAATAATGGTTAAGATTAGATATCCTAGACAATAAGTCTCAGGTTCGAAATCTTCTTCTCTATCTCATAATGTGACTAAGTACGTTCTTCGTTGAAAAAATAAAATAAAACAATTTACAAGTCTTACAACTACTTAATTACTTACCAAATCCTTTCACACTAAATTATACGGAGTATTATAGTATTATAATCGAGATTAGGGTTGTAAATGAGTCGAGCTGATCTTAAACTCAATAAATAAAGCTCTTGATCGGCTTGTATATTAAAGCCGATCTACAAGCTCGATCGACTACTCTCGACCCTTTAAATCAATATTAGATCTCGACTTGTATATTTTAATTTTTTGAGCTTTAGTCAAATCAAGTTCGAGCTGATTTCGAGGACTTTTCGAGTGGGATCAGATCATTAGTCTCACCGAGGACAAATATTTCTTATTTACTTTCAAATTCGATCTAAAATCACTATCATAACGATAGTAAAGACAAACTTTAATTTTGCTAGTCCCTAGACAACTTATCTTAATTATCAAATGATATATGAGAATCGAGCCCAAACAAAATTATTGCATTGGGTATCTGTTAGCCATATTACGGTATATTAAATTATAAATTATAAATTAATAATGCATGCAATTATGCAAATTTCACTATTAACATTGATTAATTGTACACTAATGATATTCTAATAAGAAAAACATGCATATATTATAGTATATATTCCTTGATTAGCTCTTTAAAAAGTAGTGTAATTAGAAGTAGTAGTTGTTGAAAACATTTAATTTACAAGTCATTTTTTATAATTAATTAATTAATTAATATACTCCCTCCGATTTTTTATTATCTTCCCCTTTGGTTTTGGGGAAGAAAATAAGGGTGTAGGAATGTGTGGTTCAAAATAAAAGAAGGAAGAGAGAGAAATGTAAGAGCGATTCTAGACCACATGTTGATGGCCCAAAATAGAAATAAGGAAGAAAGAGTGTTTCAACCCAATAAGAAAATAGGGAAGATAATAAAAAATCGGAGGGAGTACTTAAAAAGTACCAAATAAGAAAATAGGGAAGATAATAAAAAATCGGAGGGAGTACTTAAAAATTCTTAATCCACTTTTTAATCTCTTATAAAGTTATAAGTCAAAAGTGTATAGTTATAGTTAGGCTTAGGCTACATATATAGGTATAGAGAATAATGAATATATACACACATGACACATTTGAGTGCGAGAATTTTTGTCTATGACGAGAATATCTGTATAAAATATTTTTCGAATTGCAATCGTATAACTGTATAATTAATGTGAATTGTTATTCACGTTTAGTCAAAAGACTCGATTTCAAATCTCGATCCACAACTTCTCTTTCACGTTTTTTTTTTTTTTTTTTTTTTTTTTTTTCTGAATTTAGATTGTGGGCGTCGATTTTGAAAGTTCTGGATCCGTCTCTGCATATTGGTCTACCAAAAAAAAAAGAAAGCATTAAGTAGATAAAATCATTTTGGTCATGCAAAGTTGAAATGGAGCGTATAAACATTTACATCACAAGAGCCTTGTTTTTCTACTCAAAATTGTGACCCCATTTTGACACTCTTAACCTATATGTCAGTGAAGTCCACGTGATTTCGGAATTATAATAATATACATAAATACATAATTTCAGATAAATATGTCGGTTATTTTAGATTTAGAACGAATTAAATGGTCAGGCGAGACAGAAACAGAAACCAACTGTTAGAGACTACAGAACGTATGTAATAAACTAAATCGTTCCTAGTTTTTTTTTTCTTTTTCTTTTTTTGCGAACTGATCAGAACAAACCACTCTATTACAATCGAAGAGTATCTGCATAACTACTGCATAAGTGAGACCAGTTGACGTTATACTCTGTTCAATCATTAGAGAAAAGTTTGTATTAGAAGAGACGATTATTCCACGATAAAGACTATTCATTGTACTAATGATATTCTAATAAAACATATACCAATTGGTGAAGAGACGATTTCAAACGACAGCAGATCATTTCGAATATATATATACCTCCTTTCAGATCACACGTTAAGAAGATTCAGATTTACCGATCATGTCAAATTTCGAAAAGTATATATATTAATACTTATTATTTATTTATTCTTAATTCTTTATTTTGTTTCAAAATTTTCCACTTAACTTGAATTTTCTGAACTTTTAAATTTTTTATTATTATTATTAGTGCTTTCAAATTGATTTTGAAACAATATTTTATTATTATTATTATTATTATTATTATTATTATTATTATTATTATAAACGGAACTTGTATTAAACACCAGAACAAATTACAAGAAGTTAGAGGGAAGCCGAGATACTATCTGGGAATGACGATTTATTATTATTATTATTATTATTATTATTATTATTATTATAATTATTATTTTTTATTTTATTTGTTCTGGGAATGACGATTTAATGACTTCAGAATTTGATTCATGGTTGTTGTTATATATATTAATATTAATATTATTATACATAAAAAAAATATAATCAATAGTGTCATAATAAAGTTGACAAATGTAGGCCTATATATATTTTATTTTATTTATTTATTTTCATGTTTATGTTGATGAATAGTTTGAAAACTATGCTCAATCCACTACTATAAATCTATGATTTATTGTAAGAGAAATCAACAAGTTTGACAGATGGATGATGATATGGTGGGAGCGTAAAATTCAGTAAGAAGAGACTACTCATTTCACACATTTGTGTCTTCAATTATGATACCTAGCTCCCTTTTTCATTCACGGTTTATGAGACGATACTTTAAATACGTTTTTTCTGTTTATACGAGCAACAAGTTTTAATGTTACTCTGAAGTCACTCAGGTTTGTGAGTGCATGATTAGATTATCGAGTTTCTTTAACATGTGTGCGTCCATTGGGTAGTAGACACGCGTTAATGATCGATTACAGAAAGATTAGACAATACTCCGTATATATGTGAATCTTTTCGTAATTAACCATCAACGTGTATCCAATGGACACATGTTAAAAAATTGATTAAGGAAGTCACTCAGTTTTGTTAGTGCGTGATTAGATTATCGAGTTTTTTTAACATGCGTGCATTTAATTAGAAGATTATACAACCAATTGTACATAGCTGTATGTTTAACTGGTTTTATGATTTTGAGCTTTATCAGAAAGATTTTGAGTTTTGCTGTAAATTTGTATAAATTGTCGAGTTAAATCACATAAATGTTTAAGTTCAAAAACTGACAACTTAACTCAGAAACTTGTATAAGTTTAGAAAATATATGCAAAAGCTCGACAACTTTGTTGTACAATGATATTCTACGACCAGGTATATAATCCTATTTTCCGCGTGCATTGGGCAATAGACACGCGTTGATGGTTGATTAAAGAAAGATTAACATTGATATTATCACGAGAAATTGGTACAATATATATATTAATTCATATTTGTCATAATTAGACAAATATATACTCCGTATGTGTGAATTTTTTTCGTAATTATCCATTAACGTGTGTCCAGTAGACACATGTTACAAAATTGATTAAGAAAGTCACTCAGTTCTGTGAGTGATTAGATTATCGAGTTTTTTTAACATGTGTCCATTGGTCAGTATTATTGGGCGGATAGTTTGCAATAGGTTGAAGTTAATATCAAAACGACTGATACCAACGTATAGAAAATAGCGAATGTAACTCACCGGAAGGTGGTGCGAACTTAGAAACCGATCCAAGTAGTTAACAGCGAGGTACGCCGTTAATGCTTGAAAGCCATGGAATGATCGTACCTGTACATTTTAAACAATTAATTAAATTCTACTTCGTAACGCAAGATAAATATACTAAAATAAATTTCAAAAAATTAACAAGGTTCGGAAAACATTTTAATTTGCACCAATGTAGGTCGATTTAACACGACTATCTAAACATTATTAAAGTATTTCGTCTCAGTCATTTATTTAATTTTTACTTCTTATATTACTCAATTAACCTAACTCAAATTTGCTCAAATTCGATAAAAAAAAAAGTTTCTGTCTTAATCATTTATTTAATTTTTAATTCGTATATTATTCAATTAATCTAACTCAAATATTCTCAAATTCGATAAAAAAAATGTTTTCTGTCTCAGTCATTTATTTAATTTTTAATTCGTATATTATTCAATTAATCTAACTAAAATATTCTCAAATTCGATAAAAAAAAAAATTCTGTCTCAGTCATTTATTTAATTTTTAAATCGTATATTATTCAATAAATCTAACTCAAATATGCTCAAATTCGATTTTAAAAAAAAATTCACGAAGCTCTAAATCCTCTAACGTCACTTCTATATATAACTCGATCAAAATATATACGGAGTAAAAATAAAAATTAATTTAAGTTCGCCTCGTTCATTTTTTTTAATTAAAATATTTCTCGCAAATAGTATAAAATTAAAATAAATAAACTATCGAGACAGAAAGATTAATAAAACACGTGAATGCGCACCATCGATCACTTTTGATCATTTTACGAGAATTGACCGTCTCACGTGAGATCATCTTAACTGTCGTAACCTATAATTTGTCGATTAAAAATGCGTCTTCCATCGATAATTAACGTGATAATTAGTCAATTACGATTAATTTCAGCAATTAATTGACCGTCTCACGTGAGAATTTGCGTTAATTCAATTAATTCGATTATTATACCTTGAGAATCCACTTAACGGATTGAGACCGAGAAGAAGAATCGAGAACAGAGGTCGGACTAGCGAAATCGGAAGCGGAATAACTTCGCTCGTGTTCGATGAATCCGGCGATTGATTTCTCGTCGTCGTCGTCGATTAGATTCTTCGCCGGAGATTCCGGCGAATCTCCGGCGAGGTCGTCGGAGATGGAGTGTGGTGTGCACGTGTTCATCGTTAATGGCGTCGGTTAGTTTTTTTATCGGTTGGAGTGAAGGAAGTAGTGGAGTGAAGTGAAGGGGAGTGAGTGAGTGAGATGTGGAGGGGTATATATATATGTGTGAGATGAGATTTGAAAAATATACGGTTTCACTGTAATTGTATTGTCAGATAATTCAGGTTACAGTTACGGTTAATATGGTAGAAGCGTTTTATTTTTATATTATTCGTCGGTCTCGTGTTTTCAAGATCCACAAAATGTACGGTAATAGCGTAGATGTTTTAGTCGAGTGGTTAACACAGAGTTAACCCAGACAATATGTCACAGATCCGATCGTCTCGCGCCTCTATTGTAATGCAATTAAGTGCGTGTTGTGTGTTTCGTTAACCCAAAACAAAACGCATGGTAATCAATTTCCAATCTTGTTAGTACAATATTATTACAGTAAACGAGTCGAAGTATCTAAAAAATTGAAAAGAACGAGCCATACTTGCCCTGAACCCGAAAAGACCCATCCAGCGAGCGACCCAAAGTCAAATCGGTTTTTGATCGAGAAGTGACCCGATCTGGTTGACCCATTTGCCATATCTACTTACTATCATCGAACAATTACACTCGATAATGCCTTTTTTTTGTTGGAAGGTGCGTTTGGTAGAACTATGGTTCGGCAAACGTGCAAGCTTTTATTTACTTATTTCTAATGATCTCAATGCAATGATCTACTAATCCAATGCGGATCTCTCGTCCCATTTTTGTGTCTCACACCAACACCATACACGGATGACACATCAAAAAGTTATGATATTTGTTGCATATAGATGAGATGTCATTCCGTGTATGGTGTGACACACAGAGTGAGACGTACGAGAGATCTGCATTGTAATCTCTGTAACACCCCGACCCAATCCTATGACCGAAAATGTTAACCGCGGTAACCAGCCAGACTTTGTACTGATCCCACAAACCAACCCAACTCCTCTCTCACTCAGGTTTCCGGGAGGTCACCCATCCTTAGACTGCTCTCACTCAAGTGGAGTGTGCATTTTGTTGATATAAATAGTACTCCCTCCGAGTTCCGATCCTATTATCGTCCCACTTTCCTTTTTGGGCTGAGTTTGATCTTTGTCCCACTTTTCTTTTTAGACCATTAATGTGTGGTTCACAATTACTCTCGCACTTCTCTCTCTTCCTTCTTCTTTTTTGAACCACTCATTTCCCCTTCCTTATTTTCCACCCCAAATCCCTTTGGGACTATAATAGGTCTCGCACTTCTCTCTCTTCCTTCTTCTTTTTTGAACCACTCATTTTCCCTTCCTTATTTTCCACCCCAAATCCCTTTGGGACTATAATAGGTCTCGCACTTCTCTCTCTTCCTTCTTCTTTTTTGAACCACTCATTTTCCCCTTCCTTATTTTCCACCCCAAATCCCTTTGGGACAATAATAGGTCTCGCACTTCTCTCTCTTCCTTCTTCTTTTTTGAACCACTCATTTCCCCTTCCTTATTTTCCAACCCAAATCCCTTTGGGACAATAATAAGAACTCGGAGGGAGTACTTTCAATTCCTTTAAGCACTAGTCATTTAAGTTCATAAATAGGACATTTTCAATCAATCAAACTATCTTCGATAATTTGCTCCTAACTACGAGAATAACGTCACGTTTTCCACCAAAATTCGAACCTGCAATCTATAATCGGAAACAGAATGAATTAAATGTAAGGGTGATGTTTGGTATGACACTAAAGTACAAAGAATAAACAGGGGAGGGGAGGGGGGATTGGATTGGGCCAAATGGGAGGGTACTTTATATTTCCGCATAAATAGGGTTTGGCAGAATTCAAGAAACCCCAGCTTTTATGGCGCTACAAACCAAACGCAGGACGCTCCTCTTCCCCCTTTTTCCACTATTAAAAGCCTGTGTTTTTCCCTCCATACATTGACCATTCTATGCACATTTTTTGTTCCGTCTTCTGAATTATCCGTCATAAACTTGTAAATACTCGTATCTGTCGTAAACTTAAAAATATCTGCACGTATAAGTGAATCTGAAAATTGGGTCAACTGGGTCGGGTTCGGGTCGGATCATTTTCGGGTTGGGGTGACTCACTTTGGATTCAGTTCATTTTTGGATTTGTTGTTTTCAGTTTTTTTAAGGATATCGACTCTTTTTTATAACAATGAAAGTTTGGATTAGGCCGATCATTTCAGGTTTTAAGTTCCGTTTTCAGTAAATCTGACAAATGGGTCAACTGGGTCGGGTTCGGGTCGGGTCGGGTCATTTTCGGGTTGGGGCGAGTCATTTCGGGTTCAGTTCGTTTTCGGATTTGTTGTTTTGAACTTTTTAGGGATATCGACTCTTTTTATAACAATGAAAGTTTGGATTAGGGCCGGGTAATTCAGGTTTTAAGTTCCGTCTTCAGTAAATCTGATAAATGGGTCAACTGGGTGTATGGGTCGGGTTCGAGTCAGGTCATTTTTGGGTCAGGGGAGTTGTGTGGACTTCGGGTTGGGGCGAGTCATTTCGGGTTTAGCTTATTTTCGGATTTGTTGTTTTTTGAACTTTTTAGGGATATCGATTATTTTTTCTAGAATAAAAGTTTGGATTAGGTCGATCAATTCGGGTTTTAAGTTCGGATGCCTAGTCGAGTCAATTTTGTGAAATCTACCCATAAATAGATAAAGATAAATCTTATTTGTCAATATTTATCCATGTAGACCTCTCGTTGATTTGCGACGGATACACGTGTGTCAGAATGGACATTTGTTGCGTTTCATATTTTCATGCATCTTGCATTGATAAAAGCACAAATACTGGTTTAAGATGGATATATACATGACAAATTTAAAAACATGAGAAGTATTTTAGACGAGACAAATCATATTCCTAGGAAATAATAAAAATCTCGTATTTTCTATCGAAACTGACTGGTATTTGACTAGTTTCAAGAGTCACTCGATTCTATAAAAACCCAATTCCAAAAAATGGTCCCTCCTACTATTCAAACATTCATCATACACTAGTGTATTAGTGTCATTGATCACCATTATTGTTTAGATTAGTAGCCTAATAATAACACATTAGAATTGTTAATAATCTTTGGATTAGATTAGGGTTATCTATAATTCTATTGGTGGTCCGGTATGATCTTGTCCGATATGTACGGATTTTTTCATATACAAGAATATAATCAAATTATCGTTCAACTTCGCTTGACTTACTGCTTCAATTATGTCGAGAGTTCGTGCGTTGCATAGTTACACAATTTCATGATTCGATTTTCACATACGAAGTCATGACGAATTTCATGCATGTGTAACTCCAAATACAATGGTCCCTCCTACTAAATATATATTCATACTCATTGTATGTTTGTATGACACTTAACTAGTGCATTACCATTATTTCGTCATACGTAAAAATTTAGAAGAGACGATTTCTCATTAGAACAGTCGATATTCCTAAAAAATTGAATATAACAAATCCGAAAATAACCCAAAATCGTAACGACCTGGTCCGATCTGAAGTTGACTAAATCTGGCGCCGATCTGGTTGACCCATCTACCAGGTTTGATTAATAAAAATGCAGAAATTTCAATCCACTCAAACCGGACCTGAATAATAAGTTTTTGAACGGAAGCAGGAGACCCCAACCTCCGAATTTAAACACCAAAAGTAAATTTTGGGTCGGTTTTGGTTCGAGATTTTGAATCGAGTTGATCATTTTTACGGTCTGGTTCGGACCGGACCCAACCTTGCTTGGCATTGCACATTGTGCTCTTCTAAAATCAGACCTAGATAATAGCTTTTGAACCGAAGCCGAAGATCCAAACTTCCGAACTTAAGCACCGAAAGAAAATTTTGGGTCGGTTTTGGTTCGAGATTTTGAATCGAGTTGATCGTTTTTACGGTCTGGTTCGGTTCGGTCCGGACCTAACCTTGCTTGGGCATTGCACACTGTGTTCTTTCTAAAACCCCAAGGCCCAAACCCTACCCAAAAATCCCCAAATCCCAAAACCCAATTAATTTCCAGTTTTTCTAATTAAATTTCGACGATACATCATTTTTTCCCATCAAAATTCAAAATCATTCAAAACCCTTCTCTAATTCCACCCTCAATCAACATTCATCCTCCAAAATCCAATCAATAGCACATTATTTCACCCCAATATCATCAGTTCTACTGAAATCAGCACGTTCTATAGTGGGGGTAGTTCTTCAATTTCCACCAATTGATCGAATTTATCGTTTAGAAGTAGTTTAATTAAGTTAATTAAGTACCCAGTTAGTATAAAATTGAGTTAATTGAGTTTGTGATTATCTGAATTGTCTAGGTTTGGAGTAATTGGGTTGTGTTCAATTTGAAGCGAAAATCGACAGCGAAACCGGTGATGGAGGAGGAGAAGGAGGCGTTTTTCGTTGTTCGAAAAGGGGATATTGTTGGAGTTTATAAGAGTTTTAGTGATTGTCAAGCTCAAGTTGGGAATTCGGTGATTGATTTTCTTCACTTAATTTTGAATTATTTAATTAGATGATCATATGTTTTTTTAATTAGGTTTTCTTAATGCTGAATTGCTGATGCTTTGTTTATAGTATGAAGATATGAATACATGATTATATGATCAATGTAGGAAAATGTGCTACTTAGAAATGTTATTTTGACGGTTTTGAAGAATGATTCATGTGAGCCGAACCCAAATGATTTTGGGATTAAGTTTAATTTGAAGAAAGCTTTGTTTATGTGATTAATGTAGGAAAAAATGGTACTTTGAAATGTTATTTGACGGTTTTAGAGGATGATTCATGTGAGCCGAACCCAAATGATCTCGGGATTGAGTTTAATTTGAAAGCTTTGATTAATGTAGGAAAAAATGGTACTTTGAAATGTTATTTGACGGTTTGGAAGGATGATTCATGTGAGCCGAGCCTTAATGATCTTGGGATTAAGGCTTTGAAATTGAATATTTGAATGAATTCGTTTAATTTTGATGAAGCTTTGTTTATGTGATTAATGTAGGAAAAAATGGTACTTTGAAATGTTATTTGACGGTTTTAAAGGATGATTCATGCTAGTTGAACCCAAATGATCTTGGGATTAACTGATTAGGGCCTAGTAGGTTGATGTGTGCTTGGGTCGGACTTTGAACATTAATGGCGGACAATGTATTTCCGAGAAACAAATTAATGTAACGTGATTGCTTCGACATCGATTTTTTTTAAAGTAATGGGGAAACCTGATTGTTATTGAAGTGTTATGGCTAGGGTTACCGGATTCCTTTGGGTACCTTGCAAATCGTGAATCATTAAAGTCAAATTCTTCAACAGCGAATTTGTAAGGGCGTATTCGTAGTGTCCGTACTTATTCATTCTTCTAATTTGCGCAGATATGTGACCCTCCTGTGAGTGTATACAAAGGATATTCTTTACCTAGTGAGACCGAGGAACATCTCGTCTCACGTGGGCTTCAGAACGCTCTCTATACCATCAAAGCGTCTGATCTTAACGACGAGCTTTTCGGCACGCTGGTTCCCTGCCCATTACAGGTTTCTTAAAGCTTCTACAAAGTTGAATGTGAACTATATTAATATCCCACGCCTGAAAGATAGCTATCGTAAACTGTAACTTTCAGGTTGTTTTATATGTCATTTCAGGAGCCATCCCCATCCGCATCCGCTTCTACTGGTGAAACATCCAGGATGGAGTTTCCACAAAAGAGGCCTCATGATCCGATTCCTTCAGGAAACGTGGTAAAATATTATACGTTTCCTGTATTCAGTAGAATTTTGCTGTATTTTAAATAATTTTTTTCCTTTTATGTGAACACGCTTCATTTTTTCCGGCTTCATTCAATAGAATTCCCATTACTGATGATACCATTTTCTCGTATTTGTCTTGGCTACTTTGCAGTATATGGACACCATCTTTTCGACCTCCAACGTTCCACCGAGCAAGCTCCCAAAGCTAGATAACATACCTCTCGATGGTGTAAGCTGTTATCAGTCAATAAATTACTGGATTTTTTTTGTTGAGTACGGACTACGGAGTACTTGACTTCTTTAACTGTCGAACATGATCCTTTATAGTTTATTCTCGTCGTGATATGCAGCAAACTTGTGTTATCGAGTTTGATGGTGCTTCAAAAGGAAATCCTGGACCAGCCGGTGCTGGAGCCGTGCTTCGATCTCTCAGTGGAACCGTGGTATGTAGCCGGTTCTTAGTTGACATCTGCAGCTACATCTCTTTTATTTATGCACCCGTTTCTTATAGGTTTTCTGTAATGTTTCTCATGAAAGATACTCGTGTAGATTTGCAAATTACGTCAAGGCTTAGGAACAGCGACCAACAACGTCGCTGAATATCAAGCTGTTATTTTGGGATTAAGGAAAGCTCTCGAGATGGGTTATACAAATATTCGAGCTAAAGGTGACAGCAAACTTGTCTGCATGCAGGTTCACTCTTCCGTCTTTTTACTCAGCATCGTTCAATGATCAGCGTTTCCTTTCTTTTTTTTCCATGTGAAATGACTCAAAAATCAAAACTGCGTCAATTCTTCGTGAAATGTCGTGATCAAGTTTTGATGCACATCGCAATGCAATTTCCATGTTAGGTCATTCGAAAACTTTCTGTCTAGTAACACCATTATTCTTTCGGAAAACAGCTTCAGGGATTATGGAAAGTGAAGAATCAGAACATGGCCGACTTGCATGCTGAGGCGACAAAACTGAAGAAACGATTCAAGTCTTTTCAGATCAGTCATGTTTTGAGGGTACGTTGTTCTCTTTCGATAGCTAAACTGGTTGCTTTGTTATGCATTCATTTGTCGTCTGATCCATATAATGTGAATAGAAAAGTTACTCAGACTCTTCTACGAGGTGTCAGAGTCTATACGTTGGGCCAACGTGCTTTTCTTTTGAGCTGTGGGCTGCCTGTGGCCACAAAGTTTATTTTTTTTGGTGGATCGCGTTCTTTTGGATGTTCTTTTTGCGTTGAAATCGTTCAGTTTTTTAAACTTGCATGCTGTCTAAAATCGTGCAGGAATTTAACTCGGATGCTGATGCGCAGGCTAACTTGGGCGTAAACTTAGCTTGTATGTAAACCATCTTCCCCTCCTTTCTCTTACGATTCTCGATAAATCATAATTTACGCAATTTTCATCGTTTTCATCGTTTCCACTCTTTTTCGCAGGTGGACAGGTACAGGAACATACGGGTTAACTTAGTTCCGTCTTTCTACTCGGAAAATGGTGCACATTCGCCCCAAGAACCGAATTTTTCCGAAGATTTTTTACTTTCCACGCTCTAAGCTTTTCTCGAGGAACGGAATCTCTAGTGTCTGATTATCATATCGTGTCAATGATCGGAATCTCTAGTTTTAAAAAAAAAAATTGAGTATAATGTAGTAGAAAACACGGTAGTTGATCACTTGAAACTATCTAAGACTCTCTAACCGAAGATTTTCATTGAACTTTCGAGTTGTTATGATTCTAGTTGCTGTTCGTCCATTCCTTCCAATCTTTGTCGACGTTGGCTTGAGCCCACTTGACCGCTGTCCTAGCCGCTTGAGGTCCTCCGGTCAATCCGCTTTCATTCACAGTATCCGCCATGTCGATGAATGGTAGTACTAGTAACGTCCCCGGTCCTCCGTATTCCTCGTGCAAAAACTTGCTGAAGATCTGTAAACCGATTACACAGCATAACTATTAAAACGAATTCTACGACGTCTCAAAATCCCCGTTCACTCAAGTCTCGGTTTTCACAAATTCTTGTTGGAGACGGGATATCCATCGAAACTTCAAACACGTCAAATATCATCTCACTTAGACAAACTTTTTGCTAATACATTCGACATTCCGCTTTTGTTTCAGGCACATTTTAAGTTTAAAACGGATATATCTACACGGCTACACCTGGCAAACGGGTCAACCGGGTCACAAACGGGTCAACTGGATCGGGTCGGATCATTTTGGGTTCATGTCATTTTCGAGTTCTTTTATATTTAAGTTTAAAACGGATATACCTACACGGGTACATCTGACAAACGGGTCAACCGGGTCGGGCCAGGTCATTTTGGGTTTATGTCATTTTCGGGTTTTTTTATATTTAATTTTTTTTGGATATGGACTCGTTTTCTCTACAATAAAAGTTGTGGTAGTTCGGGATTAGGCCGGGTCAATTAACAATACGGGTCAAACTCGGGTCTCAAGTTCGGGTTTATCAGAACTAACCTCAGTGCAGATACCAACAACTTCATCCAATTCATCTCCATAGATATCTTTCTTCGATAACTTCTTCACTAGATGAGCTTTAAACTTCTCTGTTTCCTTCATTCACAAAAATTAAACCCTAAATTACACTCGAAATCATTCAATTAAGCAATTAACCACAAAAAATCAATCGTAAAACTTACAGAATCAGCAAATTCAGGAATTGGGTCAGGAAATTGGTACTCAGATGCCCTGCAAACTGGGTTTTTCTTTGAGTTTAAGGTGTAATAATTACGATTAGTACTGTAATTAATCTGATTATTGAAGATGAAAGAGGATGAAGATGGATTTAATTGAGTTGAAGAAGTAGGGAAGAGTGCACAGAAGGTGTTCGATGAAATGTGAGTTGGTATTATTACATTCCATGAACATGCCATTTTCCTCTGTTTTTTTTGGTGTGTATCTATTTACCTTATCTTGTTCTCCCTTTTGAATGGGATCAAATTGTTCGGGTCGGGTCAAGTCGGGCTAACTCGGGTTTGTTCTATTTTGGGTCGAGGTTGCTGAAATGAACTCAACTGAAGTTGAACGAAGTAGTCGAAGTATGAAACAGTATGAATCTCACGGGGATGAACTGAACTAAACTCAACTGAAGTGAAATTGGCTGGAAAAAAGTTGAAAAGAATCGGGCTTTACTAGACGTGGTAAAACTGGCCGACCCAGCCTCCGATGCTAAAACCCGAGTTTGACCAATAACTTGAAATGACCTAATACCCGGTTTTAAAGCCCGAGCTTGGATCCATACTGACGTGAATGTTTATTACAACATACAAACCGTTATTTCTAAAAAAAAAAGTTGAAAATAATGACTGAAATTGAATCGACCCAAATTTGACCCGGTCTTAATAACTCAAGAACAACCCACGATCTAAACAAATCAAACTCAAACCCGATCCAATTAACCCGTTTTCGTCCTCTAGAGCTAGAACATAGAGATAGAAATCTTTCTCCCTTTAGGCATTTATCCATGAAATAATAACCTCAAACCTCTCTAAAACCCTTGTTCAACCCTAATTTCTAATTGAATTTCAATTAATTTGGGGAAAATTTACCCCCAAAATTGAAACATGCAATATGTATGCAAAATCTACAAACAACCCTTTCTACATCCATCATTATTTCTATCATCACCTTCAATAATTCATTCTTTCACCTTGAAATCAACAGTTTTCATCAATAAAACCCAGAAAATCATTAATTTTAGACCTAATAAATCATACTCAACTTCTGTAGCTCAAATTGATAGTAGTAGTAATAATAATAATAATGATGGTAATTGCAGAAATGGGGATACTTTCTTTGCAAACGACGTCGTTTCATGGTCTTCACTTGGTGTTTCTGATCAGCTTTCTCTGTCTCTCTCTAATGCCGGATTTGTTAAACCCTCTTTAATTCAGGTTAATTTACTTTAATTTAATTTTAATTTAATTTTTCTGGGTTTTTTTGCCATTTTTTTTTGGTGAATTTTGAATGAATAATTTGTTATATTTTTGAAGTTTGCAGTGAAAAATTATCACCCAGATTAATAAATTGATTCATCTTTGTGCTGGTTGCATAAAGTTTTGAACTTTGTGGTAAAAAAATGCACAAAATTTGATGAATTTTGATTGATTACTTTGTTATATGGTGTTAATGAATGAATTATTTTGATTTTTGCAGTGAAAAATTATTACCCAGGTTAATAATTTGATTCATCTTTGTACTGGTTGCAAAAAGTTTTGACCTTTGTAGTAAACAAATGCACAAAATTTGATTGATTACTTTGTTATATGGTGTTGATGAATGAATTATTTTGAAGTTTGCAGTGAAAAATTATTACCCAGATTAATAATTTGAATCATCTTTGTGCTGGTTGCATAAAGTTTGGATCTTTTGTTGTGAGACGGTCTCTCAATTTTACTGTGAGATGTCTCACACAAAGATAGGATCGTCGAGTTTTTTGTGGTGTATTATAGTCATATATATGAGTCTTGAATTGATGCCTAGTTGAATAAAAAGTTTAGAATTTGATGGTGAAATTCGGCAATGGAGCCGAATTCTCATTGATTAATCATGTTGTTTGGATTTGTAATATGATGGTGGCAAGCAAAACGGTTCAATATAATGTTCGCGGTTCTTATATAGTAAAACTCGCGGTTTCACCATAGTTCTCGACCCAATTTTGCGTTTGAAAATGTATTTTTCAGGCGACTTGACGACTTCAGATATTGATTCATGTTAGCCGACCCCAAATCTTTTTGGGACTAAGGCTCTGAGGTTGATGTCGATGTTGTTGTATTCAGGCGGCATGCATACCGTCAATCCTCTCAGGAAAAGACACCATTGTCGCTGCAGAGACAGGAAGTGGAAAAACGCACGGATACCTTATCCCTTTACTCGAGAAGCTTCTTTCTACTGTCGATGACTCAGACAACGAAACCCCTAAACGCCGACAAAGCTATTCATCTCAGCTATCACTCGTTCTATGCCCTAATGTCATGCTATGCGAGCAGGTTGTTCGAATGGCTAACTGTCTTTGTGGAAACGATGGCGAACCTCTCCTTACAGCCGCTGCTCTATGTGGGAAACAAGTAATGTTGTCAAAACACTTTTTTTTTTTGTTTTTTTTGTTCAGTCAACGGGTTTTTATGTTTCCGAGCTTTGTTAAAAATTTGAGCTTTGTTGTAAATTTTACGAGTTTTGATCTTAAAAATTTATTTTTTTTAGTATTTTTCCTTGCTATTTTTTTTTTTTTTTCGGAATTTGGAGTTTGTAAGCCTTTAAAAACTTATTATTAACCCTTCCAACTGTTTTTTTTTTTTAAAAGAAAAAATTATTGTATTGTCCGCCTTCCAATTTTTAATTTTTTTTTTTAAAATTTTGTTTTTTGGATGACGACTTTAGATATTGATTCATGTTAACCGATCCCAGATCTTTTTGGGATAAAAACTCGGAAACTATACTCATAAGTGAAGTTATTAATGAGATTTTGTTAAATAGTATTATCGCGCAGTAATTTTTCTTACAAGCAAGTGTTTATTTTGCAGGGATGGCCACAAAAAAGGCCAGACGTTATCGTATCAACACCCGTTGCCCTCTTAAATTATCTTTACGCTGTCGATCGGGAAAAAAACCGTCAATTGAACTTCGTGCGCCGTGTTAAACGTGTGGTAATTTCATTATTCCTGCTAAATTATTCACCATCGATGTCAGCCAATACTCAAAACCCAAGTTCTTGTTTCTGATCCTGTATTCGGTCCGACCCATATGACTCGACCCGTTTGACATGCCTACTTGTGGGTGATAACAAATCGACTGACATACCCATCACAAGGGATACGCAAAAGACATCATATATGACCAGGATTTTCTGATATGGTGCAATTGATGGCAGGTGTTCGATGAAGCGGACCTTTTACTCTGCGGAAGCTTCCAGAATCAAGTTATCCGTCTCATCAACATGCTTCGTTTTGACGAGAAACTATTATCACGGGCAAACGCAGGCTTCATCAAGGAAATGAACGACTCCGAGTTCCAATTGTCATTGGAGTCCGAAGAGGCAAACAGTGAACATAATAACAACATGTTAGCAGAAGAGGACGACGAGGAGGAGGAAGAGGAAGAAAAAACCGACGTTGAAGGTGCAACGCCTCAGGTTCCGATCCCTGTGAAGAGAACGGGGTGGAGAAGGGTTAAGGAAGTTTATCAGCGTAGTAAGCAGTATGTTTTTGTAGCAGCGACACTTCCTGAAAACGGTAAAAGAACAGCAGGCGGAGTCTTGAAAAGGTTGTTTCCCGATGCTAATTGGGTTAGCGGACATTATCTGCATCGTCACAACCCGAGGTACTCCTTAATTCCGTACAATTCTCTCATTTTCGTATCAAACGGGTCGGGTGAACATACGGGTCGCAATAGGGTCAGAAATACGGGTCAGAATAAGCCAAAAAAAGACATCAAAAATGTCTAATATATCGAATGTTTGTTCTTTTAGGTTGCAATGCTCGATTTTAGCAATTTGGCCCACCTAGGCTGTAGCTAGACCTATCAAACGGGTCAGGTGAACATACGGGTCGAAATACGGGTCAGAAATACGGGTCAAACGAAGTCTAAATGTCTAATAATATCGAAAGTTCGTTCCTTTAGGTTGCAGCAAAGATGGGTAGAGGTTTCAATAGAAACACAAGTCGACGCACTCATAGACGCAGTAGCTCACGGTATTAACTTCATCTCCGATACTACTTCCACTGGCGAAGATACCATAACGAGAACAATGGTGTTTGCCAACACAGTCGACGCAGTCGACTCAATAGCCAAAATATTTCAGACGGCTGGAATTCATTGTTTCTGCTATCATCGGAATACTTCATTGGAAGAATGTACCAAGAACTTAGTCGAGTTCAGAGATAAAGGTGGCGTTCTCGTGTGCACTGACGCTGCTGCTCGTGGTCTCGATATTCCCATGATTTCTCACGTCATTCAGGTAACGAGCGGCCCATATATTTGATTATTTTCCATTGATAATTAAATTTGCTTAAATCTACTAAATGTTTTTTTGTTTGTTTGTGATTTCTGTGTTTTCAGGCGGAATTTGCGTCGAGTGCAGTAGATTTCTTACATAGAGTCGGCCGTACAGCCCGAGCTGGCCAACATGGTCTTGTCACAAGCTTATACTCAGAACAGAATCGTGACTTGGTCTCTGCAGTCCGTGAAGCTGAAAAACTCGGAAAACCAGTTGTACGTTTCCTCCTTTATTCCCATCACCTTGAAAAAAGATACCGAGAAATATAAATAAACATAACTAATAGAAACCGTATAGGCGAATTATTTTATTTTATTGTTCGTCTTTTTTTTTTATGGATGATGACTTGACGACCTCAGATATTGATTCATGTTAGCCGACCCAGATGTTTTTTTTGGAACTAAGGCGTTGATGTTGTTGTTGTTTTGCAGGAGACGGCATTTAGCAGGAAAAGAGGTTTCCGAAACAAAATTAAAAGGAGAGGTAATTTATTTTTCACGCTCGCTCTTCTATAAAAAAAACTCGGGAATTTTCTGCTTACACCGTATTTAAGCTAAAACTTGGAAATTTTCTTCTTGCATCGTTAGGTTTAGGAAAAGCGAAGGATGCAGCTTCCGTTCCTGAGATCCTGTCAACATGATAATAAGATATACTCTCGGTATTGTTCAGGTCGTTGACAGAAAGTCGGAGCAAAAATCTTTGATTTCTCGCGAATAGAAGCATATAATGTTGCTGTGAGCCGAAGAACTGTGTTTCTTCGAGATTATTGGCTCGTAAGCCGTAATGCATCGTATTTGGTTTGGGCTCGTGCACTATGCAATACACGAAGTTTGATGTTGGAGACGATTGCAACCACGTTTATTAGGAAAAAAATGAGACGGGAATCATGATATGTATAACGTTTTTTTTTCGAGTATAGAAAGAGATATTTTCGGAGACATGATCTCGACTAAAATTATCCTTTTACGTAGTGTTTTTAAATTTGATGTTGAAATTATTATAATTTCGAAACCCCTTTATATATAATGAATGTATCTATGTTGTTTCATACTCGGTACTTGATTTTTATAAATCTTCAGAAAATTACTCACAGAGAAATTTTCCGACTAAGTAAAAAAATGACTGAGACGAAGGAGTAACGGTATAAAACTTGTTCGATTTTATGTAATTTTGATGCACCTAGAGTTATACTCCATCGATTCAATTTGTTTGAGCTTGATAAATAGAGAACAATATGTTTCGAGACTAGCGAGTTAACGAACCTAAAAATTAATCAAATTAACGAAAACTAGTAAAAAAACTTAAAAGTCTAGTAAACATTATTCAAACGAAAAATTAAAAATCGTTAACTTATTAAAACCCTTCTAAATTTATTATTTTTCGAGAACAATTGAGGGACCCATCTGGGCACATCAGTCACGAATGAAACTTGAACCCGGTCACGACTTATGACCGACTGAACTAACTAATATCTGACGTAACCCTTTCATTAATTTGCTTGCAACAAGCCTTGTTTTTCCTTAGCCAATGCATTAGCAACACATTCCAAATGCTCAACAAACTCGAGAATATGATTATCAGAGCTCCCACTTTGACTGACGGCTTTCTTCGCCAACTCCCTCAACTTCTTGGCATTCTCCCTAATCTCAACACTCCTCTTCCCCTCCATAACCTCCTTCAAACACCTCTTAAACTCGTCTCGTCTAACCACCCCGTCCCCACCCTCCTTCGCTCGAACCCCAACCCCCCACACCTCGTCAATAAACTTCGCGTCGGGCAACTGATCGCTCCACTGGGGCACCCCAATCATCGGGACCCCAAGGCTGATCCCCTCTAACGTCGAGTTCCACCCACAGTGCGTCACAAAACACGCTGTCGCCTCATGGTCCAACACCTCTAACTGGTTACACCACGTGACGATTTTTCCAGTTTTGCCCCTCCCGACTTCGTCTTGAAACCCTTTAGGCAATTTATTATGTTGTGACTCCCTAATCACCCATAGGAAATTGTAGTTACTTTCTTTTAAACCTAGTGCAATTTCTTCCATTTGTTCTTGTGTTAGTGAAACCATGCTACCAAATGAGATGTAGATGATTGAGTTTTTAGGTTTGGTTTGGAGCCATTCTTTGCATTCTTCACTTAGTGGTTTCCATAGGCTTGCTCCATAGCCTATGTCTCCTTCTATGCCACCATCTAGGTAGCTTGATGGCACCATTGGCCCTATTAGCTTCGCCGGCCACCCCGGTACACCTTCGATCACCTGACACGGAAAAAACTTGAATAAATTAACCGAAAATGTCTCAGCCTAGTGGTTAAGGTTAAATATCCTGGACAATGGGCAGCAGGTTCGAATATCTTTCCCCTGTATTGTAATGCGACTAAGTGAACAAAACAACGATCTGCCGATTTGAAATGTATTAATAAGGGAAATTAACCGAAAATGTTTTAGTCTAGTGGTTAAGACTAGATACCATGGACAATGGGTCTCAGGTTCAAATTTCTTTCCCTTATATTGTAATGTAGCTAAGTGCGCTTCGTTGCAGCAAAGAAAAAAAGTGAACAAATTAATGAACTTTCGATTTGAAATGTATTAATAAGGAAAATGATAAAAACAATCCTCAAGACTGTATATCAGAAACTAAAATATGAAATAAATATTTATATATGTTTTAATTATATCGATTTATGTGAATTCAGTCATCAATTCCTAAGTTAATAGGAGTAACATATTAAGATTTTTTTTTTTGGTAATAACATATTAAGAAAATATTAGTAAATAGTTAAATAACATTCTTAGAACTGTATTTATCATTACCTTTGAATAAGAGTACTATTTACTACTAAAACATAACATTAAACATCGTGCATACACATTGCATACAACGTTATTGTGAAACCGTTCCATATAAGTTTTTTTTTTTTTTTTTTTTTTTTACATTGCATATTTGCATGAGATTTAAACCACAATTTTAACACGTGTGTTTTAAAATCTAACCCTAAATAAATCAAATTGGTCCAAGTGGGATCATACATGCAATTGATTCTTCACCTATATAGTCCTATATGTATAAATTGCATTTATAATTTGGATATGATTTACAAACAATCATTTGATTCTTCACCTATATGTACATATGTATATTTATTATTGCATTTATTTTACTATTTAATAATTATTGACAACTACAAAATTTAATTAGATGATATTTTCAATATAGGAGATATTCTTAGAAACCCGTTTCACATTAAATTAATTTAAAACCGAACACTAAAAAATAAAATTAAATTAAATTAAAAATTATTTCAAACGTGTCAGAGATCTCTTATTAACATTATCGAGTACAGATCGTCTATTTAAGTTAATTTAGATGATATTTTCTATATAGGAGATCTTCTTGGAAACCCGTGTCATGCTAAATTAAATTAAGACCGAACACTAAGAAATAAGACGAAATAAAATAAAATAAAATTAAAAATTATCTCAAACGTGTGAGAGATTTCTTGTTAACATTATCGAGTACAGATCGTCTGTTTAAATTTACGTATCACGATCCTCGACCTATACTCACTTCATTATCCTTCCCACCTCGACCTCGTTCATTCGTTCATTAATTTATCTTTTATAGGACTATAGGAGTATTATTCTTCATAATGAATATTTTAATCAAAATTAAACAATTTATTAAAATCGACAAAGTATATAGTATATAAATTGCATTTAATCAAGGAATAATTTAAGGAGTATATTTATATTTATATGAGACAAAAAGTTTTTTTTGGCCTTTTTATTAAATTTGTTTGACTTTTTGAATAATTACTAATTATGTAGAATGAAGATTTGAATAATACTTTTTAAATTATACCTTATATAGTAAAAAAAAAAAGTGATTATATTCCTTATTCTCTTAATTAATTCATACTCGTATACTTTTGAAATTAACGGACGCTGGTCCATATAAAGCCTTTTGCTCAAGCTCAACCTCAACCATCGCTTTTAAAACAATTATTATTATTATTATTATTTTCTCGAGAAAAACAACAATTAATATTTATTCTTTATTATTACTTGTAAAATACTCCGTACTTTTTTTTCCACTTAGAAAGTACTCCGTGATACGGTAGTTCTTATCAACCATCGCTTTTAAAACAATTATTATTATTATTATTATTATTATTTTATCGAGAAAAACAATTATTAATATTTATTCTTTATTACAGTACTTGTTAAATACTCCGTACATTTATTATCAACCATCGCTTTTGAAACAATTATTATTATTTTCTCGAGAAAAACAACAATTAATATTTACGGAGTATTATTTATTATTACTTGTAAAATACTCCGTACTTTTTTTTTACTTCGAAAGTACTCCGTAATAGTTTACTTATACTTTATTTTTACTTTACTTTTTACTTAGAAAGTACTTTATTAATAATTTCATACGTAATTTTTTTACTTGCTATTTATAGTATTAAAGATTATATTGTATGTCTATAGATTACGTAATTGTGACTTAATTATTGTCCCTTCAATTTCAATCAAGTGTCATTTTAATTAAATATTTATAACTTTATACTCGTAAGAGATACTCGTATTATTATTTTAATATGATTGACCTTTCGAGGTATCGAATATATATATATATATATATATATATATATATATATATATATATATATATATATTACTATACGTATATGTGAACCCTATCAATATTATAATTTCCTCGTGATTCCTAAAAAAATAAAATAAATGATAACTTTAAAAGAAAATTAACAATGGAAATGTAATTTTTACGTACTAATAGGGGAAAACTAACGTGCATGTGACATTGAAAACGTAAATATTACGAGTATGTAATTTAGTCGTAAAAATATGTCAAAAATATCGGAATAAAATAGAAATAATGTTGAAAAACATGATCGAGACAGGAAAGATAAGATAAATAATTAAATTATATATATATATATATATATATATATAGTTGTGAAAAAATATATTAAAAACACCATCGATAATATAACAAATAATGTTGAAAAACATGATCGAGACAAAGTAGATAAGATACGATAAATAATAAAATTTGTATGTATATAGTCGTGAAAAAAATGTCAAAAACCTAGAAACAAATGATCGAGACAAAACATATTATAAGTAATTATATTTTATGTATATATAGTTGTAAAAAAAAGTTGATAATAACTCATATTTATCATATTTAAATACGAGTAATATTTTTGTGAATTTTTTATCTAATTAGTACGTTAACCTATGTCCACTAAACAAAAGTTAGAAAAATCGATAAAACATACGGAGTACTATAAATAATTACTCCATACTTACTTACGAGTTTATTTTATGTATATATAGTCGTGAAAAAAAAAAGTAAATAATAACTCAAATTAATCATATTTAGATAATATCTTTGTAAATTTTACTCTAATTAGTACGTTAATTAACGAGTGAACCCTGAACTGAACCCACGTTAGCAAAAAAAACCAATAAAACATGACTATAAATAATCACAAATACTCATATTTATCATATTTGGATAGATAGTAATCTTTGTGAATTTTGCTCAACGTTAATTAACGAGTACCCACTGAACCCTCGTTAGAAAAACCGATAAAACATACTACTCGTATAATTTAAATATTTATGGAAAAAAAAAAGATATTAACTCATATTTATCGTATTTAGATAATAATCTTTGTGAATTTTGCTCAAATTAGTACGTTAATTAACGAGTGATCACTGAACCCACGTTAGAAAAACTGATAAAATATACTATAAGTAATTATTTACGAAAATAAAGTAGATAATAACTCATATTTATCATGTTTAGATAATATATACTCACTCCATTCAACTCCACTCTTCACATTTCTTTTTTGGACACTATTCACACTTGAGAGGGATCTTCGATATTCTCGACAATCTATAAGTGAGAATATAGTCATGTGGGATTATGTTTGATTCGTCTTCATAACTACATTATGAATATCAAATTTTTATAATTTTTGCTAATATAAAATGAAAGATATCGCTAATGTAAAACGCGCATCGGTAAATGTGCCAAAATGAATAGTGATAAGTGGAGTTGAATGGAGGGAGTATATTTTTTTTTTTTCGTAAATTTTGCTCTAATTACTAGAAAAACCGATAAAAATAATTTTGAAAAAAAAATGATCGAGACAGAAAGAATACGATGAGTTACCTCCAACTCCAAATCTTCAAAAGAATTACAAAAAGCCCAATCAGCCAACCCCAAATTAGAAAACTGACTCAACTTCATAGCCAAATAAGCCGGATAACTCTCCGGTTTTTTCAAAAAACTCGGCAAATCATCCGGTCCAAATTTCGGCATCTTACTCAACGCCTTAACCACTTCACCCGGTTCATCAAGCGGTAAACCGATCAACCCCCGGTCCACACACGCGAAAATCGAACAAACCGTAGCCGAGTTAGTAAAAAAAGCCGCTCCATAAACCCCGTGCTCTTTCGCCACGTCCAACGCCCACGGCAAAAACGCGTCGTATATAACGCACGTCACAGGAAACGGTGCGTTTTGGTGGTGGGTTATGATTTTGGATAGGGAGTGGGACCCGTTTTGTTTGAATGATTCGAGGAAGATTTGTTCTGACCCGACCTGACTGAACCCGGACTCGTCGAACCCATCTGAGATGGGTTCGACGGTTACGGTTTCGAGGGGGGAAATTGAGGAGAGAGTGTATTTTGTTGTGGCTAGTGTTGATTTTATGCCTTTTGAGGCTAGTCGTTTTGCAAATTGGAGGAGTGGGTTGATATGGCCTTGGCTTGGGTATGGTACTACTACTACATGTGGCCTTGACAACCTTGCTTCTTTACCCTCCATAATAATAATAATAATAATAATAATAATTCAAATATTTTTTTAAAAAAAATTTAAAAAAAAAAAATAATAAATTGTTTGTTTTTTTTAAAATTATGTAATTGAATATATATGACAAAATGTTGTGAAGTGTTGTGTAATAGAATGTGGAGAATGTGGATGTTATATATAGGGAGGATGAAGGAGATGAATTGGATTTTGCTTAGAAGAATTGAACAAGATTGTTGATTGAGTGATTATAATGCAAGATTAAATTAATAATAATAATAATAATACTTCCTCCTATTCAGAGTATTCCTCACCAATTTTTTTTTTGGGAAAACCAAGGAGGGAGTAAATTAGTACTCCGTACTCGGTAATAAAGGGTATAGATAAAGTAAGAGAGATGAATAGAAAGTGGGGTATAAGGTGTAAAAGGTGGGGTATAAAGTGAAAAGATGTTGAGTTTAGGTGTGAAGGAAAAGAATAAAGAATTGAAGGAAGAATAAAGAATGATTATAATTATTTCCAAAAAAGGAAAGTGGGAAGAAAACCCAACTAAGCTCAAAAAGGAAAGTTGGAGGAATACTCAGAATAGGAGGGAGTAATAATAATAACAACAAATTATGTGTCCAGATTGTATCTCGGTTATCCACCAATTTTTTGTAATTTGCGTTTTGATTCATCAATAAAATTCTCATTATAATAATAATAACAAATTAATAATCGGTTTTTTTTTTCTAATATGTGTCCACTGGGCACACGTTAATGGACTTATTAAGGTAATATTAACCATGATATTATCATCATGAGAAGTTGAAATATTCATTTTAATCTTGGCTGAATTAGGTTATTAATGTGGACACACGTTAGAAAAAAAAATTGATTGATAATTAATAATAATGTGATTTTTATAATATGTGTCCATTTGATGAACACATTGATTAATAGTTTAATTATTGAAAAAAATTGTATAGATATGATATAAAAATTAGAGTGGGTATCCTGAAAGACGGTGTCTCATTAACTTTACTGAAAGACTAAGTACAAATGGAAGCAACAGTGGTACCAAACCTAATAGAAGTAAGTACGATTAGCATAAAAGAGTATACAAATATAAAGGAAGGTACGCTTCTTATAAAAACAGGTGCAAAACAAAGTTATCATTTAAGGGTACGAATAGAACATAGAGTGATACTGAAAAGTCGTCTCTCAATAAGTTATTGAGAGACCGTCTCTTCCAAGATTTTTATGTAAAAAATATGATAATTATTATCGTGTGCTTTGTGGACAGGTGTTAGAAAAATCGATATTAAGGTTGTGATACTAATAATTACTCTTACATGATTGATTGCATTGATTATGTTGTATGATTGTGTGATTGTGTCCTCAAATATGATATATAGTACTATATTTGTGATATGAGTGTATGCTATCCCTTCCTTTAATTGTTTTTCTAAGTTAGTGATCACCTTGGCTTTTACTCCTATTATTTTAGGGTAGATTTTATTTGTTTGTTATTTAATTTGATTTGGTTTTAATGGATGGAGATTTCGATCTGTTCGGTAAACAACATAATTAGATAAACGATTTTTTAAATGTGTGTTCAATTCACTGAACACATTAATAAGCTAATTAAAGCGGGAATAACATTATTAATAGGAAAATGATAAAGAGATCATACAGGAAAATAATCTTTTAATATTTACATTAATTGTATTGATATTTGTGTAATTTTTTATTCAATCCATAAATTTATACTAAATTTATTTGATGAATTTTAATGTTTAAATACAACCCTTATGATTGTATTTAATATTACTCTTATTAATATTATCACGAAAATTGAAATATAATAAACTCATATTTACAAATTTTAATTATATTATTATTAACTTGTATTCAGCAAAACCATGTTAAAAAACTCGATAAATAAATCAAAGTCGTATACCAAACGCATGAAATTAATGGATTAATTAATTAATATATTTTTTTAGGTTAGAATCTACTATTTTAATATGTTAGGTTATTAAACATAATATCAAAATGGTTTGAATTCTTTGGTCCAATGGTAGTCTCCTTTGGAAAGGTAGATTTTGTTTTGATATGTGTGTTTGGTTGAGACAATATGTATGGTAGATTGGTAGGTAGGTTTTCACTGATTTTGTTCTTATTTGATTTTGATACAATAAGTATGCCTTTTAACGGATATATCCGTCATAAATTGATCATGACGAGTTAAATAATATTACTTATATAGAAATGACAAAGTTTGGAAATGGCACATGAATTTATCTTTTCTATCCAAATGAGTAGTATTTGACCCGTCACACATTTATGATGGATATTCCCGTCACGAACATTAGTTTGCCTTTCATTTTAGGCATGCAATAATTATGAGAAGAATTAATTAGAAGATGCATGATAATCAACCATATTGAATGTTTTTATTCATTTTTTTTTTGTACAAATCAACCATATTATTGAATGGTAGTAGCACTAATAGCTTAAGCAATGAAGTAATCTTGGCCTCCACATGATTAACAATATTGTATAAGAAAATCTTATTACACTGTCAAACAGATCATTTATTTTAATAATACAAATAAATTGTGTCTTTTATACGAGTAAAAAATTATCGTTTTACATATAAAATTTTTCTTAATCTGTAATTTGTATTATTTGATTAAAATATTTGTTACAAATAATACAAAAGGTAAACAAACGATCGAGAAACCGAGACAGAAAGAGTACTAATCATGTTCTTTTTATCAAGTAGGAGTATTTTATTAAGAGGTGAGAATTTGGGACCAATGAAAATTCTCCATTAATAATAATAATAATAATAATAAATACATTTTTATTAATTATAATAATTTATTATTAATAATATCTCGACTACACACCAATTTTTTTTGTAAATTTTATTTTGATCCATCAATAAAATTTTCCTCTTTATAATAAATAAAATAAAAATAAAAATAAAAATATAATATCATGAATTAATTAATTAATGTTAATTAATTAAATATGATGTGCAAAAGTTGGGCTTGTTGGCCATAAGCAAAGCATCCCTTGGGCCTTGTTGGGTTGATGTCATGTTTATTTTAGTTGGCTGACGTCATCATTTGCTACGTCATGCCTTACCAAAATACACCAAGCAATCAAATTATAAACATCTTAATCTAATTATACACTAATTAAGTAATTATGTTGGACAAATTATTGTTCCGTATCATTTAAGATGAGTATATCTGTATTAAATTTGTAACGGTTCAATAGCTTAGATAAGATAAAAACAAAATAACTCGGGAAAAGTAAAATGTTTTTGTCTTATTTATGTAAGTTGGCTTGCTATTTGACCCGTTTTAGGTTTAAAACGGATAATAATCCGTCTTAAGAGAGACCAGTTAATGATGCAATTGGTTTAGGTTCCAACGAATATATCAGTTCTAAAACTAAAACGAGTCAAGTAATAATCTCTCATTTGGCTAGATATACGACAATTATTTTGTCTTATATATCTTCGTATTCAACTCGAGATAATTTTACGACAGATTTCTGTTACAGACGAAATTCATGTAACATCTAATACTACACACCAAAGATGTGTTATTAATTAGTTCAACGAATATATCGTGGATGGATAATTAAACGAGAGTCAAAACATTCAGCTTTGTTCGAGCTACAACCATTTTTTTATGACAATTGTTTAATATTTTCGGTACTATTATTAATTAAGATTCGAAATATCGTCGATTTTCTCAATTTCTAAATAGAAATTTACTTGTTCAGGTGACTTTCGATTTATTTTGAATTCAATGCAACTTATTGTATTAATATTTAAAAAAATTGTGCTAGTTTATAGGCACTATAAACGTGAAAACATTATTTTACCTAAAAATCGGTACAAAAAATTATTGTACCAAAAATAAATAAAAAATAAACGTGGAAAATATTTAGGATAAAAATTGCACGAACATAGGTGAAATCTAGAAGCTACTCGTATAATATATAGTTGACCTAGTCCATCATGCATATTGCATGCATGCATGCATACGTACTCACATACGTCCAATTCAATTATATACGTGTGTGTGTATATATATATATATATATATATATATATATATATATATATATATATATATATATATATATATATATATATATATATATAGATAGGTTCACATAAGGCCAACAACTCTTATAAGTTCATAAGTTCCAGTGTTAAAGTTACATAAAAGGTGCTTAAAGTTACACGAGATGAGTGTTAAAGTTGCACTTTATCACTTGAAGTGATAAAAGGGCTGAATGTTATAGTTACATATCAATTCTGAAAAAATGCAACTTTAACGTATGTCATCTGTAACTTTAATATAGACTTAATTACATATGGTGAACTTATTTGATCCCTTCTATATATAGAGATAGGTTCACATAAGGCCAACAACTCTTATAAGTTCATAAGTTCCAGTGTTAAAGTTACATAAAAGGTGCTTAAAGTTACACGACATGAGTGTTAAAGTTGCACTTTATCACTTGAAGTGATAAAAGGGCTGAATGTTATAGTTACATATCAATTCTGAAAAAATGCAACTTTAACGTATGTCATCTGTAACTTTAATATAGACTTAATTACATATGGTGAACTTATTTGATCCCTTCTATATATAGAGATAGGTTCACATAAGGCCAACAACTCTTATAAGTTCATAAGTTCCAGTGTTAAAGTTACACAAAAAGTGCTTAAAGTTACACGAGATGGGTGTTAAAGTTGCTTGATTGTTAATAATCTCGACAATTTGTAAGAAAAAATATAGTCATGTGAGATCTTGATTGATTCGTCATTAGAATAAGAATATCGAATTTTTATAATTTTTGTTAATGTAAAAACGAAAAATATTGGGTGTAATATAAAACATGTCTTGACAATTATGAAAAAACAAACATATTATCTGGATTTGAACGAGGATGACTAACGGATTATATTATCATCTTTTCAATTTTTTAGGTTGTATATTTAATTCTTAATTATTTATCCACCTTTAATTAAATAATATGCCATGCAAATAATACAATAATATTTAAATAAAACACAATAATATACAACTCATTTTACCTATAAAAAAATTCCAAAAATATCC
Source organism: Agrostemma githago (assembly GCA_958450325.1). Classification (NCBI taxonomy): domain Eukaryota; kingdom Viridiplantae; phylum Streptophyta; class Magnoliopsida; order Caryophyllales; family Caryophyllaceae; genus Agrostemma; species Agrostemma githago. Next base: position 1,117,010 of record OY288260.1, read on the forward strand.
AAAAAATTCTCCTTTAATTTCTCTTTTCCACATATATAAAATATTCCATTTTTCATATCAAACAAAACAAAATAAATCCTATTTTACAAAGTCATATTATATTTTATTTTCTTCTTCGAAAAATAAAACTATTATCTTCAAAACAAATAAAATAAAACAGAATAAAATAAAATTTCTTAACACAATAAATAAATACGCCATTAATTTAAAATGGCGGGATTAAAACTTTTATTAATCTTCCTCATTTTACCAATAATCACCATTTATGCTAATAAAAATATTTTAAACAAAGATTATTACCAAAAAACATGTCCACGTTTCCATGACATTGTGAACGAACATGTGACAAGAAAACAACAAGAGATGCCTACGACGGCAGCGGCCGTCGTACGCGTCTTTTTCCACGACTGCGTGGTCGATGGATGTGACGGTTCGACGCTGGTTGCGTCGAACGCGTTCAACCCTAAAGCTGAACGGGATGCTGACATTAATTTGTCGCTTCCCGGGGACGCTTTTGACCTCGTGACCCGTATTAAAACGGATATGGAGCTCCAGTGTCCTGGTGTCGTGTCGTGCACAGATATTCTGGCTACGGCTGCCCGGAACCTTGTTCAGATGACCGGTGGCCCGTTTTATGAGATGTTACTTGGTCGTAAGGATGGGCTTGTTTCTGATGTAAGTATATATTATTGTGAAACACGGTCTTACAATAAGTATTATTGTGAGATGACCTAGGCTCGACTAAAACAACAAACGAAATGTATACTCTCGAGCCAGGTTTTGGTCGGCCTAACCCAACCACCCCCACCAGGGTCTGGTGGTAAAGGGTTGCACTGACCAGAACCTGACCCGTGATGACCGACAAATGAATCATCTCAACTAAAACCTTAAGGCGATGGTTGAGACTCGGCTATTATATTCATATTCTATTACGTTTCTCACACTTGAATGTTCATTGAGCTTGAAGAGTCGTTAATGCACACACGCTTCGTCTACTATATGCTAAATTCCATTCATAAGATTTTTTTGAGGTTGTCAGGATTTGAACACGTGACCTTTAGTAGGTTATCGAATTTTTTTTCTTTGAAATTTTAATTTGTGGTTATTATTATTATTTTACAGTTTTTCCAACGTGTGTTCAGTGGGCACACATTAAAATGCTGATTAAAGAAGGAATAAAAATGTTGTTATTTAAGTATGATAATTATGAGTTAATATTTCATTTTCTCGTGAAAATATAATTGCGATTCTTTCTTTAATCAGCATCTTAACGTGTGACCAGTGAACACACGTTAGAGAAATCGTTATTACTTCGTATTATTATTAACACAATGTATGATGATTTGTGACACTAGGCATCAAGGGTGAAGGGCAACTTAGCCCTACCAAACATGACAATAACTGAAATCATAGACCAATTCAAGAGCAAAGGGTTCTCTATCCAAGAAATGGTGGCGCTCGTTGGGGCACACACAATCGGTTTCTCACACTGCAAAGAATTCAGCAATCGGATCTTCCATTACTCGAAGGTCCAACCCGTTGACCCGAAGATGAACCCTACATACGCCGAGGGGCTAAAGAAGTTATGTGCCAATTACACCAAGGACGCGACTATGGCTGCGTTCAATGACGTGATGACACCTGGCAAGTTTGATAACATGTACTATAGGAACTTGCAAAATGGGCTTGGGCTTTTGGCCACGGACCAGGCCATGGCCGATGACCCAAGGACCAAGCCCATTGTGGACCTTTACGCGGCCAATGAGACCGCGTTTTTTAATGATTTTGCTAAGGCGATGGAGAAGGTTAGTGTGTTTCAAATTAAGACTGGTAAAGATGGTGAGGTTAGGCACCGGTGTGACCAGTTTAATAATATTAATGTAGGTTAAAAATTTGTATATTTTGTATTAAAATGTATAAAAAAAATCGGTCTAACGTTAACACAATTTAATCTAATGTTTTTGCACTTAAATTTCGATTTTGTTTATTTTACGTAAATCGGTCTCTGTAATTCGAAATACTCCGTACTTATTATCTGCTTTTCTATAAATTAAATAATACTCCGTATTGTATAGTATAATTGTTTCATAAATAGTTTACGTAGACGTATCATATGTTCTCATATAATTAGAAAAAACAATTACAAAAACTGATTAGACTTAATAAAACATAAAAAAAAAAAAAATGATTGACCGCAAAATCATTTAATCGTGTAAAAGCGACTTATACATGCTGTCTGGGCAAAAAAAAATCGAAAGCAAAAAAATGGAATTCAAAAACAATATCGAAACAAACCCTAGAAAACGAACACCAATTCGTGCCGAACCACAAGTGACCCTTGATGAGTAAAGGTGGGTGGGGGTCAAATCGAGCTAAATCGAGCCGAATATTCACCCCAACTTACGCCGAATAATAAATTCACGTTCGACCCTACATCTTCGGACCCAAATCGAGTTTGAATATCTGGTCCGAAAAAAAAGTCGGTTTTCCTTTTCCCCACTCGTTGGGCCCGTCCTATTCTACAAGACGGTTCAACTCAAACTCGAAACACAAAAAACCCATACGAGAATATGAGACGGTTTTACCCGAAACACAAAAACCGATACCAGAATATGAGACGAGACAGTTTTACCCGAAACCGATACCAGAATATGATACGGTTTTACCCGAAAGGCCGAAACACAAAAACCGATACCGGAATATGAGACGGTTTTACCCGAAACACAGAAACCGATAGCAGAATATGAGACGGTTTTACCCGAAAACAAAAACCGATACCAGAATATGAAACGGTTTTACCCGAAACACAAAAACCGATACCAGAAAATGAGATGGTTTTACACTTTTATCCGAAACACAAAAACCGATACGAGAATATGATATGGTTTTACCCGAAACACAAAAACCGATACGAGAATATGAGATGGTTTTACCCGAAACACAAAAACCGATACCAGAATATGAGACGGTTTTAGGATGAAATTGAGCCATCCAAAAGAGGAGGGGCCCCATTTGCCGTCTATAATCACAAGTCATAACCCAACAAAGTGACAATCACATTTCTCTCACGAATAGTCTAATTCCCATTAATAAAAGGTACGATCTTTTTCACTAATCTATATCTCAAATCGAATTTAATTCATGTTGTCAATTCTAATTTCTACCAACTTTTTTAATTTCGGTTGATGGGTACTTGTGATTTTCCCCCCTTTTTTCATTATTTGGATGACTTAATTTTATTAATTTTATCGTAATTTCTGAATAATGGGTATTTCTATGTTCAATTTAATCGATTGATTTCTGAGTATGGAGTTTTATCTGCAAATGGGTAGTTATCGATTGTTATGTTGAATATGCTATGCGGAGTTATTGGTTTGAATGTTCTGGGTTTGATTGAATTTAATTGATTTTTTTTTGTTCTTGGAAATGGTGCATTCAGTTGTATAATCGGGTATGCGTGAAATTTGGCGTTGACGGTTTTGAAGAATGATTCATGTTAGACGACCCCAAATCATTTCGGGATTAGGTTTCCGAGTTTCTGCCGTTTAATTTTATTGTAATTTCTGATTAATGGGTATTTCTATGTTCAATTGAATTGATTGATTTCTGAACATGGAGTTATATCTGCAAATGGGTAGTAGTTATCAATTGTTATTTCTGATTAGATTACTATGTGGAGTTGTTGGTTTGAATGTTTAGGGTTTGATTGATGTGGGTAATTTTGAAATTTTTGTTGTTGGAAATGGTGCATTCAGTGGTATAATCGGATATTCGTGGAATTTGTCGTTTACGGTTTTGGAGAATGATTCATGTTAGACGACCCTGAATTATTTCGGGATTAGGTTTCCGAGTTTCTGCTGTTTTAATATTTGGATGACTTAGTTTTATCGTAATTTCTGAATAATGGGTATTTCTATGTTCAATTTAATTGATTGATTCCTGAATATGTAGTTATATCTACAAATAGGTAGTTATCGATTGTTATGTTGATTGCCTTACTATGTGGAGTAATTGGTTTGAATGTTTTGGGTTTTGATTGAAGTGGGTAGTTTTGTAATGTTTGATATATAGATTAATTTCTGTTTTTTTTTTGTTGGAAATGGTGCATTCAGTGGTATAATCTGGATTCGTGCAATTAGTCATTTACGGTTTCAAAGGATGATTCATGTTAGACAACCCTAAGTCCCTAAATCATTTCGGGATTAAGGCTCTCGTTTTAGCTTTTGTAGATCGATTTTTGTTGTTGTTGTTGAAAATGGTGCATTTAGTGGTACAATCGGGTATGGTTGCAACAGGTTATTGACGGTTTCAAAGGATGATTCATGTGAACTAATCGAAATTATTTCGGAATTTAGGGTTTGATGTTGTTGCAATTTGTGTTTTAGGTTTTAGGTTTCTAATAATTACAGCTCATCACAAGGATGATTCATGTGAACTAATCAATTTTTTTTTTTTTTTTTTGTGAATCTATGGAACTTACTACATCTTCATATCTATAATGTTTATATCAACACCGTTAATTTTCTTGCTATTTTTTTCAGGGGCTCAAAGCTTTTTAGTCAAGTTGGTGAAATAGTGGTATTGAGTGTTTGAAGAAGTGTAACGAGTCCTAAAAAGTCGAGGCATCTTTAGCGAGTCAATTACATTTGAGGTGCCGGCATTGCGCAAGAAGGGAGAACTATAGATCGGTTATTGGCGATTTTTAATCAATGGTACTTTTGCAGTCTCAGTCAAAATATCTCCTCCAGCTCCTCACCAATCGCCTTCAAAAGTGAGTTCTTTGATGAAACTCGTTAATTCGTCCATGAAAATGTGAAATAGTATTGATTTCATCCATTACTTCATTACATCCAATTGTACGGTATTTAAGTCCCCCTTGTTTGGATCGAGGGATTTGAATAAATAGGGAGGAAGTTAATTTCCTTTCTTTGGATAGAAAACTAGTTTTACGGTTTATGGATGATGACTTGACGACCTCAAATATTGATTCATGTTAGCCAACCCCAAATCTTTTTGATGTTGTAAAACTAGTTTAGAGGGAAATGGAGTGGGTTTTTCTCTTCGACACGCCTTGTGAAAATCCTTGAGCATAGGAAATATTTGGTGTCAAAACAACAAAACTCGTTCACCCTTCACCCCCTCTCTGAGGAGCTTCCTTACGCAAGTTTAAGGGAATATAATCGACACGGCACAACACGTCCTCCTGTCAATTGACCTCCCCTCGTACTTATGTATTCAAATATGCTTTCATGCTTCAATATGGTAACGAGTATCACATAGAACTATTGACATGTTGTTAATGTGAGGTGTCTTCACCGAAGACAATACGGAGTATCTTTTTCAAGTGTAGGACTGTGTTACTTTGATATCGGCGTTACTCCGCTATGGTTTAGCATGACATTGAGCTGCACTGTATTTTGTGTTGTTGAACTTCTGTTTGTGTTGTTTGCAGTCTTGACAACGGAGTTGAGCTGGACTGCCAGTGGATCGAGTTTAGCGATGTGCGATTTAATGTCCAGGTGATTCATTTATCCATCGAACAGTTGGTCTTGGTCTCTTTTTTAAGACTGAGATATCCGTCTTTAGATTTTAACGGGTCAAATATCACCCAACGTCAATGAGTATATTATATAACCAGGTGTACATAGCTCTATATACAACTGTTTTTTTGTGATTTTGAGTGTTATCACAAAGTTTTTTGAGTTTTGTTGTAAATTTTCTGAGCTTTAATGTAAGGTTTTCGAGCTTAGAAACTTGTACAAGTTTATACATACAAGCTCAAGTACTTTGAGGTTGTAGCTTGTACATACAACTGGTGGTATAATACTGTTTTCCAACGTAGTTAGACGCGACACGTTTTGTTGGTTCCTAATCTCACGCCTTTTGTCTCGTATACCATATTAGACCGTTCTAAACAAGAATTTGTGATCCAGTCAACTACGAGTAACTTTTTGATGATCTGGTGTAGGTATCCGTGAAAACTCCTCATATCCTGCTGTTGTCGGTTTCATTACCTTCACCACCTCCAGGAGCAGTGTTCGTGGAAGGATTACCTTCAGGAGCTATAGAGGCTATAAAAGCTGCTTATGGAACCGTGGCAAATATTCTTGATCCCCCTAAAGACGGTTTTAACCTCACTATGAAGCTCAACTTCACAAAGCTTTCTCCAGATGAAGGTCTTACGAGTTCTCCTTTCTAAGGTCATTGTGATCTTGCTGTTGTTAGCTGATTCCATATGCCTGTTGTTTCTAACTTGATAAAGTTTCACGAGAAGAAAACGTAAAGAAATTGATGAAACGACCAAAAATGGAAAATATAGACAAATGACTATGATTCGGATTTCAGGAGTCATTTTTTTTGTCATTTTTTTTTTGGACGACTGCTTGTTTAGTTGGTCAAATTTTATGGTGACAATATTTATATATGTAATCTACAGAAAAAAGACGGTTGCTTTTGGAGAAAATCGCATCTGTGAGGGAGGTGGTGCTAGGTGCTCCGTTAAGAGTGATACTAAAACATCTCGCTTCCAGGTCTCTTGCTTCTAATGTCGATCCATTGGTTTCTCTCGTGCATCGGCCTAATGAGTCGTTCTTTCTCATTCCCCAGGTACGCATAACGCGCGTAAATTTGTTTATGTACACAATGTTGTTACGTCATCAATACTTTTATACAAAACCTTTTTTTTTGGTGATAGGTCGACAAGGTGACAGTTATCTTCCCTATGAGATTCAAGGATTCCACTGATACAGTTTTCGCCACGTCTTTTCTTCAGGTAAGCATGTAAATCTGAATATTTTTTTTTCCATATGTTTAACGAGGGCAATAACTCCGAAAAAATGACATAAAAAAAGGATTTTTTTTTTGATTTTAATTTAATTTTGTAAGGAATTTGTGGAAGCACGGCGTAGCACAGCGCTAAGTACAGCTCCTTCGTGTCACTGGTCACCGACACCACCTCAAGAACTACACGAAGTTCCCGAAGAAGTATTATCAGCAAATGCAGGCTTTGTTACCTTTGGTGAATGTCCTTACTACCTGTTTTCGGTTACATCACATCTTCCGTTATTGTGTAAAGATATCTAATCGTGTGCTTTCATATGCGCAGTCATCTTCCCACGGCACGTTGAAGGCAGGAAGCTAGACCGAACTGTCTGGAATTTATCGACGTTTCACGCATATGTTAGTTACCATGTCAAGGTATCTTATCCGATTTGAGGACTTTTTTATTTATTCTTAATTATTCTATTTTACTTTTCAAAATTATTTTCGTACCTTTTTTTTACATCAAATATTTTTACTTACTTACAGAGCATTTTTTTTTCTTGAACTTGGAGTTTGTAACCCGTAAAACCTTATTATTAACGCTTTCAACTTAATTTTGCGTTTGAAATTGTATTTTTTTTAATTATTTTATTTTATTGTTCGACTTCAATTTTTTTGGATGACGACTTCAGATATTGATTCATGTTAGCCGACCCCAAATTTTTTCGTGGCTAATGCTCTAATGTTGTTGTATAACGACATGTGGAAGCAGTTTTTTTTACTATCGACATTTAACTTCTTACGACAGTATTTCAATCCTCCGTACCTCAACAATCATTCAAATTTTTTTTGGCGTGTTTTGGTCTTAAATTACGAAACATTTCATGCCCTCTAGTCATTAATATGTCCCTCACATCGTTGACGTATTGTTATAGTTACCGGTTTGTTTGTTTTGTATCTCATCAGTGCTCAGAGGGGTTCATGCATACTCGAATGCGACGACGTGTGGAATCTTTGATCGAGGTATAGATTTAAGCGACGATTCCATGATTTCAAGCATAGAAAACCTAATACCCATGTCGTTGCGTATATGACAATTTTTGTATGTCTAATCGGAAATACCCGGTTCTTTTTCAGGCACTGGATCGGGCTAAATCAGATCAAGATGGGACTAAGAAAGCCGGCACCAAAACATCCTTTAAGCGACTGGTTAGCTACCAATAATACTCTTCCTTCTTCCTGTAAAATCGAAACTATTAATAAGTTTCTTCTATTGCCCACTTAACCATTCATTCCCGTGTGTCTGTTGTCTAATGTACTAGAGCATCAACGATTCTCGAGCCACTTCAAATTCAAAGGCTTCTTGGCGATGATTAGGGCAAATCCGCACGCAAAATTTAGAGGTACTTTTAATTCGCATCTAATATCGTTTAATATACTATTTTCATTGCTCTTTGGTTTTGGATTATGATCGGATAAATCAAAATGGCTCATTAAATTTAATTGTTTTTACTTCGATGCATAAAAAAATCATGGTTTTTCAAACTCGTGTTTAGAAATTCTAGCGAGTTAGTTTTTTTGACGAAATAGTCTTTTTTTTTTAGGTTAAACGAGGGTGGTTCAAACCTGGGACTTATAGTTAACGGTACCTAGTCTTAACCACTAGCTGATACATCTTCGGTTAGGAAACGATAAAAAGTACAATTAGATATGAAATTTAATGTGATGAAATCCCGAATCGGCCCTAATCCTTGGCATTTTTTTACCTATACGGTGCAGTAACGGAGTGTGTTTTACAAACGATGGTATATAGAGATTCTCAATACGCTCTCGGATCGCAATTTATTCAGGTGTAGGGTGGCGGTAAAATTTAATTGGATCTTTGGTCGAAAAATGCACTTTTTTTTAACATGTCGGAATGTGATTTGATGGGCCGATTTTAGCTATTGCAAAGGGCCGGGCTAATGTCGATTTTGACTATGGTGGCATGAATGTCTCATCGATTGTTTACTTTTGTATTCTTTGTAACGATTATTTTGATTAACGACGACCAATAATTTGGACAAAGGGAGTATAAGCCCGGCCCATCGGCTTTCTTTCGTTACGTTGATTTTTTTGTCGTGTGTTAGAGACTTTTTTGTATGTAAAGCGAGTCGGAAAGGCAAATTTGTTACTAACGGGATAGTATGTCGTACGCATATTATTTTTTTGACGGATTTTTTTTTGTATCTTGGCCCGAAAAATGTGGATATTTTGCTGGCTAACCAAATTTGTCAGTTTAAGGTGATTTTTCGAAAAATGTGAGATATTCTGTTGCACATTTGAATAGGACCTATATAACATAAAATGACTTACGATACTTAAAAAAACACTAAAATAGTTCAGTTTCGAGTATATATAGTGAAATTTTTCACCTTTTTCGAAGTTACCCGAACGATAGTAACCGCACGTGCTTATTTTAAACCACACGTATCTTTAAATATATACCGAGACATTTCTACAATGTATGATGTAGTTATTGTGTGAATTTTGAGACATTTAATTTTGTGATCAAATCGGCCCGAAAAACGTGGATAATAACCTTCAAATTGGTTCGTTTCGGGCGATTTTTCGAAAAAAGTGAGATATTTTGCTGGTTATCTAAATAGGACTTGTACAACATAAAATGACTGACAGCGCTTAAAATAACTCTAAAATAGTTCAATTTGAGTGTATATATATCGAAGATTTTTATACTTTTTTGACGTTATTCGAACGATAATAGAATGTCTTTTAAATGTGTTTATTTTAAACCACACGTACCTTCTAATACATCGAGACATTCTGCAATGTATGAAGTAGTTATTGTGCGAATTTGGAGACATTTCTTTTCGTGACCAAATCGGCCCGAAAAACGTGAATAATAACCTTCAAATTCGTCCGTTTCGTGCGATTTTTCTAAAAAAGTGAGATATTTTGTTGGTTATCCAAATAGAACCTATATAACATAAAATGACTGTCGGTCCTTAAAAAAAACTCTAAAATAGTCCATTTTTAAGTATATATATCGAAGATTTTTACCTTTTTCGACGTTACTCGGACGATAGTAGAATGTCTTTTAAATGTATTTATTTTAAACCACAAGTATCTTCTAATATACCGAGACATTCCTACTGTGCGAATTTGGAGACATTTAATTTTTGGACCAAATTGGCCAGGAAAACGTGGATAATAACCTTCAAATTCACCCGTTTCAGGCGATTTTTCGAAAAAAAATGAGATATTTTGTTGTTTATCAAAATAGGACACGTACAACATAAAATGACTGACGGTGCTTAAAAAACTCTAAAACAGTCTAGTTTCGAGTGTATATATATCGAAGATTTTTACCTTTTTCGACGTGTTACTCGAACGATAATAGAATGTCTTCTAAATGTATTTATTTTAAATCACACATACCTTCTAATATATAACGAGACATTTCTACAATGTATAAAGTAGTTACTGTGCGAATTTGGAGACATTTCATTTCGGGAGCAAATCGGCTCGAAAAACGTGGATAATAACCTTCAAATTCGCCCGTTTCGGGCGATTTTTCGAAAAAAATGTAATATTTTCCTGGTTATCTAAATAGGACTTATATAACATAAAATGACTGTCGGTGCTTAAAAAACTTCTAAAATAGTTCAGTTTCGAGTATATATATCGAAGATTTTTACCTTTTTCGACGTTACTCGAACGATAGTAGAATGTCTTTTAAATGTTCTTATTTTAAACCACACGTACCTTCTCATATACCGAGACATTTCTACAATGTATGAGATAGTTATTGTGCCAATTCGGAGACATTTAATTTTCGGACCAAATCGGCCCAAAAAACGAGGATAATAACCTTCAAATTCGTCCGTTTCAGGCGATTTTTCGAAAGAAGTGAGATATTTTGTCAGTTATCTAAATAGGACACGTACAACATTAAATGACTGATGGTGCTTAAAAAATTCTAAAATAGTCCAGTTTCGAGTGTATATATCGAAGATTTTTACCTTTTTCGACGTGTTACTCGAACGATAGTGGAATGTCTTTTAAATGTGTTTATTTTAAACACAACCTACCTTCTAATATACCAAGACATTTATACAATGTATGAAGTAGTTACTGTGCGAATTTGGAGACATTTCATTTCGAGACCAAATCGGCTCGAAAAACGTGGATAATAAATAACCTTCAAATTCGCCCGTTTCAGGCGATTTTTCGAAAAAAGTGAGATATTTTCCTTGTTATCCAAATAAGACGTATACAACATAAAATGGCTGTCGGTGCTAAAAAAAACTCAAATATAGTTCTGTTTCGAGTATATATATCGAAGATTTTTACCTTTTTCGACGTTACTCGAACGATAGTAGAATGTCTTTTAAATGTTCTTATTTTAAACCACACGTACCTTCTCATATACCGAGACATTTCTACAATGTATGAGATAGTTATTGTGCAAATTTGGAGACATTTAATTTTGGGACCAAATCGGCTCGAAAAACGTGGATAATAACCTTCAACGTCGCCCGTTTCCGGCGATTTTTCGAAAAAAGTAAGATATTTTTCCGGTTATCTAAATAGGATCTATTCAACATAAAATGACTGACGGAACTTAAAAAACACTAAAATTAATAGTCGAAGATGTCGACATAATCTAACGTTAGTCGAAAATAGTCGAATGTTTTTTAAAATGTGTTTCATTTAAGTCATACCTCACCAAGATATAATATTCATATAATCAAAATATGAGCAACAAAGCTGCTGTGGTGTAGTGGTTATCACGTCTGCTTTACACGCAGTAGGTCCCCAGTTCGAGCCTGGGCAGCAGCAAATATTTAATTTTTTTAAAACAATTGTTATAGTATTATTTTTCACGTAAATTTTTTTTTACTCGTACTCCGTAATTGTTGAGAATTTAATGTTTGGTCAAGTCGAGATAATACTTTCACGTGTAAGATAACCTTACACAATAATTTATTAGACGGGTTTTTTATGCTAGTTTTGTTACTTAATGTGAGCATAATGAAATGACCTACTCGTTTGGGTGACGGGTATTCAAGATATATTATAACCCATTTTACGAGGTTGAAAAAAAATACTCGTAAAATAAAAAAATATATCGTCAATTGTATTATAATAATCCCTACAAACGCGACACGATATGAAAAAAAATCAGTACGGTAAAATGAAGTCTAAACACGGGATTTAACAACCAATTAATGGATCCAAAGACTCGTGTTATTATTCAGTACTAAACGAACTAAAAACCCGAGTTACAGATTTAGGGAAAAAAAAAAAACCTAATTCAAGAAACTTGCTCGAAAAAATCAATCTAAAACATGGAATTCGAAATCAAATCACAAGTTACAAAACCCAATTAATCAATCAATCGATCAATCAATCAAACGAAGTAAAAACCCGATTTACAGACTCTAGAAACATGAAATTCGAAATCAAATCACGAGTAATGAAACTCAATTAATCGATCAATCAATCAATCAATAATCGGGTTCTTGGAAGTACCGAATCTCGTCAGCATCGTACTGTAATTGCAACACCTTGTCATGCTCTTCTTCTTCTCTCTTCTCCATCTCTTCTTGTTCCTGCAACTCCCGCCATTCCCGATCTCTCTGTTTCATTTCCTCATCCAATGCTGCCCACTGCAATCGTAATTCCTCCTCGCGCTTCTCTTCTTCTTCCTCTTCTCTCCGTTCCGTCTCCTCTTGTTCCTGTAACTCCTCCATTTCCCTCTGTATCCGTTCCCATTCCTCCTCCCATGGCTCCCGTCTTCGAACTTCGTTTTCATTATTGAAATCAATTTCGACAAGGAAGAAAAGCGGGTACCCCAAAATCAACGGAACCAAGTTCGGAAATAACTCCGCCCACGCCAACGAACTCGGGTTCGTTTCGTTTCTTTTGGTGTTTCTGTAATCGAAAGCGAATCCGACTTCATGAACGAAACAGGAATCGTCACTGTACAATTCGGGTCGAGTAATTGAAGAAGAAACACCATTAATGGCGAAACTGCAAGAAACAGAGTGACTATTTTTCTTGGAGATTAAAAGAGTGGAGTTATGGAGGAGAGTGGGGAGACGAGAGGAAGTCGGAAACCGACATAAATCTGAAAACGAGAGGCGTAAGGGGACGAGATGATAAAGAAGAAGATGATACGAATCGAGTTCGAAACCAAGAACAGAGTATTGAGTATGTGAAACAATGGTGGAGTTTGTGTAGGCGGTGGAAGGGAGGAAGAGGGTGAAGTTGGGAGGGAGAAGAGACGGGTTTTCGGTGAGGATGGTTGCCCAGTTCCGGAAGTTTCCGGCGGAATTGACGGTGGAGATGATGGTGGCAGACGCGGTGGTGGAGACGGTGGTGGTGAGGAGAGTGAAGGAGATTAAAAACAGAGGAAAAACAGAGTTGAACGTCATGAGAGTTAGTTAAGTTTGTTAGATTGTACGGATAAAATAACAGAATTTCGTGTTCATGTAATTATATACTCCGTATATTGGTATATTAATTAGTGTCGAGAAAAAAAAAATATACGATACGATTTTATTATACTGATAAAAAAAATCCATCGTGAAGATTGGAACTGTTTAAATCATTTTCTAGAAGGTTGAAAAATTGTTTAAGTGATGTGTAAGACGATGTACAACCGAGAGGAACTATAGTAGAATGTCTTTTAATTGTGTTTATTTTAAACAGAACGTACCTTATAATATACAGAGACATTTCTACAATATATGAAGTAGTTACTGTGCGAATTTGAAGATATATAATTTTGGGACCAAATCGGCCGAAAAACGTAGATAATAACCTTCAAATTCACCCGTTTTGAGCGATTTTTCGAAAAGAGTGAGATATTTTGCTGGTTATCTAAATAGGACCTGTACAACATAAAATGACTAACGGTGCTTAAGTAAACTCTAAAATAGTTCACTTTCGAGTGTATATATATCGAAGATTTTTACATTTTACGACGTTACTCGAATGATAATAGAATGTCTTTTAAAAGTGTTTATTTTGAACCACACGTACCTTCTAATATATCGAGACATTTCTACAATGTATGAAGTAGTTACTGTGCGAATTTGGAGACATTTCATTTCGGGACCAAATCGGCTCGAAAAACGTGGATAATAACCTTCAAATTCGCTCGTTTCAGGCGATTTTTTGAAAAAAGTGAGATATTTAGTTGGTTTTCTAAATAGGACCTAAATAACATAAAATGACTGTCGGTACTTAAAAAACACTCTAAAAATGTTCAGTTTCGAGTAAATATATCGAAGATTTATACCTTTTTTCGGCGTTACTCGAACGATAGTAGTATGTCTTTTAAATGTGCTTATTTTAAATCACACGTACCTTCTAATATATCGTGACATTTCTACAATGTATGAAGTAGTTATTGTGGGAATTTGGAGACATTTAATTTTGGGACCAAATCGGCCCGAAAAACGTGGATAATAACCTTCAAATTCGCCCGTTTCAGGCGATTTTTTGAAAAAAGTGAGATATTTAGTTAGTTATCTAAATAGGACCTATATAACATAAAATAACCGTCGGTGCTTAAAAAAACTCTAAAATAGTTCAGTTTCGAGTATATATATCGAAGATTTTTACCTTTTTCGACGTTACTCGAACGATAATAGAATGTCTTTTAAGTGTGTTTATTTTAAACCACACGTACTTTCTAATATATATCGAGACATTTCCACAATGTATGAAGTAGTTACTGTGCGAATTTGGAGACATTTAATTTTGGGACCAAATCGGCCCTAAAAACGTGGATAATAACCTTCAAATTCGCCCATTTCAGGCGATTTTTCGAAAAAAGTGAGATATTTTGCTAGTTATCTAAATAGGGCCCGTACAACATAAAATGACCGTCAGTGCTTAAAAAAACTCTAAAATTGTTCAGTTTTGAGTATATATATCGAAGATTTCAACATAATCAGGCGATACTCGAATGATATTCGAATGTCTTTTAAATGTGTATTTTAAGCCATGCTTATGTTCAATTCTACAATTTATGTAGAAGTTACTATGCAAATTTCGAGACATTTAATTTTGTGAGAAAATCGGCTCGAAAAACGTGGATAATAGTCTTCAAATTCACACTTTTTTGAAAATTTTGAGATATTTTGTTGGTCATCTAAATTTGACCCGTATGACATAAAATGACTGACGGTACTTAAAAAAACTCTAAAATTGTTCGATATCGAATATATATCAAAAACTTTGAGCTAATCCGCTTGTACTCGAAAAATAGCCGAATATCTTTTAAATGTATTTGTTTTAAGTTATACGTACCACAATTCTACGATGTAAGGAGTAGATAACTGTACTGTGCGAATTTGGAGACATTTAATTTCGTGAGCATGTCCACAAAAACGTGGATAATAACCTTCAGAAAACCTGTTTTAAGTTCATTTTCGAAAATTTTGCGCTAATGCCTAAACGACAAGCATAAGTCACCTTGACACGATTAATTGGTTTGTGGTCGACGGGGCCTTAACCATCCTCTCCCTTTTTATAGAAGTAAGATATATAGACGTATCGTAATTCGTAAATAAATAATACTCGTATCAGTATAAAACTGCAACATCATGAGATGAGGGTTTGTGAAACAATGGCGGAGTTTGTGAAGGCGACATAAATCGGAAAACGAGAGGCGTAAGGGGACAATGTGGTAAAGAAGAAGATGATATGAATCGAGTTCGAAACCAAGAACAGAGTATTGAGTATGTGAAACAATGGTGGAGTTTGTGTAGGCGGTGGAAGGGAGGAAGAGGGTGAAGTTGGGAGGGAGAAGAGACGGGTTTTCGGTGAGGATGGTTGCCCAGTTATGGAAGTTTCCGGCGGAATTGACGGTGGAAATGAGGGTGGCAGACGCGGTGGTGGAGACGGTGGTGAGGAGAATGAAGGAGAGGAAAAACAGAGGAAAAACAGAGTTGAACGTCATGAGAGTTAGTTAAGTTTGTTAAATTTTGTAACAGAAAAAATAACAGAATTTCGTGGGTATGTAATTATATATAGTTCGTCGAAAAAAAATACATGATACGGTTTTATTATACTGATAAAAAAATCCATATTTATCGTATTTTGATTTTTATTTAAATGAATCAACTTTTATTAATGGGTTTACGATATTTTTTTTTTTTTTTTTTTTTGGTAATACGAAGCGACCAACGTCAACTTACGATATTTTATTTGGAAGTATGAAACTCGATCATATTAACGTGTGGGCAAGCCGAGAGACCATTCACTTGAGTAATATTGTAAATCGACAATAATAATTTTCACGTGTAAATAAATCATTTATTAGACGAGTTTTTTTCACGTAGAGAATTTATATTTGTTGTTGGGTGACAGACTCACGGGTATTCGAGATAATAAATTAAACCTACTTTCCGAGTTTGAAATTAAATACTAGTAAAAGAAAAAACAAATTAAAATTCGAGATAATCACAGGTATTCGAGATAGTATAATGTCTTTTAAATGTGTTTATTTTAAACACAACGTACTACTATCTAATATACCGAGACATTTCTACCATGTATGAAGTTGTTAATCTGTGAATTTGGAGACATTTCATTTCGGAACCAAATCACCCTGAAAAACGTGTATAATAACCTTCAAATTCGCCCGTTTCAAGCGATTTTTCGAAAAAAACGAGATATTTTGCTTGTTATCTAAATTGGACCTTTACAACATAAAATGACGGTCGGTGCTTAAAAAACTATAAAATAGTTCAGTTTCAAGTATATATATCGAAGATTTTTACCTTTTTCGACGTTACTCGAACGATAGTAGAATGTTTTTTAAATGTGTTTATTTTAAACATAACGTACCTTCTAATATACAGAGACATTTCTAAAATATATGAAGTAGTTACTGTGCGTATTTGGAGACATTTCATTTCGGGACTAAATCGGCTCAAAAAACATGCATAATAACCTTCAAATTCGCCCGTTTCAGCCAATTTTTCGAAAAAAGTGAGATATTTTTCCGATTATCTAAATAGGACCTATATAACATAAAATGACTGTCGGTGCTTAAAAAAAAACACTAAAATAGTTCAGTTTTAAGTATATATATCAAAGATTTTTACCTTTTTCGACGTTACTCGAACGATAGTAGAATGTCTTTTAAATGTGTTTATTTTAAACCACACGTATATTCTAATATACCGTGACATTTCTACAATGTATGAAGTGGTTACTGTGCGAATTTGGAGACATTTAATTTTGGGACCAAATCACCCCGAAAAACGTGGATAATAACCTTCAAATTCGCCCGTTCCAGGCGATTTTTCGAAAAAAGTGAGATATTTTCTCGGTTATCTAAATAGGACCTATACAACATAAAATGACTGTCAGTGCTGAAAAAAACTCTAAAATAGTTCTGTTTCGAGTATATATATCGAAGATTTTTACCTTTGTCGACGTTACTTGAACTATAGTAGAATGTCTTTTAAATGTGTTTATTTTAAACACAACGTACCTTATAATATACGGAGATATTTCTACAATGTTTCAAGTAGTTACTCTGCGAATTTGAAGACATTTAATTTTGGGACCAAATCGGCCCAAAAAACGTGGATAATAACCTTCAAATTCGTCCGTTTCAGGTGATTTTTCGAAAAAAGTGAAATATTTTCTCGGTTATCTAAATAGGACGTATACAACATAAAATGACTGTCGGTACTTAGAAAACTATAAAATAGTTCAAATTCAAGTATATATATATCGAAGATTTTTACCTTTTTCGACGTTACTCGAACGATAATAAAATGTCTTTTAAATGTGTTTATTTTAAACCACACGTACTTTCTAACATACCGTGACATTTCTACAATGTATGGAGTAGTTACTATGCGAATTTGAAGACATTTAATTTTGGGACCAAATCACCTCGTAAAACGTGGATAATAATAACCTTCAAATTCGTCCGTTTCAGGCGATTTTTCGAAAAAAGTGAAATATTTTGCTTGTTATATAAATTGGACCTGTACAACATAAAATGACTGTCGGTACTTAAAAAAACTCTAAAATAGTTTAGTTTCGAGTATAAATATCGAAGATTTTTGTCTTTTTCGACATTATTCGAACGATAGTAGAATGTCTTTTAAATGTATTTATTTTAAACCACACGTACCTTCTAACATACTGAGACATTTCTACAATGTATGAAGTAGTTACTGTGCGAATTTGGAGACATTTCATTTCGGAACCAAATCGGCTCGAAAAACGTGGATAATAACCTTCAAATTCTCGCGTTTCAGACGATTTTTCGAAAAAAGTGAGATATATTCCCGGTTATCTAAATAGGACCTATACAACAAAAAATGACTGTCGGTGCTTAAAAAACTCTAAAACAGTTCAGTTTCGAGTATATATATCAAAGAGTTTTACCTTTTTCGACGTTACTTGAACGATAATAGAATGTCTTTTAAATGTGTTTATTTTAAACCACACGTACTTTCTAATATACCGTGACATTTCTACAATATATGAAGTAGTTACTCTGCGAATTTGAGGACATTTAATTTTGGGACCAAATCACATCGAGATAATAACCTTTAAATTCGCCTGTTTCAAGCGTTTTTTCGAAAAAAGTGAAATACTTTGTTTGTTATCTAAATAGGACATGCACAACATAAAATGACTTTCGGTGCTTGAAAAAAAATTCTAAAATAGTTCAGTTTCGAGTATAAATATCGAAGTTTTTTACCTTTTTGGACGTTACTCGAACGAAAATAAAATGTCTTTTAAATGTGTTTATTTTAAACACAACGTACCTTCTAATATACCGAGACATTTCTAAAATGTATGAAGTAGTTCTGTGCGAATTTGGAGACATTTCATTTTGAGACTAAATCGGACCGAAAAACGTGGATAATAACCTTCAAATTCGTTCGTTTCAGGCAAATTTTCGAAAAAAGAAAGATATTTTATTGGTTGTCTAAATAGGACTAGTACAACATAAAATGACTGTCGGGCTTGAAAAAACTCTAAAATAGTTCAGTTTCGAGTATATATATTTATATATATATCGAAGATTTTTAACTTTTTTGACGTTACTCGAACGATAGTAGAATGTCTTTTAAATGTGTTTATTTTAAAACACAACGTAACTTCTAATATATCGAGACAATTATAGAATGTATGAAGCAGTTACTGTGCGAATTTGGAGACATTTCATTTCGGGACCAAATCGGCTCGAAAAACGTGGATAATAACCTTCAAATTCGCCCGTTTCAGACGATTTTTCTAAAAAAGTGAGATATTGTCCCGGCTATCTAAATAGGACGTATACAACATAAAATGACTGTCGGTGCTGAAAAAAACTCTAAAATAATTCTGTTTCGAGTATATATATCGAAGATTTTTACCTTTTTCGGCGTTACTCGAACGATAATAGAATGTCTTTTTAACGTGTTTATTTTAAACCACACGTACCTTGTAATATACCGAGACATTTCTACAATGTATGAAGTAGTTACTGTGCGAATTGGGAGACATTTCATTTTGGGACCAAATTGGCCCGAAAAACGTGGATATTAACCTTCAAATTCTCCCGTTTCAGACGATTTTTCAAAAAAAGTGATATATTTTGCTAGTTATCTAAATAGGACTTATACACCATAAAATGACCGTCGGTACTAAGAAAAACTCTAAAATAGTTCAGTTTCGAGTGTATATATATATATCGACAATAATACTTTCACGTGTAAGATAGCCTTACACAATCATTTATTAGACGAGTTTTTTATGCTACTTTTCTTACTTAAATGTTAGCATAATGAAATGAACTACTCGTTTGGGTGACGGGTATTCAAGATATATAACCTATTTTACGAGGTTGAAAATAAATAAATAAATAAATACTCGTAAAATAAATCAAAACGTGGAGATTTTTTTTATGTATAATCCCTAAAAACGCGACACGAGAGGAAAAAAAATTCTGTACCGTAAAATGAAGTCTAAACTCGAGATTTAACAACCCGTTAATGGAGCCAAAAACTCGTTATTATTATTCAGTACTAAACGAACTAAAAACCCGAGGAAAAAAAACACTAATTCAAGAAACTTGATCAAAAAAATCAAAATCTATAACATGAAATTCGAAATCAAATCACAAGTTACGAAACCCAATTAATCGATCAATCATCGGGTTCTTCTTCTTCTTCTTCTTCTTCATCTCATCTTGTTTCTGCAATTCCCGCCATTCCAATTCTCTCTGTTTCATTTCCTCCTCAAATTCCCGCAATTCCTCGGCTCGCTCTTCGTCGTACATCCTATGCAACGCTTCTTGTATCCGCCATTCTTGATCCTCGCTTTCCATCTGTGCTCTTTCGTCTAACCATCGTTCTCTATCCTCGGCCATTTCATCGATTATCACCGGTCTTCGTAGTTCCGTTTTGAGATGAAAGAAGAAAACCCAGTACCCGAAAATCGTCAGAACTGCCATTAATTTCTGCCATACCTCCTCCCACCACGAACTCGGGTTCTTCTCGAACGCATACCCCACTTCATGAAGAAAACACGAATCGTCAGTGTACAGTTGAGGCCAAGTGATTAAAGAAAACTCATCAATGGCGAAACTGCAAGAAACAGAGTAACTATTTTTCTCGGAGAGGTGTAAGGGGACGGTATGGTAAGGAAGAAGATGATACGAATCGAGTTTGAGTTCGAAACCAAGAACAGAGTACTGTTGAGTGTGTGGAATAATGGTGGAGTTTGTGAAGAAGGCGATGAAAGGGAGGAGAGGCGGGTTTTCGGAGAGGATGGTTGCCCAGTTGTGGAAGTTTCCGACGGAGTTGACGGTGGAGAAGAGTGGGGGGACGGTGGTTGACGCGGTGGTGGAGACGGTGGTGGTGGTGAGGATGATGAAGGAGAAGAAAAACAGAGGAAAAACAGAGTTGAATGCCATTAGAGAGAGTTAGTTAAGTTTGTTAAATTTCGTAACAGAAAAAATAACAGAATTTTGTAATTTGAGAAAATTAATAAAGTACAAGTACATACATATAAATATATACTATATGTATCGTGATTACAGTTGAACAAAAATATACGATACAGTATAAAATTTAATTATACAGATAAAAAAAAAAAACATTTTCTTGAAAGTTTAAGTGGTTTGTAAGACAAACGTTTTTTCTTTTTTATCAGTGCTTCGTGACGAATAGTGTACTTCCGAATTTTTGGTATTTATCGTAATGTTATGAATTTTATGCAGTATATCGTAATTTGATTTTTTAAATGTTATTTAAAAAAAGTTCACTAAAATATATCGACTAACTACTATATTTATTTTCCATGAAATTAAAGAGTAATGACACATATTTTACTCCCGTTTTTTAAGACGAATTTACGATAGATTTAATATTGATAATTACTCCGTACCATATTTTATTATTTTACGTAAGAAAATTAATTATTGATCTTCACATTTAAAATATTTTAAAAGTTAATTAAAAAACTTAGACATTTCGCACAACAAAGCTGCTGTGGTGTAGTGGTTATCACGTCTGCTTTACACGCAGTAGGTCCCCAGTTCGAGCCTGGGCAGCAGCAATTTTTTTCACCTCTTTCACCTTATTTTTTTACTGAACCGGTAAAACCAACCCGACCCGACCCGGACGACCCGATTTGATTTGACACAAACAGTTTCGCAATATTCGGCCGTAGACAGTGTAGAATCACAGAAAAAACGAGCGAATTCAAGGACTCTGTTATTCTTTTACTATTCGGTAACAAATTCACTTACGGTAAAAAAAAAACAATGTACACCAAGAATAATACGGTAAAAATCAGTCTAAAACACAGTAAAAACTGCAAGAACTTAGCAAAATCATAGAACACATACAGTAAAAAAAAAACGAGACGAAATCTTGAAATCAAGGTAAAAAAATTCAAACAATTTTCTTGAACACAGTAAAAATCAGTCTAAAACACAGTAAAAACTGCAAGAACCTAGTAAAATCATAGAACACAAACGGTAAAAAAAAAAAAAAAACCGAGACGAAATCATGAAATCAAGGTAAAAAGAAATCCAATCGAATTTCTTCATTCTTCAATTTCGCCATTTGCAATCCTCTGCAACCATCTTTCGACCTCCAATCGTTCTCTTTCGACCGCTTCAAGAAACTCTCTGTTCGCCAATTGCCAAATCCAAAACACAATCCACTGTGCAAAGACGATTATATAGGGTAAGGAGTAAACCAAAAACAACCCAGTTTCGAGTTTAAAGAATGTCGAAAAATTCGGATATAACTCGGTCCAACTCCACGAGCTTGATTTCCTCTGGTTTATTATTATCTTGGTGGAGTTGAATTCGGAGTCGATGATGTGAATGAAGGATGACCGATCTTGCTGGAAATCGGGTCGGCTAATGCAAGATTCGTCAATGGTGAAATTGCAAGAAACAGAGGGGTTTGTGATCGTAACGGTTTGGTTCGGGAGGAGGGTCGGGAGATGCGAACCGGGTGGAAAACGGGTCAAGTCGGAATACGAGAGGCGTAAAGGGACGATATGGTGGAGAAGAAGAAGGTACGACTCGAGATCGAGAACGAAACGAGTTTGAGTGAAAACAGAGTCTTGGTTGTATGAAATGGAGGTGTAAGGGACGTACAAGAATGGCGGCGGCGGTTGTGACGGTGGTGGTACGGTGGAGTTATTGGTGGTTTTTGTGGTGGTGGTGGTGGAGAGAGGGAGGAAGAGGGTGAATTTCGGAGGGAGGAGAGACGGGTTTTCGGAGAGGTGGGTAGCCCAATTTCGGAAGTTTCCGGCGGAAATGACGGCTGAGATGACGGTGTTTGGGTGGAGGGTGGTGGAGTCGACGGCGGTGGTGGTGGTGGCGGCGGCGGCGGCGGCGGCGGTGGTGGTGAGGAGGAAGGTGAGAATGAGAGGGAAAACAGAGTAAATTGCCATGAGAGTTTGTTAGAGTTAGTTGAAAGTGGTTTTAGAGTTTGTTATGTTTTTTGGGATATTTATGGAGTATTTATATATTTTTTTTTTCGATGAAAAAAAAAAAATCGGGATTATATCATTACATTAAAGTCATCAGACAGAATAGATTGCACGTTTGACGGACCGAGATTTTTTTGGGATATTTATATTATATTAGTTTCCCGCTTTGGTGATATAAATTTCAAAAATAACGAGGTTGAGTCGATAAATTATATATCACGTTTTTTCATGCATGAGATGAAGTCGAGAAATCACGTTCTAAAGTTACAACGAAAAATAGTGAAATTGAAATTTGGAGACATTTTATTTTGGAACCAAATCGGCCCGAAAATCGTGGATAATAACCTTCAAATTCGCCCGTTTCAAACAATTTTTAGAAAAAAGTGAGATATTTAGTTAATAATCTAAATATGACTTATATAACATAAAATGACTGTCGGTGCTTAAAAAAACTCGAAAATAGTTCAGTTTCGAGTGTATATATATCGAAAAATTTTACCTTTTTCGACGTTACTCGAATGATTAAAGAATGTCTTTTAAATGAATTTATTTTAAACCACATGTATCTTCTAGCATACTTCGACATTTCTACAATTATTGAGGTTGTTACTGTGCGAATTTGGAGACATTTAATTTTCGGACCAAATCGGCCCGAAAAACGTGTATAATAACCTTCAAATTCGTCCGTTTCAGTCAATTTTTAGAAAAAAGTGAGATATTTAGTTGGTTATATAAATAGGACACGTACAACAAAAAATGACTGACGGTGCTTAAAAAAATTCTAAAATAGTCTAGTTTCGAGTATAAAATTCTAAATTCTAAAATAGTCCGTTTCAGGCAATTTTTACCTTTTTCGACGTGTTACTTGAACGATAATAAAATGTCTTTAAAATGTGTTTATTTTAAACAACACGTACCTTCTAATATACCGAGACATTTCTACCATGTGTGAAGTGGTTATTGTCCGAATTTGAAGACATTTCATTTCGGGACCAAATCGGCCCAAAAATCGTGGATAATAACCTTCAAATTCGTCCGTTTCGGACGAATTTGCGAAAAAAGTTAGATATTTTGCTTGTTATCTAAATAGGACATGTACAACATAAAATGATTGTCGGCGCTTAAAAAAACTCTTAAATAGTTCAGTTTGGAGTATAAATATCGAAGATTTTTACCTTTTTCGACGTTAGTCGAACTATAATAGAATGTCTTTTAAATGTATTTATTTTAAACCACAAGTACCTTATAATATATCGAGACATTTCTACAATGTATGAAGTAGTTATTGTGCGAATTTTGAGACATTTAATTTTGGGACCAAATCGGCCCGAAAAACGTGGATAATAACCTTCAAATTCGCCTGTTGCAGGCGATTTTTCGAAAAAAGTGAGATATTTTGCCGGTTATCTAAATAGGACCTATACAACATAAAATGACTGACGGAGCTTAAAAAAAACACTAAAATAGTTCACTTTCGAGTATATATCGAAGATTTTTGCCTTTTTTGACGTTACTCGAACAATAATAGAATGTCTTTTAAATGTGTTTTACGGTGCAAATTTTGAAAACATTTAATTTCGAAACCTAATCAGCCTGAGAAACAAGAATAATATATTTCAAATTCGTCTGTTTAAGGTAAATTTTCGAAAAATGTGATAACATAAAATGACAGACCGTACTTCAAAAAAAAAACTCAAAAATAATTCAGTTTCGAGTATATGTGTATCGAAGATTTCGACATAATCTAACGTTAGTCGAAAATAGTCGAATGTTTTTTAAAACGTGTTTCATTTAAGTCATACCTTACCAATATATAATATTTCATATAATCAAAATATAATCAACAAAGCTGCTGTGGTGTAGTGGTTATCACGTCTGCTTTACACGCAGTAGGTCCCCAGTTCGAGCCTGGGCAGCAGCAATATTAATATTTTTATTTTTTTAAAGAAATTATTATATTATTTTTATTTTATTTTTTTAAAGAAATTATTATATTATTTTTATTATATTTTTTTAAAGAAATTATTATATTATTTTTATTTTATTTTTTTAAAGAAATTATTATATTATTTTTATTTTATTTTTTTAAAGAAATTATTATATTATTTTTATTTTATTTTTTTAAAGAAATTATTATATTATTTTTATTTTATTTTTTTAAAGAAATTATTATATTATTTTTATTTTATTTTTTTAAAGAAATTATTATATTATTTTTATTTTATTTTTTTAAAGAAATTATTATATTATTTTTCGCGTAAAAAAAAAATTACTCGTACTCCGTAATTATCGAGAATTTTTCAAATAATAAATGGTTGGTTGGTGAATAAAAAGATTCACTATTTTTTTCGCACTTTACTATGCATTTCATGAGCTTCGACTTTTTAGTTTTTACCTTTTTATTTTTAATTAATATAAGTGACTAAGAAAATTATATTTACGACAAAAAATTTAGTGGCTATTTTATACCAATGAAACTTATAATTTATTTATTTTATCATATAAATTGGATAAAGCATACAAAAATAATTTAGAGTTACAGACTACAGTGTCCCGATATCTTGTAACGCAGGCTGTAGGTAGATCCGCCACTTATTATCCACATTACCACACCATCAACAAAAACAATTTTTTTTAAAAATAAAATAATTTATTTTTATATAATTAACTAAAAATAATTTATTTATTTTTATAATTAACTAAAAATAATTTATTTTTTAAAAAATAAAAATTTCAAAGTTTATTATTAATAAACAAATATTTAAAATTTAAAAGTTTAAAAATTACTAGTGGAGTGGCCTAGTGGGTACGTTAGCAACTAACCGTCCTAAGTTCATGTAAAAATAAAACAAGATTTTTGTTGCGGTAGATTTAATTTACCACACAGTTAAAATTTTGAGTTACCACTCTTCAAGTCTTCATTCCCTATTTTCTCACTTTTACAGTTTTACTTTTACTACTTCTTGCTCTCTAAATTTTCTACCCTTTGTGATTTGTCACATTGACTAGCTATTGGACTACATACACAAGAGGTAAAAATAATTAACTTCCTTTTTTACTTTTACCTTTTGCAGTTCTCGATACAATTTTCATTATGACTATTAATGTGGAAATATCATTGTTTAGTTTATAGTACATTTTTCGAGTTCTCGATGTAGTTTTAAATTTTCATTATGAAAATATATACTTTTTTTTTTGATGAACGAGGTAATTCGCAGCCGCTACCTTGGGTGTACGCATAGGGAGGCATTGTCTCAAGCCATACAACTCCCACAAGTTCGCGCTTGCAGGGGCTTGAACCTGCGACCCTTGTGCTTATGACCACAAGTTTTAACCACTAGGCAACACCCTTATGGGCATTATGAAAATATATTAATGTGGAAATATCGTTGTTTATACATTTTGCGTGTGTTCGACTATAAATAATTAGTCAAAAAATACGTGAAATTGAATTTAATTCGATATGAGTCATTTAATTTGACTCATTTCTCGATTATTTTCTTTATATTCATACATTATTTTGTGTGCGTTCGATCTTTACTTATAAACAATATAAGTATTATGTTACGTGTGTATTTTCTACTAGAAATTAAATAAATCAAAATGATCGAAATTGAAATTAATTTGATAATATTATTTTATTTAATACGGAATATTTTTTTTTTCGTGGATAATATATAGATTGCGAATTGAAAGTGTTAATTGATCGTAATTCATTCCTAGCTAGCTACGAGATGGCTCCGATTAAGGCCGGAGATTCATCGTCTTGGTAAGTTAATCAAAAGAATTCGTCTCGACCTTCATTTTATGTATAATTAATTAATATGTAATTATAATTAATTACGCAATAATTTTAATTTAATTTGTTCGTAATTTTGTTGTATTATTTTCAGGGTTTCGAAGCGTTCAATTCAACCTAATTTCCGATTTTCGCTACCAACTACTCCCTTCAAGTTAGACAAAGTAAGTGTCAAATCGACTTTTGCACGAGTCTAATTTATACGGGTTTCAGATAAAAAACACGTCAAATTATTAATAAATCTTAAGTTTTATCTTTACCCGTTACTTATATTATTTTTTTGTCGGATTTTGATCGATTTTATTGGTTGTTATTATTTGAGCCTAAACCCGATAATAATGTAAGTATAGTTCGTAGTATGTATTTCAATAAACTTATAATGATCGTCTGATATATTTGAGAGGTTATCCTTTAAAAATTCGTTCGAGGGCTCAAATAATAATAAAAACCAAGTTTTTGTAACTAATTGTACTCGAATTTGACATTCAGCTAACAAATATCGAAACAAATTATTGGATTTGCATTGAGTTCTGATTTTTCAAATTTTTTAAATTTACTATTAGACGATCACGTGTATATATATATATATTTATTTTTTAAAAATTTCATTACTTTATTTTTGTTTGGATTAGGGTTTTGATTTTGCAAATCGTTTTAAATTTACTATTAGATGATCACGTAGATTCAACACGTGTATATTTTTATTTTTATTTTTATTTTAATTTCATTATATAAAATTCAATATTTTCTTATGATTTAATCTTTAATTTTAATTTTGTTTCATTCCAAATGCTTTTCTATTTTACTATTAGACGATCACGTAGATTCAACACGTGTATATTTTTAATTTCATTATATAAAATTCAATATTTTCTTATGATTTAATCTTTAATTTTAATTTTGTTTCATTCCAAATGCTTTTTTAATTTACTATTAGACGATCACGTAGATTCAATACGTGTATATTTTTATTTTTATTTTTATTTTTATTTTTTAAATTTCATTATATAAAATTCAATATTTTCTTATAATTTAAACTTTAACTTCATTTAATTTATTTTAATTTAATTTTGTTTGTTTGATTTCAAATGCAGGGATTACTAGCAAAAAAATCAGCAAAAATCTCAGAATTACTAGACCAAAACCCATATGAAGACCTAACAATCTTCTTCCAAACCCTAAAAACCGAACCCGAAACCCTAGAAATTATAGCAAGATTTTGTCATGGATTAGAAGTTCATTTCTCAAGTAACACAATTATCCCATTAATTTGCTTAACAAATTACTTACAAATGAATGATAATTATTCTCCTAATAATTTACTTAACAAATCCCTAATTTTCCTAGAACAATTAATTTTCCCTAATTGGGCCGAGACGGTGAGGTCCCTTCGGGCCACACCGGCCCATTTCATCGACCAGGCCATTGATATTGGCCTGTTCGATGATTTTCTGTCGACTCTAATTAGACACGTGGTTGATAACCCGTGTCTCCTGGCCGCCCAATCGACTGTCGTTGGGGATAATATTAATAATAGTAATAATAGTAGGGCGGGGCCCGTGACTAGGAGAAAGTTGTTTGGTGGAGAACAGCTGTCGATGAATTGTGGTGGTGGATCGAATGAGGAATTGACTTCTTTGCCCCTTCGGGTTTATGAGCTTATTATTAGCGCCATTGCGCGAGAACAGGTTCGTAAAATAATACTCCCTCCATTTATTTATTTATTTATTTTTATTTATTTATTTTCATTTGTTGTTGTTATACTCTACAATTTGTAATAGAAAATACGATTTTAAAATAAAAATTGACTATTTATAGGTAAAAGTGAAAATGGTTATAAATTGGTCACTTTTATTATAAAATGATATTTTTCGTGTATGATAATCATTTTCAACATAGAAAGTCGAGTTTATCTTCTGTTACACTATACAACAGTTGTAGAATATAATTTTATGTTATTATAATTGTATAACAGTCATTTTTCAGAATAAAATATCGACTTTGTGCTCTGTCATGTCATATAATAGTCGTAGCATAATATAATTTTACGTTATTACTTATTATGATTATATAATTGTCTTTTTTCAGTATAAAATATCGACTTTGTGCTCTGTCATACCATATAACAGTTGTAGCATAATATAATTTTACGTTATTATTTATTATGATTGTATAAGGATCTTTTTTTCAGAATAAAATATCGACTTTGTGCTCTGTCATGCCATATAACATTCGTAGAATATAATTTTACGTTATTATGATCATATAGGTACCTCAAGATTACATAACGGCTTCTCTTTTTCAATATGTCAAGAAAAATCAATCGGACAAAGAAGTGATTGAGGCAGTTGAAAGGCTTTTACCAAGTGAAAATTACATTTTTACCCCTCTACTAGTTGAATTTTACGGTCTCGCAGTTTCGTTAGAGGTGGACCCGGAATGTCTAACCGGGTTGGAAATTCGGATCGGGAAGCAATTAGACCAAATTACCCTCACGGATCTCCTTGCCTTAGACCTCGGAGTTGAGAATTTGAAACGGGTTTTGAAGGGCTTTTATGGGAATTACTGTGGTAACAGTAACAATGGATTAGTTACCGTGGCCGAGTTAATGGAACAGTATTTGGGTGAAATCGCTAAGGAAATCGACTTGGATTCGAGTGTTTTTACCGCGGTGGCAGAAATGGTAATTTCCACGACGTTAGGGGTTAGAAATACTCGTTTTACTAATAATGACGCGATTTACCGTGCTGTGGACGTGTACTTGGACCGTCACAAGGAACTGAGTGAACTACAAAAGGAGGAGATCTGTCGCGTTATAGATTTTGACAAAATGTCTAAACAAGTGTGTGGGCACGCGACACAGAACCCAAAGTTGCCACTCAGGGTCGTGGTGCGGGCCCTATTTGTGGCCCAATTGCAACTTAGGGACGATATTATAAAGGCGGTGGGGCCCACTTGTAATAATAATAATAACGGTAGTAATAATAATAGTAATAGTAATGTCGTCGATGAGGAAGCCGATGGGGAGGTGAAGGTGGTCGAGGACGAGGACGAGAGACGGGAAATAATCGACGGAGGGCATAAGAGGAGTTGTTGCGGGAAGAGTGGCGGCGGCGGTGGTGGCGGCGGTGGTGGCGGTGGTGGCGGTTGTGGTGGTGGGAGGAAGAAGGGGAGTTTGTGGAAGGAAGTTAAGAGGAAGTTTGGGTGTATGAGTAGTGATGGTTATGAAAGTGTTTGTGATTGTAATTGTCAAGGTAAAAAGAGAAAGAAATAGGATCATAGGTCAATTTTTTTTATTTTTTTTTTAATTTTTTTTTAATTTTTTTTTTATTTCAGTCGTAAAAAGACGTAATTACGTAATGTTTTGGAGTAGAACCGAGAGTTAGGTAGGTTTATCGTTGGAGGATTGTTTCATCGACATTTTTTTTTCTACATTTTGTTGGATTCGTTTTGTGATTTGTAGGCTGTCATTATACGTTATGATTTTCTCGAAAGTTAAATTATTGTCGTAATTTTTTTATTTTTGCTATGTTGGTTTATTGTTGAGTGATTAAATCAATGTCATTTTATCCTCTTTCGACGAAATATTTTTGACGTTTCGTGATTCATAGTTTCTCATTATAGTATCCAATATATTTTTCTCGAAAGTTATATGAGTCGACCTCAGAGGCTCAGACGTATTGTTAGTAATTTTTCAATATCTTGAGTTCAACACGTACATCATTCAGACAATTTTTTACCACTAAATCGGGTTTTATAATTTGAAAATGTCGAGGAACTCGATAAAATCACAATTTCCGGGTCACACGAATTCTTAGAAAATAAAACTGCAAGACGAGAATGCAATATTTCGACGAATTTTTCATTTAAAGTTCACCATCCCAGAGTTCTTCAACTGACTTGAAAGGCCCTTTCTTACATACATTATACCAACCGGTAGCCCCTCTGGCCTGAGGGATCCCCCGGATTTTCTCGTGATCGTCTTCACTTAGCTTCCACTCGAATATCTCGAGGTTTTCTTTCATTCTCCCCTCGTTGTAACTCTTCACCACAACAGCGATTCCTTGCTCGTATGCCCATCTCAAGCATACCTGTAAAATTAACGACAATTATCCGGACCCGATACCCAAATTGAAAACCTAACCCAACCCGACCCGACCCGACCCGATCCAATTGTTTGTTGTCGCATACGAACCAGTATCTCGGAACACCTTGATAATAAGTTAATAACACACCTAAAAATGGTCTGAACCCGAAATGATCCAGTCCGACCATATGTGACCCAAAATTCTTATGAACTTGACCCGTTGATGATGAGGACCCAATACCCAAATTGAAAACCCAATCTTGACTCATAACCCGTAGACGAATGGACCTAACCTGACCCGACCCGACCCAAATGTTTATTGCGCATATGAACCAATATCCCGATTCCCGAAACACCTTGATAATAGTAATAACACACCCAAACCCAAAAATGGTCTGAACCCAAAATGACAAGTCTGACCTTATGTGACCCGAATTCTTACGAAACTGACCCGACCCAAATCTGACCCGATTAATGATGAGGTCAAGAATCAACTATTCCAAATTTCCAAGTCTATAAAGTTTTTTATTTTTTACCTGAGGGATTGATTTCCCTTTGGAAGCTGCAATTTCCTGCAACACATTGCATTCCAATATCTTGTTACTGCCATACACAGTGCCCACGGCGCCCAACGGAGAATAACCCGTTACCAAAACTCCGTTTTCTTTGCACAAATCAATCAGTTTCCGTTGTTGCCAAAACGGGTTTACCTCCACCTATAATAAGTTCCAATACAAAGACTTCAATATTTTATTTCAACATTTTTCGAAGATGAGATGATCGGTTAGTTTAGTACGAAGTAATTAACCTGATTAACAGCAGGCGGGATTTCAGCAAATGCGAGTAGATCTTTCAGCTTTTTACAGGAAAAGTTACTGACTCCGATACTTTTGGCGAGGCCGAGCTTCTGGCATTCTTCCATAGCTCCCCAAACTCTGTTGTAATCTATAGGGAGGAAATCGTCTTCCTTGATCGGAAAATCATACTTACCAGCGGTGCAGCTCAGTGGCCAGTGAATCAAAAATAGATCAATCCACTCCAACTGCAAATTCCTGACAAAATACACCGAAATAATACAACACCAGACGGTCTTACAATATGGTAACGTGTACCCGTTTCCCACTTTAAAGTAACGGGCGACTAAAATGGATAATTTTCGACATCAAAATCTTCAGTATCATTATTTTATTAGTCATAGTTTGTGATGTTTTTATGTTCAATAAAAGATGTAATATGGGTTCCGAGAGCCCAAACAGCATGTAATCTGATGCTCTTTCTTCGTTGGCAAAAAAAAAATCAGCCCACTTCAGCCGGAGAACATGGCCGAACACGCTTTCATTTCCATGTAAAGTTGTCTTACGATGATTAATCATATCATAATTTCGGACAAAAACAATACTACGAAAATAAACATACAGAATTACGTAGTAGTATAAGTATATCACCTTAGGGTCTTTTCGAGGGCGCGAACAACAAGGTCGGGATGGGCATGACCACACCAAAGCTTAGAAGTGATGAAGAGTTCATCTCGAGATTGTATAAGCCCTAAACTCAAGGCCTCTTGAACCGCCTCTCCGATGGGCTCCTCCGACTCATATCTATGAGCTGTGTCAAAGTGTCGATAGCCCACTTCTATGGCCCGGATAACTGCTGACTTAATTTCTGCACCTGGTACAAGCGGATACACTCCTGTGCCAAATCCCAAGGCTGGGATCTGTCGGCCGCCATGGTTCAGCTCATATCCCGGGATCTCGAGTCGCATAGGTGGCGATGCCTTGTTGGTTGACATATCAGCTAGAGTGCGGATCGAGAATAGTATAGCTATTTTTTACATGAAAGTATAAACAAAATACACAGACGACAATCCGACAATGGTTGTGACTCAACTAGAATCGTTTGATTTCAAAACGAGGGTAAGATAATTTATAAGGATCGTCAAGGTGGATTTGTTAGGACGAAGAAGAAAAGTATGATTATAAATTTATAATAATGCATCGACATTTTTCCAAATTGTTAGATGACAAAAAATGGTTAGATAATTAGCTATGGAGCATCAATCATCAAACATAACATCAACTGCATATAACAACAAGGGTCTTCACCAACTCTTAATAATGTCCTATAAAACCGAAGATGTCTTAGCATAGTGCGTATTAGACGTTATAAACCATAATTAAAGATAAGATAAAATGACGAAAACAGAATATAGAAGTTACTTAGGCCGTCTTTCTCAATAGTTACCTATGTTTAAAAGACGGAGGGAGTAGTACGGGGTTTCTAAACGTCCCCGTCCCAGAGGTCTTCGAATGTCTTAAAAGGCCCTTTGTTCGATAAATAAGGTAAACCGGTGCCCCCTCGACTCTGAGGAATTCCTCTAATTTTCTCATGATCCTCTTCACTTAACTCCCAGTCGAATATTCCGAGGTCGAATATTCCGAGGTTTTCTATCATTCTCTCTTTGTTGAAGCTCTTTACTACCACTGAAATGCCCTGTTCATACACCCATCTTAAGCATACCTGTAAATATTCGAGAAGTCAGATTGTTCGGGTTTGAGTCGGGTCATTTGGGATCAAGTCATACTGTTATGTAGGTAAACTAAATCCGGAGATTTTGTCGGGTCTTACATTGAAGTGATCCGAAATGTTACTAAAACAATAATGCATTTACAGTTTATGATTTATAGAGACGAAATTGGGGTGAAAAACA
The DNA here is from genome assembly GCA_958450325.1 of Agrostemma githago. Classification (NCBI taxonomy): domain Eukaryota; kingdom Viridiplantae; phylum Streptophyta; class Magnoliopsida; order Caryophyllales; family Caryophyllaceae; genus Agrostemma; species Agrostemma githago. The sequence continues at coordinate 1,150,355 of OY288260.1, forward strand.
ATTACCTGAGGAATTGATTTTCCTTTGGACTTGGCTATTTCTTGGAGCACTTCGCATTCGAATACTCGATCACTACCATAAACCGTGCCAATTGCTCCTAACGGAGAATAAGCCGTCACTAAAATCCCATTATCTTTGCACAAATCTATCAGTTTCTTCTGTTGCCAAAACGGGTTCACCTCTACCTTCAATTTTCCATTAAAACTTGTGTCAGATAATTTATTTATTTATTTTCTTGTCAAAATGAGCATCGAACCCTTATATTCTTACTTCAGTCAAAAAATTACGGAGTCCAGGGTAATATTTTTTTATCAAATACGGTAGTTATGACTTATGAGCTTACTTGGTTAACAGCAGGCGGGATTTTAGAAAATGCCAGAAGATCATTCAGCTTCTTACAGGTAAAATTGCAGACTCCGATAGACTTAGCAAGGCCTAGCGTTTGGCATTGTTCCATAGCACGCCAAACGCCTTCAAAATCCATAGGCAAGAGATCGTCTTGCTTGATCTTGAGCGGGAAATCATATGTTCCGGGTTGAATGCTTACTGGCCAGTGTATCAAATACAAATCAACCCATTCCATTTGCAAGTTCCTACATTTGCAAAAATTCAAATTACAACTTCATAAAACTTTACGATACTAACAATTTTTTCAGTTTACGTTTATTTTTAAAAAATAAAATTAAATAATGGAGTAAATAGCTGGCCTAGCGGGCCCACCGTGGACAATTTTTTCTAGTCCAAGCCCGCCCGCCCATTTATTTTAGCGCACCGATTTTTGTTGCCCATTGCCCATTTATTTTTTAACATCTCTTGACCAAGCCCGCTTACTAAGTGGGCCAGACGGGTGGCCCGCACTTACAGCTCTACAGTAAGCAAATGAGCCAAACAAAGACGCACAAACAGAATAAGTAAACAAATGATCGTAACATTGTAGTCGACAATTCAAAGAATACCTTAGCGTCTTAAGGAGGCCATCAACAACGAGGTTAGGATGAGCATCGGAACACCAAAGCTTAGAAGTAATAAAAAGTTCATCTCTAGATTGAATCAGGCCCATACTTAACGCCTCTTGGACCGCCTCTCCAACACACTTTTCTGATCTGTACTTATGGGCCGTATCCAAGTGTCGATATCCCACTTCTATGGCCAGGATTACCGCCGCCCTTATTTTGTCAATGTGTACGGATGGGTCAACTGCTGTGCCCAATCCGATTAACGGGATTTCAGCGGATCCGTGGTTGAGCTTCGCTCGTGGGGTGGTGAGTTGACTCAGTATGGGTGAGGGAGACATTTTGTGGTGAGTTTGCAGGGGAGAGTTCAGTAAGTCAACTCGGTCGTATGGGTTTTGACTCTTGAGCTCTTAGGTTTGTACATCTATAAATAGCAACTGATACTCGATGCAACAGAGAAAACAATGATCATTTTAGCATTATTGTCACTTTGCACTACAAATTTTTTATTCATTTTACTTCAATCAGCAAAATAGAGTATTTATAAATATCGAATTTAGTTAATTATTTATCAGAGTATTTATTTTTAAGTGATCAAATCTCTTTTAAGATTTGAATTCTGATAAAGCACATAATTCTGCAAAGATTCTTATCAAAAGTATCATAACTTTACTTTTCTAAAAACATCTAATATATCCCTAAAGTCAATAATATGGGTTTCCATACAGTTAAGTTTATCAAGACAAGTTTTTATTTTTTTATAAGTAAACAATTATGTACCTTATACATTGGCCTGTAAGAGGGAAGACGCTGCCACCGGCTTATCCCATCAAACCCGAAGACTCCCTTGAGTTTCGTCCTTTCGACTTCAACGGAAGAGTGCCAAACGCTCGGTATCAATAAGGCAATCAACGTCAGCAATTTCCCGTGTAAGAAGCTGGAACAACTACTAGCTACATACTGCCAGTGCCACCATCCCACCTGCTATCAATACAGTCAATTCTGAACATTTGCATTAGTAATTAGGTGTCGTGTCACGTGCCCACCATCAAACGACACTTCACTCCAAACAATATTTTTTATGAAAACTTCGGAACAAAATAGCCGTATCCGACTCAAATATTAATATCAATGATCAAACAATCCAGCATTACAACAGTGGTCTTCACTCTTCAATAACTCTTACGGTGCCACTAAACAAATCAGATATTCAGACGCAACAGATAAGGTGCAAAATGAGCAGTTACTTAGGTCGGCGATAATGACTCTTTAACAATCAATTAGGCTCCTTCGGCTGCAGGTTTAATCAAGATTAAAAACCTCGATGAGTTGGAGTACATGGCTTTTGAGACTAGTGTAGGGTCTCTATTAAAGTTCCCCGTCCCAGAGTTCCTCAAGGGTTTTAAAAGGCCCTTTGTTCGATAAATAAGGCCAACCGTTGACCCCTCTACTCTGAGGAATTCCTCTTATTTTCTCATGATCTTCTTCACTCAACTCCCAGTCGAATATCGTTAGGTTTTGTTTCATTCTCTCTTTGTTGAAGCTTTTCACCACCATTGCGATGCCCTGTTCATACGCCCATCTTAAGCATACCTGCAAATATTCGAGTCTGAGTCAGGTCATTCGTGATCATGTTTAACTACTTACGAGTATTTACTATTTATTAAGGCCCATGTCATTTGTCCAAGTCTTGTTCAACTCACTCGGTTCCGTTCAGTTTGGTCCCACTAAATTCATTTGTCTAAGTCACTTCGGGTCAGTTCAGTTATACTAAACCCACTTCAATTCAATTTAGTTAAGGTCACTTCAACCCAAAGAACGAGGTCTAAAAGTTAAAAATTCAAATTAATCGTATTGAGCATATCAAATGATTTATACTGTACAGGTCGATTTTGTCCAGTCTTGCTTTCAAATGATGCAAAACCCAGTGCACATACAACAAAGAGAGAGAAAACACATATACTGTACATGACTACATTCACATTTGATTTATAGAGAAGAATTTGGGCTGAAAACTGAAAATCAATTACCTGAGGAATTGATTTCCCTTTGGACTTGGCTATTTCTTGAAGTACTTCACACTCCAATACCCGACTGCTACCGTAGAACGTGCCAATGGCTCCTAATGGAGAATAAGCGGTCACTAAAATACCGTTTTCTTTGCACAAATCTATCAGCTTCTTCTGTTGCCAAAACGGGTTCACCTCTACCTTCAATTTTCCAATTCCGATAAAACATTCCTTAGACAATTACAGCTACAAACTAAAAACTACAAGGCATTAAACGGAAATTTCTATTTTATCAAATCGAAAAAAACTTACTTGATTAACAGCAGGCGGGATTTTAGATATTGTCAGAAGATTATTTAGCTTTTTACAGGAAAAATTGCTGACTCCAATAGACTTAGCGAGGCCGAGCTTTTGGCATTCTTCCATAGCTCGCCAAACGCCTTCAAGATCCATAGGTAGGAAATCGTCTTCCTTGATTGGAAAATCATACTTCCCTGGTTGACAGCTTACTGGCCAGTGTATCAAATACAAATCAATATATTCCATCTTCAAGTTCCTACATCAACAAACCACACACAGTTACACTTGTTTTAGCAACTAGAGCATCTACGACAAATCACGAAGAGACTCAAGTAGGACTCAAGCGTTAATTACCTTACGACTCCCTTATACGCAAATTCAAATTTCAAGTCGTCTAAACTCCGGTCTCATCTTTGCTCAAACCTTAGTAACCAACCATTTTGCTCACCAATCGTGCTACTTATTTCGTAAACGATCATTTCACCCTCCTTACATAAGTCGACTTTATGGATTCAAACCTGGAACATACTACTCAAAATACCTCTACCTTCGTCTTCACTCTTAACCACTAAGAACCAAACTACGCTTGTGTACAGTCGTACAACAAAACTTAACTAAGATGAGTACTAAGTTTAAAGTTTCTAGCTCAGCTAAAATCTATATACTCCCTCCATTTCATTCAATTAAGCTCTCCTGCAACGGTCTTAAGTTACAATACAGGAAAAAGTGGGCATTTTATGATCAAAGAGTACCCACATTGGTCACTTTTTATCGTAAAATGTTGTTCACATTCGTTTCTGAACCTCGTCGCAACTTGTGACCGTTACAAGCTCACAAATGAGAGCTTGCAACATTTCACATTTGACTTTTCTGCCTTTCTGGTACGACATTTTGACGTATTTTCAGTTTCAGGCCAATTATCTATTGAGTATTCCTTTATTATCCTATTTTCTTCTCATTTGTTATCAAAAACGTCGTAGACTACTCCTCCGTCCTGGTGATACTCCTCACCGAGAATATAAAACTAAACAAATAAATGAGCAATTGGTCTCTTTTAAGACGGGTTATCCGTCTTCAACTTATAAGATCAAATAGCACCCAACTTCCACTCATAAGACAAACATTTTCCTCTTGAGTCTTCCCTATGATTTTTGCTTTTGTTATCTCAACTATTTTACTCGTCACAAGTTTAACACGGATATACTCGTCTTGAACAAAAATATATACTCCCTCTGTTTCATTGATATCTTCCACATTTATTTTTCAACCATTTCTTTGATTTCGTCCACTTTCTTTTTTTTCTATCACATTTCTCTCTTACCTAGGGGCCCACTTATTTTACTCTCTCTACTTTTACTTATTTTAATGTTTTTCTTAAGAAATGTACCACTTTCAAGGTGGAGATATCATAGAAACGGAGGGAGTAAAAATCTAGACTCAACCATCACATAATAGAATAGGTAAACAAATTATCGAACACGTAGATAACATAAGATCACATGAAAATTTAATAGGTAAATAAATGATCGGGAATTCGTGATCATATACCGTATGCTTTTAGTAAGAGCATCAGCAATGAGGGTAGGATGAGCATCACCACACCAAAGCTTAGAAGTAATAAAAAGCTCTTCTCTTGATTCAATAAGGCCCATACTCAACGCCTCTTGGACCGCTTCTCCAATGGGCTTCTCAGATCTATATTTATGGGCCGTATCGAAATGTCGGAAGCCCAGTTCAATGGCCCGGATAACCGCTGACTTGATTTCGTCGTCGGGTACGGGTGGGTCCACTGCTGTGCCCAGCCCGATTACAGGGATTTGGGCGGATCCGTTTTTGAGGGTGACTCGTGGGGTGGTGAGTTGACTCGGTGTGGGTGACATTTCTGGGGCGAGTTAGTGAGTTAACTCGGTGGTATGGGTTTTTGAGTTTTGAGCTGAGGTGTTTGATTGGGTCAGGATAAGACGATCAGTGATGCTCCATTTTGGTGTAAGTGCTTTTGTGGCTTTGTGCGTGCCCATCAATGGTGTCGGAGATTTTAGTCAATAAACTAAAAGGAATCAAATCTAAATATTTTATGATTTTAAATAAAGATGGGAGTTAGATCGAATCAGTCTTTGTGTTGTGTTGTGTCGTGTCTTGTGTTAGTTTACTGTGTTAGGAGGAAGAAATGACACGGCTTAAACACAGAAAGATGGCTTCTTGCATGTTGGACGGGCTCAAGCAGGTTGTGTCCAGTTGAGCCGCGCCGGACCAAGCCCCGGTTAGACTTGTTTCTCAAACCTTGACCCACGACCCATAACATGTCGCATCGTGTTGGGTCATGTTAAAGTGGGTGTGTACCTTATTAGGTTGTGGTCGACCGGTCGTGTTGGCCCGTGTTGGCCTACGGTGCACGTATATGGGCCGGGATCCTAAGTTACATACCTATAACAACTAGAGTACTTCGTAGAGTCCGCGCAACATACAAACACAGACATATCAGTTTTAAATTTAAAACAAGTCTAATAGGAGTAGAACAAAAGCATAATGTATAAAAAAAGACGGTAAGAAAAAGCTTGTCTCATGTAACCACGAGAGGTGTTATTTGACTCGTTTTCATATTGAGACGGATAGATAGATAACTCACTTTTAATTGGACGTCGGTCCATAATCATTGTGAGACTCACATGTTTGTTGCTGGTCACACTCACTCCACAAAAACGTTGCACCTGCCTTCAGCAAAATAACAAAAGACCCACAAACTTTCCATCACCAATAATTCGTGGTGTGTCGTAATCTAAAGACGGGTCAAGTAAAATACCAAATTACACGGCAAGTGGTCTTACAAGTGGCAAATAATTTGTCTTGCATATGCGGTAATATTTGCCCCGTTTTAAGATTTACGATGGATACTCCGTCTCAAGCAAGACCAACTGTAATAATAAAGTCACTCCCTTTATTAACACACAAGTCACAGACTCACAAATCATCACATACACACAAAAAAGCACAAGTAGACAAGCAATGGGAAATAATGCAGGAACTTCACCTGAAATTCCAACCATAAGACTGAACCATGGTGGTGTGTCAATGCCAGTACTAGGTCTAGGCATGGCACCGAACCCGATGGTACCAGACGAGGTGACTAAGACTGCAGTGGTCGAGGCGGTCGAGGTGGGTTACAGGCACTTTGACACAGCTACCATTTACTTCACTGAGAAGGCTCTTGGTGAAGGTATCTCTGAGGTGGTTCGACGCGGTATGGTTGGGTCTAGGGAGGAGCTTTTTATTACTTCTAAGCTTTGGTGTAGTGATGGACATGCTGATCTTATTGTTCCTGCACTTAAAACTAGCTTACAGTAAGTCACCATTTTCCTGCACAGTACATTTCTATATGCTGTTGTAGTCAGCCTTAGTACGGACGGAGATGGGTTCAAATTCTGCCTAGGACCGAAACATTTTTTATCTTTAAAAACGTTATTCTTGAATACAGAGTATTATTTTTATTATTGTCTGATTGGTCTATGCATAGCTCTGTCCCTGTCAGACTCTCAGTGACTGATCCAAGAATAACGGACAAAAGAGAACGGATTTTGTAATGTGGACAACCAGGAAAAAAATGAACTTTATTGAAGGACAGAGTAAAAATGAAGTTATGAGCAGTAAATTGATCTCACATCACATATACAGGCAGTAAAAACTAAAAAAAGTAAGAAATTTTCAAGTATGAAGTTAAGAACAGTAAATGGATCTCACATACAGCATGCAAAAAGTAGCATGATACAGGCAGTAAAAAGTATGAAATTTTCGGTTTTGTTTCTGGTTTACTGAACTGCATTTCAGACTTACAGTTCGCCCCCACTGGAATTTTTCGACTTGAATATGAAAATGAAAGATATAATGAGTCTGAGTTGAGTATGTTTTATGTGCAAAAACAGGAATCTGAAGTTGGAATACCTGGATTTGTACCTAATACATTGGCCGGTAAGTGGGAAGCCGCTGCCACCAGCTTATCCTATCCAACCTGAAGACTTCCGTCCTTTCGACTTCAAAGGTGTGTGGGCTGCAATGGAAGAGTGCCAAAAACTCGGTCTCACTAAAGCCATTGGTGTCAGCAATTTCACGCGTAAGAAGCTGGAACAACTACTATCTACCGCCTCCATCCCACCTGCTGTCAATCAGGTCAGTTCTCAACATTGGTATACAAACCACAGCATCTATCAACCAGGCAAACTGGCCATTTGGGGTCATGTATGACTTATGAGTCGTTTTGGTTCAGATGGGTACGGATCAGATCATTTTGGGTGTGGAACATTTCGGTTTGGATGGGTCCGAGTAGTCATTACATGTCATGATTAGTACGGAGTAGTTTTTTTAATATATAGATAAATTTAGGTGTTAGTTATTTACCATCAATTCGGATCAAGTTGAAAGGCGTTCCAGTCGGTCAAATTGTAAATACTCTAATTAGCAGAGTTCAGGTCTTCAGCCTGCACCAACAGTTCAATCAGGGTTTAGGTCAAAATCGTGCAGGTTTTAATCAGTTTTGTCAGGTCTAGACATACATAACAAAGTAGAATACACAAAAAAAAAAATGACTCGAATTTAGTGACTTCCGAGTTCCGAGTAGAATGTTGGAAAATTTGGTGATTTCTGAGTTGAATCTTGAAGGTGGAAGTTAACCCAACATGGCAACAAAAGGAGCTGATAGAATACTGCAAGACAAAAGAAATTGTAGTGACAGCATATTCACCATTGGGCGGCCCTTTAGGCGGACATAATGGCGTCATGGAATCAAGTCTAATGAAGGAAATCGCACAAGCAAAAGGCAAGACCGTTGCCCAGGTTATCTTTCATTCTATCGACTCTTTTTAGCATACACTTCACTGTTCTTACTTCTTAGAAATACGGAGTATATACTAATGTAATCGTACTTGACTAAGAAATGAAGTGAAATATGATTGGTGTTGGGTAGGTTGCAATAAGGTGGGCGTATGAGCAAGGAATCACAGTGGTGGTGAAGAGTTTCAACAAGGACAGGATGAAACAAAACCTTGGGATCTTCGACTTTGAACTAAGTCCAGAGGATCACGAGAAGATTGGTACCATTCCTCAGGCAAGGACATGCTCGGGATTGGATTACACTTCACCCTTTGGACCTTGCCGAACAGTTGAGGAGCTTTGGGATGAAGTTTAGTGCCGATTCCTAAATATTTTCCTGGGTTTGTATGACATGGTGCCTATTGTGATCTATACATACAGTCCTAATAATCAGTGCACCTTCAGTAGAGTTTTGGACTATGTAACTCTGTGTTTTTAGTATCGTCATTATTATGTACTCCGTAACTGTTGTTTCTCTGATGATCATCGGATTACTTAATTCTGTATTCCTAGTATTATTCTACATCATCACATACACAATTCATCATTGTGTATCTGGTGTGCAGCTAATCTAAGATGCGACGTACAGGCAATACAGTAAGAACCAACAACATTTACTGTCAAAATATCTCTCAACAATATTGAACGCGTACCTGTATAGGCTGTATGACAGCCACCTTCGGAAACAATAGCCAATTCCTGCCTTTTTTTTATCACAAGGATCGGAAATAGCAAGCAAGTCTTCGGGTAACAGACTGTTGTTCAATGGGCAGTGAGTCTTCATTACCTACATAATCATCATCATTTTCAAACACGAGAAATATACCCCTTTTTTTCAGCTCGACACCTTGGGCAGCTTCAACTTTATGAAAAATTTGTACAGTGTCACCTCCTTCTAACAATGAAACCAAGGGATGGTAATCTTTAAATCTACACAGGTAGAGCTGATCTTCTGCAGTCATAGGAACTCCTGCTAAATTCAAAGTAGTACTGAAGATAGGGATATTTTGTCTGAGGATCCGAGCTTGAATGCCCATAATGCTGGGAACTTTTTTATAAACATTGTCCAAATTATGCCAGTCCACAGAAACCACGACTGCGACAATGACGTTTTTTATGGCAAGGTTTGGATGAGCAGCGAAATTTACTGCATCCCGACAAAACCAATCAGGGATTTCACTGCCGGGAATACTCAGATTGGTGAGGTTCCTCAGAGTAACCTGCACATGAATCATGTTCATCTGAGCTGGACCGGACCAACGTGACTTGTACTAACAAGTAGGAGTAGCAAGTAAAAACACTTGAACCAGACTAACTAGCGGCTTGCTTGGATAGAAGGCGCGTTCAAATGAATTCTCTACATTTCAACTTTTGGTAAGAAAGAATATGGTTCTCTAAACTCTAAACCCTAAAACCTACAACCCTAAATAATTACCCATTATCTTTATAAAGCCATGCAAGAGTAACGGTTCTCCAACCGCCCCTTTCACCTTCTCTACCGTCATTTGGTTACACTTATATTCTATCTATTAACTAGATCCAGCATGACCAAAGGTCACGGATTCATTTCCAGGCAACCTCCAATATTTCACCTTTTGGTGAGAAAGAATACACAAAAACACCCCCATAAAGATCGTGCTCAATCTTCACTCACATGTTTTTCGATCTTATACAAAACTTATCCAACAAAAGCAACTACGTTGGAGTCGGCTTAACGAAAGAAGTAACTGAAAGGGGAAAATAACAGTTTCCACCAGTTTTAACCTCCATTCGAAAGAAGTTACCCCTCATCCAAGTGATCCCCAATATGAACTAGAATTTTGTGGACAGATGAAGAGATCAACTTCAGCTGCAGTGAAATACGGAGTATAAAATATGAAAATATATAGATAAAACAGAGTACTCCGTAGTCCGTAATAGAGTATATGGAATGGAGATAAGGGTTTTTAGAGAAGATTTTACCCTGCTTAGTCTTCTTTTGACAGCTGATGCACTTGCAGTACAGCTACCCATGTACAATCTTCTCAAAGACTTCAAGCATTCAAGGCCTGGAACGTCGACAAGTTTGTCGCAGTTTGCAAGTTGCAGTTCTTGTAAGCAACAGAGGTTTGAGAGATCACATATACTTTCAAGTGCATAACAATCTGCACATACTAGGAACTCCAAAGTAGAAGGAAGCCGAGGTAGAGACCTCAGGTTTTCACAGTGACGAAGTGATAGATTCTTTAATAAACAAAGTCCCTCCAATGTGGAAGGAAGGCTATGAAAACTGTTGTTCCCAAGGTTCAAAATCTCTAGCTTCGACAGCATGGCGAAATCATCCCCTATTTGACCTGAAATATTTCATGCAACATCATTAGGTCAATTACGGCAAGACAAGTCGGGTTGGATGTACAAGGGGTCGAGCCATCGAGCTCCTACTAGTTTGAGATCAACTAGAAAATTCGAGATTCAAGTCAGTAACAAGTTTTCCTAGCCTTTACTAAGCTAGGACTCAACTCAAATTTGGTCATCCTTAGCTCAGACTCGGACAGTAGATTGGTTTGCATGAACTCGGGCCAAGCTTCAACCAAACCGACTCTGATAGGCTCGTCTAAGCTCAGCCACGCTCCCTACACGGGCTTAATAACACAAAGATGATGTTTTCAAGTGACCTATAATGTATAAATTGCATAAAGCAAATGCAAAAAAATTCGCAGATCAGACCAAACTCCAAAGTCCACCAGATATGGTAATACCTGAAATGTTGCATCCCCTCGCATCAAATTCTTCCAAACGAGAGAGCTTGCAGAAAGTAGTAGGAAGCACATTGACGATCCCGTGTAGGTTGTCCTGAGTGGACTCACTCATTGCATCAGCAGCAGACCCATCCGCCGTTGGAACCTGGACTGCCTTCTTCATTTTCAACACAATTAATCCTTCAAGCATCCCGAAACTTTCAGGTAAGGCGGTGACAGCAGTATCTTCCATCATAAGCATGTGCAAGGATCTCAATTTTCCTATGGATTCTGGTAGCTCGTCTAGCTCGCTACACTTGTTCAGGTTTAAGTATGTAAGATTATCCAATCCCCCTATGGACTCCGGCAATTTTTTTATGGCAGCGCTTATTATCGAAAGAAAATTAAGATTTGACATTTTACCAAAGTTTTCAGGCAATTTTGCAAGTAAATTGCAATCATCCAGATGAAGCCTCCGTACACATGTTAAGGAACAAATTTCATCGGGGAGACATGTGACTAATGTGTCGCTTAGGGAGAGCTCAGTGACATAAGCTAGGCCTCCTATTGCAACAGGCAATAAGGACAAAGAACGAGAATATGCAGCATCTAAAACCTTCAGATAGGTTAGTGAACAAACCGATGGAGGAAGTTGTTGGAATGAAGTACCAGATAGGTGCAACTCAACCAGGGACTTGAGGTTGCTTACCGAATCAGGAAGTGTGTCGAGGGACGAGCAATGCACTAGGCTTAGTTTCTCAAGGCTTGACAATGATCCAATAGTCTCGGGTAACAATTTTAGCTTTGTTTGATTAAGCGAGAGATCTTTCAGAGAGATCAAACTCCCTATCCATGTAGGCAGCTCCTTTATGAGATTGCATCTGTCTAGATTAAGTACTTCAAGCTGCGTGAGATGAAACAGAAATTTTGGGAGATCTACTATTGCTGTGCCATCAAGCAGTAGTAGGATCAAGGACTTCAAGCTTCGAACATCATCTGGTAATTTTACGAATTTGGAGCAGTCAGACATGTTCAAAACTTTAAGACCTTTCATTCCCGTGATGTCACTGGGAAAATCAACCAAGTTTGAACATCGTCGTAGGTTTAAGTGAACTAAGGAACTCATTTTCCCTAGTGAATCGTGAATCTTTGTTAGTCCAACACATTGCTCAAGTACTAGCTTTTCCAAATGTCTATGGCTTGACATGTCCGGTAGAGCAGTTAAACGAGGATTGTGGGAGAGATTCAGCACCACCAAGTAACGAGCAACCTGCGAAGTACAAAACATTCCAATAAGCAGATGTCAGCCAAGTTAACTGATAAAGTAAGTCTTAGCCGGTCATTGGTAAAGTCATTGAAGGTCATTCTGAACCATACCTTGTTGGAATTCCACCAAGGCCATAGTCGTTGAATACCCCAGGAAAGCCAACCTGAGGACCATAGTTGTTGAATATTGCTTCCTGAAACATCAAGCACGCGAAGTTCTTCAGGTATATTTTTAGAAAGGCTCTTCTGAGAACATCCTTTCCATTGCAGGCACCTTAGCACAGAGGGCATATATTTCATGTTTCCTCTGAGCTGTGAATAATTAATTTGAAGTAGTTTCAGGTTGTCCATCTTTCCAAATGATTTCGTGTAAATGATGGCATCGTCACTTTCATCTGCTTTTTGCCTAGTAAGCTCCCTTAATCTTTCGGACAGGTAGTTGAAGGCAGTAGAGATACTGGGATGTCTTCGAAATGCATACCAGTTTATTACTTCAATTGGTACATCATTTGGAGGTTTTTTAATATCAAGAACAATGCCACGAATTTCCCCTGTACCCTGTGATCAACCACGCAACACAAACAGCTCCTTACAGATGCTAAGTTTTATAGATTCAGGTTAATGAAAGAAGCATTGGATTTCGGACATATATTCCTGCATGAGACTGAATAAATGACACGGCAGAAAGACCATCCCTCTCCATATCGAATGTACCCCTTAATACAAGATACTTCAATAGTATCGTACTCTCTGTGTTCATCTTGCTGCCATTAGTTAACGATTGCTTTTAGATCACTTATCTATACACCTACTTACGAAAAATTGAAAAAAGGGGCTAGGGTGTTCCATACTCGTTTTCTACCACACGAAGCAGTACATCTGATAAAAACTGAACCGCATCGCACTTGACCAGACAGAAACTCATCTCAAACCCGAAAAGGCGAAAAGTACAACCCTAACTAGCCACAGCACTGAATTGACATGGTCTGAATATGACCCTATTCAAAATCACCTGACCCGAGCTCAGATCAACCGGATACAAGTCATACAACAAACCAAAACTATCCAAATGACTCATTTGACAGGTCTTGATGAAATCTAGGGCAAAAGACTATTTACTGTGACCATGACTTAGACTGAGATAGAGGGAGTTTGTGAGCATCATGCAAGAAATTTATTCTAGAATTACCTTTTTATTCCGGAGAACGTGCCTTGTATCAGCAGAATCCCAAAGTCTGCTTCGCTTTCCAAGATCAACCAAGTTGTCAGCCATAACTATTTGCTTTCCCATATCCCTAATTTGATCATGCATCCATAACACATTCCTTTCTGTTACCTTCATTAACGATTTCGAAATAAGGTTTCCAATTGCTAATGCACCCCTTAATCCACACCCATCCAATATGTCCACCACATCTCCTCTATCCATTCCCATTTGAAGTAACAGACACGATATGTCGAGAAATGCAGTCCTATCTTCGGTATCAAGAGCTTCATAGCTGATTTTGAGTACAACCTGAAGTTTATCGGGCCGAATCTGGTTCAATTTTAGCAAAGAGTCCTCCCACTCCTCTATAGTTTTCTTAACCAAGGATGACCCAAACACTTCTAGAGCCAAAGGCAGTCCATCTGTTAAGTCAACAATCTTTTTAGAAATACTTAGAAATTTTTTTGTAGGTTCCCTTCTTCCCAAAGCATGAATACTGAACAGTTCTAGTGACTCAGACTTGCATAGCTTCTTTGCCTCATGTAACTGATCACAATCGCCAAAAAATTGGAACACTCCCTTGTCTCTACTCGTAATAATAACCCTGCTCCCTTCTTCAAGCCATTCTCGAACAATGCCAAGCCTTTCGAGTTGGTTTGCCTCAGACACATCATCTAACACAACCAAGACTCGATCCTCATTAACTATATTCTTGATTGCTTTCTTTCCGAGACTTTCTTGCTTTATTAACATTCCTCTCCCAAGAGAAAGATCTTTTATAAGTTTATTTTGTACACTTAAAATGCCCCCTTCGTAACCCAACTGTTCTCTGACATTGGGCACGAAACAGCGTCTTTTGAAATTAACTGTCAGCCTATTAAAGGCGGCCTTAGCCAGAGTCGTCTTGCCTATACCAGGAGTTCCGTGAATACCAAGAAACTGAACACCATTAGAGTGAATATCCAACTTCTCAACTACTTGATCCACACGAGAATCTAAACCAACTATGATTTTTGCAACGTATTCTGGAATGTTCTTCAACTCTCCCACAACCTGCTTCACTATGCGCTGTATGACCTCCGGGTCATCACTGTCATGTTACCACATATTCAAGCTAAGTCGTGTTAGAAAAATTTTCATATCATCTTTTATTAGCCCTGTTCATATCATGGTGTAATGCCATAGTAAAATTATCATAGTAACGACCAGAGTATAATGCAGTTAAATACTGTATATGTAGTATGCATTTTGGGTTGATTTAGTAGAAAAGTAACGGATTGACAAACTAGCACAAGCAATGCAATTATACAGAATAGCATGGAAATACAACATTGTAGTATTGAGAAAAATAGCTGATCCAGCTTGACAAAAACTCAGCCGCCGCAATGCTACAGCAGTACAGCTATCAGGCTCCAGACGATTGCCAGGATCAGGCTATTACATGAAGTACCAATCTACGTAATCCCCATGAATCCATTATGTCAAAATTAAGTCTGTTAAAATCAGAGGCATGATTCACATTTCAGACTACTCCTAACATTTCACTTCCGTTCAACCTCACTCAGCATATCAGCATATCAGCATATGCGTTTTGTACATAAACGAGACAAAAGTAGAATATCTAACGACTACGGCTAGCAATCAAAACTGACACATTCTATCTATCTTAAACTTAAAAGGCAATCATCCCCATCCCATCCTCATTCAATTCCGTTCAACCTCATTCAATTCAACCTCACTCAGCTTATGCGTAGAGTACATAAACGAGACAAAATAGAATATCTAACGAGTAACGACTACAGCTAGCAATCAAAATTGTCACATTCTATCTATTTTAAACTTAAAAAGCAATCATCCCCATCCGATCCTCATTAATTATTAACTTCCGTTCAACCTCATTCAATTCAACCTCGCTCAGCAAATACATAGAGTACATAAAAGAGACAAAAGTATAATATCGAGACCCATTATTCACTTCCGTTCAACCTCATTCAATTCAACATCACTCCACATTCTATATGTTGCAAGCATAAAAACCGACATATCCATCTTAAATACTCCATTAACACACTTGTTGTAATCAAGAGGAATACCTTTCAGAACGACAAGGATAGCCAGAGATATTACCAGCATCCATCAAAGCCTTCTTCCACCGTTCCTGATCTTCTTTACTCTTCACATACTCCTTAATCATCCACCAAAAACTCTTCCCAAACTCCCCTTCCTGCCACCGGATATCCGAAGGTTCAACCCGATAAAACACCGGAATAACCCGTTTCCGACACTCGAATATCTTACATAGCTCATCAAGGCACCAATACGAATTGCCATACCTAGTAACAAAGATAATCGCAACAGCAATCGCAGAGTCAACAATCAAAATTCGCTCAAATTATACATTTCGATTTTGAATAATACCACATAGTATCAAACAAAACTACTGAGATTTCTGAAGTTATATACGTCTTAAACCTAAAACGAGAAAACCAGAATATCTCACTGCAATTCAAACAAAATTATCACATATCAAACAAAACTACGGAGATTTCAAAAGTAATATACGTCTTAAACCTAAAATGAGTCGAAAACCAGAATATCTCACGGCAGTTCAAACAAATTATCGAATTACTCAGTGGTACTACTATCTAACCCGTTTTAAACCAAAAAAAAACGGATATAACACGGTTATCCGACAGTTCGACCCGATAAAACACTGGATAATCCGTTTCCGACACTCAAAAATCTCCAAATTCTCGTCAAAGCACCAGTAGGAATCACCAATCACCATACCTAGTAGAGATCATCGCAACAGCAATATAATCGCAGCATCAACAATCAAAATTAGCTAAATTATACATTTCGATTTTGAATAATACCACATATGAAACAAAACTACGAAGATTTCCGAAGGTATATACGTCTTAAACTCAAAACGAGTCAAAAACCGGAATATCTCACGGCAATTCAAACAAAATTATCACATTACTCTGTCGTACTATTAAAAAACGGATATAACGCGGATATCCGACAGTTCGACCCGATTAAACACCGGATAATCCGTTTCCGACACTCAAAAACCTCCAAAATCTCGTCAAAGCACCAGTAGGAATCACCATACCTAGTCGTAGAGATAATCGCAGCATCAACAATCGAAATTAACTAAAATTATACTCCGTACTTCTCAATTTTGAATAAACTCCACATATCAAACAAAATATCCGCGATTTCAGAAGGTATATCCGTCTTAAACCTAAAACGAGTCGCAACCAGAATATCTCACGGCAATTCAAACAAAATTATCGCATTACTCTGTAGTACTATTAAAAAACGGATATAACACGGATGTCCGACCCGATAAAACACCGGATAATCCGTTTCCGACAGTCAAAAATCATAAAAATATCGTCAAATCACCATTAGGAATCACCATACCTAGTAGTAGAGATAATCGCAAGTTCGCAATAGTAATCGTAG
The DNA here is from genome assembly GCA_958450325.1 of Agrostemma githago. Classification (NCBI taxonomy): domain Eukaryota; kingdom Viridiplantae; phylum Streptophyta; class Magnoliopsida; order Caryophyllales; family Caryophyllaceae; genus Agrostemma; species Agrostemma githago. Next base: position 1,167,141 of record OY288260.1, read on the forward strand.
AGTCAACAATCAAAATTAGCTAAAATTATACTTTCAATTTTGAATAATATCACATAATCAAACAAAACTATGGAGATTTCCAAAGGTATATCCGTCTTAAATCTAAAACGAGTCGAAAACCGGAATATCTCACGGCAATTCAAACAGAATTATCGCATTACTCCGTATAACGCGGATATCCGACGGTTCAACCCGATAAAACACGGTTTCCGACACTCGAAAATCTCAAAAACCTCGTCAAATCACCAGTAGGAATCACCATATCTACTACGAGTATCTAGTAGTAGAGATTATGGCAACAACAATCGTAGAGTCAACAATCAAAATTAACTAAAATTACATACTCCGTAGTCAGTACTTCTCAATTTCAGAAGATATATACGTCTTAAACTTAAAACGAGTCGAAAGCACGAGTAGGAGTCGCCATACCTAGTAGAGATAATCGCAACAGCAATCGCAGAGTCAACAATGGCTTCATCAAGTGACGACTTGATGACGTCACCTCTCTCCATCCCTGCGCCGTCAATGAACACACGTAGTCCGTCGGATTGTAGCGATTCGTAGAGCGACTTCGTGATCGTGTCACGCGTGTCGACGCCGCGGAAACTGAGGAACACGTCCCAGTTAAGGCGTGTTGCTAGCATTGCTGGTGGTAGGTACGGCGGAGTTTCGGTTGTTACTGCGGCGGCGTCACCGTCGGCGGCGGTGGCGGAGGAAGACGACGACATTGCGGTTTTGAAATTGGGGATTGGAAATTGGTTACGGAGTTTTGTCGTATGCATGTGTATGTACGTATATATAGGGGTCGTTTGGTTACTCATTCAATTATCGGGAAGTGTCCCACGAAGTGCATTTTCAGGGAGTTGTTTGGTTGCCCACTTCCCGGGAATTGGGGAAGTTACTCACCAAGGCCCCTGGTATGTAGAACTTCCCGCATGAAGTCATTTCCCATATGGCAACTAAACAATATTTTTTAATTCCCATGAAATACAAATTCACGTGAAATTAAAGTTTCCGGTAACTTTATCTTTCCATGGTGAACCAAACGAGCCCGTGTAGTGTAGTGGTAGTACGGAGGAAATGTAGTGGTCACGTTGTGTTATCGAATTAGTGTGTGAGTATGACTTTAAGTTGACTTGTCTATTTAAATGGGAAGAATCTTTCTAGATTTAGGGTTTGGTGTCGGGTTTGGGTTCGGTTTGGGATTGAATTTGGGTTTTGACCGGATGAAGTTTCATGTGATTTTTTTTATTCAACGAAGCACGTACTTAGTCGAACCTGGGACCTATAGTTCACGGTACCTAGCTCAACCACGGGATCAAGACATTTTCGGTACCTAATTTCATGTGATTTTTTGAAAGAAGAAATATTTAGCTAATTAACGACGAAGAATGCTTTTAGTTTACGTATTAGGAGTTCATGTTCATAATCGAGTAAATTTGATAAATTGAATATTGGATTTAGAGTTATAATTAGAGAGAACGGTTGGAAATTGGTAGACTGAATAGCGGATTATTAGCGGTTAGGGTTATAATTAGGGAGAATTGGAGAAATTAATTATTTTTGTGGTAGTAAAGGGCATAAAATGGAAATTTATATGCAAAAAGTATGCGTCAAATAAAATTGTACTACGAATAATAGCTACTTAAATTTAAAAAAACAAGTCTTCATTGTGAGTTGTGACAGATATATCCATCACAAATTTACAACTTTCCCCAACATATCTTTTGTCTTACCTCTTGTATTTGACCCGTCACAAACAAGAATCTGTGAAATTTAAACGTAGGATTAGAAGCCTACCTACATTGTTCACAATAAAGAGTTTTTGTACATGAAAAATACATTAATTTTAAATGTACAAAATAATGTCAAAAAAACAAAAAATAATTTTTCGGTTTAAGAATCCAAATAACACATTTTGTACGTAACCCGAATCAACCCGTATTTCATTTTCTCGGGGCAAAATAACGACTAGTACGCCTAATTGTTAGCGTCTTACAAGGATCGGAAATAGCAGGCAAGTCTTTGGGTTACAGACTGTTGTTCGACTGGCAACGAGTCTTCAACCCCGTCATAATCGTCATCATTTTCAAACACGAGGAACATTCCCCGTTTCTTAAGCTCGACACCAGTAGCGAAGTGGCGTATCTGAATAATCTGTATAGAGTCGCCTTCTCTCAGCATCGATACCAATGCATTATAATCCTTAAATCGACACAGGTAAACCTGGTCTTCTACTTTATTCGGAACTCCTGCTAAGATCAATGTAGTAGTATGGACAGGTCTGTTCTGCCTCCGTATGTGAGCTTGAATACAGACGATGTTGGGCATTTCTGCAGACGCCTTGTCTAGCATTTGCAGGTTCACGGAGATCACGACAGCGATTATGATGTTTTTTAGGGCGGTGTTGGGACGAGGAGTGAAAATGACCGTCGTCTCCTGAGAAAACCAGTCAGGGATATCGTCGCCTGGTATACTCAGATTGTTCAGGTTTTTCAGAGTTACCTGCACATTTGATCATTTTGTGAGAAATATTCGATTCCACTCAGTTGAATTATGAACTGAGTTGCGTACTGTAGTGAAGTACTGCTACATATAAATGCTGACTGACACCGTAATTACTCCTGATCGAAGAGATCTCTGTCATATGAAAAAATGAAGTTGCAGTTCGTTGAATTACGAAAATACTTGAATAAAACAGTTAAGAGTGTATAAACTACGGAGTATTATAGATAATAATAGAGTAAATTAACAATTACTCCCTTTTAAAATACACATTTTTAAAATTACTCCTTTTTTTAAAAAAATAAAATAATAGTAATAACTCCCAAATTCTATTCACCAAATTTATAATTTTTAGGACGAAAATGCCTTTGGTTAGATAGTAAGGTGCAGACGTGCAGTAATAGGGAATAAAAAGGTAGGGGCATTTTCGTCCTAAAAGCAAATTTTGGAGTAATTTTTGACTTTTTATAAATTTTGAGAGTTATTTTTTAACGAATATTTCAAAATTGGGTAATTTTTAAAATGTGTATTTTAAAAGGTGTTAATTTAATCTAAATAATATAGGTAAGAGATTTAAGAGGAGACTATACCCTGCTTAATCTACTTTTGACGGCGGATGCACTGGCAGTACAACAGCACATGAACAATCTTCGCAAAGACTTTAAGCATTCAAGCCCTGGAACATCGACAAGTTTGTCGCAGTTTGCTAGTCGTAGCTCTTGTAAGCGATGAAGGTTTGAGAGGTCGCTTATACTTTCGAGAGCGTAACAATCTGCACATAATAGCAACTCCAGAGTAGAAGGAAGCCGAGGTATAGACCTCAGGTTTTCACAATGACGAAGTGACAGATTCTTTAAGAACGAAAGTCCTTCCAGCGTGGAAGGAAGGCTATGGAAACTGTTGATCCCGAGGTCCAAAATCTCTAGCTTGGATAGCATGACAAAATCGTCACGTATTTGACCTGAAATTTTGCATGCAGCAACAGCATTAGCTCAGTATATTTTAAATGATCCTGCAAACGTTACCTCACAGGACACGGTTTTCAATATGAAAAGCTGAGCATAAGCTATTTAGCTCCGTTCTAATGGTTCTAACGGTTTTATCATGCCCCAAAACAAAAGACTGGCGAATATTAGGCTAAGACTCCACTGAAACTGGGAATACCTGAAATATTGCATGCAGCGACAGCATTACCTCAGTATATTTAAATGATCCTGCAAACGTTACCTCACAGGACACGGTTTTCAATATGAAAAGCTGAGCATAAGCTATTTAGCTCCGTTCTATCATGCCCCAAAACAAAAGATTGGCGAATATTAGGCTAAGACTCCACTGAAACTGGGAATACCTGAAATATTGCATCCCCGTGCGTCAAATTCCTCCAAACAAGAGAGCTTGCTGAAAGAAGCAGGAAGTACATCAGTGATTCCGTGTAGGTTCTCGTGAGTGGACTCGCTCACTGCACTAGCAGACCCGTCTCTTGTTGGAGTGTTGACTGCCTTCTTCATCTTCAATACCATCAATCCTTCAAGGTTCCCAAAACTTTTAGGTAAGAAGGTGACCGCAGTATCCTCCATCATAAGTATGTGCAAGGATCTCAATCCATCAAGCATCCCAAAACTTTCTGGTAGTCGGTCTAGCTCACTACACTTATTCAAGTTTAAGTGTGTAAGATTTTTCAATCCCCCAATGGACTCCGGCAATTGTTTTATGGCAGCACCTATCATCAAAAGGGTTTCAAGATATGCTAATTTACCAATTGATTCGGGCAATATTGCAAGTGATTTGCAATCTATCATCTCAAGCTTCCTGAGAAATGTCAAGGAACAAATTTCATCAGGGAGATGTGTAATTGCTGTGTTGGTTAGCACAAGATCGGTGACAGAAGCTAGTCCTCCTATAGAAACAGGCAATACGGACAAAGAACGGCAATATGCAGCATCTAAAACCTTCAGATAGGTTAGTGAACAAATCGATGGAGGAAGTTGTCGGAATGAAGTACCAGACAGGTGCAACTCAACCAGGGACTTGAGGTTGCGTACTGAATCAGGAAGTGTGTCGAGGGACGAGCAATGCACTAGGCTTAGTTTCTCAAGGCTTGACAACGATCCAATAGTCTCGGGTAACAATTTTAGCTTTGTTTGGTTAAGCGAGAGATCTTTCAGAGAGCTCAAACTTCCTATCCATGAAGGCAGCTCCTTTATGAGATTGCATCTGTTTAAACTTAGTACTTCAAGCTGCGTGAGATGAAACAAATATTTAGGAAGATCTACTATTGCTGTGCCATCAAGAAGAAGTAGGGTCAAGGACTTCAAGCTTCGAACGTCATCAGGTAACTTTCTAAATTTGGGGCAGTTAGACAAGTTCAATTCTCTAAGACCTTTCATTCCTGTGATGTCACTGGGAAAATCAACCAAATTTGAACATTGTTGTAAGTTCAAGTGAACTAAGGAGCTCATTTTCCCAAGTGAATTGTGAATCTTAGTTAATCCATCACATCGTTCAAGTGCAAGCTTTTCCAAATGTCGATGGTTTGACATGTCCGGTAGAGCAGTTAGATGCCTATTGTATGAGAGATTCAGCACCACCAAGTTACGAGCCACCTGAAACATATTAAATCATCTATGTCATGCTTGGTATTGAGGGTAACCTCGATAACAGTTCATCTCATTTGAAAATGTCAGCTACGCTAACTAACTGGTAAGTCTAACTCCTAGTGTGTTTGAAACGATTCACTTGATCTAATTACGTATATGGTCAAAATTTGAGGGGGATTTTTTGAAGGCAGGTTAACTGATTGCAACAACTCGTGTAATGGCCATTGTGCCAGGTCAAACTATAAGATGGATCATCTCAATCAAAATTGTAAGGTGATGGCTGAAGCTCAACTATTATTAATATTCCTTAACACCCCCCTCATGCATAGGCTCTTAAGCGTTGACGTGTGGATAATGGTCTACACGGAGGCCCGTAGAACCTATGTAATGGCCCTCAGTCCCTCACACACAGCACATGAACAGGTGTAATAAAAATCTACTCCCTTGTCTTTGTTCTCCTATGTTTTCTGTACTTCTCCAAGCTGAACTAGAACCCCCCATTTCAAGATATGATGACTACATGCTATTAATCATAACCTTATAATCAATAGTTGCGTACTGCGTTGGCAAAAAAAAATACTGTTGCATACTAGATGTTGGCGAAACTAGACGTTATTGAAGTCATTGATGATTGGCTCGAATACACTCAACGTCAAAATTGCCCTTGTGACTCCAATGACGTTAAAACACGTATAAATTGTTACCGTTAAGAGTTTAGACTAGATACCTTGTTGGAAAAACAGCAAGGTAAACTTAAGGGCCATAGTCGTTGAATACCCCAGCATGGCGAACCTGAGGACCATAGTTGTTGGATACTGCTTCCTGAAACATCGAGCACGCGAAGTTCTGCAGGCATATTTTTAGAGAGAGTCCTCTGAGAACATCCTTTCCATTGCAGGCACCTCAGCTTAGAGGGCATATATTTCATGTTTCCTCTTAGATGTGAATAATTAATTTGAATTAGTTTCAGGTTGTCCATCTTTCCAAATGATTTTGTGTAAAGAATGCCATTGTCAGTTTCATCAGCTTCTTCCTTCCTAAAATTCATGAATTTTTCGGACAGGTAGTTGAAGGCAGTTTTGATGCTGGGATTACTCCGAAATGCAAACCACTTCCGTTCTTCCACTGTTACTTCATTAGAAGGTTTCTTGATATCAAGAACAATGCCACGAATCGCACCTGTAGCCTGCAATCACAACAGAGTTTAGACGATAGCTCCTTGCCAGGTGCTAAATATTATGAGACTAATGATAGATTAATGAAAGAAACAATGGATTTCGATACAATATTCCTGTATGAGACTATTATCATAAGACCTTTTATCTAAGATTGCCCAATCTTATTAAACTCCGTCCCTCTTCTCTCCCTGCCATAAGTTCACATTTGTTTTAAGAACAGTTTTTCCATATTACGTCTTTTATCACACAAAACATGTCTAAACAGAAACGTACACTATTGATTGAGACAACGCCCATCAAAACCAGTCCTACTAAATAGATCCCACATAAAGTCATCTCAAACCCAAACCCAAACCCAAACCCAAAATGATGTCATCTGACAACGAACCAAACCAAAATGAGCCAACTCATACTCAAATTTGTAACGACCCACACCGAACCTCAAATGACTTGTTTGCAAGGTCTAGCTGTAGTCTATAGGTCTAGGATTGAATAACTATTGACTGTGATTGAGGATTGAGACTGAGACAGATGGAGCTTACCTTTGGATTTTACCTTATCATGCAAGAATTTAGACTTGCCTTTTTATGCCGGAGAACATGCCTTATATCACCAGAATCCCAGAGTCTGCTCCACTTTCCAATTTCATCGAAGTTTTCATCCATGACAATTTGCTTTCCCATATCCCTAATTTGATCATGCATCCACAACTCATTGAAAACTGATATCTTCATCAAGGATTTTGTAACAAGGTTTCTAATTGCTAACTCACCCTTTAAACCACAACCCGTCAATATGTCTACTACATCCTCTCTCTTCATTTTCATTTGAAGCAACAAGCATGATATGTCAAGAAAAGCAGTTTTGTCTGGGGCATCCAGAGCATCATAGCTGATTTTCATCACACCCTGAAGTTTATTGGGTCGAGTATCACTCAATTTTAGCAAAGAATCTTCCCACTCACTCATTGTTTTCTTAACCAAGGATGAACCAAACACTTCTAGAGCCAAAGGCAGTCCATCTGTTAAGTCAACAATCTTCTTAGAAATACTTAGAAATTCTTTTGTAGGTTCCCTTCTACCCAAAGCATGAATACTGAACAGTTCTAGTGATTCAGACTTGCATAGCTTCTTTGCCTCGTGTAACTGATCATGATCGCCAAAAAAACGGAACGCTCCCTTGTCTCTACTCGTAATAATAATCCTGCTCCCTTCTTCAAGCCATTCTCGAACAATGCCAAGCCTTTCGAGTTGGTTTGCGTCAGACACATCATCTAACACAACCAAGACTCGATTCTCATTAATTAATACCCTGATTGATTTTCTGGCAAGACTTTCCTGCTCTGCTAATCCTGCTCCCCTTAGTGAAAGATCTTGTAAAATTTTATTTTGTACACTCAAAACCCCTCCTTGGTGGCCCAATTGTTCTCTAACATTAGACACGAAGCAGCGTCTTTTGAAATGAACTGTCAGCTTATTAAAGGCGGCCTTAGCCAGGGTCGTCTTGCCTATACCTGGAGTCCCGTGAATACCAAGAAACTGAACACCAGCAGAGTGAATATCCAACTTCTCAACCACTTGATTCACCCGAGAATCCAAACCAACTGTGATTTTTGCCACATATTCTGGAGTGTTCTTCAACACTCCCACTACCTGCTTCACTATGCGTTGTATGACCTCCGGGTCATCACTGTCATTTTGTACACATTCAAGCCGAGCCAAGTTAGAAAAATGCTCATATCATCATTTGTTAGCTCTATTGTTCAGATATACTGTACATTACAGTTACATAATTTCATATTAGTACAGCGTAATAGTAGGAATCACAGTATTGACCGGAGTATAATGCAAGCTCAATTTTCAAAAGTCTATTATGGCACGCTAGCATAAACGTAGTGAACTGATGTACAACCCAATACACATACATTGAGAAAACTCGCTAATCCCACTTGACAGAAACTCGTGGTTGGGATGCTATACCATGGCCTACAACCAAAAGAATGTGACTGATTCAACACCAGCATGTGAAAGGTCTCAAAGAAAAACATTGAATGAATATGATCATGATGGGGCGCCTCTGAATAGAACTGGGTTTCAGTACCAACATTTTATATGCACAATGTCGACTCCACACAATAGATAAAGAACTGTGTAAGGTTCACACTGTAATGTCGAGTTAATCTCTTTAAAGTATTCAAGGTTCAAATCATAAATTCCTACAAATACGGTGTTTAGATCCATTAAGAACGAGAGTTAGCTCAAACGTAACTAAGTACAGGTTCAATTCATACACTCGCAATATGAATACAACGACTACGACAATCCAAATGTAGCCGGTTGTAGGGGAGTGAAAATGGAAGTACGGGGTGATGGGTTATACCTTTCGGAGCGACAGGGATAGCCGGAGATATTAGCAGCATCCGTTAAAGCCTTCTTCCACTTTTCAACAGCATCCGGTTCGGGTTGACCCGAATTGTACTCCTCAACCATAGACCTAAACCTATCTCCAAATCCCCCCTCCTGCCACCGGATATCTGACGGCTCAATCTGATAAAACACCGGAATAACCCGTTTCTGACTCTCAAACAGCTTACAAAGCTCATCAAGGCAACTATAGGAATCACCATACCTAGGAGAAATTACAGCAACATCAATTGCAGAGTCAACAATCAAAATCAGCTAAAATTATACGTTTCAATTCAAACAAACTACGACGACTTGAGAATGAATGTATATGAGCATAGTTCGTACTATTTGACCCGTTTTAAACCTAAAAACGGATAAAACACCGGAACAACCCGTTTCCGACACTCGAAATTCTTACAAAGCTCATCAAGGCAACAATTCGAACCGCCATACCTAGGAGAACTTACAGCAACATCAATCGCAGAATTAACAATCAAAAATCAGCTAAAATTTACGTTTCAATTCAAACAAACTACAAAGATTTGAGAATGTATATGTGTATAGTTCGTACTATTTGACCCGTTTCAAACTTAAAAATGGATATAACCCGATAAAACACCGGAATAGCCCGTTTCCGACACTCGAAATTCTTACAAAGCTCATCAAGGCAACAAATCGAATCGCCATACGTAGTAGAAATGATATTAACATCAATCGCAGAGTCAACAACCAAAATTACTTAATCCCCTAACATTTTGCGTTTCAATTCAAACAAACTACGAAGATTTGAGTATATAACAGTATAATCCGTACTATTTGATCCGTTTAAACTTCAAAACGGATATAATCAGATAATTCACCGGATTAACCCGTTTCCGACACTCGATAATCATACAAAGCTCAACTACGCACCAGTAGCTTAGGTCCAGTAATTAAGAATCATCGTACCTCGGAGAAATGATAGCAACAGCAATCGCAGAGTCAACAATGGCTTCCTCGACCTCAACACCGACATTATCACCGTCGATGAAGACGCGTAGACCGTTGGATTGAAGCGCGGAGAAGAGAGATTGCGTGATCGTGTGACGCGTGTCGACGGCGCGGAAACTGAGGTAGACGTCCCAGTTCAGGCGGGTGGAGAGTAGAGACGGTGGTAGGTACGGCGGTGTTGCGGTGGTTAGGGTTTTGCATCGGGTGGTGGATGCATCGTCGTCGTCGTCGTCGTTTGGTGTTGAAGACATCGTCGTTTGGTGTAGGTAGAAATAGTAGAACTAGGAACTGGTACGTAGTACGGACTACGGAGTACTCGTATTCAGGGTGGATCAAATGGAGTGTATTTGAACCTGAGACCTACTGTCCCAGAACACCTAGTCTTAACTACTGAACCAAGATATTTTCGATAAAATTAAGATATTTGAGGTGAAACGTATCTTTAAGTTACCCCATCTCATGATGTTTATTACCTAAATTAGTTGGTCGATAATTGTCATAGCGATCTTCTTAACTAAGAACCCACTAAATATCATTTCCTGTCCGGTCTCCTTTAAGCCTTTTAAACGAGTGTACAAGATTGACACGATACTTCTGTCATCGCCTTAAAAGAGTTTTCGATCATCTAATGATAAAGTATACAAGTCGTGTTAAACTCTGGTTAACTTAAGAGGAAGATGATCAAACTTCCAAGCAAATGCATCATACAAATACAAGAGATTACCGTATGTTTTATCCTAAACACATTTGCATCCTGCATTCAGCAAAAGGTTTTTTAACTTACTTATGAATGTGTGTTAGCAGAAGCGTGTCCGTCAGTATCGCATTACAATACAGGTACGGAGGTACCCATTGTTTATCGCTATTATAACACTTCCATCTTAACATCTTAAGTCTTAACCATTGAAGCAAAAAACCTTCGTGATGTTTTTAAACTTAATATCAAAGATGTTTTGATTAATTAATGCGCAAGACTGGTATGTACAATGACCAAGAACCCAAATTATTGTATGAGACAGTTTCATACTCCCTCCGTTCCATTGAATAGTATACATTTATTTTTTTGACACTATTTATAAGTATGATGACTTTTCGATATAACTTCTAATATATAAGATAAAATATATTCATGTGGGATCTTGTTTAAATCGTCTAATCGAATGCATTTCGAATATCAAATTTTTATAACTTTTAGTAATACGTAACTAAAGATATAGACAAAAGAAAACGAATATCGACATACGTGCATAAAGCAAATGGATACAAATGGTTGGAACGGAGGGAGTACCAAGTAGTACATAGTAAATTTTGCTTTAGACTTCACACAAATCATTGTATAAGGCAATTAATTTTATAATTTTTTATTATTATTTTCTATTGGTGTATCTCAAAGTAAGTTACCGTGAGACGGTTTTACACGATAATTATTCCAAAATTCAATTATTTTTTTTTCTTGATTAAATCCACCATAGATGAAATTACACTATTACCCTTTTCCCTCCAATAAATCCCATTTTCTCTCTCCTTTGCTCAAAATTTCCTCTTTCTAGAGAGAGAAACTCAATAATTCCCCAATTCTAGAGAGAGAAACTCACAAAAAAATATCCTCAGATCCAAATCACCCCACACAAATTCCCCCAATTCGATCCACAAACCCTAAAATTCCTCCAACAATCAACGCAGATCAACCAACACATGTCGAACAAATCGACCGATTGATTGATTGGTTGGTTGATTGATTGATTGATTGTTCAATCGATTGATAGAATTAGGTCGAAATCGACCGAAACGATGCCGTCGCACGGGGACGTAGATCGGCAGATAGAGCACTTGATGGAGTGTAAACCGTTACCAGAAGGAGAGGTGAAGACTCTGTGTGAACATGCGAGGGCAATTTTGGTAGAAGAGTGGAATGTTCAGCCGGTCAGGTGCCCGGTGACCGTGTGTGGAGACATTCATGGCCAGTTTTACGATCTTCTTGAATTGTTTCGTATTGGTGGCAATTCTCCTGATACTAATTACCTCTTCATGGGTGATTATGTAGGTCTGTATTTTTAACTTGGTTTCTCAATTTATTTATTTGTTTGTGTTTTCGATGATACGGTTTTATTGCGTAACCTCGAGTATATGTGATAGCCTGGCCGCCATTTTCGTAGGAGGATGAATTAGGGTGATAGGTTATGTAGGGTTATGTTGGAGTAGATGCTACGGTTTTATTGCGAAACTCGGGATATATGTGATAGCCTGCCATTTTTTGTAGGAGAATGAGTTAGGGTGATAGGTTGTGTAGGGTGGTTATGTTGGAGTAGATACTACGGTTTTATCGCGAAACTTGGGGTGTATGTGATTGGCTGCCATTTTCGTAGGAGGATGAATTAGGGTGATAAGTTATGTAGGGTGGTTATGTTGGAGTAGATAATACTCACTCCGTTCAAGTCCAACCTCCCCTTTTGCATTTTCACGTTTGGCAACACGCATTTTGTGTCGTTAATATTTTCCGCAACATATTAGTAAAAATTTGCCCACATGGACATATTTTCTATAATAGATTGTCGTGAATATCGAAAGTTCTCCTTCACTGTTAATTGTGTCGAAAAGAGAAAGAGGGAGCTTGGTCTTGAATGGTGAGAGCGTGCCATTTTCGAGGGTGAACTAGGCGATAAGTTATGTAGGGTTATGCTTTAGATGATACGGTTTATTGTGAAACTCGTGGTGTATGTGATAGCCTGCCATTTTCAAGGTGATAGTCTATGTAGGGTTATGTTTCAGATACTACGGTTTTACTGCGAAACGTGGGGTGTATCATGTATGTGATTGGCTGCCATTTTCGTAGGAGGGTGAGTTTGGATGTATGTAGGGTTATGTTTTAGGTGATACGGTTTTATTGCGAAACTCGGGCTATATGTGATAACTTGCCGTTTTCGTAGGAGGGTGAATTGGGGTATACCGTGTATGTAGCCATGTAGACCTGTAGGGTTATTTTTTCAATGATATGGTTTTATTGCAGACTCGGAGTATATGTGATAGCCCGTCGTTTTCATAGGAGGGTGAGTTAGGGTGTATGTAGGCTTATGTTTTAGGTGCTACGGTTTTATTGCGGAAATTGGGGTATATGTGATAGCCTGCCATTTTCGATGGTGAGCTAGGTTATAAGTTATGTAAGTTTATGCTTTAGACGATACGGTTTGATGCTAAACTCGAGGTATATGTGATAGCCTGCCATTTTCGTAGGAGGGTGAATTGAGGTGATAGGTTATGTAGGGCTATGATTCAGATACTACGATTTTACTGCTAAACTTGGGGTGTATGTAGGGTTGTGTTTTAGATGATACGGTTTTATTGCGAAACTTGGGGTTATATGTGATAGCCTGCCATTTTGGAGGGTGAACTAGGTGATAAGTGACAACGGAATTTTTTTGGGTACCCACAGATCAATAGTTTAAAGATTATACTCATATATAGTTCTCTCTTTTACTGACTTATTTTCTACTTTTCGTCTGTCTTCTCAGATCGTGGATACTATTCTGTAGAGACCGTGACTCTTCTGGTAGCCCTGAAGGTTCGTTACAGGGAGAGGATTACAATCCTAAGAGGAAATCACGAGAGCCGACAAATAACTCAAGTGTAGGGCTCTAGTGCTTCTGAGAATCAATGTTTCGCTCTTAGTATCTCTGCCTATCTGGCTTCATTAATTCTTATATGAACTATGGTATTCCGAAACTTGGTCTCTCTATCATTTTATTTGTGTATGTGGTAAATGTATCGTTTTAGCTGAAAAACCGACTTAGTTTCTGTTTCTAAGTCATCTGTGAACATTCTTGATCCATTAAATTTGATAGTTGTCTGTATTCTACTATTCTTGATGTTCAATCATTTACCCACGACCACCGACTAATAGTGTTGAAATTGACCTTTCAGGTACGGTTTTTACGATGAATGCTTAAGAAAGTACGGGAATGCTAATGTTTGGAAGCATTTTACTGATTTGTTCGACTATCTCCCACTCACAGCTCTTATCGAGAGTCAGGTATGAACTGTATACAACTTTTGATCGCCCTATCTTTTATCTGTGATTCACGAGTATAAAGCGCTGTTACTTGATAGGTTTTCTGTTTGCATGGAGGCCTTTCACCGTCTTTAGATACACTCGACAACATTCGAGCCTTGGATCGTATTCAAGAGGTACTTGTTTTTTTTTTGGGCGTGTAATTTTTTTTTTTTTTTTTTTTTTTTTTTTTTTTTTTTAATATATATTTGTACCAATTCAAGAGTTTTTTTAAAAAAACTTATTAATGCTTTCAACTTACTTTTGTGTTTGAAACTGTATTTTTTTTATATTGTTTTATCGTATGGTCCGTCTTTCTTTTATTTTTATTTCTATTTTTTATGGATGACGACTCGATGATCTCAGATTTTGATTCATGTTAACCGACTTCAAATCTTTTGGGGACTAAGGCTCTGTTGTTGCAATTATCAAAAACTTTGTCGTTTTATGTTGTACCTTGGTGATTTATTATGAGCAGGTTCCTCATGAAGGACCGATGTGTGATCTGTTGTGGTCAGATCCCGATGACCGGTGTGGCTGGGGCATTTCGCCTCGTGGAGCCGGTTATACTTTCGGGCAGGATATAGCAGCTAACTTCAACCACACCAATGGGCTTACTCTTATTTCTAGGGCCCACCAGCTCGTGATGGAAGGTTTTAACTGGTGTCAGGTTTGTGAAATCGTGTACTCTGGAGTTTTTTACATGTCGACTAATAAAATACGAAAAATAAATAAAACCCAATAAATCCATAAAAAAAAGACGATTTTTTTCCTGTTTTAATTTGTTTATTTTACGATAAGATAAGACATTGAGAGTCTCGTTTTTTTATAACAAATCCGCAATCCATATTTACTTCAGATTTCTTTTTTTGATTCAATTCCACTTTTATTATCAATTAAATAAAGGAAAAAAACATACTGTATTATTTTCATTTCTTTGCGATTTATTTATTTATTTATTTGCGGTTATATTATTTTTATTTATTCATTCCCCTTTTATTTATTTATTTATTTCATTATTTTTATTTCTTTGTGGTTTATTTATTTATTACTCCTACTGTTTAGTAATTGACTAATTTCTTTCAAATTGTTGATCGTTGTTGTTTCTATTTACTTGCCTAAAGAATTACGGAGTATTTAGCATTGTTCACTAATAAATTCAACTATAATCACAAATTTTACAGGATAAAAACGTGGTGACGGTTTTCAGTGCTCCAAATTACTGTTACCGTTGTGGGAATATGGCTGCTATACTCGAGATCGGAGAGAACATGGAGCAGAATTTCCTCCAATTCGACCCCGCACCTCGACAAATCGAGCCCGACACAACCCGAAAGACCCCCGACTATTTTCTATGATTTCACCTCACCACCTCTCTCTCCAAATCTCTCATAACTTATATCCTTAAGTTAAGGCGTCCTTCGATCTGAGGACACGTTGAGATATCGAGCATCATTCTTTGCTTTCGGATTTGTCGAGATGCCCACAATACCAGGCTCGGCTCGGCTCGACTCAACTCAACTCAACTCCCGTAGTTTGTTTGTTTGTTTGTATATTTTTCAATTATGTACTGTAATTCTACAATATCGCGTCACAAACTCACAAATTTTTCTCGAGCTTCGACAGGAACACGACTGAATATATACGCTGGTGCATCAATGTTTGTAATGGCGCGGGTATGTCTTTGGTGGTGTAGTTAAATTACGACTAGTTATCTATTGTCTTATCGTGATATTAAACCCGGTGATTTTCATTGTTTGAAGCTATGAACTGTTAAGTGTTTAATCACATGATTTTGTACCTCTGTATTGTCGATTTTGAATGCAACGGGACATATGATAAATTTGTCTCATTTTCGCACAAGAATACACCGGGAGAAGATACAAGATTGATTGGGTTGATGTCGGACTTCAATTTGGTTACTTGTTCATTAAATGGTGTTATACGAGTCGTTTTCTGTCTTAGTCAATAGTGTTTTTTCTTCTTTAGGAACTTCGAAGATATGAGACGATCTAATCGATTAAATTAATCGTTTGATTTGACTAGTTTCGACATTTGGGGCACTTCCATTTTTGCTTATTACTTGTAAATTGCGCTACGAATTTTTCCTAAGCCGATATTTTTGTTATTAATCGGTATTTCATATCATATTTTTCATGAAGGAAGAAAAAAAAGGTTGTTAAAGTTCAGAGGTTGCTATGATTATATAGCTAGTTGATTGAGTTTTTGTATATATTTACTGAATTTATATAAGATTCTGAGCTGAGTTGTAAGTTTTTGAGTCTAAATATTTATGTGATTTAACTCGACAACTACACTAAAGCAGCTCAAAATACTCCTCATAAATATTGAGGTAACGAGGCAAAAAATAATATCTGGAGGGAGTATTATCTTCTTATTGTAATTCTATTAATTCTACGTTTTAATCATTTATTTACCTTTAATTAAAATATTCTCGCAAATAATATAAAAGCTACACGAACGACTGATACGGAAAAAGTATTTCTGAGAAGAAAATAGAAAGAAAAAGAAAACTTTATTTTGGGATTGATCATTGATACTTTATGCATGAATCCAAAGTTTTGGTGCATAAAGACTACACATGACCAAGCCAAAGCCAAAAGGCCCAAAACCAACCAATTTGCAAAGGGGTCATCTTCTTGATAGTGAGTGGCATAGGTGAGATAGGCCTACGTACATTTGTGCTAAATTATTGGTGGCTACAGTAATTTACAAGTTGCAAACAAAATTGGTATATAGAAATGTGAGCCAATCATTACCCTTCTTATATTTTTTTTCGAAAACCCGAAAAATATATCCATCACAAACTTGTACAGATCAGATAAAAACTTCATTACTCCCTCTCATCCATTCAATTCTTTACCCTTACTATAAATGGACAACCCAATCAATTCTTTGCATTCCCTTTTTGGCAAAATATTTTACGTTATAATCCTTATATCCTTACTCTATTTACACAAAATGCCACTACTTTTTCCTTACTTTAAATTTGGTGGGCCCATAAAATCATTTGATTTACCAATAATACCCTTACTTTTACTACTTTTCTTAAAACTTGTGAAACCCCCATGTCAAGGATTGAATGGATGGGGGTACAAGTTTGTAACAAATATTTAATGCTTACATTATACGGTTGGTCTATCTTGAAACGAATATACTGTATGCGTTTTAGAGTTAAAATGATGGGTTTTTTTTATCGGTTTTATGCAATCTGAATTTGTCTTATCAGTCGAATATTGATTTGAAAATTATGAAAAAAATCCCACATTATTTTACGAAATAAATTTTGATAAATCTCCACGTTTTATTGAAATTATTACTCGGATGGAATAGTAATAATCAACGAATCAAAAGTACATAAGAATCTGATTGGACAACGGTATAAAAAGAAAAGGAGATAATCCTAATAAAAAAAAACAAAATATACAAATGTCCAAAAATTCATAATGGAAGAAAACAACATCTCCTAAAATAATGTCCATATAATAATATCATCACATTGGACGGTTGGACTCACACCTCTTACTTTGTACATCCAATTGGAATCACCTTAATAAAATAACATGCCCCATATCTTATCTAAACATCATATCACTTGGACTAATAATGTGACACTATATAATCTTATAAAATCTTACTTTCAAAAAAAAAAAAAAAAAAAAAAAAACTTATCTTATCTTATCTTATTATTATTATTATTATTATTATTATTATTATTATTATTATTATTATTATTATTATTAATTTTTTACATTTTTTATTTATTTTTATTATTATAACGGAATTTGTATTAACATCGAAACAAATTATAAAAAGTCGAGATACTATCTGACCCTCCACTACCTTCTTATTATTATTATTATTATTATTATTATTATTATTATAAGGGAAGTCGAGATATTATTATTACTACGGAGTATTATTTATTATTATAAGGAAAGTAGAGATATTATTATTATTATTATTATTATTATTATAACAATCCAAACAATTAACATTTCATGCTCCAATAGAAAATTGAACCATTTTTTGTACTCCATTTTCGACGGTCGTAAATTATGATGAAAAAACATCATTTTACGATAAGGTTGACAGATTTAATCATGAAAATGATCACATTTTGATTGCTAAACCCTGTCGTTCTGATGTCTAAACACTGTCATAACTTGTGACAAATTAAAAACTATTTTATGATTAAATGAATGGTTTTAATCATAAAATTGTCGGTTTGACATCTAAACCTATCACAACATGTGATTGTCGTTGTCATCATTGTCATCATTGTTGTCGTCATCAACGTTCTGAAATTCTCTTTCAGGCGACACTGATAATATTATCCCCGTTACCATTGAATCCTCGAAAATTAGACTGTCGGGAGGAACCCTCATCGGACTGTGGTTGGGGGAGTTGAAGGGAAAGGAAGGGCTCGAATTCCCGTTCTCTAGTTTCATTGGTCGAGGTTGACGAGGTTGGTGATGACATCGGTGATTGGTTTAGATTAAGATTCGCCATTTTAATAGAAGGCGGGATTGAACTTGGATCTATCGTTTGTGTATTTGTTGTTGAAATTTTTAGTAATGTAGAAGGGGAATTAGGTGAAAATAATGTGGGTTGATTTGTGGGTTGATTTTGTTGAAATGTGACATCTAGATTTTGCAATTGATCTGCACTTGCTGAACGACTCATCTGAAAAATAAAATCATAAAATTAAAAATAAATAAATTTGTGACACTATATTATTTTTATTTTATTTTAAAAAAAAATCAATTAAACATAATTACAGATCAAATAATATCTAGACAAATTAAAAAAGTAGCAGATCAATTGTCTTTATCTGTTTTTTTTGTTCAACGATAGAGGGGAGGAGAGATTCGAACCTGAAACCTTAGTGTCCAGAACAACTAGGGGGATTCGAACCTGAAAACTACTGTCCCAGAATACCTAGTCTTAACCACTAGGCTAAGACATCTTCGGTATCGATTGTCTTTATCTGTCTAAGTGAATACTACTCCATACGTACTACATACAGAGTACAGAGTATTATTTTTCCGTCATAAATTTATGACAATATACTCCTCTTAAATAAGAATTTTTTTTTTTTTGTCATTAACTTTATGAGTTGAGCAAACCAATATGTGTACCAGTAGTCCTTCTTAAACAATCTAATAGGACCAATACTGCTATTACAACTAGATTCATGCACTTGGGGGATTATAAGCCACACAAATATGATGTCCACTTCAAAAGGCAATTATACAAACAAGACAAAAATTGACAAAGTTGAAAATGACTTCAATAAAAATCTAAGAGATTAAATTAATTTTGACGGATTCTTGTTTGCAACGAATATATCGATCTTAGGGGTCACAGTTCCATGGATTTCAGGTTCAAACCCCTGCAAGAACGTTCTTATGGGAGTTGTGTGACTTGAGACTATATGGTGTGCGTGGTTTGCTGGCTATTGCGTATTTTAGTCAGAGCACACCAAAGATAGCGACTGCGGATTCCCTCATCACAAAAAAAAAAAATTTATTTATCATATTTAATCATGTAATCTTATTTGACTTATTATCGATTGGTGACAGATATATTCATTACAAAAAAAAAACTTTGTCATTAAGTAATTATTAGAAAATGTTTTTTTGGCAACATATTATATGTACATTTTGTCAAGAAACATGAAACATGACTGTATACACCTCTCATATGACCCTACATTCTACATTATATGTCATTATCCATTTAATTAATCAACCCCATAATTAACAAAGCAAAAATTGATTTCTTATCTTAATTATATCCATAGGTGAAGCATTCAAGATTTAGACATTTATTTAACATTTAATTAAGTTAGCTGAAAATTAAGAGTCGAAAAATTAGCTTAAAATCATCAAAAATATTCGGCTAATAAACTATTGTTGTAAATTGGAGGGATAAAAAAGAAAACGAAAAAAGTTTCAGCTAACTTAACAGTTGTCAAACGTTCGCACGAAAATAAATTAACTAAAATTTTGGTCAAATAAATTATTTTGATCAAATAAAAATATAAAATAGTTTAAAGCACACGTCAAACAGAACCTTGATCATGTAATGATGTCACAAGAAGAGTAGAATTATACAAATATTGTTGATTCAATGATTCATAATTCATATTACTAAGATAATAAGATATTAATACAAGTAATATAGATTTTATATAATAACTCCACTAGTTTAGCTCCATTATTATTTATTTATTTTCCATACACCAACTTGGCAAAAGTGAATCATATAAGAGGACAAAATTATGCTAATTCACGTTACATTCTTTAAATTAAAAAATAATCTCAGTTAAAAAGATTATTATAACTAAATTAAATTGAATTGTTTTCATTGGTAATCTCATTAGTTATGCTTATTCACGTTACATTCTTTAAATTAAACTGATCTAAGTTCAAGATTACCATCACTGTCGCTAAATTAAATTGAATTGTTTTCATTGGTAATCTCATTAGTCAGCTAAAGCTTATTCACGTTACATTCTTTAAATTAAACTGAACTAATTTAAAGATTATCTTCACTATTGCTGAATTAAATTGAATTATTTTCTGTTGTAACCTCATTAATTATGCTTATTATTCTTTAACTTGATCTAAATTGAATTAAACATCATTATCGCTAAAGTTCATTCACGTTACACGCGTTCTCTAAATTGAACCGCACGCACAACTATGTTGATTTGGTTTAGTTGGTAACGTACATCATTATTATGCAATTGAATTGGTTTTGATTGAATACAATTGGTTTAGCTGGTAACGTACTAACGTACCTCATGCATTATTATGCAATTGAACTGGTTTTGATTGAATTGAACTGTTTAGTTGGTAACGTACATCATGCATTCTTTTGCAATAGTATTGGTTTTGATCGAATTGAACTGGTTTAGTTGGTAAGGTACATCATGCATTATTATGCAATTGATTTGGTTTTGATTACAGTGGGACAGCAGATCCGCACTGGTTGTGTGGATGTACTATCACACATCAAGTTATAATATTTGTTGCATATTTCATTTATGCAATTGTGTCATCCCGTGTATGGTGTAGCACACAGAGTGTGACACAAAAATGGGACAAAAGATCTGCACTGATTTGATTGGTAAAGTCATCAAAACTAAAGGACATCTCATGTAGGGTGTGACACACAGATATGAACGTGAATCGAAATCGAGAGGAGAAGAAGATGGAACTTACCGTGTCGGCGGTGATGTCAAAGAGACTAGAACGACGTCTTCTCCGATTAAGATTAGTCCGTCGGAGGAAATACTTTTGAGCATGACTAGCAACTTGAGTAGGAGATCTTGTCTTGACAAAATTCCTAGAAATGCCTCTCCAATCTCCTTTACCTACTTGATTCAATCCTACTAAAAATAATCTATGCTCTTCCTCTGTCCATGGTACTCCTGTTTTCACATTCAAATTTCATTTAATTAGTCGATAAAACCGAATATTAAAGTTCACGTGTTTGAATCCAGACAGCAGTCCAATTAACATTCGAGATGGTTAATCTAACCCATACAATTGGCATATTAGGAAAACAGTATTAATCCAAACAATATTAACCCATACAAAGTTTTTGACCTGAGTTGTTTTTTACTTGCTGAACTTATACAAGTTTCTGAACTGAGGAGCCGAATTGTAAGTTCTTTTTATGAACTGAGTCGTTTCTGAGCCGAATTGTAAGTTCTTGAGCTTAAAAATTTATGTGATTTAGTTCGGCAATTTTAAACTAAAAGTTCAGAAATTTTACCACAAAACCTCGAAAACTTTGTAAATAACATAGAAAATCATAAAACCAGTCGTACATAGATTCTATAATCTACACATTGGGCATATTAGACGAGACCCCACTCGTTTAGCCATTACATCAATGTTACGGCATTTGTCCTTCGCAAATTCTCATATGACACGACCTATTTCATACATAGCGGAACTGTTCATTCATTATAATCATATCGT
This sequence comes from Agrostemma githago, assembly GCA_958450325.1. Classification (NCBI taxonomy): domain Eukaryota; kingdom Viridiplantae; phylum Streptophyta; class Magnoliopsida; order Caryophyllales; family Caryophyllaceae; genus Agrostemma; species Agrostemma githago. Next base: position 1,188,879 of record OY288260.1, read on the forward strand.
ACTGTCATTTAAGCAACTTCTTAATCAAACGAGCTAATCTCACAGTAATTATTGAATTGATTTCAATTAGGGAAGATCATCTCACAGTAATTATCGAAAATTACTGACGATATTCAATTCACCTTCATTGTGAGATGACTAATTAACTAAATAACTAAATTATTACCGAATTTTTTTCCACATAAAACCGTGTTATACAAGAATTTGCGAAACCATTACCTAATTACCTTAGCTCAAAAATCGAAAATCGAAAATCGAAAATCGAAAACTAGAAATTCATCAAATTACACAAACCTACACCAAAATCATACGATCGTATCAAAAAATTCAAAAGCATACAAAACAAAATCATATCACGAATCACGATATCAATCAAATAATCAATCAGATTCAATCTTAATTCACACAAATTATTGTTCAAGACGGATATATATGTATTATGTAAGCTGATTTCAAAAACCGTAAAGAATTCATTGAGACGGAGAAAACCGATACCTCGTTTACGCTCGCGATTATGAGTACCGGAAACATGAACCGCATCATCCGACGCATAACCAGATTCACGAGAATTATTATTATCGCCTTGTCGAAACTGCTGCTGTTGTTGCTGTTGTTGCTGCTGCTGTTCATATTGCGCAAGATTATTCATACTCATACATTTCCTCTTCATCATCATCATACTCGTACCATTAGTAGACGACGATGAAGAATCAATCGAACGCGGCGAACTAATCACATTCGCCGAATTCGAATTCTCAATCGGATTCGCAATCGGATTGTTCAATCTCACACCAAACAACATCACTCCATTTTCCGGAGGAAACGCGTTAGAAAAACCGTTATTTGGAAAACCGATTGAGGATGCAGCTGCGGTGGCGGTGACGGCGGTGGTTTGGTGGTGGTGGTGGTTGGGGTGGTGGTCGGAGCAGGTACGAGCGTTGTGACCGTTATTGCCGCACTGTGAGCATGTGCGCGCCATCTTTGGTGGCTGCGCCGCCATGTTCGTGGTTTTTTTCGAGGAAATTGAAGGATTTTGTTTTGTTTTTTTGGGGGAAAAGCGAAGGGAGATGTTGCGTTTGTTGGAGGAGGGGAATTGAATGGGTTGGTGGATATAAATACACCGACGGGGGATTAAAATAAGGGGGAAAAAATTGGGATGAAGTTTCGTAGTACGGGTGTGGATTTGATTGGTTACGGAATATAACGGATTAAATATTACTCGTAATTAATTTAGATACTTCCTCCATTTTTTTTTTATCTTCCCATTCATTTTTGGCACGTTTTTTTTGTAATGAATATAAAATGATAAATTTAGTAAATGTGAGAGTAGAAGGGTAAAATGTTTGTAAATAGGAAAGAATAAAGGTATAAATTGTTGTAAATAGTAAGGGTAGTATGGTAAAAATTATGGACTAAAATGGAAAGAAATGAAATGGGAAAATAAAAAAAAATGGCCAAAAAAGGAAATTGGGAAGATAAAAAGAAAATGGAGGAAGTAACACAAATTCTTGGGAGAGATCATTCTTCAGTACCACTCTATGTCATATTCGTATCATTAAATGACAACTTTGTTTTGTACCGCTTTTTATAACAAGCGTACCCTCTTTATATTTGTATACGAGTACTATTTTATGTTAATCATAGGTTTGATACCACTGTTACTTCTATTTGTACTTAGTCTCTCAGTAAAGTTAATGAGAGACCGTCTCTCAGGAGACCTACTCTTTAGATAATAATAAAGTATTTTTTAAATCTAAATGACTTTTTTAATATCTAAATAGATACCGTAATGACGTAATATTTGACTGTTATATACGGAGTAGTTTCTCCATTCTTTACGTGAGGTCGTTTTTGTGAGGAGAAATGACGGGTCTAGGTAAAGATTTGAATGGATGAGAGAGTACAATACGTACTATAATATTATGAAAAAATATTATCTGAAAATTATAATGCTTCGTAGAAGGAATTGATAGTTTTTTTTTTTAAGGATATAGAAGTATTTGTTTGGTAATAATAATAATAATAATAGATGTAGTCCGTACATCATAACTTTACGAAAATGTGTTCTAATGGACGAAAATATCCGATCCCAAAGAATAAAAAGATAAATAAATGAATCGCTGTCGTTTTAAGAGAAAGTATTCTTCATTTCACAAAATTTTATTAACGTTATCTCTCACATAATGGTGGATCATACTAATTTTGTATATTTTTTATTAATTAATTAACTTAATGAAAGACGATTGTTCTCGACACTCAAGAGAGCTATTGGATTCTATGGATGAGTCAAAAATCCATATAAAATCCCATGTTCTAATGTTTAGTTGTAATTAGAAACTCCAAGGCAAGAACCATAATGTAGTGTACTACTATTATTTTCCATATTAGAAAAAAATAAAAATAAAGCAAATCACAAATGGGTAGGAAATTTAAGCAAAATTCTCATTTGTGACGGATCAATACAATTACAAGATATGTCGAGGGAATAGCACATGGGTTGCTTGTCTTTGCCCAATCATGTAGTGATTACTACTGATTAGGGCTGTGCACCGGTCCACGAACGAACCGAAACCAGTTTGGATCGGAACAGAATCTTAAAAAAAACACAGACCGGAATCTAGGAAATATAGACTGGGAACGGACTGAAAAAATTCCGGTCCAAGACCGGACCGGTTGGACCAGAATTTGCAATTTTTTTTGAAATTCTGGTCCAAAATTCCGGTCTTTTGGACCGGTTAGACTTAAATTTTTATCAAATAAATATAATTCCAATTTTTTCGGTCCAAACCGGGAAAAAAACCCGGAATCTCCCAAATTAATGGACCGGAAACCTGACCGGTCCATTTTTCCGATCCGGACCAGATTTTGCACACTCCTAGTAGTGATATTAGACCTGTTGTAAACTTGTGATGGATATACCCGTCACAAGGGAGACATACTCGGAAATTTAAAGGTAAGTTAATAAGCTAAGCAATGGTAGTGGAAAGGTGAGGGTTTCTCTGCCGTTGGCTTGGCATATTCTCTGTTGCATGAGTATTTTCTTTTGTGATTTTGCTAAGAAAGCTACATTTCTTCTACTTTCTTTTAGTTGTCCCCCAATTTTGCTTATTTTAATTTCACTATGACTTTTTTCCTTTTTCCTTCCATGGTGGATATATAGGTCCCTATTTGGGTGGGATTTTAAAAAAAAAAAATTATCGACTTGAAAAGAAGTTTTTATGAACGTATAGTTACGTAACTCAGTAATCGTCGTAAGATTGCGAGCTACTTTAATTTGGTTAGAGATATTATAGGTAAAAAAAATGTGAATGGTAAACAAAGAAGATAAAGGGAAAGTAAAGACAAATTCTTGAAAGTCTTACTCGTGACTATAGTGGATGTGGATGTGGATGAGTCGCTTAATTATTCCTTAACAAACTGATCGAGAATCAGTTGAAGGGAGTCGGAGAAGACTGAGACACGAAGGAACCCAGAATCCCATATCTAGTGGCCCACAAACGACCGTAAAAATTCTAGGGCTTCTACTTGGAGGTGGACCGTGGGATCTTACCCAAAAATACTTAGATTAACATATGAAATGTTGTTCTAATTAACTTAACTACGGAGTACAATTTTTCCAGTTCGAGCTCTGCTCTATAATAGACTAGTGTTAAAAGCTTATGGGGAGCCATGAGGGTGTGTTTTATCGTCCTTGTTGTCAAAGTTATTAAGATAGTTTATTATAGTAAACCATCTGCAGAGCGGGGCTCCAAGGTTATGATAGTTTGTTACTCCCTCCTCACCACATTGATGTTCCCATTTCAATATGGCACATTGATTAAGAAATCGATAATGAAGGGTGGTAAATTGTTTGGTGGGGTTCAAGAAGTCAAATCACAAAAAGTAATCAATAGAAAGAGAGTAAATTGGATGAATAAGGAAAGTTTTAAAGTGGAAAATCTTAGTGGAGTTTCCTTTTAAGGAAAGTGGGAAAATCTTAGTGGGGTGGAGGAAGTATAGTAGACCATTATAGTAGACCATTTGCAGAATGGGGCTCCGGGGTTTGAACTCATGACATTTGACTCTGATATCACGTTATAGAACCAATTTAACCAAAATTTTAAGGCGATGATTAAGGCACAATTCATTGTATTTATATTTGACGGGCCTTATAAAGTAACCCCTTGACTTATAAAGTAGAACATTTCGAACAGCAACGTCGACACCATCTTTCAAAAGTTTTTTCTGGTACCCTATAGCTAATAAATAAATATAATTCTAATTTTTTCTGTCCAAGCCGATCCAGACCGGAATAAACCAAGTTAGGATCAGACCAGACCAAACCAGAACACAGAATCTCCCAAATTAACGGACCGGAGATCGGACCAGAATTTTTTATTCCGATTCAGACCCGTCCATTTTTCCAATCCGGACCAGATTTACACACTCCTACTTCAGAGAGTAACGTTGACTCGTTGAGAGACCGTCTTTCAAAAGTTTTTTTTTTTTTTTTTTTTTTTTTTTTGAGTACTCTCTAGCTAATAAGTTTCTCCTCCAATCAACTGAAGGATAGATGCGCACATTGTTTTCATCTGTGGTCAGAATTTGATGAGATGCCTTTTGAAGTTTCTTTTTTACTTGAACATCTCATCTCATTGGTGTATGCTCTTCCACCATTATATGTCCCCAATTAAAATACACTTATTTGATACCAAATTGATGATTTAGTGTGCCCACACATATATGTTGAGACATGTAGGAGGACATGAGATAACATAATTTAAGTCAAATTATTATACTCCCTCCAATTTTTTAAATAAGGGTGTAGGAATGTGTGGTTCAAAATAAAAGAAGGAAGAGAGAGAAATGTGAGGGTGATTCTAAACCACATGTTGATGGCCCAAAATAGAAATAGAGAAGAAAGAGTGTTTCAGCCCAATAAGGAAATAGGGAAGATAATAAAAAATCGGAGGGAGTATTTTTAATTATTTTAGAGGATTTTTTTTATTTTTTTTGTGAGTTGTGAAATCTTGTGATCCATTGACCAATCCAATATGAAAGAATTATTTTTTTATTCGAAAAGTTTAGGTTAATTGGTGGGTCTGGTTCAGTTTAAAATCCGAGAAATTATTTCGAGGATTTAAAGATTATCTCGCTATTATTATGACTATACTTTAAACGTATTGAAAATTGTTTTTTTGTTCAACGAAAGAACGCACGTAGTCGCATTACAATATAGGGGGGAGATTCGAACCTGAGACCTACCGTCACAGATTACCTAGTCTTAACCGCTAAGATATCTTCGTTAATTAATTTTTAACTAGTTTAGCCCCCGTACAAAATCCACGGCGTATATATTTTGTGTAAAACGAAACATTATTATTAAATACACAAACATTAATAGATATCAGACTCATATATCCATTTATGTTAAAAATTACGGAGTATAAATATTTTTTATTATTACATCTTGATTTTTTTAGTCGCGTCATCTTTTAATTTTAAAATAATAAGTGATTATTATTGTATTATAGTTTGTGTCTATATTTTGTACAAATTTGTTCACTAATTGTACATAAATTATTTATTTATTGGGCCAAATGCATATCCATTAGCTAAATTGTTTTAGGCGGGAAAAAATTTCACCACATCGTGACACGTGTCATTGCTTCTTTAGTGGTTTCTCTTTTAGTATATAGAGGATGTCAAAGAGGATTGTTTTACTAGTTGTGAAATCTTGTGATCCATTGATCAATCCAATATGAAAGAATAAATTTTTTATTCGAAAGGTTTTGGTGTAAGGGTAGGTCTGGTTCAGTTTAAGATCCGAGAAATTATTTCGCGGATTTAATTAACGATTATCTAGCTATTATTATGACTATATTTTAACGTAATGAAATTTGAGGATTACTTTGAGGATTTAAAGATTATCTAGTTATTATTTTTTAATTCGAAAAGTTTAGGTTAAAGGTTGGGCCAGGTTCAGTTTAAGATCGGATAAATTATTTCGAGCATTTAAAGATTATCTAGATATTATTATGACAATATTTTAAACGTAATGGAAATGGATTTTTAATGTTAAAGAGATTTTTTTTTAGTTGGAAATGTTGTGATTCATTGACCGATTCAATATAAAAGAATAAATTTTTTATTTGAAAAGTTTAGATTAAAGAGTAGGTCTGGTTCAGTTTAAGATCAGAGAAATTATTTTGAGGATTTAAAGATTATCTAGCTATTATCATTACTATACTTTAAACATATTGAAAATTGATTTTTTTTATCCGTTGATCAATCCAATATGAAAAAATAATTTATTTATTTATTGAAAAGTTTAGGTTAAGGGTAGATCTTGCTCAGTGTAAGATCCGAGAAATTATTAAAGATTATCTAGCTATTATTATGACTATATTTTAACGTAATGAAAATTGATTTCTAATGTCGAAGATGATTTTTTTTTGAGTTGTGAAATCTTGTAATCCATTGGCCAATCCAATATGAAAGAATTATTTTTTTATTTGAAAAGCTTAGGTTTAAGTGTATGACTTGTTCAGTTTAAAATCCGAGAAATTATTATGAGGATTTAAAGAATATCTAGTTATTATCATGACTATATTTTAACATAATGATAATGGATTTTTAATGTCAAAGAGGATTTTTTAGTTGTGAAATTTTGTGATCCATTGATCAATCCAATATGAAAGAATTATTTTTTAATTCAAAAAGTTTAGGTTAAAGGGAAACTGTATTCAGTTTAAGACCACAGAAATTATCGCCTTCTTTGAAGATGTATAGATTTTTTGGCCACTGGTATAGCTCTATTTTAACGCAATGGAAATTGAACTCCTACCATTAGAGTCAAGAGTTCGAGTTAGAAAAGTTTAAGGTCAGACCGTAAGTTATATTCAATGTAAGATCAGAGTAAACAACCAACCTCTTTGAGGACATACTCCGTACATATAATCTAAATCTATTATCGCTATTATATTTTAACACGATAAAAATCTAACTCCTGGCATCAGATTCAAGAGTTCGACTAGCTCACTTCTTTGAGGATATATCGACAATCTAATTTGCTATTTACAACCAGTATATTTTAATGCAATAAAAATCGAAATTTGTAAGTCTCTATTATTTGGGCACACACTTGTGAGTTGTGAGTATCAAATACTACCTCCGTATCTATATGTTCGTCCACAAAGTTTAATATATGGGTGGAGTATTATATTAAAAGTGAACGAACATATAGATACGGAGTGATTACCAAAGAATATAAAGTGAATTCCATCCCAAAAAGCAAATTAGGAGTATATTTTTCCAAGTAGTGTGGGTTTTGCATTCTTTAGGATTGATATGGTGTTAGGTTGTTAGCTCTTTGGCTCTAACAACCACACAAACATCCTTTTCTTTGTTTGAATTTGATTTTATAACATGGAAGGGTAATTGACCATATTATCTAGACATATCTAAGTATTTTGGAATCTACTTTTCATTATATAGGTTATATAGGTTTGTTGTAAAAGAATACGGAGTAGAATAGAAAAAAACAAAAAAAAAACGATAAGTTCAGAATTTATAAGCGTTTAGCTTTAATAATTGAGCCTGGGCGACGCAGTTAGGACCAGGGTGTCTCATTTAGGTCCTGATCGATCTTGTTTATTGAACACTTTAGTTCAATTCAGCTTCATAAAATCAGTTAGTATTCTGTGAGACCGTTTCACGACAATTTATCGTGAGAGATACTAATAGAAATACTCCCTCTGTTTCTTTGATATCTTCCACATTTATTTTTTCAATCATTTATTTGATTTCTTCCACTTTCCTTTTTTCTATCACACTTCTCTCTTACCTAGGTGGCCCACTTACTTTACTCCCTCTCTACTTTTACTTATTTTATTGTTTTTCTTAAAAAATGTGCCAATTTAAGGTGGAGAAATCATAGAAACGGAGGGAGTATAATAATAAAACTAACTAGCTTCTATGCTCATACTACAAGAATTTGTGTCATAAAATTTAGTAATCTCGGTAAATCCAAGTCATTTCAACTGCGACCAAACCAAACAACCGAGTTCTTAAAAGAATTAAGCTCACTGCAGTCGAAAAGAGTCCTTAAAAGTAGGGGTGTTCACCGGTCCAAACCCGGACCGGACCAGATTAACCCGCTGACCGACAACCCCAAAAATCCAAAACAACAGACCGGACCGGCTAACAAAGAAATTCGGACCGAACTGGACCGGACCCTCTTAAGATTGTACCGGACCGTAATTTTTTTCTTTTAAAAGTGTGGACCAGAACGGACCGGACCACGGACCGGCCAAATATCTTTGGCAACCCGCAAACTGAACCGGTATGTACCCGATCCAGACCACTTTCTGAACGGCCCTACTTAAAAGTTAAAACACTCCTTATTCCTTAACCCCTCGCTCAGCACAACGGTACAGCAACTAGCTAGAATTTGAGATTTTGAGAATGGAAGCGGGAACATTATTCCACCACCACCACCTCCATTTCCGCCATTACTTAAAACTCAAGCTTCCCTTTCGACACACCCGCCATTTCCCTCCCAATTTCCCGAGCTTCACTCCCAAATCTTCTCTCCAGGTACGTAATCAATTCAATTCAATTCAATTCAATTTCTAGGGTTTACACTTCACACCTTCCATTGTTGTCGTCCTTGTTACTTGTTCGACGATTTTGACGATTCGGATGTTGATTGCAGTCGGAACCTCGGTACGTTGCGCCGAAACCGAAGCGAAATCGGATTGCGGAGTGGATTAGCGAAAACGACGACGTTGCGCGGAGTTTGCCGATTTACGTCGGCGGTTTATCTCTTCTTGCTGTTCTTGTTAATCGCGCTGTTTCCGGTATTGCTCCTGTTGCTGACGCCGGCAGGTACGGATTTTCGATGTTCTTTCGATTATTTTCGTTTAATTTGATTTGATTGTTTTAGCTTGATAATCGTCGCTGCTTGACATTTATGTTCATGTATCATGTTAATGTTAATGCTAATGTTTATTCGAATTCGAATGTTCGTTCTATTTCGTGATAATCCGGTGATTGAATTGAATGATCGAGTGCGTGAATTTGTTGATTGTGTTGTTTTAGCTGGATATTGCTGCTGTAGGTTTGCGTTAATGTCGTCGTCGTTGTTGTTGTGCGAAGTCTTGGTTAATTATCGATTATCTGAATTCGAATGTTTGTTTTAATTAGTGTTAATCCGGCAATTGAATGAAATGATCGAGTGCGTGAATTTGTTGATTGTGTTGTTTTAGCTGGATATTGCTGCTGTAATGCTGTATGTTTGCGTTGATGTTGTTGTGTGAAGTTTTGGTTGATTATCGATTATCCGAAATGAATCGTGGTGGAAATTTGATCAGCGGAATCCAAATGTTTGTTTAAGTTGATGTTATTTCGGTAATTGCAGGTGTGAATTGATTAAATTCATCTGCAGTTAAGTTTACTCATGATGCAAAAATACAAGCAATTGTTCAAAATTGTCGTGTAATAGAGTAGTTAATTTCTGCATTTTTGTTAATGTTGATGTTATTGTGTGAAGTTTGAATTATTGATGATGATCTGAGATGAATGAGGTTGAAATTTGATTAGCGAGAACTGTCAAATTCGAATGTTAGTTTTAATCGATGTTGATTTGGAAATTGCTCTGCGAAATGTGATTTACCTTCATTAAGTAGAGCTAAGTTTATTTCTGACGAGATGAATCATAATTACAAGAATGCAAACGATTGTTTTCGTTGTTATGAGATTGTTAGACCGTATAGTGTTGGCTATAGAGCCAACACAGTTTATATATTCTAAGTGAGTTTTGTTGTTAGAGCCTTGGAGAATTAGTGAAACCACTTCAATTAGCTCTAGAGGGGTGAGATATGAGGCTGCGGCTGCTCTTTATTGTGCAATGAATGGATTTATCATGCAGTGTTGTTGTCGTATGTTATCTTGATTTACTAGGAGTGTCGATTTCTTGGTAATGGTTCTGCAAGACTTGTAACTAGCAACATTGCACGCGAGTTCATCTTTGTCGGTAGTGTGAAATGGACGATTTGAAACTGCGGAATATTGCGATGTTTTATGCTAATGTATGGACCAAAGTGTGGTATAGGAAATTTCTACAAGTCAGTTTTGTTGTTGGTTCTAAATGGTTAGACTGTAGAAAGATACTGGAGCCTCTCGGATTCTTGTGATTTGCTGTTATCCCGTTAGTGAACTCTAGGGTCAAATCTGCTATCTCAGTAATATAGTGAACGACTAATTTCTATTCCGAATGGAGTCAGAGACTCACTGCTTCTCGATTATGGTGGCTTGCATGTTTTTATCACTGCGAACTGCAACTGCAAACTGCAAAGTAGCCATCACGAGTGCGACATTTAGACACAATTTTCATTACGTAGAATCCAAATATAGCATTTCAATGTATGTTAGCCACTTAGCCAACACCGAATCATTTTGGGAGTTAAGGTTTATTGATGACGTTCTTATTGTAGTAGATGTCGATGTTGTTTTGGTAGTGATGATTATGGTGGTGATGATCATGTACGTAAATGAAACATTTATTTGCGGTAGAGGATTTTTTTTATGTAAATATTCGTTTCCGTTCTCTCTATTAAAATTTGTTTTATGTTATGAAAACCAGTTCGCAGTCGAGAGCAGATCTTTTGGCTCTTGCTTTGGCTGTTACCAATATCTTGAGTGGTCTCGTTTGGCTGTCGATTCGACCAAAGACTATCTCTAAGGTCAGAGCATCTTGTTTAAGTAGTTGTTTATCCTTGCGTATGTATTTCACTGCTCTCATGATTCACAGATTACATTCGTCTCGCTAACCCACACATTTGTTATTCTAGGTGGACCCTGACGGTGTTAAGCGTTACTGTATCGCACCTCACCTCCCTCCATCCGTTGTGTCAGAGTTAGAATGGTGAACAAATTAATTCAATATTTAGATATTTTCTCCAATTCTTCCGATTCTTCCCACTTAACTTATAGCCTTCCTTTAGTTAGATGACAGTCTACAATGCACTCGTCTAAAATAGTCTCTCACAGTAGTATTTGACCTGCAAAGATGTTCAGTAAACGTCTTGTCGTTCTTAAGGGACAAGCTTTAAGTTTCTTGACTTATCCTGTAACATACGCAAACTTGTAAGCTCAGAGTATTGTTGCCTTGTTGGCCTTTTTAGGTAGTCACTCACGATTCTGTCTCTTTCCAGGTTCTGGCAATCTCTTTCAGTGGTCACAGTCTGCAGATCCCTGGTCATAATCTATGATGGTGTCTGCATTGTTCAAATTGGCATGGCTGCTAAATCCCCTATAAATCATGAAGGCGAGACGGTGGATGCAACTAAATTTATTCAGGGGACACTTTACGGAGGCCTTATAAGATCAGGAGCACGTAAGATCTGGAGTTTTGATCATTATTAACTGTAACTACCGAAAACAAAAATATTATGGTGGAAGAATATCATTGAAGTATTTTTTCTGTGGTTATTTCTGCAGAGAGCTACTTGGCTAATCTCTCGCTTTACCCAGGCAAGTCGGAACTACCGTTTTTGCCACCAAATACACAGGTAAGCACCAAGATCATACGGAGTACTTTTCCCATCACCTTATGATTTGACCGTCATAGATGTAGTGATCTTTTGTACGAGTATGTGCTAGTCTTTCTTGTATTACCCAATTTCTTCTTCGTTCCTTGTTGTGTATCCAATCAAAGGGTAAATAACAAATTCCCGGTAACTCTTTCTATTGCACAGGCCGTCATTCTGCAGCCGCTTGGCGACAAAGGGGTTGCAATACTAGGCGGTGATACTATACGGGGATTTACCACAGCTGACCAGGTCCATTTTCGACTTCTTTAAGCTTATCACATTAATGAATGCAATTTTGATTATCGAGAATGATGTTTGGGTTCCATGTTACACGTCAGTACGTCACCCTATATGCGGATATCCAAACCGGGTTTTCCCTGGTTCTGTACCAGAGGGTGAGCTATAACTGTTCTAAGAAAGCTTGTATCAGTAGTTCAGTACACTATCTGTTTCACGTAACGGGCTATGAGAACATCAGTTTCGCGTATTCAGTAAGATACTGAATGAAAACGGCTTCTCTCAGGAGACTAGCAGAATTGAATTCCAAAAAAATTCCAGTTTTATTTTTTTTCAGTGAAAACTGATCATATTTCTTAAACAGTTCATCTTGAATGCTTAGCTTCTTCTTTCTTTGACTTTCCAGTTCTGTAAATTTTAATGTTATGATCTCAGTGACGATGATGGGTCAAATACTACCACTTGGTTAGAAAAGACAAGCCTAGGAAGAGCACACGGGTTTGGCTTTATCTATCCAAGTGGGTATTACTTCATCCGTCACACGTTTGTGACGGATATTGGAACTACGCTTCTTCAACTCCTTCACATGCATGTATGGACAAAAGAAGGATTGCCAGTCCATTTAATAATTTGCTTCGTCTTTTCTGCCTGTCATTAACATTGTTTATAAGTATTTTTTAGCTGTTAAAATCATTTATTTTATAATTTCCAAAGTCAATGTCTTCGTGCAAATTACAGGCATGGATATCATTAATCGGCGACAAGTTGGACGCCACCTTGACAAAATCGGTGGTCAGTACTCCATTGCTGAAAGACGATACAAGCTCAGATTTAACGACTTCCTGACGATTTTGGTTCATTTAAGGTAATTTTTCGATTTGCTACTGAATTATTATGTTGATCGAAATGACTTGGGTCTATGGTTTCAGAAATGTAAGATATCATTAATTCCTGAAAAGCTGTACAATGATACATTACCACAGTAATTTCCGTCACCTTCCGAAGACTAACAACCCAAATAGTAACACGAAATCCTCTAAAAATTCACAGAAAAACTAAGCCGACACGGTTTTCAGTCTCCCCCAACTTAGCTACTCATGTTTTTTCCCTAACGACTTCTCTACAAAAGCATACAGTAGAAACCAAACCAAGAATAGAGTGTAAACTAAGAATCACTGCCTCTTTACAAGTGTAGATGATTAAACCGAACCCCAAGGAACCAACCCTGTATCTCGGTCACCCAGGTTAGCCAGAATGAAGTCCCTTAACCCGGTATCCCAAACCTCACAAAACCGTTTATGCCAATCTTTAGGTTCAATAGCTTCAGTCCCCAACCCAGGTGCTCTGTCTCTTGAGTTCTCATTTTGATTCTCTTGCCAGTCCGCAACATATGTCGACACTCGTCTATAAAACTTAGCCTTGAAAATATCCCAAACCTGATACTTGTAATGGTTTATCAGTGCTTTACCCTGTGGCAATGTCGTCTTGTTAAATTCCGGTTTCAGCTTGAAATGATGAACCTGGTTCAAAAGACTATCATGAACAGCATCCGGTCTTACAATCGACTTATGCCTCTCGGGATTCCTCATCCGACAAGTATACCCTAATGTCACCCCTTCTTCGGGTTTCCTCCTCAAACCCGAGGGTCCAAAACTATGACAATCCGTCCTAATTTCGCCTACATTCGGCAAACTCAATGTCACATTATCCACAATACCTCTTAGGGTACCGTACCCCGGGTTACCAACATGATCACCAATCATCCTGTTCCTGTTTTTCGACGGAGGAAAGTAGTAGAATTCATCCACGTCAAAAAACCCGACCCATCTACACTCGTCCCTTGCCCTCAACACACAATGTGAAAACCCGGCTTCTTGAGACTTAACCCATGGCCAAACATGCCTACTCACATTATAATTCCGCTCTTCAAGCTCATTAATCACCTCTTTCAAACCGTCATCACTGTTATTATCGTACACAAACCAATGTTGCACCCCTAACCACGTATGGTAACCTATCCATTCCTTGATAAACGCCGCTTGATTCCACACCATACTACACCCACAAAGCTCGTATTTATACCCACCACCACCACCGTCACCACCACCACCACCACTACGACCACCACTACGAATATTAATATGATTTAACCTAGCAATTGACGGAAACACTTGGCGCAGTCGATTTCTGATAACAGTAACATAAACATCCTCACCATTTTTCAGTTTTTCTTTCACAGGTAAAGGTACAGGGCATCTGATTACCTCTTGAGCAGCCGTGATCGCCTTCACAGTAAGTCCACTTTCCGTCTTCTCAGTTCTATTCCCGGTCCAAAACCGACACCCGAAGTAATTCGGGTCGGATTCTCTGTCGGACCTTAAATGTAACCCTTTTACAAACACTGCAACCACATCTTCCCCATCTAATACCGCGTCGTAAGCTAACATCTCCCACAATTTAGCTGTCTGATTACGGTCTTCGTCTTCCAAACCCGCCACCCACTCGAACCCCGCCACGTCATCCCTGTGCCCTCTCAACCCCACCGCTGACGTGTAATTCGTCAGCGGTGTCGGGCACTGAACCACCCATCTCCCTTCCCCATACTCATCTGCTGACATCATAGGGTAACTAACATAACTATAACTATTACTATAACTACCAGTCAACTGTTTACGGTAAACACAGTCAATCCTCTGTTGAACACGTGGACCCTTCTCATTGGTGGTTACCAGAATTACCATAACATGGTCAGTAAAAACCACCCTGTTCTCAATTTTTAACTCCACTGGTTTTTTACTGTCAGTTCTGTTATGAGTTGTCAGATCTTGTACTGAGTAACTCACAGACGACGACAAAACCGCTAGTTTCCTCACTATAGGTGCCGGCCGAAACGGACCGGAGGTAAATCCTCTGTATAGTAAGGTAAATAAACCAAACACACATAAACACAACAGTAAAAACTTCGTAGTAAAAACCTGTGTTGTACTTTTACTCAAACTAGCCTTCAGCTTAACCAACCGTTTCCGTTTTCGGGTATCCATTAAAACACTCATAGGTAAAAAAAAGGGGTAATTTTTCTGGTTAGATAAGGTAATTTTACCGTAGTAGTAGGATGAGGAGGAGGAGGCGTAGATCTGAGGTTAAGATTTCGGAGACCGACAGTAAAACAGTGATAAACTGATAAAGAGATAAGTTATGCTTTCGGTTTTTTTTTTTTTTTTTTTTTTTTGGGAGAACACGTTTAGAAGGCTGCACAACGGTCAGCCGGTTTATGGGAAATTTGATTTGGTTTTAGTGTTGTTGTGTTATGTGTGAGGGAGAGAGGAATGAATGTTGGGGAGCCCAGTGTCGTTGTATGCTTTGAGAGGCATCAATTTCTAGCTTCTCACCTTTTAAAAGAGAGATAGACATGAAGTGGCTTTACTTTTTTTTTTTGTGGGACGTAAAAGAGAGGGTATTAGTGTACTTATTATAGCCTTGTATTGATGATTTTTTTTTCCGATACTTTTCGTTAGTGGTTAAAGAGAAGGTCTCATGAGAGACGGTCTCTCATTAATTTTACTGAGAGACAAAGTACAAATGGAAGTAACAATAATACCAAACCTAATAGAGGTATGTACGATTATCATAAAAGAGTATACAAATATAAAGATGGTACGCTTGTTATAAAAATAGGTACAAAACAAAGTTGTTATTTAAGGGTACGAATAGTACATAGGGTGGTATTGAAGAATGGTCTCTCAATAAGTTATTGAGAGACCGTCTCTCCCAAGATTTTGTGGTGGTTGAAACGGAGTTTCCATAATTTTTTTGGGTATAAAAGTTAAAGGAAATAATAAAGGATTGATTTAAGGTAAAAATGAATGAGAGATACTTATACGGTGTAAGGTGGAAAAATAGTATTATACACCTGATTGTACAATGTTAAAGTTGTTGAGCTTATGTATATATTTACGGATCTCATACAAGTTTTTGAGCTGAGTTGTAAGTTTTTGAGCTTAAACATTCATGTCATTTAACTCGGAAAATTTACAAGAAAAATCGAAACTTTTGTGATAAAGTTCAAAATTACAAAAACCAATTGTACATGGAGCTATGTCAACTGGTTGTATAATCTTGTCATTGAAAAAATAATGGGCGAGTTGGTTAGGGAAAGAATAAATAATTGACTAAAGTATAACTTTAAAAAAAAAAGGAAGAGGGAATAAATATTTACGATAGATTTTCAGTAGTGTTTATTTGATTCGTTTCGGAGTACTCCAATATTTACTCCATTCCTCATTTATTACTCCGTATTTGTTTGTGTTTTCCT